>CM076687.1:13146435-13863102 GCA_038501925.1 Xenopus petersii | reverse complement strand
AGATCATAATGTAAGGCCAAGCTCTTTAAACCAACACTTACAAAATGCCTGAAAATAGTTGATACAGAGAAAAAAAAACCTTGGAGTATATTTACTTTCACAGCTACAATTTCTAATTGCAAAACATCATAATAATTTGACTGAGTTGCAAATAGCACTGCACAACTATGCATCTGATTTATTGGTGAATGACGAACTAGAGAGTTTATTGTGTAGCCTCCAGTAAGTGCCTCCATTGTTGTCAATCCCAAATAAGCATGACTTTCTTCAGAAGTAAAGTCCTCCATAAGTTGTATTAGCATAGTTGCTCTACTCTAAAATCAGTATTTTAGTTAAGGGCTGGAAAACTAGTTATTCAAGTTGGGATCATACTAGCACTCTGTAAATGTCAAAGATTAGGAAGGGTGCACTGTGGATGTTGATGAGGAAGGTGAGTCCTTTAGGCAAGAGCTGGCTGAACCCACGGGACACACAGTGTTGGACTGGCCCGGCTGGACACTGGGAAAATACCCAGTGGGCCCCGACCCTAGAGGGCAGACTGGATGGAGCAGGAGTGTAACAGGAATAGGCTGGATCGGACAGGACAGTGCGGGTGTAGATCAGGAGCAGACTATAAGGATAGTAGAGGACGGTGCGGGCGTAGATCAGGTCAAACTGGGGATAGAGTGCAGAAGGAGACTAGAGCAGAAGGAGACTAGAGCAGAAGGAGACTAGAGCAGAAGGATACTAGAGCAAAAGGAGACTGGAGCAGAAAGGGATGATGGGAGCAGAAGGGCTGGAACCCAGGAGGACAGGAAAGCAGTAGGGGATAGCGAGAGGACTGTATAGGTAGAGGACTGTATAGCGAGAGGACTGGATATAAGACAGGTTAAGTACAAGACAGAACAGGAAGCAGGAAGCAGGAATCAGGAACAGGTAAGGCAAGGTTGGTTCAAGGTCATGGCAGGGAAAGGTACAAGGTGGAACAGGAAGCAGGAATCAAGAACAGGCAAGGCAGGGTCAGGTCAACGTCAAGGCAGGGAAAGGTACTAGGTAGGTCAAGCAAGGCAAGACAAGACAGATCAAGGCAAGGTAGAATCAAGGGAAAAGGGCTAGAGCTGGAACCCTTAGCTAGGGACGATACCACACTGCTCAGACAAGGAGTGTTTTGAGGGCTGGCCTTAAAGGGCACCAATCATCACTAAAACCATTTTCTAAGTAAAGACACTAAGTTAAAGTTCAAGAAATCCGATTTTTAAAACAGTTAAAATTATTTGTATAATGTAAATCATCAGCTCACAATACCTTCTGCAAGATCTCCCCTATCTCCACTGTAATCCTAGCTGAGGCAGACATCTTGGAATGCACTGTTTCCTCCTACGTATATCTTTACAGCCCACTTCTGCTCTGAAGTCTCGCACATGCTCAGTTGAAGTTACTTGGTTGCCTAGCAACACTTCTAAGCAATTTTCAAATCGGCTCTGAAATCTTGCACATGCTCACTCGAAGTTACTTGGTTGCCTAGCAACCGTTTTTAAATCAGCCAAACTTCTGCTGTTCGGTAGTTCTGCCTGCTGCCTGGACGGGTCAGGTAATCTGCATTCCTGCTCTCTAATCTTCGGGGAGCTAAAATCATGGGGGTGCTTCTGCCAGTTGTCCTAATTTGCTCAGTCCTGCCATTAGATCTGTTCTTACCTTAGTGTTCTTATATCCCTTATTTCTTATTAAATATTCCTTCTACCATTTCTTATTATCTGACCTGCTCTCTGGACTTTTGTTTTAGTCCTCCTAAAGTTTTTGCCTCCTGTCATTTACTCTGCTGGCTTCACACTATATATCCCCAGGCACTCCCTTGACTATGATCCATATTTCGGCAAATAAAAATTCTTTATCTCATCTCAACATTTGTGGTCCTCCTGCTACTCACCCTGATATATGTTTACCTGCTTTATGCCCAATTTTACCATTTGGGGTCCTCCTGCAACTCAGCCTGATGTATGTAAACCGACTTTATTGGCAATTTTACCATTTGGGGCCCTCCAGCTATGCACCCTCTTGTATGTAAACATTCTCTATGGCCAATTTTACCATTTGGGGCCCTCCTGCAACTCACCCTGATATATGTTAACCCACTTTATGCCCAATGTTAACATTTGGGGCCCTCCTGCAACTCACCCTGATATATGTTAACCCACTTTATGGCCAATTTTACCATTTGGGGCCCTCCTGCAACTCACCCTGATATATGTTGACCCGCTTTATGCCCAATTTTAACATTTGGGGTCCTCCTGCAACTCACCCTGATATATGTTAACCCACTTTATGGCCAATTTTACCATTTGGGGCCCTCCTGCAACTCACCCTGATATATGTTAACCCGCTTTATGCCCAATTTTAACATTTGGGGTCCTCCTGCAACTCAGCCTGATATATGTTAACCCACTTTATGGCCAATTTTACCATTTGGGGCCCTCCTGCAACTCACCCTGATATATGTTAACCCACTTTATGCCCAATGTTACCATTTGGGGCCCTCCTGCAACTCACCCTGATATATGTTAACCCGCTTTATGCCCAATTTTAACATTTGGGGTCCTCCTGCAACTCACCCTGATATATGTTAACCCACTTTATGGCCAATTTTAACATTTGGGGCCCTCCTGCAACTCACCCTGATATATGTTAACCCACTTTATGGCCAATGTTAACATTTGGGGCCCTCCTGCAACTCACCCTGATATATGTTAACCCACTTTATGGACAATTTTACCATTTGGGGCCCTCCTGCAACTCACCCTGATATATTTTAACCCACTTTATGCCCAATTTTAACATTTGGGGCCCTCCTGCAACTCAGCTTGGTGTATGTAAATCTGCTTTATGGCCTATTTTACCATTTGGAGTCCTCCTGCTACTCACCCTGATATATGTTAACCCGCTTTATGCCCAATTTTACCATTTGGGGCCCTCCTGCTACTCACCCTGGTGTATATAATCCCACTTAATACTCAATTTTACCATTCAGGGTGCTTTACCTATGAGCCCTTATGTATGTAAATCTGCTTTATGGCCTATTTTACCATTTGGGGTCCTCCTGCAACTCAGCCTGATATATGTTAACCCACTTTATGCCCAATTTTACCATTTGGGGCCCTCCTGCAACTCAGCCTTATGTATTGAACCCGGCTTTATTGGCAATTTTACCATTTGGGGCCCTCCAGCTATGCACCCTCTTGTATGTAAACATTCTCTATGGCCAATTTTACCATTTGGGGCCCTCCTGCAACTCACCCTGATATATGTTAACCCACTTTATGCCCAATGTTACCATTTGGGGCCCTCCTGCAACTCACCCTGATATATGTTAACCCGCTTTATGCCCAATTTTACCATTTGGGGCCCTCCTGCTACTCACCCTGGTGTATATAATCCCACTTAATACTCAATTTTACCATTCAGGGTGCTTTACCTATGAGCCCTTATGTATGTAAATCTGCTTTTTGCCCTATTTTACCATTTGGGGTCCACTTGCTACTCACCCTGATAAATGTTAACCCGCTTTATGCCCAATTTTAACATTTGGGGTCCTCCTGCGACTCAGCCTGATGTATGTAAATATGCTTTATTGGCAATTTTACCATGTTGGACCCTCCAGCTATGCACCCTCATGTATGTAAACATTCTTTATGGCCAATTTTGCCATTTGGGGTCCTCTTGCTACTCACCCTGATGTATGTAAATCTGCTTTATACTCAATTTTATCATTCAGGGTGCCTTACCTATGAGCCCTTATGTATGTAAATCTGCTTTTTGCCCTATTTTACCATTTGGGGTCCACTTGCTACTCACCCTGATAAATGTTAACCCCTTTATGCCCGATTTTAACATTTGGGGTCCTCCTGCGACTCAGCCTGATGTATGTAAATATGCTTTATTGGCAATTTTACCATGTTGGGCCCTCCAGCTATGCACCCTCATGTATGTAAACATTCTTTATGGCCAATTTTGCCATTTGGGGTCCTCTTGCTACTCATTTGATATATGTTAACCCACTTTATGCCCTATTTTACCATTTGGGGTCCTCCTGCAACTCACCCTGGTGTATGCATACCTGCTTTATTGACAATTTGACCATATGGGTTCCCCTTTCTACTCATCCTGATGTATGTTAACCTGCTTATGTCCAATTTTACCATTTGGGGCCCTCCATCAACTCACCCTGGGGTATGTAAAAATTCTTTATGTTCAATATGGGCCCTCTTTTTACTCATCCTGATGTATGTACATTTTCTTTATGAGCACTGTAACCACTGGGGGTTACTCATCTTAGTCCCTGTGATTTCTGTGAATGTGTTATCAAAACATTTTTGCCCCTGTAAGCCTTGCAGGTAATCTCTTCTGTTTCGACAGGTCATCTTCGATTATCGGATTGAAAAGATAAAGCTGAGAGTTAATATTCTTTCTTTTCCAGAAGTGGTTGCGTATGTATTTCTCCAAACTTTGCATATAACATCTAAAAACAAGTTTCCCCCCAAATTTACAAATCCATTGTGGGATACAGTTAGTCATTGATAGTTGATTAAGCCACCACTAAATTTAATTTTTAGCTACTATTATTGTCTTCTCTCATTAATTACACTTGTAGATGAAAATTTTTTGCATCTCTTCAAAATTTTCTCCATTTAGATTTTCAAAATGCCTAAGTGCGTCGTTAGTGGTTGTCCTCACAGAACTGGAATGAAGAAAAATCCAAAAAGTATAATCTTGCACACATTTCCCAAACATGAACAACAGATCCAGATGTGGCTTTCCAAAACTGGAGAAGAATTTGATGATTTGGAGGAATTAGTAAAATACATTTCAGAAAGGCGCGCAAATTATCGTATGTGTTCAGAGCACTTTACAGAGGATTGTTATGATATTGTAGAGGGCAAAAGAAGATTAAAAGATCAATCCATACCAACAGTTTTCTCAGACAAATCTGAACAGGACTTGGAGGTTCACCCTCGAGTCTATAAAAAAAGAAGACATTATCTAACTAGTAGTCTACCTACTACCTCAACTACAATACAGGAGACATCCCAACAAGCAGGTGCAACAACCAAGGATGTATCGACACAAACAGAAATTGTGACTTTATTGAACATGGAAGTGCAGTTTCCGGAGGATGTAATTTTTGGACAACTTGAGTCAATTCAAAAAGAACATACCTACAGTAAGTCATCCTCTCATATACCAATCGAATCTACACCACTCAAAACAACAGCACATGTAAATGTATCATCAAATAAATCACCATTATTGGATCTTGATGACAACAGTGCTGATATCACTTTATCGCCAATAGAACACACACAAGAGTTTACAGATGAAGATATAAATGATCTTTCTTATAACCCAGACAAATCTTATGCAACTGATGACTCATTTTATCAAAACCAAGAGGATATAATTTCTTGTCCTGCTTTATCAGAGGAAGCAGTCACAAAGGAAAGAAAATTTATATGTTATGAGTCCTGTCTGGATGCTCTTTTTCAAAGCATGGTATGTGGAAATGGAGGTAAATGTTTTTCTAAGATTGTCCATGTAGAAAAAAAAATAGAAGGGACACTTCTCCAGATAACTGCAAAATGCTACAAAGGACATACAATTGTATGGAACAGTCAGCCTAGGATTGGAAACATTGCAGCCGGAAACATCATGATGTCAGCAGCTTTACTTTTTAGCGGTTGCAATTATCAAAAAATTCATAACATGATGTCAATTTTTGGATTAGTGCATGTGTCAGAAAGCACACATTATAGATACCAAAGGAAATTTTTATTTCCTTCTATTCACAATGCATGGATTAAAGAGAAAGAAGAAGTAAAGCAGGCCATTGGACAGAAAGCACTGTGTATTTGTGGTGACGGGCAGTGTGACAGTCCAGGCTTTTCAGCTAAATATTGTGTGTATACATTCTTGGATGCCTTCACAGAAAAGATAATAGACTTTGAAGTTGTGCAAAGAAGCCAGTGTAGTTCCTCTTCAGCCATGGAAAACTTTGGATTTCAGGAGTGTCTAAACAGAATCATCAGTAATGGGTATCGTGTTAAAATCATAGCCACAGATCGCCATCCAACCATTCGGGCGACAATGAAAGACAAATATAATGGCATTCTCCATCAGTTTGATACATGGCACTATGCCAAGAATATTAAAAAAAAATTGGTTGCAGCCAGCAAAAAGAAGAATTGCAAAAGTATTGGATTATGGATTGAAAGTATAATGCGACACTTTTGGTGGTCAGCTAAAACATGCAAGAACAATCCTGTACTGCTTCAAGAGAAATGGGAATCAGTAATGTTTCATGTAGCTAACATACATGAGTGGGATGAAGGCACAATTTACAAAACATGCCAACATGGTCCGATAGAGTCTGAAGAGGATGAAGATACTAAATGGCTTATAAAGGATACCCCAGCATACACTCATCTGGGCCATATCATCAAAGATCCCAAGATGGCCAAGGACTACAACCACCTTGCACACTTTTGCCATACAGGTGCACTTGAGTCATTCCATAGTCATGCCTTACAGTACCGTACCAAAAGGATACATTTTGAAATTGATGCAATGGAAGCACGCACTATATTGGCCATATTAATGCACAACAAAAACATTGGACGTGAACAGGCCATTGTTATGAGTGAGAAAAAAGGAAGTGATCCACTTGCAACAAAAAGAACTAAGCTGTGTTTTCCACGCTCTAGGAAAAAATGGATCATTAGAAAGGTGTATAAATCTATGTCTACTGTACATCTAGATGAACTTATGAGAACTGTTTTGGAAATAGTGCAAGGGAAAACATATTCCTACTGGCAATCCCGTAGAGATTCTCTGCCAAGAAACCTTGCAACAGTTGATCGTCCCAACAAACAAGAGGCTGTAAGTGCTCACCTTTCACGTTTCCGAAATGATTAAAAGAAATGGCATTATCGCACTTCAGATTACTGAATTTTTAGGATACTTCCTTTTATATTGATATTACATCATATTGATATTACATCACCCTTAGTCTTCAAACCATCCTCAGCTGGCTCTTTCTTCGCATTGGGCCTTCCCTCCATGGTCAATGCATTAAACATCCTCAGCTAGCTCTTTCTTCGCATTGGGCCTACCCTCGGCGGTCAATGCCATTTTCATTACATCCTCAGCTAGATCTTTCTTCGTATAGGGTTTTCCCTCCATGGCCAATGCATTAAACATCTTTAACTAGCTCTTTCTTCGCATTGGGCCTACCCTCGGTGGTCAATGCCATTTTCATTACATCCTCAGCTAGATCTTTCTTCGTATTGGGCCTTCCCTCCATGGCCAATGCATTAAACATCCTCAGTTAGCTCTTTGTTCGCATTGGGCCTACCCTTGTGGGCAATGCCATTTTCATTACATCCTTAGCTAGCTCTTTCTTTGCATTGGGCCGTCCCTCAGTGGTCAATGCCATCTTCACATGATCAGCTAGCTGTTTCTTCGCATTTGGCCTTCCCTCCATGGCAAATGCATTAAACATCCTCAGCTAGCTGTTTCTTCGCATTGGGCCTTCCCTCCATGGTCAATGCATTAAACATCCTCAGCTAGCTCTTTCTTCGCATTGGGCCTACCCTCGGTGGTCAATGCCATTTTCATTACATCCTCAGCTAGATCTTTCTTGGTATTGGGCCTTCCCTCCATGGCCAATGCATTAAACATCCTCAGTTAGCTCTTTGTTCGCATTGGGCCTACCCTTGTGGGCAATGCCATTTTCATTACATCCTTAGCTAGCTCTTTCTTTGCATTGGGCCGTCCCTCAGTGGTCAATGCCATCTTCACATGATCAGCTAGCTGTTTCTTCGCATTTGGCCTTCCCTCCATGGCAAATGCATTAAACATCCTCAGCTAGCTGTTTCTTCGCATTGGGCCTTCCCTCCATGGTCAATGCATTAAACATCCTCAGCTAGCTCTTTCTTCGCATTGGGCCTACCCTCGGTGGTCAATGCCATTTTCATTACATCCTCAGCTAGATCTTTCTTGGTATTGGGCCTTCCCTCCATGGCCAATGCATTAAACATCCTCAGTTAGCTCTTTATTCGCATTGGGCCTACCCTTGTGGTCAATGCCATTTTCATTACATCCTTAGCTAGCTCTTTCTTTGCATTGGGCCTTCCCTCAGTGGTCAATGCCATCTTCACATGATCAGCTAGCTGTTTCTTCGCATTTGGCCTTCCCTCCATGGCAAATGCATTAAACATCCTCAACTAGCTGTTTCTTTGCATTGGGCCTTCCCTCCATGGTCAATGCCATCTTCATTACATCCTTAGCTAGCTCTTTCTTCACATTTGGCCTTCCCTCTATGGTCAATGCATTATTCCTACATCCTCATCCTAGCTCTTTCTTTGCTTGGGGCCTTCCATCCATGGCCAATCCAATTTTTCAACATCCATAAGCTAGCTTTCTTCAAATGCGGCCTTCCCTCCACAAAGGGGCAGACTGGGCCGTCAAGACACCGGGAGAAAACCTAGTGAGCTCTGGTACTTTTGGGCCCTGCTGGCCCAGACCTGATCCCTGCACTACCGCTCGACATACTTCCCTCCTTGACACGTAGGAAAAAGGTATGTGCACACACACGCTGGGGTGTGCCCCCCAGTCTGACGCTGCTTCCACAGACAATTTTCTTAAAAAATTCAATATAAACAATAGAGAAAGTGAAGTCCTAATATGGCTGACAACTGTAGACAATTGGAAAAATACTCAAGAATAATTAAAATACATTACCCAGAATAACATACAACCATATGTGTTCAAAACATGATACAGAGGATAAATCTAAACACACTGGTTTCAAAGAAAGCAGACTTCAATACAAGACTCGGAGGAACACCCTCGAGTCTACAATAAAAATTCCTGGCTAATATTTTAACATAATTTTAATTCAGTTTTACTACAGTTTACATTTACTACAGTTAGAGTAAAAGTTACCTTGGTTATGTTAAAACGAATTTCTTCAGCTTCAAATTTATTCCTTTACCTTTTTTTAAATATTTTAAATGCAGTTGCCCTATATATTTACATATATTTTAAATTATTTTTATAATAAAGAGGTGTGTGTATGGAACAGCTATAAGGGGATGGTTGGAGGCTGTTTTTTTTTTTAATTTTTTTTAAATATATTAAAACTGAAAGGGCATGGGCACAAGTGGATTGTCAACCTGCATATAAGTTTACTGTAAAATGTTTGACAAAAACTATATATAATAGAACATAACTATCAAAGTAATTATATAAAGTATCTGTTATACTGATTTTTTAAACCAGAAAGGAAATATACACAAATTATGATAAATAAAACTTTATTTTATATTTGCATATATGTGAATCTGTTTTTCACATCTATTTTAGACTGAGGAACACCTCATATCTATAACTTCATTTTTCTTTAAATTCCAATATATATTTTCTGGTAACTGGCAAGCATAAGTGCAATATCCAAAACTGACCAGACAAACAGTAAGAAGAAATTTTCCAACAACAATTTGTTTTAAAGACATCACAAGCTTCATATAATATATTGGGAATCCTTTGATTACACCTTTAAATATATCTGCAGAATTCAAGAAGATGTGTGAAAGGGCAGACGATGGAGCCCAAGAACTACGCTGCGCACCTTTGCTTGTGACAGATGTACATGAAGGAGCAACTGTCAAAGCATTAAACAGTAGGGAAAGGTAGCAGGGAGTAAGGCAATTTAAATGGGTTAGATGGAGGTTTAATTCTCCTTTCACAAACACTTACATTTGTATTTTTTGTTCAAAAAAAAATATTGGTTTGATAAAGATGTGTTGTAGTGACAAATCTAATAAAGATAGATGGAATTATATATAATATAAAGGAACAGTTCAGTGTAAAAATAAAAGCTAGGTAAATAAATAGGCTGTGCGAAATAAAAAATGTATTTGATATAGTTAGTTATCCAAAAATGTAATGCATAAAGGCTGGAGAAACTGGATGTGTAACAGAACAGAACTACTCCTTTTCAGCACTCTAACTCTGAGTAAAGCTGGCCATAGATTCAAAGATCTGATCGTACGAGGATTCGTATGATTTTTGGACCATGTGTGGAGAGTCCCGACATTTTTCGTCCGGCGGAGATCGGTCGTTTGGTCGATCGGACAAGTTGAAAGATTTCTGTTGGCTGCCGATAATATCTCTGCATGTATTGCCGATCGTACGATTTTCAGGGAGGGAGACAGTCACTAGCTTTGGTCGGACTTAACTTTTAGTGGAAACCAAGAGAGCTGAAAAGCAGGTTCTGGTTATTATGTTACACAGCCAGTCACTCCAGCCTTTATACATTACAATTTTGGCTAACTATATTGAAAATATTTTTTATTTTGTACAGTCTATTTACCCGTTTTTTATTTTTATACTGAACTATTCCTTTAAAGTACAAATAGAAATGTACATCATTACCAAAACATTCATGTTATTTGTATAGATTATGTTTCATTATATCTCTGTTGCCATATCAACAGCAGCATAATCATAGTATTTAAAACCCACATAAGTGCTTTCTGGGTCTGGGAATTTATCACGGATTGCTTTTACAACACAAGATGGTATCGGACGACGGTTCCGTTTTCCTAGGTAGCCGTGCACCCAAAGCGTAAAAAATCTGTATGCTGTTATGCGTAGGGACCTGTAAAAAATTAGAGAAAATATAAATATAAAGAGGAGAAAATGTTTTTTTTTTTTTTTTTTAAAAAAAAAAAAATTTTTTATACCTATTAGCCAGTCCAGTGTTACTTTTGGCAACACTTTGAATAACACGAAAAGTAACAGTCATAATTGTTTCATCTAGACATGATGCCTTGAATGTGTGATGTTCACATATACAGTCGAGGCCCTCCATGTACTGGTCAATATTCCCATTTTCTTTGCAGCAAATAGATTCTTCCACAGTTGGCATAGCTACGCATTTACCACATTCGCACCATGAATGGTTTCCCAAACGCGGATGTTCATTGGTTTGGCCCTCAGATGCCTCTTCGTTAGGTAGCCTTTGAGGATTATTTTGGAAACATGTGGAAGATTCCTCATCATGATATTTTAGATGTAGTTCCTCCAGTAGTGCTATAGTCTGTGACAACATAAAATATTGCATATATAATAAACATTTTTTAAAAAATGTACTCTTATGTATTCTGTTACCTTTAACATCTTTCTTGTTGTTCCAATATACTGTACCTAAACTTCAACAAAATTTCAATTAATGTTCTAAAAGAGGAATAAGACGAACTATGGTTAAAAGGGCACTTTTCGTCCCTATATTGTGAAGTGCGAGAGAGAGAGAGAGAGAGAGAGATTTTTTTCTTTTTAAAAAAAAACAATGGTTTCCCCCAATTGGAGTGTGTGCTTTTGCACTTCACAATATAGGGATGATAAGTGCCATTTCAACTGTAGTTCCTGTCTAATTCCTCAAAAAATCTTTGTTATCCCAAGAAATAACTATGGTGATGGGAAAAAATCATGTAAGATAGCTTACTTCATCATCCAGTACATCCTGGTTTTGAGTGGGTTCACCTATGCACGACTCTTCAGACAGATTGCTTGCAGTGTCTGTACACTCTTCCGATGATTCATTACTTGTATTCTCTGGTGAAAAGGAACTTGCATCACTGCTGGACTCTGCCATTTTCACAATCCAAAAATATTCTGTAATATAAAAAAATATTAAATCAGATATTACAGATAGTACTACATAGTTATGTATGAATGATGTAAGTAACAACATTGTAAAATAACAGTTGGATTTATTTTAATAAATTATTAGCTGATCCTTTTTTTAAACTCTTCTAAAGTGAAACATTATGCAATGTAAACTATGGCTGGAGTCTCTCAATATATTATATTCATAATTAATAATTTTTAATTTCTGTAATTCTGGTCTAGGATCTTTTATCTGGAAACCCATTGTCCAAAAATCTGGTTTCCATGGTTTCCACAGCACATAAGACAAATTTTTAATACAATAATAGAGTTCTCTACAAATAGTTTATATAGATGACCAGCTGCACTGGGAGCTCATTACTGGTGCTAGTTGCCTAGCACTGGCAGGGGCTATGTTTTATTACAAAATAAACATTTTAGTTTACCCCCCCAAACTGAGTGCAGCTTTGTTAGACCACACCTCTGGTTGGGGGAAAATATTTCAGATGAAAGTGGAATTACAGAAAAGGAAATTACAGGCATGGGATCGGTTATCCAGAAATACATTTTACAGAAACCTATGAATTATGGAAGGTCTCACAGACTCCATTTTATCAAAATAATCCAAATTTTAAAAACAATTTCTTTTTTCTCTGTAAAAAAAAAAAAAGTAGGTTGTACTTGGTCCAAACTAAGATATTGATTAATAAATCCTTATTAAAGACAAAGCTAGCCTATTGGGTTTATCTAATGGTAAAATGTTTTTTTAGTAAACTAAAAGTATGAAGATCCAAATTACGATAATATCCATTATCTGTAAACCCCAGGTCCCAAGCATTCTGGATAACAGTCCCATAACTGTATCAGGAAACTCCCTAGGTCCTGATGATTCTGAATATGAGATGCCAAACCTGTACGAATTTTTAAAACACAAGATAAAGTTCTGACAATTCATTAACCATTGTTGGTGCGATTACATATTTACAAAGCATCCGCTAATAACACAGGTTCTCTCATATAACAGCCATTGTTATGTATTTTAGGCTATGGGTACACTGGTTGAAGGCTCTGGCTGTGTATATTTGCTGTCAGACTGTGTATGTTTTCAGGCTGAAAGAAGCAGATCTGCTCAGTGCCCCTGCTCCATTGATTTGAATTCAATCAGCAAATATGTGCTAACACACAGCAAAGCTGAAACAAAGGTCAGCCCAGATACGCAAAAGGAGGCTTCTCTGGGCTGACCTTAGTTTCAGTTCTGTTTTCAGTTCAGTTTCAGTTAAAATCAGAGGCATCACAGTGATCAGACATCAATAATTCAAAACAGACAGTCTTAGTAATTGTTTTATTACATCCAAATTGTTCATTTTCTACAACATATACAGTACATCTGTTAACAGTGTTTACAGAATTAACAAACATCACATAAATTAAAATACAGAACCACCCAACGGAATCACAAATGACATATTCATCCTATGAGGGACAGAGCATCTTCTATGCCAGCACTAATAGAATTGAGGAACAAATCTAGGGCACTATCAGAGAGGTGAACCCCATCATGAATATAATACTTTGGCAATCTCTCTTCCAGCACCCGATGTCTTACTGACAATCCTCCTAAACTATAGACAAACTTGGACAATACCCGATTAATTTTTATTCTACTTTTTTCTAACGATCGGTAGTCCCTACCATACTTCCATGTTAAACGTGGAACCATGTCAGACCAGACAATCACTAATTTTGGAAACATGATTTTAATTTTATTTATATCATGCTTCATGTTTTCAATTAGTTCTTTTAAAGGCACTAAGCCCATGTCATTTCCTCCTGCATGCAAGACAAGGACATCTGGATTTCTCCCAAGTGTAGCATTTTTATTGACTGTTGAGAAAACACCTGACCACCTCATGCCAGGAACCCCAAACCACCGCAATGAGATATTTTTTGGGGAGAAACCCAGTTGCACTCCTTGTCTCTTTAGCGCAGCTCTTTTTCGGGCCCGTTGAATATATGAATGGCCAATTATCCACACACACCGTTTATTACCTTTGGGGAAAAAAAAGGAACATAGGGTTAAAGAGCAAATTTTATATATTTTATGTAACACCATTATAATTGTACCATTTGTTAAAGATAATATGTTTTTATATTTGTGCTTATATGAAATTGCTATTAGTTTTTGCATTGTCAGCACAAGCAATGAAGTGTGGGAATACAGTGAATAGCAAGTCATGCCATTTTATTTCTCCATTAGCCAATAAGATTTAGTCCAGGGTGCCCAGGACTTCGATAGCGGTATACCAGTAGATCCCAGTCATGTTCCTGGTAGACCACAACCTGGGGCCCCGAAGTGAGTGAGAGAGGGTTGGCTGGGCTGAGAGGAGAAGGACACGGGAGGCACGGAAAGCAGGCTGAGCAGAGGGGGAGGCACGGAAAGCAGGCTGAGCAGAGGGGGAAGCATGGAGAGAGGGCTGAGCATAGGGGAAGGACACGGGAGGGAGGGCTGAGAGCATGGAGAGCTGAAAGCAGCAAGCACCCAGGGGGAGGGAGTGTGTTCAGACTTTTATAACCTGCCAAATTTTGTAAAATGAACATGGTAATTAGGGGGTGTGGACACAAAAATGGGCCTGGTCAATAATTCCTGCTTCGCGTTTTCGAAGTAGATCTCCTGATGGGGGACAGGTGTCGAGAGTGGATCCCAGTGTAACAAAGTCTGAGCACCCCTGATTTAGTTAATTCATTAGACTATAAATTTGTAACAATGGTATCAAAATATATATGTGTTCATTTGTGCATATTATATATATATATATATATATATATATATATATATATATATATATATATATATATATATATATTTTGATACCATTGTCACACATGGCTTGATAAAGAGCCTATTTAGGCTCGAAACGTCGCTATTTTATATGTGCACACATATGGTGATGTAATTTTTTTACAATTTAATACAGACTTCTTGAGCATTATAAGCGAGTGCTGTCCATTACCACACTTTTATTTATTTATTTATTTATATATATATATATATATATATATATATATAGATATAGATATAGAGAGAGAGAGAGAGAGAGAGAGAGAGAGAGAGAGAGAGAGAGAGAGAGCGCTGTGAAAAATGATATATATCAGTTGGTGCACAGATACACATCTCACAAAATATTATACAGTGCTTATCTGCCATTCTACCTGTAACTTTTGATAAGGGGTTCAACAGAGATTTTTGATCACTTACCGTGGAGTTGCCTTATTGTAGATGAAGAGTTTTCTGAAAGTGTTTGTATAAGACTGTCCCCCATCCAATCAGCATACCGTACTCCAGGTTCTTTGGACAGGCTGGTGTTCTGACGCACAGAACCACCATTTATCCTTTGTGACAGGGATAGAGTGAACAGGACATTTTCAATAAGAATCATATTTTGGTAATTTTCCAAAAAAAAATAAATAAAAACCCAGGCACCCGTCCACATAAAGGCAATCTTATGCTGTATGCATTGTATCATTTGAAACTTATAAATACAACAAATATATGTTTAAAGGGGAAGGAAAGGCTTGATGTACTTGCCAAATGTTAGGCACCCCCAAGTGAATGTATTGAGTTACCTGAAACCCCAGGCTGGTGCTCCTATCAGCAGAAAACTGAACCAGCCCGAGTTTATAAGAGTGAGCACCACAGAGCAATCCTCTTCCGTCTTCCTCTTTCTTTGCTCGGCTGCACATGCGCAGTAGAAAAGACGAACTTTAACGAAAAAGTCGCCTTTTTCGTTCAACTATGCATGTGCAGCCGAGCAAAGAAAGAGGAAGACGGAAGAGGATTGCTCTGTGGTGCTCACTCTTATAAACTCGGGCTGGTGCAGTTTTCTGCTGATAGGAGCACCAGCCTGGGGTTTCAGGTAACTCAATACATTCACTTGGGGGTGCCTAACATTTGGCAACCCCAAGTACACAAAGCCTTTCCTTCTCCTTTAAAAAATGCCCCAGTAGGGACATATAGAGTCCTCCTGAAAATATAGAAATCCAGTATAGCCTTCACAACATCAATATCAACAAAAACAATACAAAGACAATAAATACTTACATGAAATGATTAGATTTATGCACTTGCTCAGACCTCAGGAGTGTCCGCCCAACATCTCTTTTTTTTCGCTGTTGTTCTGTGGTGTTATTTTTCTCTATATTTCGAATTGAACTGTCACTTTCACACTTCCTTTTCTTCAACATTGTCCTCTCCTGTGGGCTACAACAATGTTGAATTCTTCTTTCTTTTGCTGCTTTACTTATACTCACTGCACATATGCATGTTGGTCACATTGATCAAACGTTAGACAAGATGTAAAGTCTGGAATGTTCAAGGAACTGGAGCAACCAAAAATTCTAAATCACTTACATACCATCTGCTATTTGCCATGTGCCATTTAGCCCTATTTCAACTTGAATGGCAGCCATACCACAGCTACACAGCAGCTTTTTTATACAAGTTTTTGCATAATGTGTTCATAATAAGTTTAGAAGGGCATTTACAAACGCATTGATACAATTGTGGTATTAGGGTCTTCCGCAGTAAATGATTACTCACCACAACAAGGAAGTGGCCCAGGTGCACCGCCCTCAGCCGGGGAGCGGACAAACCGAAAAACCAATTGAGAGCAGGCACTCAAAGCAAACTTCCACCAGGCCAGTAGTTCATTTACAAATGCATTGTAGTGTACAAAGTGCAATTTTTAAACAAACTGTGATGATCATTCTCACATATTCATATTATGAACCAGAATTCCATTAAAAATTATTGATAAATGAAGAGATGAACCCTTGGCCTGGTAGAGGGGCACATAGAAACATCCAACACTAAACACATAATAGGATCATATCATAATTTTTGTAGCAATGCTTTGCATATCTACCTCAGTATTTTCTGTTAAACCGTGGTTCCAAGAATAAAAAACTTCCAAGCCAAAGTGTGCTGGCGTATGCTGGTAGCTGTATCCCAACAAGACCTGGAGGAAATTAACAAAATCCTGTGATTATTAGAAGAACTGCAGCTAGCAAAGTTGAAGTGCATAATTAAAGATCAATTTACAGTTATTACAATATTATGCCCCAGCCATACTATGTTATGTTACAACAGCCAGCTAATACAGAGTTTAGAAGAATGTACATACCCTTCGATGCAGCCAGTAATGATGAATAGTGGATTGGTTGATAAATACGACTTTTACTTTTGCACAAATGGACCAAATCATCTACACATGGTTTTCTACATGGCTTTGGAAATTTATTCCCTCCATAACTGTGATGCTTCTTTAGTCTACAACTTACTAGCACCATGTCAAAATTTTCTAACTTACACATGAAGCAAATACAAATCTGTATGGCCCACACACAGGCAGCATAGGGCAGGCAGAATATGGCGCAAGCAAGCAATATATGACAAGAGACAATGAAACCCATCAGGACCTCGCCAGTAAATGATCATGACCTCTCCAGCATCAATAGTACTGTACTATGTCCAGTGAAACAATAAAGGCATCACTCCTACTGGTGTGAACAGGTGAACAATGCAGAGTCTCAACCCAAGGTGTGATAAAAATGTAGGGCATTATAAAGTAATTCTGAAGTGTGAAAATGTGAACAAAGCAGGGTATTAGACTTTGGAGCAAAAGGTGCAAGAAATTACAGGTGTTACAATCTGAATCAGAGCTGTAAACAATGAGAACAATAAATCCTTTGCCAGCAAAGTTTTTTTTTTTTTAATAAAAGTGCCACAGATTGCTAAATATGCATTTCTTTGAAGTTTTAAATACTTTGCATAAGAACTATTTGAAGATCTGTGCTCATAAACACCACATGTAATAGCTAATGTAATTTGTGCAATTTACATTAGTCAGTGCCTTGAATAAAACGTTCTGTAAACAAGCCCTAACTATGGTATTATATGAGGTTTTGGCACAACAACCACAGGCAAAGCTTAGATAATGATAGGAGAGTGAACAACATATAACTGGGGTAACTGTAGCTCAGCAAGTCCATCACTGCACTGAGCCAGTACATTTACAATCCACAGCAGTAGCAGAGAAGCTCACATGTTTACAAACACTTTATCCATAGTGCCAATATTATACGGTTATTACAGGTACCATGTAATACAGAACAGAAGCTGACAGTCCAGAAAAGATATAGAGTTCACTATAACAGTGGCTCCACGATAGTATAGTGACCCTCCTCAACCACCAATGAATATCTGTGTGCCTAAAACTCGGGTGCATGTTGAGTCTGGCAGGTATACAGATCTCTGAACCACATTTGCATTTACTGATGGCAGCCTGCAAAATTTTCTGACCAGACAACCTTTTTACCTCTAGTTTGGCTGAGAAACTCCTATCCACAATGCTAAGGGCCCTGCCAGTCGATGTGCCACATCTAACAAATATATATATATGCTTTAGTTTTAGGTGAAGCACATTGTCTCAGTGCAGCACACTACTACTGAAAAACAACACTAACCCCCCCAAAAAAAGCAGCCATGTAAACTCATTCCACAGATTAAGAACATATTCAAACTATAAGCAGCCTTTTTACCTTCTGTACCAAACTCCAGGATATGTGCAATGCAGCTACTGCCTTTACAGGGAACTCAGGCTCTCACAATCAGGCAGGCTCAGTGAAAAGCCGTTACTGCCTGCCTAATTTGCATAATGACATCACCAGCAGGGGGAGACAAGATATTGTAATCTCGTGATACTTCAGTGAAGTAGTTAGGTATTCTGGGTAAAATACAAAGGGCCGGATTACAAAGTGCGCATGTGTGTGAGCTCATTAGCATTTTGGAGTCTGTGTATGGACTCCCTTAAAGAAAGAACCTGTTTAACAAAGTAAGTGATTTTTTAAAAACGGATTTTTTTTTAAAGAAACTGTATATGTAGTTTGATTACATGTGTTTTGATTGTACTGGTCAGGTGGTTAAAGTGTGTTTGATTTTTGCTGTGATAGGTGCCCTTTAAATAGGGCAGATTGGCTGACTGTAATTCAATCAGGCTGCTGCTGAGCTGGGGCTGCAAAGGCCAGGCAATATATAGTGAGCAGCTCTTCAGGCTGCTCATATGGCCCAGTGGTTAAGACATCAAGCCAGAAACCCAAAGGTCCCTGGTTCAAATCCCAGCAGAGCCTGACAGAAAAGAGGAAAATGATACTCTCCTCCCATGAATCTATACTCCATTCACTGTATAATTATTTCTTGTTGGCCCTCACTGTTGCCAACTGACAGCTAAGAATATTATCCTAAGTACACCTAGATCCTTCTTCACTCATAATCAAATAGTTTGCTATCTTAGACCCAGTAGCCTACATTGTTTATTTCCAAATATATAATTTCATATTTACCTTCATGGAATCTCAGGTTTTCTAGGTTGTCCGTCTTAGGAAAATCCAACACTTCTGCACAGCTTTGTTATATAGGGAAACACTAATCCATGTTATTCAATGACCTCTTCAGTTTCCCAGCTGCCCCCAGGTCATGTGACTTGTACACTGATAAACTTCAGTCACTCTTTACTGCTGCACTGCAAGTTGGAGTGATATCACCTCCCTCCCTTCCCTCCCCATCAGCCCATACTAAAAATGTTACATTTACAGATATAGTTTCCAGGCTGAGAGCCTTTTTTGAAAAATAGGAATTACATTTCTTGTATTTCTTCCTACTCACTGGAAATCATACAAGGTCTACATACAATGTAACTAATATGAAATAGAATAATTGTTTTTATATCATGAGCACCAACAACTATTACTACTGTATTCCAAGGAAAAGGAAATCACAAAGCCTTTCCAGAAAGCTTTACATTTTGCAACAGACCTACTCTCTTTTTTTACTGTTTTTATTAAAAACTCCCCATGCAGCTTTGCTCAGTATAGAGCAGTTAAAATAATAAAATCAAATATCTGTATGGATTCTATGGGTTATTATGGGTTATTATGCTTTGACCTGGAATCTTTCAGGTCAGATAAACAGTTACATATATTCTTTTACTATCCCAACTGCATTAGACCAGTAAACGTTTACTAGGGATTATTTTTACTCGGGGTTATTACTACCCCCAAACAGAGTTTATTACTACATAAATGTCCTTTGTATAACACAAATATTCAGTGGTTTAGAAAAGCAATACCTATATGGAATTTGGCTCATTGCATATAAAAGATTAGAACCGACGAGTTCAAGGAAGAATTCTGTGGCATGCCTGTGTTCATTATAGACTGCGATCTCATGTAAAGTGAATGCGGGCAGCAGAGGAAACCTATCAAATATGTCTCAGCTGATATGATGTTTTTTTTCTATACAGCCAAGTTGAACAAGGTAAAAATGAACAAGATAAAAATGTCATCCAATGCATTTATGGCAATGAATATAATTTAAACCTACAATGCTCCTTTTTATCAACCAAGGGGAAGTCAGCATTTATTTCTTGGCTCTTCACAATTCTTCCAAAAGTGCATACAGATTGTATTTATCAGTTTCTGTTATAGATGCACAGTACTTTCTTCTCTAGAATCTTAATCTCATTAAAGATAGCTGTCCCTG
Organism: Xenopus petersii; assembly: GCA_038501925.1. NCBI lineage: Eukaryota > Metazoa > Chordata > Amphibia > Anura > Pipidae > Xenopus > Xenopus petersii. Next base: position 13,842,806 of record CM076687.1, on the reverse strand, counting down.
TACTATAATCTGTAGTAGACTTAATTCTGCTAGACGCTGAGGGGGTATTTATTAAAGTTTGTATGGAAAAAACACTAAAAATTATATTTTTTTTTACTAGAAAATCCGAATTTTTAGTGGGAAGAAAACCTCAAATTTTTTGAGATTTAATTATACCCCGAGGCTTACAAAAACTTTGAATCTGAAAATACTCCATCTTCAACCTGTTGAGGTCCTAAACATTAAAGATCTAACATTGTTGGGGACATCTCAAGGAGAACTACAGAGATCAAGATGTCCTTTCCTGTCAGCAGCTTCTTCCTATGCTGCCTAAAGGGTAACATGCAGCCCACATGCAAACACTTTGCCATGGAGTCAATGTTATAATCACATCATAAAAATATGTTTTACCAAAAGACATAAGGGAGCAAGGGGACAAGATTTTGAGCTTAATGGTTCTACTAAAGAGGTTAGTGGCAATAAAAATGACCTCTTTAACATTGGCCTTAGATAGGAACGTGAATAGTCTTTTAATTGTTCTGTAGGTACTGCTGCATTCTTAACATAATGTAAGTATAAATATATAAAGAATTACTTTAAATGGAAAACATACATATTATACCTGAGAAGTCTCCTGGCTGTAAAGCTTATAGTTGCATTTAGAAGGATTTAAGCTCTTTATAATGTTGAAAAAAATCCTTATTGAATATCAGATATGTCATGTCATGTCAACATCAAAATAACCTTTGTAATAACATCTAGAGCCGAACATTTAATTGGGTAGAGAACTTCGATGGTTGATCTTCTTTCTTTATTTAGTACTTTAGGATACTTCAGAACACTATTTATTATATATTAGTCTACACTTATGTCTTCATCTTGACATTTCTGTTACATACTGAAGATACTTGCTGGAAACAGGCACAACAAATCAATTGCTAGCTGAGTAGATTCATGGTTAAAAGGCAAGGAAATCAATGTTCACATAGATGATACTGGAAAGCATAAGGTAGCACCCAGCCATTTCTTCAGTAACTCTGAAAAAATGAACTAAGCAAAAAATGAAGAGAAGATAGAAAGCAGAACATATCTACTGTTCATGAAGGTTCTTCATTATTAACTAGAAGCCAAGAACAGCTTTTATTGGCAATTTCTGGTCAAACTTAAAGAAAGAAATGTGCTGAAGAAATAATTAGGAACTAACGGACAAACTGTACATGTTTTTGCTCAAAAGTGTTGAGAAATTTTAGCTTTGGAGGAAGAAGTTTGGATAGTATTGATTGCAACAGCAACAATGGACTGTTCTGTAGGGTATTACATATTGATTTGAAAAAAGATACCTTTCCATGAAATTATGCCCTTCAACCTCCCAAATTGCATACTTATTCAGAGAGAAGTGGACAGAAAAAAAACCCTTGTATTTCAAGCTCCAAAAAAGGTTTTTAATTTAGGTGCCACCCTCTAAATCATATCATTTCTGTCTTAGAGGTATGGTAAAAAGCAAAAATGAAGAGAAGAAGGAAAGCAAAAAGAGATCTATTGTTCAGGAAAGTAATTTTTTAACTAGAAGCCAAGAACAGCCTTGATTACGAATCTCTGCTAAAATTTAGAGAAAGCAATGTACTGAAGAAATAATGAAGAACATAAGGAAAAACTGTACAAATATCCATCATGAAAATGCCTACACTGAAGGGGAGAAAAATCCTCCCAGCCGGTATGAGTGTTTCCTTTATGAAATGAAAATAACTTCTTATGTTGACTCCACATGCACAATTTTTTTATACATTTCAATAGATTTTCTGGAACATAGAATGATTTATAAGAAGGCATAAAATGTTTTAATCAATGCATCAATCATTCTTTTTTATACCTGTATATGGAAAGTACTTTGTTAGCTTTTACTGACACAATAGGGGTTTTTTACTAAAATCTGAATTTTTCTGATTATTAATAAAAAAAAATCTGGACAAACTAGAATCCACAATTTATCCTTATTTATCATTAAAAACATAAAAAATGACATCAACAATCTGATTGACGCAAGAAAAACGCAACTTCTTTTGGATTGTCACGCTACAACTCCAAATTTTTCAAATTTGGTGCCCAAAAATTCAGAATTTTTCATGAAATTGAAGGAAAAGTCAGAAATGTACAGATTATCATATGAAACTCGGTGCAGACAATAATATCTTCAAATTGTAAATAGGACCTCTGCCATTGACTTCTACAGGACCTCGACAGGTTGAAGGTGGATTCTTTTTGGATTCAGACTTTTTGCAGCCTTGGGGTATAGTAAATCTTGAAAATCTTGAATTTTTTTATTCACACATCATTTTACCATTCGGACTTTAATAAATAACCCCATTTATATTGTTTTCTAGGAAAAAATTAAATCTGTCTGATATACTACTCTTAATACTGGCTTCTATAGCTATGGCTAAGTTAAGAATAATGTAAGTTCTGCAGGGCAGGAATCTGATTCTGTGCTTTAAAACTCCTAAAACTCCTAGCACTTATATATTTTATTCTTGCTTTATAATTTATAATAAATATACGCCTGCTCAAGTTTTATTACTGTGTAGCAGTGTAAATACAGTATGTGGTGCTAGTTCAATTAGAAAATGCTTCTTTTATATACCATTATATGTATAATGAGTATAGTAGTACTGAGTAGTACTGTAAGCTTTCATAAAATATAAGCAAATAATTCTAAAACAAGCACACATTTCTATATGGAATTTTATATAAACTCACATTTACTTTACAAAAACACATCTTGATGTACAATATTTAATACCATGCTATGAAGCATGTACTATAGCATCAATCTTTTTGTGCTTTGTATACAAAATGCATGGAGGACTTATTACTGAAGGTTGAAATTAAATGGCTTTAGAGGTTTTTGAAAATATCAATCAACTCACATTCTCTAAAACCCGGAATGTCATGGAATGATCCGAAAATGTATTAAAATGTATTAAAAGGTCCGAAAAAGTACAAACGAAAAAAAGGGATGAACGGTGCAATAAAAATACAAAATCTGAAAACCTCTAAAAGTCTGAATTTATTAAAAGTGGTCCAATCAGATCAGCGCAACTCCCACTAACTTCTATAGGACCTTTGCAACTTTTACTTGGCAAATTTTTGCATTTTACGGTTTTGTAGTTTTTACACTTGATAAATCTCGAATTTGTAGAGCTTTTTGCACTTTGTTACCTACCACTATACCTTAATGGACGACGGCGTGCATTTTTTTTACGCTGGCAAATTTTCGCAAATTTATTTGCCGGCTGCGAATCGCGGGGATTTGCCGCAAATTTACGCCTGGCGAATAAATTCACCCATCACTAGACTCTATTTAACTATTTACACGCTAATGGCAGATCATGAGTTGCCAAGTGATAACAGTGCTAAATACATCAGCGTGTAACTAGGGATGGGCGAATTAGACCCGTTTCGTTTCGCCAAAGTGGAAAATCTACATTGCTGACAATATGGTACTTGAGTATGAGCTCACAGAATGGTTAAAATATAATCTTCTGGCATTATTCAGGCATCGCCTTCATCGTAAATTCTGCACATTTTTTTTCTCTAATTTTATGTATATTTTTCATTAATGAAGCATGTAAAACTCAAACAACATGGAAATCATGTGGGTAAAACTGAGTGATAGACTCGCTAATTCTAAAGGGAAATCATGCAGTCAGACGAAGAAAAGCTACAGAGGGGCTTCTTTGAATTTATTATAGACAAATGATATTTTATTAACAATGGATCGCAATCTCGCTCTCCGCACTAACAGAGCCGAATTTCCAGGTTTTAACCTGGAAATTCGGCTGTTAAAGATACAAGAGGCGGCTTCTTGCTACCCTTTGTAACTGGCCGCTCGCTGCTGCCTGAATGACGCAAGGTTACCACTTCGGTTGTATAAGAACTAGTAAGATCAGTGGGGAAAGTTGTTAAGCATTCCCCAGTCATCCTAGTTGCTTACTGAACACTTGCACATTGCATTAAAAACTGCAAGGGCTCGCCCTGCTAAAGCATATCTTGTGTGCCAGTGAATTTCGTCATGTTACTTACCACTATGCCTGCTGAAACACTACAGTTCTGAGGATATTTCATATGGGATACTAGTCCATCTCTGCTGAAAGTATCACTGGGATATGCTGCACCTTCAAGTACTGAGTTGAGTAAGCAGACTTACAGGGGCAGATTTATCAAGGGTCGAATTTCGAGGGTTAATAAACCCTCAAATTCGACCCTCGAAATAAAATCCTTCGAATTTGAAGGATTTTAGCGCAAATACTTCGATAGAACGATCAAATAAAAATCGTCCGATCTTGAGGCACTCATTTTATTGATGTTCTTATTTTAAGGGGGTTATTTATCAAAATCAGTTTTTTTCTGATTATTTTATTTAAAAAAAAGTCAGACCAAATTAGAATCCACGATTTGACCTTACTTATTATTAAAAAAAGCACAATTTAATTGGATCGGGGAAAAACTCGATAAAATTGACGGAACTTAATGGTAGCTTTAACTACAGCTTAAATATTTTTTAATGTCATTAACAGGACTCCCTACAGTAATTCCTATGTCAACCCATTTAACTCTGCTGCTAGAATTATTCTCCTCTCACCTAAGACATAACAGACCCCTTTTTTAAAACTTTTATTATGGATCATGAAACAAAGACAATTTTATAAAATTATAATGACTTTCCAATACCTTCATTCCTCTGCACCTCACTACATAGTTTCTCTTTTGTCTTTGTACATTCTTGTCCTACTCTCAGAGCCTCTACTTATGCCCACTACTTAATCACAACTGCTTGTTGCTCCTTACATCTATAATTCCATCAATATACTGTATGTTAGAGTATAGGGATGTAGCGAACTGTTCGCCGGCGAACTAGTTCGCGCGAACTTCGACTGTTCGCGTCCGCCGCAAGTTCGCGAACGTCGCGCGACGTTCGCCAATAGGCGTTCGCGTCAAAATCGTTCGATCGTTCGACCATTCGACCGCTAAAATCGAAGGATTTTCGTTCGAATCGAACGATCGAAGCATTCGATCGAATGAAATCATTCGATCGAATGGCTTCGATCGAATGAAATCATTCGATCGAATGGCTTCGATCGTTCGATTCGAACGAAAATCCTTCGATCGAACGATTTCAATCCTTCGATCGTTCAAATCGAACGATTTTCGGATGTTCGAAGTTCGCGAACAGTTCGCGAACTGTTCGCAAATTTTGCCGGTGTTCGCGAACGGCGTTCGCGAACACATCGGCGGCGGTTCGCTACATCCCTATTGGAGTATCGGTATAATATCTGATTCCATCTAGGTGCTTATGTGTCAGTGCCCCAACTGTTGTAATTTTAACCTCTTGTTACCTTTGTGTCTGTAAGTTACTCACCAACTTCATCTGGCCATACATCTGAACATATGCTCAGTCATCAAACAAGCAGATCTTTCCCAGATATGGCCACCATGAGCATCAATCATATTATAGTACGTGCCTATGAAGACCTCTCGGGAGAGGTCCACAACAACGTGCTGATGCCTGGCAGGATTTTTAAACTTGCCCTATAGATATCTGGTCAATTTTTTTTCCAGATTAGGGGTTTTCTGGATAGATGTTTCCATAATTTGGATTTTCATACCTTAACTCTACTAGAGAATCATTTAAACATTTAGGGGCCGATTCACAAAGGGTCGAATATCGAGGGTTAATTAACCCTCGATATTCAACTGGGAATTAAAATCCTTCAACTTCGAATATCGAAGTCAAAGGATTTTAGCGCAAATAGTGCGAGCGAACGATCAAAGGATTATTCCTTCGATTCGAATTTGTAGTCATAGTCGAAGGTCTTAGTAGCCCATTCGATGGTCGAAGTAGCCCAAAAACTACTTCGAAATTCGAAGTTTTTTTACTTCGAATCCTTCACTCGAAGTTAATGAATCGGCCCCCAAATAAACCCAATACTCAGGTATTGTTGCCAATAAGGATTAATATATTTTATTTTGGATCAGGTACAAGGTACTTTTTTATTGATACAGAGAAAAAGAAAATCGTTTAAAAAAAATCTGGATTATTTTATGATAATGGCATCTATGGGAGACAGCCTTTCCATAATTTGGAGCTTTCTGGATTTTTAGGTTTTTCGGATAATGAATCCCACAACTGTATTTCATATAATTATATATTTTCCTTCATTGTTTTGTTCCCTGTCTGTTTTACGAATGTATTGTTTGAGTAAAGCATATACAAGTAGTGCTATATATGTGTATATATATATACATATTTACATTTTGTAAACTATCTCTGCCTTCCAAGTTTTTTATTTCAAAGGTTGTAAACATTCTTATCCTTTACTCCCATCATAAAAACCAAATGTCATGGAAATGCTTCACAAAATCCTTCCATTTGTTAATTAATTTACTGTGCATTTTTTCTACTCCTATTGCTTTAATTCCCAACTCCCGAGGATTACTGTTAACACCATGAAAGTGCAAATGAGAGGAACTCATCCGTGTCTAAATTATGTCCTGCACACCTGCTTTGCAATAGAGGCTCCCACTGTCAATATATAACCACCTCATCAGTTATGCAAATGTTTATGTTTTGTAAACATCTCCCAATTAATAAATAGCTTTTACATAAGAAATATAGCAAAGACTAAATTCGGTTTAATGAGAAATATCTACAAAAAGCTTGGGAGGAATGAATTTAATAGGATTATACTGTTTATGGTTGTAGTTGTTGGCTGAAAATGAAAAACTATTATGTTGAAATGTCCCAATAAGAATATGCTAATATAATTTCTAAAATGGCGTGTGCAGATTGTTAGTAACAAAACCGCAGCCCTGGTTTGCAATATTAATAAAAAACATCACCCAAAAGTCTGCATAGGTAAAAACAACCTGTATTGGGGATCATGTCGAAGGGGCTCAAAGGATATATATATATATAGTGAATAAAGTACTCTCTATAGTAAAATATAAGGATATTATAAGTTACAAGTATTTCCATGACCATATAAAAACATGAGGCTGAAGGCAAAATGCTTTTATACAGGTCATGGAACTCTGAGGTTACTTCTAATATCCTCATATTTCCCAACAAGGGGTACTTTATTTATTATAATACACAAGTTTTAGTGAGTTATGTGAAAAAAATGACATCACTACTCACCATTTAAAATGACATCACAACTCACCATTAAAAATGAAATCACTACTCAACCCAGTATGAGTATATTTAAGACATTGAAACATTTTGTGCCTAAAGCTACTAAAAAATGCCTTCCCCTTTACACAAAACAGGGATTGTTTGTTCATATATTGCAATATATTTAAGCTGGCCAACTACGTCAAAGTCATCCCATATTTGGCCAGTCCTATGCTCAGTTTTCATCTGATTCATTAGGAATTCAATTGCTTCATTATACATTTTACACAGGGACTAAGTTTCACCTGCAAATTACTCACTGCTTTCAAGGTTAAAACTCCCAAACTTGGTTGCCCTTTTATTGGCCACCACTGGGATCACCCAACTGTAGCTGGAAAAGCTTGGAGCTACAACATGGAGCTGGCCACTGCTCCTGTATAAACTATAACAAACAAGGGAGAGTTGTGCTCACAACTTATTTTTAAAACCATTAGACGGGGGTGCAATGAGGCTGTGACCAAAAATTCATACAGACAAATAAAAGAGTCCTCTGCACTCAACCAATTATCAATTTCGGCTGCTACACTCGAGCCGTCTTCAGGTAGACGGCTCGAGTGTAGCAGCCGAAACGTTGAAATAAAACTTACCACGTGTTTTTTCATCAAAGCCCTAGGAGTGCGGTTTCATTCTTTCGTGTATATATATATATATATTGTACAGGACTCCAGGGGTGGGTCCTGGACAGCAGGTATATTTCCCCTTTATTCAGGTACCTGGAGGGTGTGGAGGGTGCACAGCAGGGCTAATTACTGCAGCAGTGCGGGAGTTAAGAGAGCCCTGTGAGTTCAGGAGGGGGGTTGGTAGACACACGTGAGGTCTGCAAGAGAGAAGTGTGTTTGGAAACTGCTCTCCTGACTGGGAATCAAACGCTTTGCAAGGCTAGGTGAGCCTGATCCCTGAATGGGAATATGAACTGTTTCTTTCAATTCTGATGTTCATGAAAGTGATTGTTACTTTATGCTGAAGACTATGTTTAAGTTGACTTACTTTAGCTGCTGAGTTTACAGCTTGTTTACGTTGTTAATGTTACCTGCCAAAGATACAGTTTGTTTGTTTGAATAAGGAATAAAAAGACATTTGTTCTACTACTGTGTTGTGGCCGTAGTGCATTTGCGATCCCACTCCCCCTGAACTTTACAATATATATTACACATATATTTACTAGGGATGGGGCGAATTTGCGGTGAAGGAATTGACGCAGCTTCAAATTCAACCTAACTCCCAATCATGAATTGTCTTAATTTATTAAAAATCTGATTGAAAAAAGTCAGTGCGGGAAAAGTCTCAACAAAATCGTTACTTCTACCTTGTAGCAGTAGACGTTCTACACAGCAGAGACAAAAAAGTCACCGTAAAAAAAATGCCCATTGACGTTAATACATTTGGACAAAAAAAGTTGCAGAGACTAAAAGGTTGGCACAAGAAAAACGCACATTGACTTAAGAGTGAGAAAAAATAGTCACGCTTGTAAAAAATTGTCAACTTCAATGCATTTCTCAAACAGATTCGCTCATCACGAGTCAGCAGACACAGCACTGCCCTACCTGTGCATTTGTATATCAAGCGGTTTAGGAGATGGGTAGAGGACAAGGGATAATCTATGGGGTATATTTATCAAAGAGTGAAGTTAATAGTGAAGTTCAGCCACTAGAGTGAAATTCCGCCACTCTCCATTCATTTCTATGGGATTTTTATAGGCGTATTTATCAAAGGGTGAACTTTCACTTTCACCCATTGATAAATACGCCTTTAAAAATCCCATAGAAATGAATTGAGAGCTGCGGAATTTCACTCTAGTGGCGGAACTTCACTCTTTGATAAATTTACCCCTATGTGTCCCTCTGAGCTTGCCCCTCATGAATACAATGTTGCCAAATGCAGGCAGAGCTGTATTCATGGGGGGGAGCACCAATTAGACCTGCAGTATTTCATCTACTGTGGAAGGCAGGCAAGTGTAAGAACATGGGGTGCAAAGTGCAAAAACACTGTCTTACAATTCGTAAACGACCTCCGATGTGTTTGTCTGTGATGTGTTTGTACTTTCCATTGCCACAGGCTGCTTCATCTGTATATAAGTAAATACATTTTAATTGGAAATGCAATTAAGATGTCATTTAATTCAGCTTTTTGTAGTTTTATTTCTACTTGTTTGAAATAGTTTTCAGTTTGCATTTGGACGTTGTTATATAGTAAGTACAGCAGTCGGCAGTGCTGGGAAATTGAATTTTTACTTGAAGTCATCATGTTCTGCAAGTGCTTGCAAATTATTTGACACAGGAATTATTTGCACTGACTTCTCTTGTTGCTATTTCAAAATTTTCCATGTCAGACACAAAAACAACATCAATCCTCCAGTTTGCTGACTTCGCTACAGAAGGACGTCAACTTCTCAGTGCCCAGGGCTCTGCAAATCCTTTTCTCATTGAAGGCCCGACACATGTTTTCTACATATTCATCTGTTCATGCATTTTCCCCTCATGGTTGAAGCTACAGAGGAAATCTTGATATAGTTTTCTTTTTCCTGCACAACTTTTGCTTTCGAAAATACTTTATACTTTTCCAAGCTCAGTTCAGTAATGTTTTAACTCTTGCCTGTAAATATATTACATTTTAAAATGTTCTATTGTTTAGCTAAATTCGTTTTTTTTCTCTCTACCTGCCTAGGGGCAGATTTATCAAGGGTCGAAGTGAAAATCGAGGGAATTTTCGAAGTTAAAAAATTGGAAAAGTAATTTTTAGATACTTCGACCATCGAATAGGCTACTACGACTTCGACCTTTGATTCGAAGTAAAATCGTTCGACCATTCGATAATCGAAGTAGTGTCTCTTTAAAAAAACTTCGACTCAATACTTTGCCAACTTAAACCTGCAGAAGTGCTATGTTAGACTATGGGGTCCTTCCAGAGCATATTTATAAGTTTTTTGTATCCGAAGGAAAATCTTACTATCGTACGATAAAATCGTTTGAATCGTACGATTCGAAGTACGATCGTGCAATCGTACTACGACCGGAATATGATCGTACGATGCAAAAAATCCTACATCAAGAAATGTTCAAAGTATTTTCAGATTACGCCAGATTTTCCAAACCTGTTCAAATTGTCAGTGCAATTACTAATGGTTGGTGATGTAAGGGCAGTATTTATAATACATTGTGCGATAAATGCGCAAAGGCTGAATTTTATAAGTAGGGACAAAAAAACCCAGGAAGCAGTTTTTCTAATTGTTGTATTTGTCTGAAATTGACATTGAAAAAAATCTTGAGCGAACGTAATCAAGTCTTTTTTTGTTCATGTTTTTTTTCTCCATATTTACAAAAAAACTTGCTTTCCAGGAAATCACATTATTCTAGTCATCTAAGAAAACTGCACTTCAAAAAAAAAAGGCAAATCATAAAATAGATTGAATGTTGAATGTTCAACAGAGGCTTGTCACATTATTTCATCTATGTTTTTGAGAATTCTTTCAACTAAAGCTTAAAATTCAAGTTTTGGAAGACTTGAATAGAAAAATGTGTACATTTGTAATGTCAATAGTCAATGTTTTCAAATTGCAGCCTACAATGCAAATCTATCTATCCTAGCAACTAGGACAATGGAACAATTGGCATCAACACTGTGTCCAATCTACAGTATATGCCAAGATCTAATACACGAGAGAAAGGATTCCCTGGTATTGCATTATTTTTTTTTCTCCATCTTAAAATGTGTGGAACAGCAAATTAGAAATATTTAAGATAAGAATTATAATAAGAATTATTAAATCCGATCACTGTTTTTGTCCAACAATATGGAAAACTCATGATTTTTCCTGATCTGATTTCTTCCAGTTTTTTTATCGATAAATAAGGGCAAATAATGGATTTTAGTTTGCTTTTTTTTTATATAAAAAATCAAAACAATTCGGAGTATAATAAATAAGCCCCTAACTTTCTGTTATATGTTATATCTCAAATGATCAAACTCATGTTACCAGGCAGGAATAAAATTAAAGACCAAGTGCCAAATTGAATTCCAACTTCTTGTATTTTGAAGATTTTAAATAGCCCTTTGTTCAGAGAAACATATTGAATTTCAGTAATATGATTCAGCTCATTTCTGGAAATAATTTGCTTGTATTTGATTATTTTAATGGCAAGAATTGAAGCCCTGTAACACAATCATTAATTTCAAAGCTAAATTACTGTATATTACAGATGTTCACTCAGTTACATGACAATATTAATGTCAACAATGTACTTCTGGTGTTAATGTACACTGGAAAATTAAATTAACGTTTAGGGTAATGAAGCATATTTATTGTATTCTTAAAGAATGTTTAACTTCCTTTTCATTGATATCAAAATTCTGCTGTTTACTTCTATTTACCAACAGTGCAAATGACAAGACATACATACACATGGTATGGGGCGGATTTATTAAAGATTGGTACTCGGGTTCAGCTGAATTAAAAAAAGAATTTAGATATTTTTGTATTAAAAGCCTTTTTTCCCCATGGAGATTTTTTTAAAAAAAACTGGTGACCTTTTTCAGTTTTTGTAAAAAAAGTTTGTAAAAAAAAACCCCCATGATGAAAAATAACGATTTATGCCAGAAAATGTGAGCAAGATTAAGATCTATACATTTTTTACATTGTTTCAGTTGCGTCCGAGCAATGATCCTTATATATAAATCAATCTGCCCCTTTATGTAAACATGATTTAAATTTGTATTTGTTAGAAATATAGATAGATAGCGTTTATTGAATTGTTTTACAGTGCACAGTGAAGCCTGCTATATTTAGATAATGAAAATAACTGATATAACGGTAATATATTCATTGTGATTAGTGATGGGCGAATTTATTGGCCAGGCGTGAATTCGCAACGAATTCCTACGATTCGCCGCCAGCGAATAAATTTGCAAAACCGCCTCGAAAATTCACCAGCGAAAATTCGCCAGCTTAAAAAAAAAAACGGATGATGGCATCAAAAAAATGGACACTGGCGTCAAAAACAGACGCCGGTGTCAAAAACTAGACATTTGAAATTTTTCAGCGAAGCGAAATGCCCCAAATTTGCCCGTCACTAATTGTGATACAGACATACTGATATAGGAAATAGAGGGATAAACATTTCCAAATCAAAGGGATATTTGTAATAAACAGTATAGCGTTTGATCAGATTTTTATTTTCCTCTCATACCTGCCCTGAGGTCAGTGCACATTGACAGGAAAACTTTCTCCTATCAATCTGCACATTGGATGGATCCTGGCTTATTTTTGAGGAGAAATCTGCCCCATGATCATTGAGTGGCTAATTCTGGCTCGGCTTTTTGCTGTAACAGCATTTTTCTGCTGGTGGCAAAAACACAGGTGCAGATTTGAAAAGTTGTTATTATAATCAAGTTTTTTTGCAGCAAAGGTCTGAAAGTTGAATTTGATTTTCTGAAACATGAATTTTCAAGATTTATTAAGCGCAAAAACTCATCTTTAAACTTGGGAGTCCATCTAGAAATCAATGAGAGTTGTACTTTTTAATATTAAAGCTAATTTTCAATTTAAAATTTGGCAAACACTGAGAATTACGGGTAGAATGTGATTTTACTAGGTTTGGGTCGCTTTATCACATTTTTAAATTTTTAGGGGCATATTTATCAATGATCAAATTTAAAGTTTATTTGAGTTTACAAAAACTCCCATAGGCTCCCATAAACACGAAATTTTAAAAAAACGACCAATCTAAATTTATTAAGAAATTATAATTTTTTTAAATTGGGGTGAATAGGATTGACCTGCAAACTCGAATCAAAGTTTTTTCACAATCATTTTTTTCAAAACTCCACCAAACAACTGCAAATTGATTGTAGGAGATCCCCCATAGGCTAAAACACCAATTCAACAGGTTTTAGATGGCGAATAGTTGAATTTGAATCCTTAAAGGGACAGTAGATGATAAATTTAAAAATTTGAATTTCAAATTTTTTTCAACTCAAAATAAATTTGGACTATTCCCTAGTCGAATAACACTAAAATAAACACTAAAATAAACTCGAAATTCAAATTCAAAAATTAGAATTTTCAATTCAACCCTTGATAAATCTCCCCCTTAGTGTTTTCATAAACACACATTTTATATTTTATAGAATTCGCCAGCGTCGAAAGAAATGGATGCTGGCATCAAAAACTGACGCCGGTGCCGTTTCGTGAATTTTTTGCCGTTTCCTGAATTTCGTGGGAAATTCGCAAATTTTTCGGCGAAGCGAATCACGTGATACTAAATTCTATAATTTGTATAGATTGCTATATATAATTTATGTACGTGTATGGAGTGGTCGGGTATGGGGGTAAGTATGTGCTCTGGGTTTAATTTGGAGGGGTTGAACTTGATGGACTTAGGTCTTTTTTCAACCAGATTTAACTATGTAACTATAACAATATAACTATGTATAGTAACATTTCCAAGGTTATTTTTGGTCACATCTCTAAACTTCTTCTGGGAGTACAATATATCCAAAATGTAAAGAAAAGGAGCAATAAAGCTAAAAATCAATTATGATATCAAATTCTACATGTTCAGTATTTCTATATGCTGCTTCCCTTCAACTTCACTAGAACTGTGCAACATTTAGGACAGATCATACATTAGCTCAAGAGGATTCTTGTGGTCTTTCATTGTCATCTCATCCATAGAAAGTATCCGGTAAGTTTTAAACTAGTTGCAGATATCTATCAATGTTCAAAGCCGGAGGCTGCAATAGAAATTCAATCACAAAGATCATCAGTCTCCCTGGAAGTGAATGGATGATGCCATATATACGATCAGCAATAAATTGTCTAGTATTCTTGTAGCATATAAGTCTATAAGAAACAGCTATCCAATTACTGTGTATTTGGCTGGAGGGAGAGTCAATGATCATTTCTATTTTTCAGAAAAATGTTATAAAATAAGTACATTTTAATTAATTTAAGATTATTCTGTCAACATTGAAATCTGGAATTTAAAGAGACTAGTAATGGATGAATTTCTCCCACTTTGTTTCGCCGATAAATGTGTGAATTTCCCACTAAATTTGACCTTATTTATTATTAAAAAAGCACGATTTAATCGTATCGCGGACAAACACGAAAAATTATGCAAGAATACAAATAATGCGATTTTTTTCTAAGTTTTTCCCGAATTGCCAGATTTTTTCCCAAAAAAACAAATTTTTTTAATTTTTGCCTGAAAAGTTTGAAATAGTCAGATTTTTGAGATACGTCCAGCACAGACCAGTGAAACTTCCAAATAGGATAGGGACCTCTAACATTTACTTATATACAACCTCGGATTTTCAGATTTAGACTTTTTTCATCCTCATGGTATAATAAATCTTGAAAAATTTTAGTTTTTTTTCCACTAAATATTCGGATTTTTTGGAGTATCTGGCATTCGGACTTTAATCACAGGAATACCATTGTCTGTAAGCATTATTGTACAGCCTAAGTGTTACCCCGGCAAATGCCCCTAACTTTTTACTTACCCCTCGGTGCAGATTCAGGCATTGAATTACACTGGCGCCATCTTCAGCCACTTTGGTAATCTTCGGAATTAGTCCGGCACCTAGACCGGCAATTCAATTTTTGTGAGTTTCAGCGCGTGCATAGTTGTTGAAAGACAAAGATATAAATGGTAATATCTACGTGCAGTGTTTTTGCACATCTCTGGTGAAACTGAACTTGCAATACAGAAATAAAATAAGTTAATACCCAACATATACGCAAATCTTGTTTCAGTAGTCCTACAGTCCAGCAATGATTAGAATGAGAGACAGGTTGAAAAGTACCAGAGAAAGAGGAAAATACATTTACATAATACATAGCAATACCTTGTATTATTACCAAATTATATTCTAAGCTTATTTGCATCTCGGTTGGGTGATTTTTCTCTGAATTCTAATATATAATTTCCATCACTCTATTAGTGCAGATGAATATTAAAACTAAATTTGATTTCCCTCGGGACTAAAATGCAGAAAAGTCCACTGTCTGACCCAAGACTTATAGAAGCTCTGGATTTCCTGGGACTTTAATACAATTAAATCTGCCTTTTATGAATAGTTCCATTAGAAAAATAAAAAACAAAAAAAGTCCTTAATCAAGTTTCCCAACATTATATCGGCCTGAGGAATCACATTTTTCTTAACTTCAATATAAATACTCTTATCTGAGGGTAACAGCAGTCTGCATTCTGATTAGGCAGTTAGTCTATAGGACAGAAGGTCACTACTGAGATTAGACAAATACAAAAAATAGTATTCTTTTTCAAAGTAAGATTAAAAAAGAAAAAAAGAGTCAGCCACAGAGATATTAATCTATTCAAGTCACAACTTCAGAACCATACACACAGTGCGTCGGTACTGTATATAGCTTTCTAGAGTTGTCTTTCAATACAATACAATATGGTATCAGATCAGTTTCCTTCATTCAACTATATATATAATTATAGTACATCCTGAAATCCAGAATGCTCGGGACCTGGGGTTTTCCAGATAATGGATCTTTGCATAATTTGGATCTTCATTCCTTTAGTCTACTAGAAAATCAAGTAATCATTAAATAAACCCAACAGGCTGATTTTGCTTCCAATAAGGATTAATTATATCTTAGTTGGAATCAAGTACAAGGTACTGTTTTATTATTACACAGAAAAAGGAAATTATTTGGATAAAACGGAGTCTATGAGAGACTGTCCATCCATAATTCTGAACTTTCTGGATAACAGGTTTCCAGATAACGGATCTAATACCATAGCGTACTAATGTAACCAGATAGGGGGTTATTTATCAAAGTCCGAATTTATCTCAATATTTTCTGCTACAAACTCCGATCAAATCCGCTTGGATTTTTTGTGCTTATTTATTATTACATTTTCGCAAAAATTTGCTTTGCAGGAAAAAATCAAATTTTTGACAATTTTTTTAGGATTTTTTCATCCGATTTTCATCTGAAAACTCAGAAAACTGCGGGGTACTGCACGAAAGCCAGCGCACATCAAAAAATCATTGGGATTTCTCCCATTGACTTATATGCAACCTCGACAGGTCTGAGATGCTGGATTTTCAGATTCAGACTTTTCCATCCTAGGGGTTTAATAAATTCACAAAATTTGTGATTTTTTAAAAGTCTGATTTTAATAAACAAATCACAGATTTTTCTTGATTGTTGCATTCCGAGTTTAGTTAATAACCTCAATAGAGGTCTGTGTAATCATTTCCTTTTTCTCTGTTATAATAAAACAGTGGCTTGTACTTGATCGCAACTAAGGGATTAATATTATTAATCCTCAATGTGGGCAAAACAATCCTATTGGGTTTGTTTAATGCTTAATTGAATTTTAGTAAAGTATGATGATCCAAATAATGGAAAGACCCATTATCCATAAATCCATATGTTTTGTTTACATTTCCCATACCTGTTCTATAATCTTGAAGGGGTTCTGGGAAAACACGTTGGTCACAGTTATTGTGATTATTGTAACTCAACATTCGTTCCAATCTTCCTTTACAAATATTCGTCTGCATCTGGGTTCCATACACCAAAGTGGTAATTTACAGTTTAACGTGAAGGAAAGCTGGCCAAAATGAGGTATGTTCAGCGATAAAGCGTTAATTGTAATTTGTTTGCAACTAGAAGGATGCATCAACCTCTACAAAGACCATTCTCCTAGGCTACAGTCTATCAGGACAAGATTTTTGGTGGAATCATTTTGTCTCTCCCAAAGGTCCCACTGAGGAATTGGCATGTGATTACTATCCAAGCTTAATCTAGAAGACTACAATGGATTCAGCAGACTAACAGAAGATACCTACCTACATAATCTGTTTTTATATAAAAATATATTAAAGGTAGAACCCTGAGGTTCACCTACAGTGCTCCTCCTTTCAGTAGCAGGACATTTATAGGATGTATGGAGCAGCCAGCATATGGACATTCCCATTGGACACCCCTAACTTGAGTGCCAGTCACATGCTCAAGATAAGGAGCTCCATCATTTGTACTGTATGTATGTATATTTTTATGAGTATAGTGCTCCTTGAGGACAAAACACTGTACAGCAGAATAATTAATTAGTAGAACACACAGGGGTCATTTACATTAGGTACAAATAGGTATAAAAATAAAATACACACAATTAGGGGAGTTTCGCTGAAAAAGTTACAGATTTCCCGTGAAATTTGCGAAACGGTTTTTGACGCCATCATCCGTTTTTTTGACGGAGGTGAAAAAAAAACGGACACCGGCATTCATTAATTTTTTGACGCCGGCGAATTTTTGCTGGTGAATTTTCACGGCAGTTTCGCGAATCGGGGGAATTCACCGCGAATTCGAGCCTGGCGAATAAATTCGCCCATTGCTACACATAATTATATATAAGTATAGTTACAATACATATTAAGAAACAAAAGGATGGAGGTCCCTGCCCGGTACAGCTTACAGTCTAAATGGGAGGGACTGCAAGGGAAAGGCCTAATGTGCAGAGTTCAGACTGTGTAAACTGTTCCATCAGAAACGCCTGGTAAGTGCATGAGTTCTAAGAGCTTATTTAACTAAGGAATTAGCTAAAAGAAAAAGAATAGGGTTAATATCCAGTGGTACTTACTCTTTGCCATGCTTGCAGTAATGATAATACATAAACATTATAGAAGTCCAACTACAAAGAAGTGACTTCCTAGTGTGATCCCTGAGGACTCGGAGAACTGAATGACATTATTGTACTAATTGCATTTGTTCTCAGAGGATCTGTTTGTAAAAGGACAAGTTATAATATGTAACCCACTGAAAAGCCATTCAAGTTGCTCGTGTTCTGAAGATTAAAAGAAATGTGTTTATAGGCATTACAGCCAAAGGAGAGTTTTATACAGGCTTGTTTGAAGAATCTCAATTACATTTTATTAGTGCCATGAGAGGTGATGCATAACTTCAACAGGCAGAGAAAGAATTAGAATTATCAGGGAGACATGACAGTCAGACATACATTAGGTAAGGTACATACAGTATATTTCCATTGCTTCAACTGTTTCTTAAATGTTCTTGGGTTTTAGTCTGTTTCCTATAAAATGTACCATTTAACTGTGATAATGCTATTGCATCACTTCTTATTAGTCTGTCTATATATAAGGCTCTGTACATTTATGAGACCAGTAAGGCATACATAATGTCACGTATTCTAGATTTTCTAGACCAGTATAAATTGTGTCTAAAAGTTAATCTGGATTGCTCAAGTAACTAGAATGGCCAACACATAGGGGCACATTTACCTAGGGTCGAATATCGAGGGTTAATCAACGCTAGTGCAACTTCGCAACCTTACGCTACCCCTGAGCGCAACTTCGGATTTTAGTGAATTTGCGGAGCGCTGGCGAAAATACGCTTGGCGAGGTGTGGCGAAGTGCGGCGAAGTTATGCCTGGCGCAACTACGAATCTTAGTGAATTTGTCCCTATAAGTCAACTTCCGTGACTGTACTTACTCAACAATAATCAAAAGGAAACAAAAAGGAAAATACAGGTATATTTATTATGTCTTTAATTAATAATCTTTTAATTATGTTTTTCCTGTTTTTTCTTTCTAATTCTTCTCCAGTTTTTATTATTTCTCGCCTCGTTTTCTGTTTTTTTCTCATTTTTTTTACAGTGCTGATTTGTGAGTGCTCTTGTTGGGCCTCTCACAGGTGAATGGTGATGTGCTTAAGAAGAAAGACTGCCTGCATAAACGATTTGACAGTATATGGCAATCTTATATTACCAAATGGACACCTAGAAGAATATAACAGCCGGCGATCTTTTTCTGCTGTAAAACACCCATCTGTTTGAGCACGAATCCACCTATCACCATTCGTGGAACATATAAAATCCCCATATATGAAATAAGTTTCATATGCCGTGATGGATGAATAAAGGCTGCACTGGGAAGATGGCAGTTTGCAGCACATTTAAGCCACTTTGAAGTTTATTGTCACCCTCATAAAATGGATCTTCCCATATAATTGGGTATATTCGAAATATGTAAGAGATTGATGGTATAATAACATTACTGAAACATCTGCTTAACCTGCTTTTATTGTAGCAACCTGATATAATGTACTGTATGTGTAGATTAAAAAAAGTTCAAATAGACTGCTTATTCTACTGTATATGATTTTTTTAGATCACAGATTATTTTTCATTTATTTATTTATTGAAGAAAGGATGACCAGGTTGGGACAGTTAACACTGGAGAAGAGGTGCTTAACTGAGGATATAACAATTCATAAATATAAAACGTGCTCATTCAATAAACTCTGTGCTGTCTTAATCAACAAAAAGGGCCTTACATTGACCCTGAGGGTTTCTCTTAAGCATGGAAATGGGTTCATCTCAAGGTAAGAGCTGTGAAGTTGTATAATTCTCCCTGAAGTGTTTGTTTTGGCAGATATATTATTCTTATTGTTTTAGCAAATGAGAAGATACAAGATTATTAAAATGAACTCTTACTGTGTAGTAAAAAGCTTATTTGGGGTCAACCGTTGGAGCCTTTTGTAGTCAGGATCTCCCCCCAAAACAAATTGTAGGTGAGTTATATCTTGGCTAAACTAAAAGGCAGTATCTAGTATAGGTAAATCTAAAACAACTGGACTTGCTGAGTAATCATTGAAGACGTTTCACTATTCATCCGAGCAGCTTCATCAGTTCGGTTGATGCAGCCACTTGGACACAGCAGGGGTGCTATTGTGGTCAGACCCCATCTCGCCCTATCAGCAGCAGCTAGACTGCTCAATAGAACAATACTGAGAAAATAAGATATATATGTAAATCAAACTATATCAAAACTAGCAACTAAGCAGAAAAAAATATATTATAAAGGTGTTAAAATTCAAGATTCTCTAATCCTCACACTTCATGTTGCATTAGGGTTCATTAAAATCTGTTCATTCTTCTCCACTCTCTCTAGGTTTAGCCTTTGAAGTTCTACTAATATAATTGGCCTGAACACTTAACAAAAGTTCGTTTTTACAATACATCATTTATTTTCTTTTTATGTGGAGAGAATAGAGTAGATATACTCTATGATTATCTTTAATAGCATTAGTATTTTAACGTGCACATTTTTCAATGCGATTTCAAATCTGATAAAATAGCCTTTTCCTCACAAAGTTTTTGACACAAAATAAAGTGTAGATTTTATGAATTTTGTTTTATTTGATCTTCATGGCACTAAATGTGTAAAAAAGGGTGTTGACTACAAAACTAATACCTTCACACAAAATAAATAATAGAAGATACAATAACACAAATATAATGACACAAAACAAATAATAGAAGATCATTATTTTGTGCCAAATTTGGTATATGGACATAGTTACATAGTTAGATAGAGTTGAAAAAAGACCAAAGTCTATCAGGTTCAACCCCTCCAAATGAAACCCAGCTTAATTTCACAGTCCCTTTATCCATCTTGCTACATTAAGGGGGTTATTTATCAAAATCAGAAAATATCTCATTATTTTCTGAAATATACTCCGACCAAATCCACACAGGTTATCTCCTTTTATT
Organism: Xenopus petersii; assembly: GCA_038501925.1. Taxonomy (NCBI): domain Eukaryota; kingdom Metazoa; phylum Chordata; class Amphibia; order Anura; family Pipidae; genus Xenopus; species Xenopus petersii. The sequence continues at coordinate 13,822,046 of CM076687.1, read as the reverse complement.
TATCTATACATTTTCCAGAAAAATTCCGTTGCGGGATAAAACTCAAAAAAAAATCGTTAAAACCGTCCAAAAAAAATCAAATTTTTTCAGATTTTCTACCTGAAAACTTTTTTTTGGATTTTTTTGACTGACTATGAAATCTTCCGATTATTGCACAAAACCCAGCGCAGATCAGGATATCTTTGGGACTTATCCCTTTGTCTTATATATAACCTAGGCAGATCTGAGATTCCAGATTTTCAGATTCTGACTTTTTCCATCCTTCGAATTTTTTCAGATTTTCTTCCCGAAAACTTTTTTTTTTGATTTTTGACTGACCATGAAATCTTCGGATTATTGCACAAAACCCAGCGCAGATCAGGATATTTTTGGGACTTATCCCATTGACTTATCTATAACCTCGGCAGATCTGAGATTCCAGATTTTCAGATTCTGACTTTTTCCTTCCTATGGGTATAATAAATTATGAAAAAAATGTTATAGTAACAAAAAAAAACTTGAATTTTTCACATTCAAACTTTAATAAATAACCTAAATCTCAAAACAGTATAAATTACCAGGGATTATTAGGGCTAATTGTTTTTAATAGAGAATTTTATTTTACTTTTTTTTTCAAGTCAAATCATGGAACATTAATTGTCTTGTGTTTCCCAAGGACAGCTATTTATAAATGCTAAGAGACAGGCCACCCAGTCGTGGATAATCCTGTTTGTCATTTCTTACACAAAGCACTAGGCTTTTAACTGCATAGAGGTGAAAACTGTCTAAAGTAATGAGCAAGCTGCAGATCCTATAACACTTTTTATAATGGACTCAGGAGCTTAGGAACAATGTAATATGATCCTCAGATTATCTATGTGTGTATGAAATCCTTTAACATTGTTGCTCAATGTATTCGTGCCTATTCAATATTCTAGAGGAGCAATAAAAACAAATTCAGCTTTACAAGCATTAAACTGACCTGCATCCAGTTCTTGGTTGCCAATTCCCCTTCTGCAAACACAGCACTAGTGATGGACGGATAAATTTGGTAGGCCCGAATTTGCTGTGAATTTCCGTGTTTTGCCGACAGCGAAATTGGGCAATTGGAACAGCGGCAAAAATTTGCTAGTGAAAAATTGGTATCTTCAAAAAAAATTGGCGTGCATCAAAATTGCTGTGCGCATAAAAATTGTTGTGTCAAAATTATTTGGATGTCCATTGACTTTTGCCATGCACTTTTGCTTCCATCAAAATTGACGCGCCTCAAAATTATTTTGACGCCTATTGACTTCAATGTGTATTGAACCACAGCATATTCTATATTACCCACGTTATTTCATATATATCATTATCCCGACATTCCTTAATCTGCTACCATTCTCTACCGTCATTTTCTCTTTTTATTTCCCTTATTTTCTTCTCTCCTTTCTCTATAATTCTGTCTGATGCCTACATCTTCTTCAGCGATATAACACTTCTCCATTTTTTTTCTACTTCTCTCGCTACTCTTAGGGGCAGATTCACTAAGCTCCAAATTTGCGCTAGTGTCCGCGTCGCTCACATTGCAACACTTCACCAGACGTAAGTTCACCAGGACAACGCTAATTCACTTAAATCCGAAGTTGCATCCAGGGCACCGAATGCTGGCAAAGTAGCGCTAGCATTACTGCAGCAAACTAAGTGAAGTTGCGCTAGCATTGGCTAATTTGCGGGAAGTTAAAGTTGAATGGACGTATATGTTGCAGCCAATATATTACATTACACAAGCCCAGTAAACCTTAATAAAATAAAATAGAGTTGCTATATTGCCCTACACATGAGCCCAGTGTAAAGTTTATGTGCCATATGTTAGGAAATGTAGGGTGGAAGCCGGGAACTCCAGAAAAAATTTACAATCTTTTGCAGCCTATCACCCTGAAAAATGAAAAGCCTCCAGTGTTTTTTTTCCAACTATTTTTTGAGGAATACTATCTAATCTATTGCACTTCACCTGGTCTGAGGTGGTAAAGGCAAATCTGGCGCAAGAGGTAACATTCAGTAAAATACGCATTTTAGTGAATTTGAGTAGTCACGTCCCTACTCCGGAGCGCAACTTTGCCAGGCGTAAGGAAGCAAATTACCGCTACAGTCTATCTCCTTCAGTAGCGAAGTTACGCCTGCGCCTGTTAGTAAATCGGCGAAGTAACAAAATGATGTCACGCTGGTGAATTTTCACTAACATTAGTCACTTCACCCTTTAGTAAATCTGCCCCTTGCATCCCTCCCCCGAAATAAAGAAATGGAAGGATGGCATCCCTGTGTATCCCTGCAATTAGTTTGCAATTGCAATTTCATGACCAAAATGTATGATTTTGCACATCAACCATCTAGAAAGGGTCAGCATTGCCTGGGTGTCTTCACAATGATATCTGGTTAACTGGCAAATAATATCTGCTTCAAACTTTGCAACCTCACACGGGGTAAGCATGATGTTTTGATTGAATCTGTATGTCAAGCAGAGGTTCTTAAGGACTGTGTGCATTCTTTTCTGCATCCTGATATCTACCTTTATAAGGTTCCTCCTTGAGTTCCTTCTGACTAATCAATTTGAGTTTCCTATTCTACACCTTAACTTTATTAAGTGACCTATATAATATAGAATGAATTATAAAGTCCTAAAATTTTCTAACTAAGATCTCTAGATTTATGCAGAAACCCATTATTCAAAAAGCGCCAAAGTATGGAAAGATCATCTCACATAGACCTTTTTTATCCAAATAATTTAAATTTTTAAAAACTGATTTCCTTTTTCTCTGTAATAATAAAACAGTAGCTTGCACTTGATCCCACCTAAGATATAATTAATCCTTATTGGAAGCAAAACCAGCTTATTGAGTTTATTTAATAGTTACATGATTTTCTAGTAGACTTAAGGTGTGAGGATCGAAATTACAGAAAGATCAATTATCTGGAAAACTCCAGGTCCTGAGCATTTTGGATAATGGGTTCCATAACTGTACTACTCCAGGCCTAGTAGATGCAGCATTCTCCAGCAGAGATAAGCAAACCAATTAACTGATTTTAATACTTACCTGGATTGGACATCCGTGTCCTTCAAAACAAAAAAAAACAAAATTCTAAGTAATTTTTTGGATACTTGGACCATTGAATAGGATACTACGACTTTGAATTTAATCGACTTTGATTAGAAGTAAAATTCATTCGAATATTCTACCAATCGATACTCAAAGTACTGTCTCTTTAAAAAAACTTTGACTTCAATACTTTGCCAAATTAAACCTGCCGAAGTGCTATGTTAGCCTATGGGACCTTCTAGAGCATTTTTCTAAGTTTTTGGAAGCCAAAGTAAAATCGTTCGATCAATCGCTGAAAGCGTTCGATTCGAAGGATTTAATCTTTCGATCAAACGATTTTACTTCGACCACAGGATACCCAAATTCGATGAAAAAAACTTTGACTTCCATATTCAAAGTATTTCAATTCCATGGTCGGATTTCGAAGTATTTTTAACTTCGAAATTTGACCCTTGATAAATCTACCCCTTAATGAAGAACAATGAAAATATTAATACCGTATATAATCGAGTATAAGCTGAGTTTTTCAGCCCCCAAAATATGCTGAAAAACTCTACCTCGGCTTATACTCGGGTCAATTGCAAAAACAGTCGCTGGCGCCCCAGAATAGTCGCCAGCACCCAAGAATAGATGCCGGCGCCCAAGAATAGTCTCCAAGAATATTCGCCGGCATCCATGAATGGTCGCCGGCATCCAAAAACGAGACACCGGCACCTCCAATGGGAGCATAAACCCTCAATTTTTTGATTGAAACTTACCAGAAGCTGCTGCATTTCTCATCCTTGGCTTATATTCGAGTCAATAAGCTTTCCAAGTTTTTGGAGGTAAAATTAGGTACCTCGGCTTATACTCGGGACGGCTTATACTCTAGTATATACGGTACTTGGGGAGTCTACAATATGTTGAATTCTCAGTTGAAGACAAAAGAGCAGAACACTGCCTAGTATCATCAACATTAAACTCTTATATTCTGCCTTTTCATTTTAGCAAAGCCCAGAGTACAGGAATATTTTTTAATTCTTATATAAGTAGATGTGTCCTGAATTCTGTTATTTGGAGCCGAATCTTAACAACAACTCCCTGAGGTGGATTTACTTACTGATACTTGGGCAATTAAGAGTTTGAATTATTCCCCAAATACTACAATTCCAATTTAATCTGTTTATCTAAGCAGTTGCATGTTAGAAATATACATTTATTTTAATACTCATGTCTTGAAAATAAGAAAACAGCACACAAGAGTTTTTTTTAAAATGAAATGAAAACTAAATAAAAATAAACTGATGATCATTACATTCTTGAAATGTCAGAGAAGAGAAAATAAGATTAAATAAAGTCCCTGTTGCTCTGTGTCCTGTAGTAAGGCACACCAGCTTTTTATAGCATTCTTCATTGTTTAATTAAAGGGATATTTAAAGGGATCCTGTCCTCGGAAAACACGACTTGGGGCAGCTGGGAAATTGACAATATGTCTAGCCCCATGTCAGATTTCAAAATTGAATATAAAAAAATCTGTTTGCTCTTTTGAGAAATGGATTTCAGTGCAGAATTCTGCTAGAGCAGCACTATTAAATGATTCATTTTGAAAAAATTTTTTCCCCAGGACAGTATCCCTTTAACCTAACAACTGGTAGGACTTTTATTAAGAAAAATTAGGCTTCTCAAAAAATCCACATTATTAAAATAAAGGTATGTCAAAATGAGTAAGAGAGTAGGAACGGAAGAATGATGGATTAATTGTTGTGGCATTAGGCAAAAAGTCTCAAGTGAAAGACTCATGAAAATTAGCTGTATTTTTTTCTACATGAATAACTGTGACACACTACAAGTATAATTACAGTTTCTTTTATGTCATGTTTTAATGCATTCACACAGCTGGAGTAAACTCACCCTTCCAATGAAAAGTCTATCCTCTTAAAATGGCAAATCCAATTTAGAGAATATACTATATAAAATCCAGAGGAATTGCAGCATATTGTATAGATGATAGAACACATAGAACTGCAAATTATATATACGGCTTACCCCTCTATAACCTTATGCCTTTAAAATCTCTTTGAATTCCACTGTTGAATATTAACAGCCTTCAAACATATTATTCCTACTTTTGTATAAGTTAGTGGATATTGGTATTGTATATTGGTAATTTACTAATATATTATTACTGTTTGTGAACTTTTTGCAGGCGGGTCAGAGAAGAAGCAACTTTGGCCAACTCTAGGTCAAGAGAGAAGCAAGAAAGTCAGTGTCCCCCTAACATAAGAAAACAATACAAATATTTCTCGTAATCTAATTTCCATTGGTGTTCTGGTTGACCAGTGCACCAGGAAAGTCAATGTAGACCCTGTTATCAGTAGGAACACTTGTTTACATAACCATTTGGTTTATTTTTGAATTGTGGACATTCCTACTTCCTGAATGAGTTAGAAAATGCTAATGTTACGATTGTTAACCCTGAATGTAGTAGAAACTCCAAGGTTCTGGCTCACTCTTCTGCCTTTAACAACCACCTTTGGGAGGAGCCCGTCCGCTACTCTGGTGCTGACAGGTCTTAATATGAGAGGACCAAGGAGAGAATTCTAGGCAAGCAAGGGGACTGCATGTTATACTGAATGGGAGAACAAGGAATGTAGTCGGGTCACATGCCAGGTCAATATATCAGATGAGCAGAGCAGAACAATAACAGAAGTAGCGTAATCAAAGTCACAAGCCGGGCAGTTTACCAAACAGTACAGAACAGGATTCTGAAGCGTAATTGAGTCAAAGGCCAAAATACCAATGAGTTACAGGATCCGAGAGATTGGTCGAAACATAGGCAGGGGTCAAAGACAGGTAGCAGACAGGACTTGGTCAAGAACAGGCAGGGTCAAACATGAGTAGAAATAAAGATAAATACACCCAGAAACTAATAAATAAACCTTTTACGTTGGGCAAAGAAAACTACACAGAGTGCCCTTTAAATAATTTGAATTTTGCACCACCAATAACGTCACATTTGACACTTTCTAGATAAATCTGGAAATAGCTAAGTGGTGTGAACCTGGAGGTATTCAATGGAACGGCGCCAATGAAGATGGGCGCAGTGGGCATCCCCACCGCACCCCCACTAGAGCACCAGGGTGAGTTCTCACAGCTAAATTGGAAACAGAGGGAAGAAAGAGGAAAAGGAAGAGCAGAGAGGTGAAAGGAGAGAATAATAAATGTTAAATTAAAAGGTAAAAGAGTTAGGAAAACAGGATAGGAGGGTCCATAGAACTTGATTTGAAGGTTGGCACCTTGTAATAATATTCTTATAGCACAAGCCAATGTTGTCACCGGTAGCTTTTTTAGTCAAGCTCTGGGGCCAGAAAAGTGACCTGTACACAAACCTTTCAAACATCTTAGAAGTTAAAATAAATAAGAACACAATAATTGTCTTTTAGCCCAGCTGACTATTGCCATGTTGGGAAAAATGGAACATAAGGTGAAAACCAACAGATAAATGAATGGCATAAGGGGAAGTGCGAGCGTGGAATCCAATGAAAATCTAAACCGAAAGTAGTTTTTGTTTAATATTAATAGATGAAATAATGTCATAAAGGATTAAAAGCCGTTTCTGCATACAGCAAAACAGCTATAATTTTGAGTGCAACCAAGAAGGATTGAGAGAACAAGAGGACGGGATCCTGCAAGTAAATGACCTCTTTCTATAGGAAGCAATAGGACATTGTGACTAATTACAGGCTAGGACTTGCAAATTAAAGTTTGAGATTGATTGCCACAATTACTTCAGCAGGGGAGCTGAGGGGGTGAGTGTAAATCTACAAGAGGAACATGTGCTCCTTTTGTGCAGTGCACATTTGTGCCAAATATAAGGAGTTGAAACATCAGAGCTGAACAGCTGCAATCTCCGTGTCTATCAAAGCAGAGAACTAAGTGCTACTGATAGATCAAAGCTGTTCCTGCCCCAGTTTATTTCAACATGTATGTAATGTAGGCTACATGTCAAATCCAATGGTGTAAATAGAACAGAGAAAGGGTAATAAGTGCACTGACTTTTATTTACAAGCCAACATTCTAATGTTTGTTTTATCCTAGAAAGGCTTGTTAAATTCTCACTCAAAAAAAGGGATTCTCTTATAAATAGAAATACACGTATAGTGATGGGCGAATTTGCGTCATTTTGCCGAAAAATTTGAGAATTCCCTACGAAATTCGCAAAACAATGAAAAATTTGTGAAACGGCGCCGGCGTCTTTTTTTTGACGCTATCATTCGTTTTTGACGCTGGTATCCGTTTCTTTGACGCCAGCATCCATTTTTTTTTTGCCAGTGAATTTTCGCCAGCAAATTTTTGCGGCCGTTTCGCAAATTTATTTGCCGGTGAATCACGAAAATTCAGCGCAAATTCACGCCTGGCAAATAAATTCGCCCATCACTATACACGTGTTTCAAGCTAAATACTGAGCTGAGATTTACACTTTGAGTTAACTTTTAGTATGATGTAGAGAGTGATATTCTGAGACAATTAACATTTGGTTTTCATTTTTTATAATTTGTGGGTTTTTGAGTTATTTAGCTTTTTATTCAGCAGCTCTCCAGTTGACAGTTTCAGTCATCTGGTTTCTAGGGTCCAAATTACCCTAGCAACCATGCACTGATTTGAATAAGAGACTGGGATATGAATAGGAGGGTCCTGAATAGAAAGATGTACATTTGTGGTTTTATAGAGCATTTGTTTTTTAGATGGGGTCAGTGACCCCCATTTGGAAGCTGGAAAGAAGGCGGCAGATAGTTTTAAAAATGATACAATATAAATAATGAAGGCCGATTGAAAAGTTGCTTAGACTTGACCATTCCATAACATACTAATAGTCGATTTAAAGTTGAACAACCCCTTTAAAGGGATACTGTCATGGGAATAAAAAATTTGTTCAAAATGCTTCAGTTAATAGTGCTACTCCAGCAGAATTCTGCACTGAAATCCATTTCTCAAAAGAGCAAACAGATTTTTTATATTCAATTTTGAAATCTGACATGGGGTTAGACATTTTGTCGATTTCCCAGCTGCCCCTGGTCATGTGACTGTGTATGAGCAGTACCCTTAGAGACGGGTCATTAGTCTATCCACCAAAATGCACCTGAGGAGCATAGACGGCAGCCCCCCAAAAACATTGTGCATGTCACATAGCGTTTGCACAGCTTTAAAATATTTTATCGCAAGGGATGAAATTCCATTGACTTTATTTTATTGCTATCCACCAAGATGGCCACACTTGCAACAGTGCATTCATCAAGACTTTCTGTTCTTTATCGAAAGCGAAGGATTTACCGCAATTATATCAAAGTCGAAGGATTTACCGCAATTAGTTTGATCGAACGATCGAACCAAAAACAATTAAATCCTTGGAATCGAACGATTCGAAGGATTTTAATCCATCGATCCAACGATTTTTCTACACCAAAAAAACATAGGAAAGCCTATGGGGACCTTCCCTATAGGCTAACATTGCACCTCGTTAGGTTTTAGGTGGTGAAGTAGGGGGTCAAAGTTTTTTTTAAAGAGACAGTACTTCGACTATCGAATGGTCGAATAGTCGAACGATTTTTAGTTCAAATCGTTCGATTCGAAGTCGTAGTCGAAGGTCGAAGTAGCCAATTCAATGGTCGAAGTAGCCAAAAAAAACATTCAAAGTTTTTTTTATTCTATTCCTTCACTCGAGCAAAGTAAATGTGCCCCTTAAAATCGAGTTTTCTTTCCTCTGAATTTTTTTTTTCCCCTTTTCAACTCCAACCAGAAAAAAATCAGACTTTAACAAATAACCCTCCTAGTTGTTTAGCCTTCACAAAAAGCAATGTGTAGTGGCAAAAACACTGTCTTTTATTGGCAGTATGATAAACTTAGAGAATAAAATTCAGGGCCCTTTCGAGAAGCGGCGGTTGAACCCACTTGATAAATTCCGACAGCGGCTTTTAGTTCATGGAAAACTTGCTTTAACACTGTCAGTGAATCACAGAAAAGCTAAAAAAGAAATGCTGTTCCCTTGACAATGGCAGCGAAATTGCTATGCTAAAATACTGATTGCAATGTAGAAGGAGAATTTGGCTCAAATTGGGTGCTAAAAATAACTACTGAATTTTAAGCAGTCTTTCTCCAGGTGAAGCTTTCTTCTGCCAAAAATATAAATATTCTTCAGTCTAGTGAATACATTTTAGCTCTAATACAAGCTCCCCCCAACTTTTAGGGGCCGATTCACAAAGGGTCAAATATCGAGGGTTAATTAACCCTCGATATTCGACTGGGAATTAAAATCCTTCGACTTCGAATATCGAAGTCGAAGGATTTTAGCACAAATAGTGCGATCGAACGATTGAAGGATTATTCCTTCGATCGAACGATAAAATCCTTCGAATCGAACGATTTGTAGGATTTAAATCCAACGATCAAAAATCCTTCGATCAAAAAAACTTAGGAAAGCCTATGGGGACCTTCCCCATAGGCTAACATTGAGTTCGGTAGCTTTTAGATGGTGAACTAGGGGGTCGAAGTTTTTTCTTAAAGAGACAGTACTTCGACTATCGAATGGTCGAATAGTCGAACGATTTTTAGTTCGAATAGTTTGATTCAAAGTCGTAGTCGAAGGTCGAAGTAGCCCATTCGATGGTCAAAGTAGCCCAAAAAACACTTTGAAATTCAAAGTTTTTTTACTTCGAATCCTTCATTCGAAGTTAGTGAATCGGCCCCCAGAAGTTACAATTGCAAAACGACAATATATTCTAAGTTACGTTTCCTCATAGATTGTCTACTGGACAAGGAGGTCAAAACCATTGTGTGATTTACAAATGTTAGAACTGTTCTGAGATAGAAGAACAATCCATTATGGCAGATATGTAAGGTCTGTTAAGGTTGCATGGGTAAGATGAAAAATATGTTTGAAGTCTTATGTTGTACTGGTCCCTGTAAAAACGTAGCAGCAACTGTAAATGGCCCAGACGTACTTTTATGCTGTATATAAATAATATTTATTTGCAAGAAGGGAAGGCATACAAATAATAATGCTTAGTGCCACTTTATGGCTGACATTTATTACATGGTAAAGCTTATGTAACACTATCCTAAGCTTATTTGCTCTCTCAGCTACAGCTGATCACTTTATTCTCTGCCGGTGGGCACAATTATGGGTTTTACAGTAACTTTTAAGTTTTCAAACTCCTCTTCCTTGCAATTATTACAGGCTGCTCTTATGTAAGAACAACTACCTAATGTAACATATGCCAGCTTGGTACCTGCCAGGAGATTCTCTCATCTAGGGTTTCTACTAGTGATGAGCAAAAATTTTCACTAGGGGGAACATTTACCTAGCTCGAGTGAAGGAATCGAATAAAAAATACTTTGAATTTCAAAGTATTTTTTTGGCTACTTCGACCATCGAATTGGCTACTTCGACCTTCGACTACGACTTTGACTCGAACAATTCGAACTAAAATCGTTCGACCATTCGATAGTCGAAGTACTTTCTCTTTAAAAAAAACTTTGACCACCTACTTCGCCACCTAAAACCTACCGAAGTGCCATGTTAGCCTATGGGGAAGGTCCCCGGGCTTTCTTGGCAATTTGGGATCGAAGGAAAATCGTTCGATCGATGGATATAAATCCTTCGAATTGTTTGATTCGAAGGATTCAAATGTTCGATCGCAGGAAATGCGGTTAATCCTTTGACTTCGATATTCGAAGTCGAAGGATTTTACTTCGACGGTCGAATATCGAGGGTTAACTAACCCTTGATATTCAACCAATAGTAAGGGGCAAATTTACTTAAGGTCGAATATCAAGGGTTAATTAACGCTCGATATTCGACTGTCGAAGTTAAATCCTTTGACTTTGAATATCGAAGTTGAAAGATTTAGTGCTATTCGTTCGATCGAACGAAAAATCGTTCAATCGAACGATTAAACCCTTCGAATCGTTTTAATGGATTTTAATCCATCGATCTAACGATTTTTGTTCGACCAAAAAAAGATTGCTAAGCCTATGGGGACCTTCCCCATAGGCTAACATTGACTTCGGTAGCTTTTAGGTGGCGAACTAGGGGGTCGAAGTTTTTTCTTAAAGAGACAGTACTATCGAATGGTCGAATAGTCAAATGATTTTTAGTTCGAATCATTCGATTCGAAGTTGAAGTCGTAGTCGAAGGTCGAAGTAGCCCATTCGATGGTCGAAGTAGCCAAAAAAAAATTCGAAATTCAAAGTTTTTTTTCTTCTATTCCTTCACGCTTACTAAGTAAATGGGCCCCTAAATGTGCCCCTACGTTTCCCCGCGAAAAATACACCCATAGGGGTATATTTATCAAAGTGAAGTTAAGAGTGAAGTTCCACCACTAGAGTGAAATTCCGCCACTCTCCATTCATTTCTATGGGATTTTAAAAGGTGTATTTATCAAAGAGTGAACTTTCACCCATTGATAAATATGCCTTTCAAAATCCCATACAAATGAATTGAGAGCTGCAGAATTTCACTCGAGTGGTGGAACTTCAGTCTTTGATAAATTTACCCCTATGGGTGAAAAAAATTATTTAGCTTCAAAAAAGATTTGTCGTCTTTTCCTGAATTTGCGGCAAAGTGAAATGGATCAGATTCTCCCAACCACTAATTTATACTCAACTGTGAAGCTCAAAAGTAACTCCACATAGTCTTAGATATTAGTGTTCACTTTATACTAAAAAGCACTGTGAGACTACTTTGGGTACGCCGATGGAAGGAATCTTTTTTTTCAATCCCTTTCTTTGTAGAATGTTCCCTTCTCCAATTTAATAAACTGAACTTAAACCATATAAAGTGGAACCTTCTCTGTGGCATGCTTCTTTCTGCTAACCCCTAACCCTGCAAACCTTTTCCTTCTCTAATGGATCTCTGCCTGGTTGCATACTATGTGAAATGTTCCCTTTGAAAAAACATCCATTCCCTGTAAAAAGAAAAAAAAAATGTTGCGTTTAGTTGTCCAGAGCTTTAAATTCACGTGACTTTAAGGGCTAGAGTTCTCAAAATTCCAAGTAAAGCTTTTACTGTGAAAAAGTAGTGAATTCAAGTTTCCGAAACTTGGTTTTTAGAGGTAAAGCACAAAAAGCTGGAAAACGATATGAAAAATTCAGCATCTCATAGTTGGCAAGTACAAGCAGAAGTCAATGGGAGTTTTTAAATAATCAAGTTTTTTGATTTTCAATAGTTTTCCCAATAAAAAACTCAAATATAAGGGGCAGATGTATTAAGGGTAGAATATCGACCCTTAATACATCTGCCCCTTATATTTGAGTTTTTTATTGGGAAGACTATTGAAAACTCGAAGTCGAAGGATTTTGCGCAATTCATTCGATCGAATGATCGAAGAAATAATCGTTCGACCATCAATCGAAGGATTATCCTTCAATCAGAAAAAACTTGGAAAGCCTAGGGGGACCTTCCCCATAGGCTAACATTGAGTTCGGTAGCTTTTAGGTGGCAAACTAGGGGGTCGAAGTTTTTCTTAAAGAGACAGTACTTCGACTATCGAATGGTCGAATAGTCAAATGATTTTTAGATTGAATCGTTCGATTCGAAGTCGAAGGTTGTAGTCGAAGGTCGAAGTAGCCAATTCGATGGTCGAAGTAGCCCAAAAAAACGTTCGAAAATCGAACTATTTTTCCTCTATTCCTTCACTTGAACTTAGTGAATGGGCCCCTAAGTGTCGAAAAATCCTTTTCCAATCTTTCCAATGACCCAAATCCTGCAAGAACCTGCTGGGATTTGGTTGAACCCTAATTCTCTTTTCACTTTTTTGCCTACTTGCTATTAAACATCTACTAACTACACGTTACATTGCACTAGTCAACAATAATGAATCCCACCATTATTTCACATAAAAATTCAATGATTTCAATGCACTTGCAACTCATTGGGTCCATGAGTATATTAAAACTTATTTTGTTGGCATCCAGCTTCGTCAGGGAATTATTGGCCAAGCAAAGAGACCGCTGTTTGCAAACAGTGGCTGAAGGAGACTTTTAAATATTTAAAGGGGAAAGGGAAAATAGGCCATATTTATAGTTTGTTGAATGAACTGATCCCTCAGTTCACAATCCCTCAGTAGCAGTAATTAGTTTTGCTAAATATACTCAAAGGCAGCATCACCTTTTGCTGTATTTTAACGAGTCTCCTGTAGAAATGTTATGGTCTCAAATAATTAAAGGTTATTTCTTTTGGACAGATACCAAACCTATAAAAAAAATTTCACCGCAGAGCTTCATGTGAACCATGGGAATTTACTTCATAAAGCCCATTATAAAGTTTATTATTGATTTTTGAGCCTCAAATGTAACCAAAAAGAAGCTGCCTTGACACATTTCATTACGGCACACTTTTCCAACTTGAAATCTCACATTATGTCTTCTTTTTGGTTTACCCTGCCGCTAATCAGAAACAAAATAATAAAACATGAAGCCCTTTTGTGAAGACAGAAGGAATAAAAGAAGTCAGCAGAAGCCGTGCCTCATTTAGATTTTATAGTAACATATCATGGATTTTAACAGCAAAAACATCAGCTCGTTGAGTTCAGCGGCTCTTGAACAAATACATTTTTTTTTATTAAGAACCTACATATTGTGCAGATCTGTACAATACAAGGCTATATTGATATCACACAGGTATTGATACAGGTCCAGCTCATTAGAATTTATGATTTAAAAAGACCAAATGTATAGTGATGAGCAAGGATCAAAAGAAGGAATAATAAATATTTTTATTTTATTAGTAAGCACAGTATTTCCCTCAGTAGACATACACAGTTGTACACAGGTAATACACCTCATGCACAGTAGCAGAGTGATAATTATATTTGGGGTAAAACAACTCAAGTTCAATGGTTTAATCATTCAGCTCCAATAAACCACCATCCCTCATATGTTCTAAAACTCATTAAGTTTGCCCAGGAGCAGTAACCAATAACAACTAGTGATGGGTGAATTTATTTGGCCATTATCAATATATTTAAGACAGCGACATTTTGTGAATATTGCTACTAAAAAATGCCTTACCCTTTAAACAACACAGGGATTGTTTGTCCATATATTGCAATATATTTAAGCTGGCCAACTACGTCAAAGTCATCCCATATCTGGCCAGTCCTACGCTTAATTTTCATCTGATTCATTAAGAATTCTATTGCTTCATTATACATTTTACAAAGGGACTAAGTTTTACCTGCAACTTACTAGCTGCTTTCAAAGTAAATCCCTGTGTTGTTTAAAGGGTAAGGCATTTTTTAGTAGCAGTAGCACAAAATGCCGCTGTCTTAAATATATTGATAATGGGTTGAGTGCAGAGGAATCTTGTATTTGTCTATATGTATTTGGTGGTCACACCCTCATTGCACCCCCGCCTAATGGTTTTAAAAAATAGTGGTGAGCACAACTTTCCCTTGTTTGTTATATATATATATATATATATACAGTGTACTGCATATATTAATTTGCTATCAGAGCTCAAGAGATTGACCTGTTTTCTGAGGGTCTGTTTTGCTTTCTGGTAGAGTCTAGATATATTCTGTCAGGGCACGTAGCCTTTATTTGAAATGCTCATTTATATTTCCTACTACATATATGGCTGCCTAATGAGGATCGTCTAACTCAAGTACACTCTGGTTCAGGCAAAACAAATAAAGATGTTAAACAACATAAATACACAGTATTAAATATACAGACAAATTTGAGTGTGATACATTAAATGGTTTTATTATAAAAATCATTAAAATGTGGCAACCATATCTCTTTAAATAATGTACTCCGATGAGGCTGGAAGGAAAGTGTGAAGAATTCCTATTCCACTAAAACATGAGAAACAATTTCTACAATAAATATCCAAATATCTTCATACATAAGGCTAATGGCTACTGCCCTCCAGCAGACTAACACTTTATCCAAGTACCATTTTTCTTGATAGAAGTAATATGTTGACTTCTGAGCCAAAGTGAGATCTCTGGTGCCAAGGTCCACCTGTCACCACTTTATGTACATCAAAAATGGCACTATGGCGCAAATTCACTAAGCCGCAAAGCGCCGAACGCTAGCGTTAATTCGCTAGCGTTTTGCATTTTCGGTACTGCGCAAATTCACTAACGAACGCTGGCGTAGTTTCGCTAGTGTTACTTCGCACCCTTACGCCAGGCGAATTTTCGCTAGCGACGAAACTACGCAAATTCACTAACTTGCGCAGTGTACTGAATGCTACCTTTTACGCTAGACTTCCTTCGCCACCTCAGACCTGGCGAAGCGCAATAGAGTAGATAGGGATTGTTTCCAAAAAAAGTCTAAATTTTTTCTAAGTCCCAAAAAACGCTGGCGTGTTTTCTACATGATGGGTGATAGGCTGAAAAAGATCGAAAAATTTTTTGGGGCTCCCCTCCTTCCCCCCTACATTTCCTGACTCATGGCAACTTACCTAGACAGTGGGCACATGTGTAGGGCAAAATAAAATTTTTATTTGCTGATTTGAAGGTTTTCTAGGCATTTGTTGTGCTGATACGTATTCCTCCATTGAAATTTGAATTTCGCGCCGTATGCAAATTAGCCTTCGCTAGCGTAACTTCACAAAATCAACGCTAGCGCAACTTCGCAACCTTACGCTACCCCTGAGTGCAACAGTTTAGTGAATTTGCAGAGCGCTGGCGAAACTACGCCTGGCGAAGTGCGGCGAAGTTGCGCCTGGCGCAACTTCGCATCTTAGTGAATTTGCCCCTATATCTCTATATAACAACCATATTGCTTTAAACATTGCACTCTAATGAGGCTGGAAGGAAAGTCCAAACAATTCCTATTTCACTAAACAAGTAGCACCAAAAATAGGAGAAGCAATTTCTATAAAAAAAGGCTTAAACTCCAAATATCTTTGTACTATTAGGCTTATGGCTAATTCCCTCCAGCTGACAACAGCTACAGTCAAAACAATCCATCCAAGTGTCACTTCTGTTGATAGAACTTGAAGGATCTTTTTTTGGTTTACAATGGTATATTAAAAATTCCCTTTAAAAATATTTGCTAAGAACATTTTATTACATGCCGAATATGACTAATTATACTGTAGACCTGTGAAGGACATTTGTATCCAGTGATGACAAGTTTGTGAGCGTCATAGAGTTGGGAAAAAAATGTTGGTACATAATTAACGGAACAGATGTCTTTTGCATGACAAACCCAATTTTAGAGAGTGGTAATTAAAGGGCATGTAAAGGCAAAACAATAAAATCCCATTTTTACTTTTATGAAAAATAATCTCCAATATACTTTAATCAAAAAAAATTTGTACCGTTTTTATAAGAAACCTGACTGTATGCAGTGAAATTCTCCCTTCATTTACTGCTGTGGATAGGAATTGTCAGACGATTAGTTGAATCCTAAACTATGCAAATAAAGAAAGGAACCATGAAGCCAAAAACTTGCCATTAGGTTTTATGCTTGTGCTTTTTTTTTCAATTAGAATCATTGATTGATTCTTTAATTGCATGAAACATTTAATCTTCTATTTACCTAAACATTAAACTTGAAAATCTAATTAATGCTGGTTTTGTTATGAGGTAATTAAAATATATGCTGCAGGCACCAAGAGACAGCTGTGTTCATTCCTATCAGATGGAGCGAGTATAGTAAAGAGGACATGATAAAAGACCCAGATTTAGAATAGTCATAAAGCTCCTCTGTACATATCATTGGTCTGGTACTGGCAGAATGTTTTTTCATGGTACCTTGGTCTGCTTTATTAACGCTTAGGCCTGTATCAAACCCCTTCAGACTAGAAGAAAAGAACTTTCATTTGAAGCAACGTAGGTGTTTCTTCACAGTGAGGACAGTGAGGTTGTGGAATGCACTGCCGGGTGATGTTGTGATGCTGATTCAGTTAATGACTATAAGAATGGCTTGGATGATTTCTTAGACAGACATAATATCAAAGGCTATTGTGATACTAAATTCTATAATTAGTGTATGAGTATACCGTATATACTCGAGTATAAGCCGAGTTTTTCAGCCCCCAAAATATGCTGAAAAACTCTACCTCGGCTTATACTCGGGTCAAGCGCAAAAACGGTCGCCGGCGTCTAAGAATATTCGCCGGCGCCAAAGAATAGTCGCCGGCACCTAAGAATAGTCGCCGCCGTCCAAGAATAGTCACCGGCGTCCAAGAATAGTCTCCAAGAAACGAAACGCCGGCACCTCCAATGGGAGCAGAAACCCTCAATTTTTTGATTGAAACTTACCAGAAGCTGCTGCATTTCTCACCCTCGGCTTATACACGAGTCAATAAGCTTTCCCAGTTTTTGGAGGTAAAATTAGGTACCTCGGCTTATACTCGGGACGGCTTATACTCGAGGATATATGGTATATGGTTTATGTGAGTGGTTCAGTATGTGTTTGTATGGATGCTGGGTTTCATTTGGAGGGGTTGAACTTGATAGACTTTGGCCTTCAACCAAATCTAACTATGTAACTATCATGACACCCATCATTTCTGGCTTAAAACTCATCTGTTTAGAAACATTTACAGGTGTCCATGAGGGTTCCCCAATGCTCTCGTTCAATTTTGAACTCACAGTCAAAAATGTCACAGGCTCTACAACTGTAATAGACATTATATCATTTATGCATTGTGATCTTCTTTTGGACATCAAAGTGGACATTATATTTTTTCAGTCCAATCCTGCCTGCAGGTGAATGCTCATGGGATACTCATGTCTTCTCTTATATGGTGGGCACAACTTGCGGCTTTTAGCAGCTTGGAAAATAACAATCATATTTATAACTGTATGTACACAGATAAGGACTGTGTTATGCTAAGTGTCAGAAATATTATAGGCCCTTTATATGATTCTAGTGGCATGCTCATATGACATTCAGGCTGTACAGAGTATTATAATGGCAAACCAGAACAACATGAGCTGTGTCATGGAAATTCTGTAAATTCTGTAACATGCTTTAATGTGTATCCTATTTAACATTTAATTTATGTGTAGCTCAAACACATTTTTTTTACTAATAGACTCTCAGAGGTACAATATGTCTTGCATCCTCTGACAAAAGGCTCATGAATCAACAAACAATAACATTCTGCTGCCATCTAATGACCATTGGTAGAAAGAACGGCTCAAAGAGAGGTACAATATCTGGGCAATATCTTATTATCTGGAATGTATTGATATGAGATGTACTTTATCATACAAAGAGCTACAACATACATTTTCATTTCACAAAAGAGGCTTCTGTACCTCCATCTTTTCTTCTGCTGTCCACCCCATTATCAGCAATTAAATACATCTTTAAATACTGTAAATATGTCCCTTTATGTGTGTGTGCAATATTGTGTGCGTGCAAATATTGAACGATATGGAGATGTTTGAATAAAACCAGCCTGCAAAGTGTTCATGTCTCAATGCTGAAAGACACTATGACAATATGACAGCAGTTCCAGTTACCTTTTTTGTATATGTTCTAACCAGTGGAATGCGTCAGAAGTAAGGAAGAGCCTGGACTGCCTGGTTGTTTGGTTGTGGAACCCATTTTCGCAGTTAGCAAGTTATATTTGTATAACTTCTAAAAAACAGACTATCATCCTAAGTGATATCATATATAATGCAAGAGGGGGGGGGGCTGTAATGGCCTTGGCTATAACATAATTTAAGGTTAATCCTTAGGTTCCTCTATGACCTAACCTTGGATCCAACAGTACAAACAATGGTTCCTGTAAGAGATTTAATTATTGTTAGAAGATATTGTTCCTATATACACATCTATGTTCATTTTTGGATTGAGGGACACGAAGATAACGATCACCATGCCCTGTGGCAGGCCGAAGCAACAAAAGTTAGTTTCAATGAGCCATATTAGTCAGTTTTGGAAACAAAACTGGGAAGGTGATCTCCACCTTTAGGGGCAAATTCATCAAGGGTCGAATATCGAGGGTTAATTAACCCTCGATATTCGACCGGGAATGAAATCCCTTCGACTTCGAAAATCGAAGGACTTTGCGCAAATACTGCGGTCGAACGATCGAAGGAATAATCGTTCGATCAAATGATTAAATCCTTCGAATTGAACGATTCGAAGGATTTTAATCCAACGATCGAAGGATTATCCTTCACCCAAAAAAATTTAGCCAAGCCTATGGGGACCTTCCCCATAGGCTAACATTGGGTTTCGGTAGCTTTTAGGTGGCGAACTAGGGGGGTCAAAGTTTTTTCTTAAAGAGACAGTACTTCGACTATCGAATGGCTGAATAGTCGAACGATTTTTAATTCGAATCATTTGATTCGAAGTCGAAGTAGCCCATTCGATGGTCGAAGTAGCCAAAAAACACTTCGAAATTCGAAGCTTTTTTACTTCGAATCCTTCACTCGAAGTTAATGAATTGGCCCCTCAATGTCACTTCATTAAAAAGTATCCTTATGACAGCATTTTATTTTACAAGGGTATCTATAGCAGGGGTCCCCAACTTTTTTTACGCGTGAGCCACATTCAAATGTAAAAAGAATTGCTGAACAACAGAAGCATGAAAAAAAATTCCTGGGGTGCCAAATAAAGGTTATGAATGGCTATTCAGTTACCCTATGTGAATTGGCAGTCTACAGGAGGCTCTGCCATAAACCTGTTTTTTATTCAACCAAAACTTGCTTTCAAGCCAGGATTTAAAAAAGAAGCACCTGATTTAAGGCCACTGGGAGCAACATCCAAGGGGTTGGTGAGCAACATGTTGCTCAGGAGCCACTGATCTATAGGAATATGGCAAATGGCATAATATACTATGGCATACTAGTATACTATTACACATCTACACAAACACATCCATGCAAACACACTGGCATGATGGAACATCACACCCTATTAAATAAATCATTAGAATTGTTTTTCCCACTAGCCCATCCTATAAAAATAGACAAAGTCACAGTTGTCATGGTAACTACAACTTTAGAAGCTCACTAAGCAATCAGCAGAGGTTGCATAATAATGAAGTGAGCAGTAATTGTGTCAGCATAGTTCATCGGGTTAATTGAATATTGTTGACAGGCCGTTAAACTGCGCCAAATTACTGTCAACAACTTAAGTCTCAACTGGAGCGGGAAGGCTAATTTCATGGAAATGAGATGCAGTGACAAGGTTAGATGGCACAAGTGATTAACATACAGTTTTTTTTCCCCAAAACTGATTTGAAGCTTTAGGGCATGCTGTGTTCATAAATAAAAGTTTTATGGGCTACAAAGGAGCCGCTTGTATGTTTGTGTGACTGTTGCTTTCAATCCTTAGTTATCCACTTTTATTTCCTAATGTAAGTTTTTTAGGGAACGATAATTACTGCAATGTACTTCGAATTAATCTCTAAAACATTGGGATGCCCTTTCCTGTGCATTAGAATCTATATCTTTATGCCTGTCCAGAAATGGCTGCAGTTTTCCACAAAAGTTCATCTTATAGCTTACTATAGCATTCACATTAGTATGAAACTTTCAGCTGTTGGAATGAGCTTTGGTTGGCCTTTAGGAAAGTATTACTTAGACTTGCACACCCAGGACAATCAAAGGTATAGTGCAACAAGACCTCATCAGCTGGGGATAGGGTAAATAAACCCTGTAATTTGTCCCCAGTTCAGTTCAATTCAATTCACGGTTAGGTCCCATTGGGCTTCAAAACAGGAAGCTCCAGGTTAACTTCTACTTTAACAACTAGGCCAGAGAGCAGCTAGCAAGTTTCTGCATTACTTTTCACCTGGCTTTTCCCTCTCTTAGCCTTATTGGTCAGCCAGTCAGAGCCAGGTACACCAGGTACATAAATCCCCCTCCCACATCACTTCCTGGCCTGAGCATTAGGTCGTTTTGGCTTGAACACTGCAGCTTGCCACTAGCTCCTAGCTTTTTCTTTCTCCTTCCCTTGCCTTGGTCCTGCCTTTGCTCCAGTACTGTTCCTTACTCCATAACCTCTCCATTCTCTCCTGTATGTTCCTGGTTCTATGCCTGCTCCATCACATTTCAGTTCTGTTAGTTCTGTTCTGCCCCTCTCCAGTCTGTCCAGCTGGCTCCCAAGCAGTCCATTGCCTTAAATACTCACCAATACTTTTGAATTTGCCGCACACCACTTACTTCATATTACCCGGTGCATCCATATCCCAGTCTGCTTCCAAGCCCAACACTGCAACAATCCAAAGTAGGGAAGAACTTCTTCCCTATTTTGGATTGTTAAATACTCACCACCCATAAGATCTGTGAACTCAAACTCAAAAGCATTGGTATCTAAAAGTTGGAAAGTTCATGTAGAAGTCCATGGGACTTGTATTTTCTAAATTTAGGCTATTTTTTGATTTGAGTTTTTGAGATTACCTTGAAATTTAGCAGACTGATTGAAAATGAAAGGTACAATGTGATGTAACTGTGTTCCAATTGTTTTTTTTTTGCTTGGCATCCTGTCCAGTAATTATCAGTTTACCCATAATCCTAGTTCTTTGTTTCTTGGGTGCATGTATCCCTGTGATAAAATCTTGACCAGTAATGTCCTGTTCCTGACCATTCCTGTTTCTTGCCTCTCCTAATTCCTTTCGAGTCCTGCCCTGCCCTGTTCCTGCTCTTTGCTCCTGCCCTGTTTCCAGTTGACTCTAATTGTAACTTTCATACTTTTAGACCCCTTGTTTGCTCATGTGGAATATTGCCAATTAAGACCTGGCAACAACTGAATAGCTTACAGTTGAGTCCAAAGAGTATGGTTTATAGACATAAACATGTAAGATTCCTGATGCAATTTCGGAGTTTTAGTAGCCTTACATGTTTACACTTTTATTTGATTGGGTGCACCTGGCAATATGCAGCCCCTTTAGTTATTGGCTCTACATTAGAACAGTCACTAACTCAATAATCAATAAAAGTTTATCGATACAACTGTATTCCAATAACTCTTTTCAATCTGTAGTAAGAAGGAAAATATTTCATTTTTGAGCAGTAAAAGAGCAGTTGATTAAATCATCATTCGAATCAAATTTACAGTTATCTCCATTTGGAAATAATACATTTATTAAATAAAGTCTGGTAGGGAGAGTGATAATATTTCTAAAATAAAAACAATAAGAACTTACTAGAGATTGCACTGAAGAGCCACAGAATAATTCTTATCATGATTCAGACATGATAAGACATGGTTTCAACACCATGCTGGGGCATTACTGTATTAGGCGTCTACTACCAGCAGGAGATGGGCTTTCAATTCCCAGGTGGCTGTAAAGATAAGAAATGATATACCTGCAAAAAAAGAATAACAACGTGATGATTCATTCATGTTTCCAATGCATCAACTCAGGCCTTAGGCTTAGAACTATTAATACATCTACTGTACATTGTGCCTGGGTTTAAATTGTGTAAGCTGATTTCTCCTCTAACTTTTCCGTTGCCTGAAAGGTTCTGAATAAGATGTACTGTATATCCAGCTAGCTCTGAAATGAAACTCACATAACCTTCAATATGTAAAAAGTTTGGAAAGTTGAGTGTAGGAAATAGGGAATTTGTTGTTGCTAAAAATATCCACAATATTCCAGTGCTGACTTTTTTCCATTTTTAAGCTCATACTTCTTTGGTATGCCATGAATCTAAATTACAATGATACATATGTTTGAAACAGAATCTGGAACAAAAAACTGGAATCACAGTAAAAACTTTGAATGTTGCTAAATCTGCCTCTTAGTGACCACTCAAGAACAAAGTGATAATGTATTCATAAAGAATGGCCAGTGCACTTATCAACAAATCTGTATATCAAAATGTAAAGGAAAAAACACTATGTACAGTAACTGTGTGATCTTGTATTCTTTGTAATATCACATGTGGTACATATGTTTTTTTTTTTTTGCCCTGGTAACTATATGGCTCTCCTTTAATTAGACATATTGTGAACTATAGATTTATAATGTGTGAAAGATTATTCTTTGGAAAAATCCAGGACCCACTATTGGGTGACAGATACAGGAATTGTTTTGTCTTTAAATAATCTCTTAGTTAAAAATTTGTTTTTTGTATTCTAAGCATAACACAAGTGAATCACATGCTCTGAAGGGGCAACCCTAGGTGCAAAGTACTAAAATCAAAATAAATTTGCCATGTTTTGAATACACAATTTCTACATAATTTCAGTGTCACGATCGGCACCCAGTATCCAGAACCAATTCTAGGCTCCCTGGTCTCGGCTCTTGCTTCCGCCTTTAACAGCCACCTTTCACCTCGGGAGGAGCCCACGGCTAATTGGATGCTGCCAGGTCTTAATAAGAGAGGAGCCAAACTAAGGGTTCTGGACGAGCAGAGGGGCACGATCGTTAAACAAAAGTCAAATACAAGAGGTCCTCTGCACTCAACCCATCACCAATACACTTAAGACTTATTGGTGATGGGTTGAGTGCAGAGGACTCTTGTATTTGTCTATATGTATTTTGTGGTCACAGCCTCATTGCACCCCCGCCTAATGTTTTAAAAAATTAGTGGTGAGCAAAACTTTCCCTTGTTTGTTATCGTTAAACAAAAGTCTTTGAGCAGAAGGTCACAATTCAAGGAAAAGACGTAAAGCGTAGTCAAACAGGCCGGGTCGGTGCGGGCAGAATTCAAGCGGAGTCAGACAGACAAGGGTCAAAGCCGGGAGTACAATCAGGCACGGGTCGGAATACTGATAGCAGAATAGTCGGTTTACCAGGCAGAGTTCGGGATCACAGAAATCAGGAGTCAGAAGTCAGGCAGGCAGGGTCAAAACAGGAATCAGAACACAGGATGACTCAGGATAGCACCCAGGATACAGTAAGTCTGTATAAAAAAACTTCTTAGCAGATTCAAAGCCTACCTTACGCATTTCGCACCCTCTGGCGCTTAGTCATAGGTGTAGGTATACACCTATGACTAAGCGCCGGAGGGTGCGAAACGCGTAAGGTGGGATATGTGGGGTAGTATGTACTGGATACTTTTTTTAAATGTGAATATCAATAAATTAATTTTGTTTTTACTTTAAGAGGCCTTGGGACTTATATCGTTTTTGATATAAACTTTTCTACAATTGATTGCCTTTGGAACTGGGACTCCCGATTTTGAATTGATAGATTCAAAACCTAGTTACCCAAACCCTCACCACCACTTGCTAGGGGATGGCCTAATTCTAATGTTTGCAATAATGGGGAATCTTACAAAACAAGGTTCCCCAAAATTGGTCAGCCTAGAAACTGCTATTCTATATCTAGGACCGCTACAAGAAGATAAAAATTGTGATATCCTCAGCCTAGTACGGACTTCTAATTATAATCTTAAACTTTCTGCTCTTCAAAACTAAACTTTATATCCTGTGGGTTCTTTTCTATAACTATAGCCAAGTTAACACATTCTGTTTCAGTTAGTAAATAGTGCACGAAGCTATTGGCAAAACTTTGTATTTTTGCTTCTGTTATGGTCTAATATGTTTAAAATTCTGTTCAATAAATTCTGTTCAAAATCTAAGTTGACCTCTAGATGGTAGTGTTTTAATATACAATTTCACTGACCTTAACCTCAAAATAAATGAAATCAAATTAAAAAAACAAGTTCATGGGAAGGCAGCATGACAGTCAGTATTGTCAGAGCATACTTTTTTGCAAGACGGGGGGGGGGGGTGCATTAATAAAGGTTCATGCCTCTGACTTTCACAGACTCGGGGGGGATGATCGAGTTCAACCTTTTAACTCTATTTTAACCTGCCTAACTGCTAGTTGATCCAGAGGAAGGCAAAACATCCCATTTGAAACCTCTCCAATTTGCCTCAGAGGGGGGGAAATTACTTTCTGATGCCAAGATGGCAATGAGACCAGTCCCTGGATCAACTTGTACTATGAGCTATCTCCCATAACCCTGTATTCCCTCACTTGCTAAACACCATCCAACCCCTTCTTATACCTATCTAATGTATCAGCCTGTACCACTGATTCAGGGAGAGAATTCCACATCTTCACAGCTCTCACTGTAACAAACCCCTTCCCAATATTTAGCCGGAACCTCTTTCCTTCTAAACGGAATGGGTGACCTTGTGTCAGCTGGAAATACATACTGGTAAATAAAGCATTAGAGAGAGTGATCACATCACCCCTCAAGCCTCAAGCAACTCTTCTCCAGCGTGAACATCCCCAATTTGGCCAGTCTTTCCTCATAGCTAAGATTTTCCATACCTTTTACCAGCTTAATTGACCTTCCCTGCACCCTCTCTAATTCAATAATGTTCTATTTGAGCACTGGAGACCAGAACTGTACGGCATATTCTAGGGGGGCCTTACCAGTGCTCTATACAGTGGAAGAATGACCCCCTCCTTTCATGAATCTATGTCCCTTTTAATACAGCTCAAGACCTTGTTTGTCATCTGCAAACTCTGATACATTTCTTACAATACCCTCACCTAAGTCAATAATGAACAAGTTAAATAAAAGGAAGAAAGAATCAGTGAAGGACTGTGGCTGTCACGTTCGGCACCCTGGATCCAGAACCCAAGCTAAGCTCCCTCGTCTCGGCTCTCACTTCTCTCTCGGGAGGAGCCCTTGGCTAACTGGATGCCACCAGGTCTTAACAGAGAGAGGAGCAAAGCTATCGTTCTGGACAAGCAAACGGACACGATTGTCTCACCAGGATACTGGAAGGAAGAACACCACCAGGAACAGGCAGGCCGGGCCAGCACAAGCAGATGGTCAGACAGGCTGGAATCAGGATAGAGAGCGTAGAATAGTCGATGGACAGGCAAAGGTCAGATTGGAGAGGTCAGAATAGTCACAGACAGGCAGGATCAGGATTGGAGAGATCAGAGTAGTAAATCAGGCAGGCAAGGGTCAAAACACAATAGATCAGTCAGGATTCACAAGGAATTAACACCCATGAACTTCTAAATAGAACCTAACAATGGGCAGTGTGCTGAAATCTAAATTCCACTTTTTGGCACCATTGTGCGCTGACATCACACGCCAGCGCACGCGCCTTAGAGGAAGCTGGCACAGGAGAGAAGGGAGCAGCACAGCGGGCGTCCACGCCGAGGATGCGGCGGTGGACCCCGTTGCCCGATAGACCACCAGGGTGAGGCTTCCTTACAGTGGCTTTATACAGTATTATACTCAACATCAACAATCTTTTAAACTGACCATGGTCCTCTTTCTCCACAGTAATATAATAATGAACACATTGGTGCTCTGCTCTGACTTCCTGAAGTTTTTTCAGACCAAAGTAATCATGAGGTGAGTTGAGCCAAAAGCCACTCCTGGTAACTTTAAGAGCCAAAAAAACATTTGAAACAGTTAATGAACGATTATTATATCAGACAGCTCAAAGCAGAATTGCAAACTGCAAAGTGAATTTATTGTAGCAGTGACTTACACATTGCATGTTTCGGGCTGAGCCCTTTATCAAGCATTTATCCAAGTGTTAACCCCTGCTACATTAAATTCACTTTGCATTTTGCAATGCTGCTTTGAGCTGTCTGATTATTGATTACAATAAGCAGCCAGAAATTACTCTGACTAGTAAACCTTTAGTTTATGATATGACATAAGAACAGCTATTTGGAGTTCATCTCACAGGAATGCCTCCTTACCCTTTTATAAATATACCTTTTGCAATAAATCATCGTTATTGTTGCCTTTGGCAAATCACAAAAAAAAATAACAAGATGAGCTTTGCCAGCCAGCAAGAACACAATGGTATAACGAGCCATTAAACTTAAGTGTAACAATCATATAGTTTATTGTTTTAATAATACTGTATCTTGACAATTAATATTCAGATGTTGGGAAATGAATCATGTGTTCTTCCAATTGAACCTTTTCAGGCAGTGCATTGTCTTTTTAATATCCCCAGAATGTTTGTCTCTGCAAACTTACCCAATGTTTTTCTTTGCTATGCCCCCAAGAAGTAACTGCTTTGTTAGTTTTTTAATTTTCCATATTTACTGCATTAACCTCTCCCAGTTTATTTTTCTTCTTAAGTATCTATTCATTGTTCTAAAAAAATTCTCAAGTAGATCAGCCAATTTCTCCCCAACCGCACAGTAGACAATTTATGCTTTCAGCTTCACAATGACTCAAGCCCAACTAGTACAAAACAACTATTCTTATCTCAGGGATCTACCGATGGACATCAAATTACAGATCAAATAACAACAACACATGCAGATATTGTCTGTTAGAATTTCATTCCATTCAACAGCTCTTGGCACTAGGTAATTAGTAAAATACTTGAGACCTTTGAGACCTTTGGACGGTCAGAGCTTTGTAGACAAATCAAGAAATTTCCATGCTGAAAGGAGGGCAAAAACACACCAGATTACAGATGTGGTCCTCAACATAGCAAAGTGGTAAAAATGGGTACATGGGCACTACAAGAGGTTTTAAAAAAACCTTAAGAAGCCTTATGCATTTCGTGCCAAGACGTATTTAATTATAGGCTATGTTGTAACCCTTCATGTAAT
Source organism: Xenopus petersii (assembly GCA_038501925.1). Taxonomy (NCBI): domain Eukaryota; kingdom Metazoa; phylum Chordata; class Amphibia; order Anura; family Pipidae; genus Xenopus; species Xenopus petersii. The sequence goes on along the minus strand of CM076687.1, from coordinate 13,794,518 downwards.
GTTTAGAATTAGAACTTTGACGCTGGAGAATTTTCACCAGTGAACTTTCACGGCAGTTTTGCGAATTTATTCGCCGGTAGCGAAAAGCGCAAATTCGCTGCAAATTCATGCCTGCCAAATAAATTCGCCCATCACTACTAGAGATGCAAGACAGATTTGCTGTCCAATGAACCACCAAGCTCCCCTAAAGTTTTTATTCAGGAGAAATAGACTTGTATCTGGGATGTTTTTGGAGATTTCTTTCTTCCCCTCTAACTCATTTCTGCCATTACATCTTCCATTAATGTGCTAGAATTATTCAATGCAATGGATTATTAATGGGCCTAATTTTGTTTTTTCTTGGAGATTACTGACAGGTCACTCACATTTTTTCAAGAGAAAACAGAAGCCAACGAGGGACATATACAGTACATGACCAGTGTGTCTTTTAGGGGTCAATTAAACCATGTGTTGTGGTTATTGCAATGTATCTTTTGGATACAGAGTAATGTGCAGTTAGTTCTATACTTTAGATGTTGGAGATTATTGATCGGTCACTTACATTTTTCAAAATCAGCTGTGTCTCATTGTAGACAACAGCTCAGGGCCATTCCCTAAATATAGAACTATAAACCCCAAAGAGAAACAATTATTGTGCCAAAAATTCTTCAATTTAAGCAGTAAAATGCTAAATATAACAAAACTCTCATGTGAAGTAATGCCAGAGAATTTGAAGCAATTATTCTGTAAGTTCTGGCAGTTATGATAAAGTGCAGCAATTATAAAATTGTTTGCTCTAGGTCACCCTTGAGGGCTCAAAGCATTGTTACTTTCTTTGGCAGAGAACACCATTGCTCATAATGGCCCATTCTGAAGTACAGATTGTTCAGGATAAAACTATTACCCACTTATGTATCAGTACAGGAAAAGAACATAGAAGCCATTGCCTGCCAATCACATCACTGTCAATATACAGATAGTGAAGTTTACAATATAGACAAGTGAATAAGACCTCAACTTGGGTCAAAACAATGTGAAAAAGAAGTGCTCACATGGCATAAAGTGAATGAATTTGGCTTCCCAGTTCTCAGTTCAGGCGCTTCCTCCGTTGCAGCTAAAAGGTAAACATTAAGTCCAGATTAAGCAGTTTTAAGACCATCATATTTTTTCATGAGATTCAACAAAACGACATATGAATTTGTTCATGACAAATAAGACATTATTGTTTGAAATGGAATATCCCTCAAAAGAACTCAGTGCTCTATAAACTCCCTTTTTGTATCGGTGATGCACATTTATTAAATACTTTCTAATTCAATGTAACCTTACTAGATTACGGAAGAAACAATATTTTTGCATATGTGGTGTATCTATATGTTGTAGACACCCTTATGCTTTTGGTCTTCTTAAATTGTGCTATTAAAAAGCATTTAGACAGGAAGACGGGCAAAGACCGTGCCTATATTATACCTTGGTCCACTCAGTGAAGCTTAATGTAACTAGGGAACTGTACTGTACCTGATAACCTTACTATACATGGAATGACTATTTTGGACTGTAAAGGTGGCCATAGACACACAGATCCTATAGTACGAATAGAGGGTTCGTAAGAATTTCAGATCGTGTGTGGCGTGTGCCGACATCTTTCGTACGGCGGAGATCGGTCGTTTGGTCGATCGGTCAGGGTTGATTTTGACCCGACCGATCCTGCCGGAGCCCATTGCGCATCGTAATCGGATCGTTCGCCCATACGGCTGAACAATCAGATTACCCCCGATATAGCCATGCTCCTTAATGGCATACCAGGGAAAGATCCGCTCGTTTGGCAATGTTGCCAAACAAGCGGATCTTTGAGTCTAGCGCCACTTTTACTCTATCACACTGTTGCATCTTGCAAAAAATGCTTCCAGAAATGTTACCCTTGCAGTTAGCATTAGGAGGAACATGCCTTCCAACTATCAAACCCATCCAAGGAGCACAGCAAGGACAAGTAGAATCGAAACTTTGACGGCAACCAAAGCTCCACCACTTCTGGTAATGATCAAAGCGGTTTTTAAAATGAGGTTAAGGAAAAAAAGACCAATTGCTGTAAAGAGCACTGATACCAAACATAACATATTAACATTATGGTAAACATTTGTGAAGATTCTCATTCATCCAGGTCATGGTATATCTGTAGAAATAAGTCAAATCAACAGTCATCCAACTGCCTTTCTCAATTCAAAAATTGGGAAAAACACAGCGAGTCCAGTTGACTTATTTCTTCAGATACATTGCAGTAAACCACTTTCATCTAGGTAAACAATGAGGCCATTACAGCATGTTCTTAATTAACTGAAAGTCTCATTCCCAGCAAGTGTCTGTATTTTAGCACTACAGACTTGGCATCTGGCGCACTTCATTGCATTTGTTGGAACATTGTTACCTATCTATATTTTTTAAAAGAACCCTTTCAACGGAGACAGTACTATTTAAATCAGTGTTTTTTTGTTGTCATTGATTGCTTGTTTGTGGCCATAAATGTTACTTGCACGGTGAGCCTAATGGAACTAGAATACTGACCACCAGTCTCACTGTGCAATTTTATTTTCCTGCATTCTGCATTTTTTCTTGATATTATAATGTGTGTCCTTTTTGCCCTTTCCTGTGTAATATTTTCACCATGGGATCTCTACATATCACATAGTCTGGCCGGGCTTTTTTTCTTTTTTTATAAACTCAACCTTTGTTGCTGCAAAAGGTCAGAATGCAAAAATCCAGCATCTCAAACCTGCCGAGGTTGTATATAAGTCAATGGGAGTGGTCCCTATCCTATTTGGAAGTTTATGTGGTCTGCGCTGGAATAACCCTGAAAATCTGAATATTTCAGGCAAAAATCTGAAAAATTCCAACTTTTTGGGGACAAGACGAAAAAATCGAGCGATTTGGGAAAAACCTTTAAATAAAAACATATGATTCGAGTTTTCTCCCAATTTTATCTCCTGATCCAATTAAATTGTGCTTTTTTTTTCAAATTGTGGATTCTAGTTTGGTCAGACTTTTTTATTTTAAGAAAATCAGAAGAATTCAAATTTGATAAATAACCCCCTTAGGGGTTGAAGTTAAAAAAAACTTTGAATTTCAAATTCAAAAAGACCAATCGAATGGAGGTCGAAGTTTTTTTGGGGTTGAAGTGGGCCGAATTCGGCCTACTTCAAATCGTACGATCGTACTTTGAATCGTACGATCATACTTCGAATCGTATGATCGTACTTCGAATTGTATGATCGTACTTTGATTCAAAGTTTTTTTAACTTCGACCTTCGATCTCCCAAACTCCCCCAATTGCCTCCATACAGGTTGTAGGAGGTCCCCCATAGGCCAAAACAGCACTTTGGCAGCTTTTAGGTGGCGAATGGTCAAAGTTGAAGTTTTAAAGAGACAGTACTTTAAAAATATGTCAACGTTTTTTCAAATTCGAATCAAAGTATGACTATTCACTATTCGAAGTACACAAAAATAGCTCGAAATTTTAAATTTTTCACTTCGAAACTTCACCTCAACCGTTGATAAATCTTTCCCTAAGTGTTGTAATCCTATGAATCCTGCTTATTGACCCATTCAGGAGATACCATAAATTCATATATGTGATGTTTTATCTTAACGATGTGCGAGACACAAGATGCTGTAAAATGTAAACTTTGAACAATTTTTAGAAATGTATAGAAATTGTTTTCTTTAGCAAAGTTTTGCAGTTTGAGGTAGAAAAACACATTTATCTATTTTGAATTTGTCAGAATGTGAACCAAATAGATGTGAGTACCTCCACAAACTACAACAGCGGGTAAAAAAATACAAAAAGTTTATTAGGACATTTTCTACTTTTTGGAGGTACTCACATCTATAGTTTGGTTCTTATGTACATGGACAGGGATGAACTGTGACTATGATCTTCTGTCTATACTATTCCGTTTTTCAACTATTGAAATTGCATTTACTTCAGCACTATTTAATTTTGTAGAATGTGTATTTTCCACAATTTTTCCACAATATACTAGATTTCCTTGGGATCTCAAGTAAACTTTTGATCTTTGCTATTAACTGCACCTTTATAGCATCGCCTCAATCAAATTGCACTTTGCATTGAATTTCTTTTAAGAATATCTGGATTGACTTATTCCCACTAGATGGCAGCAATAGTGCGGAGAACTTGTGATTACTATTTAGCCTCTCTTTAACCCCAAACTAAGTGGAAAAGTGCATAAAGAAACAATCATAGAGAATTATCATAATTTAAATTTATAAGGATCTTTCATTAGCCATTTGAGTTTAATGGGACCTAATGGATTAGTGTTTTATAATCATTTACTTCATTTAAGGAAAGAGAATATTAAGGGAAAATTTATAAACATTTTTTGTTAACTGAATTATGTTTTGTTGCCTAGGCATTTAGTTTTAAATTGTAAGCTTCTTTATAGGCTTAGTGACTCCCTAGCAATCATTTATTTAAAATTAAAAAAGGCAGAATAGTTAGAAAATGAGGCGGAAAGAAAGGTGAAGAAAAAAAAATAGAGATCTGTGCAACATGCAGGCAGTGGCATAACTATAGAGGACTAGTGATAGGCAAATTTTTTTGCCAGCCATAGATTCGCGGAGAAATTTTGCTTTTCACCATCTGTTTTTGTTGCGAAACTGTGGCAAAATTTATAGCAGAAATTTTTCTGTGACAAAAAAGTTGCTGCAACAAAAAAGTTGCATGACAGGAAAAACACTGCAACAAAAAAACCCTGCCCATTGACTTTAATGTCATGACGGGCGAATTTGTGTAGTTTCACCGAATAATTTGTGAATTTCCCGCGAAATTCGCGAAACGGCGAAAAATTTGCAAAAAGGCGCCGGCATCTCGTTTTTGACTCCAGCGTCCGTTTTTGACCCCGGCGTTCATTTTTTTGGGCGCCGTCGGCCGTTTTTGACACTGGCGTCTGTTTTTTTGGACGCCGGTGACATTTTTTTGACGCCGGCGAATTCGCGCCTGGCGAATAAATTCGCCCATCACTACTTTAATGCACTGGGAGACAAAAAGTTGAAAAAAACTGTTGCGCAGAAATTTATTTTGATGTCCCTTGACTTCAATGCATTTCGCGAGTATTTTGCCGTTTTGTAATTTTTTTGGCGCTCATCACTATAAAGGAGGCAGACCCCATGGTTGCAGTGGGGGTCCTGGGGAATATAGGGGCTCACCATGGGGTCAGCTTCCTCTAGCATTAAAAATCCCCCTCCTTGCTGCTTTAAGTTGTTTCATTTGCGCACATGCAATCATGTGGTGGGGAGGGGGTTGCAGATGGGGGCACCTAAGATAAATGGACTTACCTTTAATGATTCCTGTTCTTTGAATTCATAGTTTGGAGTGTTGGGTTTCATGGACCATATCCTTCATAAAGGAGCAGCTACCCTGGCCTCATAGGAAAAGAACAAGAATGCCCTGGAAGCTGCCCGTGGTTGACTTTTTAGTTAGGCATTTTGTTATTTTTTATTTAAAAGGAATTTCTCCTGTAACATGAACCAAACACAATACCAACAGCACAGAGAACATAAAACTATGAAATTCCCCAACTGCTATTAATGGTTGGGAGAAAATACATTTCCTATTTCGTTTCAGATTAATGAATCAAGAAATAATGCAACGTAGGCAGAACATCCTACAAAAATCATATTATATACACAAATAATGGGCAGCAGACAAGGCTTCATGGGAATGTGGCCCCTGACTACTCCAGAAACTACATATTTTATTTAATTTGAATGATATTGTACAGGTATGGGACCTGTTATCCAGAAACCTGTTATCCAGAAAACTCCATATTACAGAATGGCCATCTCCCATAGACTCAATTTTATCTGAATAATCCAATTTTTTTTCCCTCTGTAATAATAAAACAGTATCTTGTACTTGATCCCAACTAAGATATAATTAATCCTTATTGGAAGCAAAACCAGCCTATTGGGTTTATTAAATGGTTACATGATTTTCTAGTAGACTTAAGGTATGAAGATCTAAATTACAGAAAGATCCATTATCTAGAAAACCCCAGGCCCCAATAATTCTGGATAACAGGTCCCATACCTGTACCCATTTAACTAATATGGGTTATCAAGCAAAAAGTTATTGATGGGTTCCCTAACATGGAGTTTTGAGAAAAGACCCCCAGTGAAGGCTAAAACACTAATAATCTATATGATATAATATCTATATGATATTCTGTATATGATACTGTATATTTTGCCTGTTATCTCTATTCTAGATCTGCAGCTAGAGTTAGGTAGCAATAATTTGACTACTGACCCTGACCGGCCCTATGGCTTTCTCATGATAGTTTCCACCTGGCACTAGGGATGGACAAATTTGGGGCGTTTCGCCAAAAAATGTGCGAATTTCCAGTGAAATTTGCGAAACGGTGAAATATTTCCGAAACTGCGCGGGTGTCTAATTTTTGACTCCGGCATCCATTTTTTGGACTCCAGCACATTCGCACATTCGTTTTGCCAATTTATCAGCCGGCGGCGAATAACAGGAATTCGCCGCAAATTTGCACCTGGCAAATAAATTCGCCCCTCATTACCTGGCACATCTGTTTTAATGCTTCTGTTTTGTTCTACATTTTTGCAACCTAACTGAATTATCTCCATGGCAACTCTTCCCTTCACATATATTAAACATAAATATTGTACAATATTTGTGCGCTAAACACTTTCACTTTTATTTATACATTTTGTCTGGGAGGTTGTGAAAGATTATAGTCCCCAGAGATGGAATTTGCCATCCGTTCTGTTAGTGGTGGACCAGATCTCCTGTACTCCAAGCCCAGAGAGGATTAAATGCGTCTGGTCCATCCACTTTTAGTTGCTATTTTAATTTTGCTTAATGTAAATCCTCCCAATAGTAAGACTATGCTCAGGATCATGTTACTGCATCAATTTCACTTAAACTAAAATGCATCAACACTCAGTAAGGTTTTTGTTCCACACGGACATATTTCCAAAACACGCTGCGCATTTAATGCAATAATTAATCTGCTTCAGTTTACAGGCCTTCCAATCACATCCCTTCTGCAGTTCAGATTTTAACACAATATGTAAAACACATGGACTGTTAATTTTAAAGAGAACTGAAACTTTTACAGTGAGCCAGGCCCAGTCCCGACAATCAGCGCCCAACCACACTAGGGGGGTCATTTATTAAAGTCCAAATGCCAAAAAATCGGGTTTTCTCAGGGATTAAGTTTTTTTTATGTTTGTTCCCGATCCAATAAAATCGTTTAGTAATAAATAAGGTCCTATCATAGATTATAGTTTGTTCAGACATTTTTGATCAAAATAGTCAGATAAATTCGGACTTTGATAAATTAGGCCGTAATCCTGTTGTGACTGAATGGAAGCAAATCCCACCATCAATATTCCAGCAACTAGTGGAAAACCTTCCTAGAAAAGTACGGCTATAGCAGCAAAGGGACTTCAATTTCAAGGGCAGGGTAGGCCCTTGTTCAACATGAAAGTATATTGCTTTTGTTGAACATAGTTTTTGACGGTTGTTTTTACCACGATTAGCGAATTTGGCCCATTTTGATTCGCCATGAATTTCGCAAATTTCCCGCGAAATTTGCATAACTGGCAAAAAATTTGCCAAAGTTGATGCCGGCGCCCATTAAGTCAATGGGCGTCTGTTTATCATAAAAAAAATGTTGACGCCAGCGTCGAATTCACGATGTCTGTGAATTTTTGCGGCAATTTAGTGAATTTATTCGGCAGTGGCAAAACGGGCAAATTCACCGCAAAAATTATGCCTGCCGAATACATTCGCCCATCACTAACCATGATTAATCATGATTAATCTATTACAAAAAAGTACAGGAAGTCTTGATAAAAGCAAAAAGTTGTATTTACTTAGCAGCCCAGCATTTTGACCACATCAAGGGACCTTTCTCAAGAGAAACTCTGTCCATAAGAGTCTCACTTCCCCATTTATGTGATAAAAAGTGTCAAACAAGCAAAATCCATTTGTTTTAATAACTTTCTTTTTATTTAACTTTCATTATGTTGTTGTTTTCTTTTATTAGGCAAACTTTTATTTTGGGGTTCATTTGCCCTTTAATAAATTACCTCTGTGTTTCGGACACAATATTTTGGTTATTCCTGGATACGTTTTATTTCTTTCACTGTTTTACTATTAGCTGTATACACCTATTTTTAACATATGCTGAATCAATAGGGCATAGGGGAAAAAAATATTTTTTAAATGAAAACAATAGGCACAATGTCATTTCAACATAAGTCCTATTTATTGTGCAAAGGTGTTTTTAGGTGTATACTGCCTCTTTAAAGGGTTGGTTCACTGTTAAAGGAAAACTATACTGAACAACATAGGTGTCTATAAAAATATATTGCATAAAACAGCTCATATGTAAAACCCTGCTTCATGTAAATAAACCATTTTCATAATAATATAATTTTCTAGTAGTATGTGCCATTGGTTAATCCTAAATAGAAAATTGCCATTTTAAAATAATAGGGCCGCCCCCTGGGAACCTATGATTCACAGTGCACAAACAAACCATACATGTTAGGTCACATGAGCCAATTAACAGACAAAATTCTGTATTTTGCTCCCACACTTCTTCCTGTTACAGTTAGAGCTGCAGTATTTCTGGTCAGGTGATCTCTGAGGCAGCACAGAGAATATCATAAAATGGGGGCTCAAGGGGAAAGACAAAAAGGCAATATTTACTTAAATATATATTCCAGTTTGATACCATTCTTTAATAGGCCACTTAATATGATATCAACTATGTGTTGCTTCAGTTCATTTTGGGGGTATAGTTTTCCTTTAAGTTAACTTTTAATATGAGACTTTTATAGAATGTCCTATTCTAAGCAACTCTGCAATTGGTCTTCATTATTTTTACAATATAATATTTGCCTTTTTCTTCTGCTTTTTTCAACTATTCAAATAGGGGACACTGACCTCATTATCTAAAAAACTATTGTTTTGTGAGACTACGATTTTATTGTTATTAAGAATTTTATAGTTTGTCTTTCTATTCCGTCCATCAACTATTTATATTCCAGTCTCAGATTCAGACCTGGCTGCTAGGGTAAACAAGCAGTTAGCAACCAGATAGCTGCTGAAATATGAAAACTGGAAAGCTGCTGAACCTAAAGCTAAATAACTGAAAAACTACAAAAAAATAAAAAATTCATTTGCAAATTCACTCTACTAAAAGTTAATTACTGATATGTATGTGTTACTACTGCCTTGTGCTGATGAATGTCATAACGTGTCCATCAGTCACTTCTGGGTTTTGGAAATTGCATTTTATACAAAGGGTGGTTATTCTTTTCACAAAATCAGAAACATTCTCCAGAGAAACAAAAACCACTCAGGGAAAAAGACTCTCTGTCGAAAATGATGTATTTAACAAACAGTAAAGGTGTTATTTATCAAAGCCCGAATTTATCTCATTATTTCTATTAAAAAAGTCCGACCAACTCCGAATTGCCGATTGGACCTTATTTATCATAGAAAAAGTTTGCTAAAATCGATTCGGGCAACAAAATCCAAAAAATCTATTTTTTTTCCAACCAAAAGTCTGATTTTCCAGACAAAATCTGACTTTTGACGTCAAAATCCGAAGAAAAACAGATTTTTGGCCGAAACTCAAAACGACCATGATATTGAAAGGCCATTGACTTCTACAGGACCCCGACAGCTTGGAGACGACAAATTTTCCAATTCAGACTTTTTTCAGCCTCTGGTATAATAATTTCCAAAAAAAATATTTTTTTTTTTTTTGTCAAAAAAATCTGAATTTTTCGTGATTTATGTATTCAGTTTGATAAATAACCCCCTAAGTGTCAGGGATACTCGCGACAAATCAAGGAAAAAAACACCAAGGGGCCAATTCACTAAGGGTCGAATATCGAGGGGGAATTAAAATCCTTCGACTTCGAATATCGAAGTCGAAGGATTTAGCGCAGATAGTTCGATCGAATGATCGAAGGATAATTCTTTCGATCAAACGATAAAATCCTTCGAATCAAACGTTTCGAAGGATTTTAATCCAACGATCGAAGGAATATCCTTCAATCAAAAAAAGTTAGGCAAGCCTATGGGGACCTTCCCCACAGGCTAACATTGACTTCGGTAGCTTTTAGATGGCGAACCAGGGGGTCGAAGTTTTTTTTTAAGATATAGTACTTTGACTATCGAATGGTCGAATAGTCGAACGATTTTTACTACAAATCCTTTGATTCGAAGTCGTAGTCGTAGTCGAAGGTTGAAGTAGCCCATTCGATGGTCGAAGTAGCCCCAAAAAAACTTCAAAATTCGAAGTTTTTTTTACCTTCGAATCCTTCACTCGAAGCTAGTGAATCGGCCCCCAAATGTCATGTAATTTGTGACGTCCCTGGTATCTTTAATGTGAACTGAGACAAAATCAAGGTTCATGAGTCATCACCACATAGAAAGCTGATATAAGTAATAAAAATGAACAGAAATCAGATCTTGGATTTCTACATTCATTTTAATTTATAATCTGTATATCACGAGTTTATAATGGCCTAAATTTTATAGGGTTCAATGCAAGTACCTATCCTAGGATTTGATTTTTGTATTGAACCTTTTATAATGAAAATTACTCTAAGTTTGAGTCTATGATTCCCAGTCACAGCATCATTCTTGCATGACCTTATATTACACAGGTTTTTCAGCTTCTCCAATGTAAATGTGTTATTCCTCTTAAATGGGAAGAATTGGCAGCCTAAGTGCATTAAATACTGTTGGAATGATGTCATTAATATACACTTCCAGCTGCTTTGATTTTAAAGCCAGTATTGTATGGAACCAAAGCAGAAGCCTTTTTACTGTGCAGATACTGATCAACATACTATAGATGGGATAAAACTGAAGCAGATTTATGGGGGTTATATATTAAAGTCCGGTTTTTTTCTGGTTGGACTTTTTCTGAGGAAAAAAACTAGATTTTTCCTGATTTATTAAACTCAGATGGTGTTAAAAGTCTGAATAAAAAAAATACTCCAACTCAGACCAGCCAAGTTCATGTATTCTGGTAATTCTGCTATATCCACATACTGCCATATCCATATACTGCAACTGTTTATTCTGGTAATTCTGCTATATCCCTACTTGTATTTGTTAACCCCAATAACTTTTGTCTGTCAGGCCTATTCTACTTAAGTTCTTTGATAATATCTCAAGCACATCTGTGTCCACTCCCCCGTGAACAAGAGATATTTTTATAGCCCCAATCCTGGTTCTGGTGTCTGTAAAACTCTGCCCTTTGCTAGCTGTTTAATTGATTAATTGATTAAATAGGCTCTGGTTTTCCCAATCAGCTACATATAAATTCAGGCCCAGTATTGGGGATGGCACTCGTGTCTGGGGCATGGCACGAGTGCTAAATTTCACAAGTGCTCAGAAATGACAGTTAAACAAGACAGTTGGACAAGGCATTGACAAGGCAAAAGGAACCGGATTCCCCTGCAATCAACTGTGAACCATCTGGGAGAAGAAGAAAACAGATTTTTTTGTACCTGCTAGTTTGTTACTTCTTACTCCAAACATGCTTTATCCTGCATTTCTCCTTCTTTCATTCTCATGCTTCATAAAGCATTTTTCACTACCTCCTCCGACTAATCCCACTTCTATACAAATCTCAGCCTCTCTTCTCTCCTCTCCTTCCCTCTCCACACATGAAGTATATAAAGTACTCTGTTTAGCTATTCCACAAAGCTCCTCTTTTTCATACAAACCAAGGACTTATAAATCCCACTCTCACTTAGTCTTTCTTTCCTTTCTATTGCTGGCAGCTGGGGACATTTCCCCAAACCCTGGCCCTTACCCCATCCCAGTTATAACACGGCCACGAGCTCCTTCTCTCCGGAGCAAATTCAAACAGTATAGAACACTTACTCCTATACCCAAAATCCCAGTTAATCTTTCATGTGCTCTCTGGAATGCCAGATCTGTTTGCAACAAGCTCACCGCTATACACGACCATTTCATTGCAAATTCCTTTAACCTACTCGCACTTACTGAAACCTGGCTTTCTCCTACTGACACTGCCTCACCTGCTGCCCTGTCCTATGGGGGCCTACACCTTACTCATACTCCCAGACCTAGTAACAAACCTGGAGGTGGGGTAGGTTTGCTTCTGTCTCCCCGCTGTACTTTTAAAGTTCTTCCACCTGTTCCCTCTCTATCATTCTCCTCATTTGAGGCTCACTGCATTAGGCTCTTTTCTCCTGTTTCACTCTGCATTGCTGTTATATATCGACCACCAGGACCAACTGCACAATTTCTGGACAACTTTGCTGCCTGGCTTCCTTACTTTCTTTCATCTAACATCCCATCCATCATATTAGGTGACTTTAATATACCTGTTAACAACATTAACAACTCTTCTGTCTCTAAACTTCTTTCACTAACCTCCTCCCTAGGCTTATCTTTGTGCTCAGACTCCCCCTCTCACTCCAGCGGTAACACTCTGGATCTCATATTTACCAGACTCTGTTCAACCACCAATTTTACTAACTCACCATTTCCCCTCTCTGATCACAATATGCTCACATTTCAACTCTCACTAACTCCCTCCTCAACCCCTGCTATTCCCCAAACACGTACTTACCGTGACTTGCAAGCTGTAGACGTGTCACATCTCTCTTCTTCCTTTGACTCTCTTCACTCTAATATCTCCGCCATCTCTTGTCCTAATGTGGCTACCTCTGTCTACTATAGTACTCTCACCACTGCCCTAAATGAGCTTGCTCCTATAAAAACGAAACATTCTAGACCCAAACCACTTCAACCTTGGCATACTGCTCATACAAAAGCGCTCCAAAGACACTCACGTGCACTTGAGCGTCGCTGGCGCAAATCCCGTTCAGAATCAGACTTTTGGAGCTACAAATCTGCCCTGCGCTCCTTTAACACCAGCCTCTTCCAAGCCAAACAAACATACTTTACTTCACTCATTAACTCCCTTTCTAAAAAACCAGCACAACTTTTCTCCACCTTTAACACTCTCCTTTCCCCTTCTCCACCCCCTCCATGCACATCTGTCTCTGCTCAAGATATTGCTGAGCACTTCAAAAACAAAATTGACACTATTAGAAGGGACATTACACTACTCAACCCCCCTAGACTTCCACCACCCTCCCTTCACACTCCCCAGTCCCTCCTGTGCTCCTTCACCCCTGTCACTGATGAGGAAGTCTCAAAGCTTCTGGCCTCTTCTCGCCTTACCACCTGCCCGCTTGATCCAATTCCCTCAAAACTTCTCCGCAATACCAATCCTGGTCTAATCAAAGCCTTAACTCACCTATTTAATCTTTCGCTCTCAACTGGACTGTTTCCTTCTCAACTAAAACATGCTCTTGTCACCCCCATTCTGAAAAAACCCTCTCTTGATCCCTCCAATCTTGACAACCTCCGACCTATCTCTCTGCTACCTTTCATCTCTAAACTACTTGAGCGCCTAGTCTACAACCGACTTACCTCATTCCTCTCTGACAATAACCTGCTAGACCCCCTACAATCTGGTTTTAAGCCACAACACTCCACGGAAACTGCCCTGACTCGACTAACTAATGACCTTTTAACCGCAAAAGCCAACAATCATTTCTCACTACTAATACTGCTTGATCTCTCAGCCGCATTTGACACTGTAGATCACCCTCTCCTCCTCCAGTCCCTCCAGTCGCTTGGCCTTCGTGACACAGCCCTGTCCTGGTTCTCTTCTTACATCACCAATCGTTCCTTCAGTGTCTCCTACAATGGAGCATCATCTTCTCCCCTACCTCTTTCTGTTGGAGTTCCTCAAGGCTCTGTCCTAGGACCATTACTATTCTCCCTCTACACTTCCTCCCTTGGCAAATTAATAAATTCGTACGGTTTCCACTACCACCTCTATGCTGACGATACTCAGATCTATCTCTCATCTCCTGATCTCAACCCAGAACTCCTAACTCGCGTCTCCTCCTGCCTGTCCGCTATCTCTACCTGGATGTCACAACGCTACCTTAAATTAAACCTCTCCAAAACTGAAATGGTTCTCTTTCCTCCAAACAACACCAGTAGCATCCCCGAAGTATCCATCATAGTTAACAATTCCACTATCACCCCCTCTCCCCAGGCCCGGTGCCTTGGGGTTATCCTAGATTCTGCCCTGTCATTCACTCCTCATATCCAGTCACTTATCAAATCATGTCACTTCCACCTAAAGAACATATCCAAAATACGATCATTTATCACCCAAGACGCTGCCAAAATTCTTATTCACTCTCTCATCATATCGCGTCTAGACTACTGTAACTCGCTTTTAATTGGCCTCCCCCTCCAGAGACTGTCACCTCTCCAGTCCATAATGAACACTGCTGCGAGGCTCATACACCTCAGCAACCGCTCCTCCTCTGCCTCGCCATTCTGTCAATCCCTGCACTGGCTTCCGTTACCTTTCAGAATCAAATTCAAATTAATGACACTGACTTTCAAAGCACTTCACAACTCTGCTCCACCCTACATCTCTGAACTCATCTCTATATACTCACCCACTCGCTTACTACGCTCCTCTACTGACCTCCTACTCAACTCTTCTCTCATAACCTCCTCACATGCTCGCATTCAAGACTTTGCAAGGGCTGCACCCCTCCTCTGGAACGCTCTCCCACGGTCTGTCCGACTTTCTCCCACCCTTTCTACTTTCAAAAAATCTCTGAAAACGCACTTCTTTCGAGAAGCCTACCCTCACTCCGCTTAACTACCAAACGCAACACCACATACAATACCACATTTCTCACCCACTTACTTCGATCTTGCCCACTCCCACACCTTGTGTATTACTCCCTCCCCTTTAGACTGTATGCATATGCATAGGGCCTTCCTCACCTTTTTGTACCTGTATTGATTGTGATGTCTGTTACTCCATATATTCTATATATGTAATTTGTGTGATGTAGTTGTATAATCACATTTACTTTACAGTGCTGCGCAATATGTTGGCGCTATATAAATACATGTTAATAATAATAATAATGTAGAAGTCAATGGCAGATGTACTGATGACATTTTGAAGATACAATGATCAGAAGATTTCTTGGGTTTTCGGGCGATAATCCAAAACAAATTGATTATGCATAGAGGCCGTATCGGCATTACTTATTGATTTCTTTGAAACAACTGTACCTTATAAATGATGGTCGCTCCCAGTGAGTGATCCTTGGCTTCTAGACAACTCTTCTGATTATTCTTTTGACTCCTCTGTCAGAAATCTTGCGAGTAGCACCTGGCTGTGGCTGGTTTAGGGTGAAATGATGTTGTTTCCACTACCAGGTTATGTCCCCAATGGTGCTCCCTAAGAAATACATCTGTAATTAGTGATGGACGAATTTGCACCGTTTCGATTCGCAGGAAAATGTGCGAATTTCGAGCGAAACACCCGTTTTTGACGCCAGCTCCTGTTTTTTGACGCCGGCATCCATTTTTGACGAATTCTTTCGGGCGAATTTTCGTGGATGTTTCGCTGGCGGCGAATAACGCAAATTCGCCCATCACTATCTGTAATCAATGCCAACAGTATGTTTTGCAAAAATAAGGTTGCAAAGGTCTTGAGAGAGCTCTTTACTTTTACCCATCATGAGACACTTCTTGTGTGATACCTTGGCAATGAGAAACTTATTTATAGGCCATCAATTTGAACTAATCCATTTGTTATTAATTTACACTGGTGGGGCAGGATTGCTTTCTAAATACTGGCAGATTTCAGCAGGTTTCTTTGCTTTCCGTGCCTTTTTGCACCTCCTTTTCTTTATGTGTTCAATACTTTTTCCCTGTGTCATTCCACTTTATTACACATAACTTAATTTATGGACTTATTTGTTTAAGTTCTTTGTATGTGTGGCTTACTTGTGTTGTTACCGATATCTGGTGTAAATGTCATATCAATAGCCGCATTGCTGAGAAAAACGTTGACATTTCAATACTTATTTTCCTTGCTGAATACTGTATGTTTATATATAACAAGGCATTTCTGGGAAGGCACCAGATATTCACAGAGTTAGGAGAGAGAAGTGATAAAATACAACCATTCAATTACATCACGGGGTTATATACTGCATTTTTTCAAAACAATTTGGTTGGGTGATATTTTTGATGAGGAAAGGGTGCCTTTAAGAAGTTATGTTGTAAATTTAAAGGGATTTAAAGGGATACTGTCATGGGAACATTTTTTTTTTTTTCAAAATGAATCAGTTAATAGTGCTGCTCCAGCAGAATTCTGCACTGAAATCCAATTCTCAAAAGAGCAAACAGATTTTTTTATATTCAATTTTGAAATCTGACATGGGGCTAGACATATTGTAAATTTCCCAGCTGCCTCAAGTCATGTGACTTGTGCTCTGATAAACTTCAATCAATCTTTACTGCTGTACTGCAAGTTGGACTGATATCACCCCCCTCCCACCCCCCCCCCCAGCAGCCAAACAAAAGAACAATGGGAAGGTAACCAGATAACAGCTCCCTAACACAAGATAACAGCTGCCTGGTAGATCTAAGAACAACACTCAATAGTAAAAACCCATGTCTCACTGAGACACATTCAGTTACATTGAGAAGGAGAAACAGCAGCCTGCAGAAAGCATTTCTCTAATAAAGTGCAGGCACAAGTCACATGACCAGGGGCAGCTGGGAAATTGACAAAATGTCTAGCCCCATGTCAGATTTCAATATTGAATATAAAAAAATCTGTTTGCTCTTTTGAGAAATGGATTTCAGTGCAGAATTCTGCTGGAGCAGCACTATTAACTGATGCGTTTTGAAAAAAACATGTTTTCCGATGACAGGATCCCTTTAAAAAAAGCATTCACACTTGTACTATACATTTTTTGAAAAGAAATAAGCATTAGTGTTCAGAAGAGACAAACCAAATGCAACTTTTCTACCATCAAATTCAATGGTTCTTTGTTGGCTTTTGCACTCATCAAACCATTCCTCTAGAACATTTCTACTGAACACGCGTGTTAAAAAAACGGTGTATTTCTGAATCATATTTAATTTGATTTCTTGCCAGAGGCAACGTGTATAAGACAATATTGAAGAACGATAAAACAGTTTTGCTTATAGAAGGATTCTTGGGTGCAGATCTGTGGCAAAGATTTCCCTTTTCCCAAGACCTTACATTTCATTAAATTAAGCTTAGTAATTACATTTTCACTGTGAATTTGGCATAGAAGTGTAGGCTGAAGTCATTTTCCAGAAACATTTACTGGAAAAATAAATTTAAACAAGCCAATGTTGGGTGTTTTAAACTTGGTCAGAGAATTAAGAAAGTGTTTTTCTGCTCTGTGATACATTGCTTATAATAAATAACTGTAGAGCGGATAGAACTAAAATTAATACAATCAGTTTGAAAATCTGAGAGGATCTGAGTGTTTATCTAACACCACCTTTTTAATTGTATGCAGAAATTTGAACATTTAAGCATATATGCAGATTGGATAGTTTTAAACCCGAAAACATGACCTTAGACTTTTCTGCATTGCACCACATTTTCTACTTAGTTGGCCAAATTGTTCTACGTTGTTTCCCTTCCTTGTATTACATGTCCTCTGTCCTTGTTTCACTTGAGATTGTTTCATCCTCCTATACCATTTTTGAATCTACCAACCCTTTAGCCACATTTATTTTTTTAATAGAATTTATTTGCTGACTGATTTGTTGCATTTTAGAAGGGACAGTCCTTCCCACCTGCCCATACTGTTGGTGCACCATTGTCATTATTGTGAAATAATAGTCAGTGCACTAGTAAGACATTGAATCTCAGATTCTCCTTAAATCACCCGAAATGTCCCAGGAGGCAACTTCGGACTATTTAGTGATACGTTGCATAAACGGCCATTTTCGGGAGATTTGTTGCAGAGTAAAAAAAATCGTGGGCGACAAATCTTCCCATGTGCAGGCCCGGATTTGCGGCAAGGCCGCATAGGCCCGGGCCTAGGGCGGCAAAGAAATAGGGGCGGCATGCTGCCCAGCTGCCGTTCAACTGCACCAGCTGCGCCGGCGTTTTTTCGCCGGCGCTGGGAAGGCAGGCGCTAGGGCCTAGGGGCGCGCAGAAGTGAAATCCGGCGCTGCCCATGTGCCCCTACCATTAGGAGAGAGCAGGAGAATCCTGCAGAGTTTAAGAATGATTGCAGGGGAGAGAGTCTGGGAGACTGGTCAATAGGAGATTGCAGTATATATAGGGCAGGATAAGGGCATGGGTTTATGTTTTGGTTGTCATTTGTGAAAGTAAGTAACATATCTTGACAATATTGTGGAGGAAAAAGTGTCGAGTTTTGGAAGTAGTAGTAATTATTTCTATTAAAAGGGGTCTCCACGTGATGGTTTTAAGGGTTCTATAAGAAAACATACAACAGCTGGATTTTAAAGGGGCAGTATACCCGCCAAGAGCAATGAATAGGTCTTATGCTGAGCATACTTTTTGCCTATCGGTTTAGCCATGAATATCTTGTTTGTATGTTGGTTTTTTTTGCTAGGGAAATTAAAGCTGCTCCATGTTTTGTCCTTTGCTGGTAGATAATTCAATTGTTGTACGTGTTTCATCAGCAGGAGTCCATATTATGTAGGGGAGGATTATCTATACATTCCTAATCTAATTATCTCAAGAACCAAATATGGAGTAGCGTCAGCTTCCTTGTTTGCCCTTGTTTAGCTTAATAAATAATAAAAAGTAGAAAGTATGGTCAGCACAAGCTCTTTATAGTCAACTTATGTTGCACAATGGTTGTTAAAATATTTTGTGAAGACCACCTATCTCAAATTAAATACATATTTAATATTTAGGCCATGTACATGCTGAGAGTTTGTTCATGAATTAAACCAATAATTAAACTAAATACAGAGAAGCATTTTTGGAACATATGCATACTCTAAGAGCTGCTGATGCTTGTGGAATATAAAATATTTGCCTTGCTGGGGGTTTTGCTAAACTGACATCACTGTACCTAGTGGGCTGTATATTCTGGTTCTGTTGATACATCTGTGCAAACATCAGTATAACTCAACAGCTGCCAAGCAGTTGGACATATTTATAGGGTGAACTGGAAAATAATCAATTTTGTGTTTTCAGCCCAAGTAGGTAAGACGCATACAGACACCACATTTTAAGGGGAAATCATAAGGACACCAAACAGAAATAATATCCTTCCTTCCTAGATCAATGGCTAAACTCTGTATAATTTGCTATTTAGCAATAGGGATGATTGAAAGCATGGTATTCTTCCAGTGCAGATTTTGCACTATTTCTCAGCTGAACTGACAGTATCAAACTGCTTGCTACTCTGTGTAACTCTTCAAATTTAAAGGGAGGTATACTTTTATATTTGCTTTTAGCATGTAATAGATGAATTCTTTCATGCAGCTTTTCCGCTGGTCTTTGTTATGGTGAATTATCTTAGTTTCTATTCTGCATATTTCCCTGCCTGTTTATCTTGCTTTTCAACTCTGTTTTACTCTAAACAATTTTATCCAAGAATGTTGCCTTTCCTATATTTTATAAAAAAAAAGTGACTGCAAAGGGATATGATCAAGCTTCTAATGATGCAAGCTACAACTTCTACAGGCTAGATAGCTTTAAGAAGGGGTTCGGCAATTCTTTAACATGTGAATAAATACATTGTGATGGGTGAATCTGTCCCGTTTCCCTTTGCCTAGAAATTTGCAAAACATTTCCGAAACGCATGGAAGTCAATGAGCGTCAAAATTCATTTTGACATGAGCGACAATTTTTAGAAGCGTGAATCTTGCCCAAATGCATTAAAGTCAAAGGCGTCCATCTGTCTGTTCAGTAAATGAATAGATGTTGTAAATACCTATGATAATCACCTCCCCCCAGCTAATGTACCTTTTTAGTTTAGACCATAAACATGTAAGTAAACATGTAAAGTAAACATGTCAGAAGTATCCATGATATAAGGTGTGCCATCATCCAACTGATTAAGGCACCAATGTAATGGATGAGTTTCATATGGAAGAGCATATCTTTACCATTTGTTCCTGGAAACTAAGAACATTTCAAGCCCCATGTCAAATTTCAAAATTAAATATTAATTTAAAAAATTGGTTTGCTCTTTTGTAGGATTCTGTTGTAGAAGCTCTATTAAATTATGCATTTTGTAAAAACACATTTTACTGTGACAGATTACCTTTAAGCACTGCCCTGAAAGACAGAAAAGTTATTATTAGTTTTATATCACCATCATCTCCAACATTGCTTTAAAAGTAATGGGATTAAACACAAAACCTAACCATTTACCCCTACATACAGCGACATCTCACTCAAGGACACACATTGCATATGTGAACAGTGTTACAGACAATAGGGGGAGGGCCTGCTCAAAAAACATGAAAAACGTACAATCTAAAAAGGAAAGGGGAGTGTGCCGTAGAGACCCATTTATCAATGTTCGAATTTATCTCAATATTATTTGGAAAAAAACACCGACCAATACACTTTTTATGAATTTTTTGGACTTTACACTCGAAAACTCAGTTTTTCTTCGTTTTTTGGCCCAAAAACCCCTAAAGATTATTGCACAAAACCCATTGCAGATCATAAAAACTTTGGGACTTCTCCCATTGACTTATTTGGAAGCTCGGCAGGTCTGAGATGCCAGATTTTTGGATTCTGACTTTTTCCATCCTCGGGGTATAATAAATTCTGAAAAATTCGTGTTTTTTTTAAATTTCGATTTCATACTAAAAAACACAAATTTAGTTTAGTAAATAACCTCCATAATGTGGAGGTGGCCAGTAGTTCTGTAAGTCAAAATATTGGTGGTGTACTACAGTAGATATGGGTGTTGGAGAAGAATAATGGTGCTATGAAATGTGGGCCAGATGCTGTTGCTTGAATGAAGAAGTGGGTTTTATGTGAGCATTTGAATGACTGGAAGTTCTGGGAATTTCTCAAAATCTTTATGAAATCCCCAAGTCGATATTTAGCAAATCTTCCCCCAAGTCTGCTTTAAAAGAGGTCCTACGCCTTCATAGAGGACTTCAGTAACAAGGAGTTCTTCATCTTAAGAAGCACCCCTCTTGGTCACACTAACTAAACATGATTCAAAATATAAAGTTCTTGGCAAATCTATACATTGACAGAGCAATGAATGAATAGCTGATGTTTGGCTTGGCATTATGTAATATCTGTTGCTTAGCTCTGCTGGAAATAATCAACATTGTCTCTTCCCTTTTTCATTACATACTCTCATGACCTCACCCTCATTAATGTCACACTCCTCATAAACACAGTAATCACTGACACCACCAGCAGCATTTGCTCCTGACTTGGACATTTTCTTTTCCATGACCATTACTTTACTAATGGAACGGGAAGAGGTACTCGTTGTACTCACCAGTATGGCACTTCAAGAGGCTGGCAGTCAAAAACCATTGAGAAACTGACATGTATTCATTCAAGTTATTCAAGAATATAAATACGTATTGAACCAAAGGATTCATAAATTTAGAAGCACAATACAGGGTATTCATATACCTGTGTCCCTGTAGTGTTTTGGCACAAAGCAAAATGGCACCTATCCTGGGTCGAGAAGAAGGGTATCATCATTTTACAGTGATTAGATGGTAGCACAAGCATTTCATGAATGCACGGCCAAATACCATTTAACACATTATAAACCACTTTGCAAACAATTTGTCCTGATATCCAATCAAATACAGCAGTATATATAGAAATGACAGGTTTCAGTGAATAACGTTAATTTGTTTTTCTCGCTGGAATAACCAAAAAACAAAAAAAAATCGGAAGCAATAACCATTAAACTAATCAGTCCTTTTGAGACAATTTAATTGGTTTAGCCATGAATATGTTGTTCGTATGTTGTTTTTTTTGCTATGGAAATTAAAGCTGCTCCGTGTTTGGTCCTTTGCTGGTAGATAATTAAATTACCAGTAAACCCCTGTCCTTTGTTGTGCATGTTTTATTAGCAGGATATTATGTTTATATTTTATATTATGTTTTATCCCTACAGGATATTATGTAGGGGGGATTATCTATACATTCCTCATATAATAATGGCAAGAACCAAATACGGAGTAGCTTCAACTTCCTTGCTTGCCCTTGTTTAGCTTAATAAATAACAAAAAGTAGAACGTATGGTCAGCACAAGCTGAAAAAAAAAATCAGAAGCAGTAACCATTAAACTAATCAGTCCTTTTGAGACAATTGGGGAGAACATATTAAACCCATTCTCTAGCTCATAAGGGGTCAATTACAACATGGATGCCAACATGGGTGGCAGGGTGCAAACTGCAAAAACTTCACCAATCCACAATTTTTTTGTACTTTGCCTTTTATGGTTGCTGAACTGGTGCAGGTCTGGAACACAGACACCTTCAGCCACTCACATGAATGCAACTCAGCAGTGCTGTATTTATGGAGGTGTTATTGGTAAGCAGCTAGGTGTCCTGTTCTCTACACATCCCTAAAGTGCATACAAGTTAGAGAGCAACAGTGGATGCAGGTCGGCAGTGGGGCCCTTTGTTAACCGCTTGCCCCAAGGCATACCTGCAGAGGTCCTGCTTCCCTTAGTGTTCTTGCATTTCTGTTGTGGGTCTTCCTAAATTACTCTTTAAATCTCTATATAAATGTAACATACCCTAGTGGTCTAGCAGGTCACCCAGTGTCTCTTCATAATGCTGGTTTTCTATGGCATGCACTTTGATCCTTGCCTGCCTGCCTGATTATTCTGAACCCTACCGATATTGACCCATGCCTGCATGACCCCGGCCTGATTGACCTTGCTTGAACCTGTACCGAACCCAGCCTGCCTGACTACACTTTTCTTCGACTCCCTGAACTGTTGTCTTGAGTCCAAAACCTTGGAAACACACATGCCTCTTTGCTCGTTCAGAACATCTACTTTGCTCATCTCAAGTTAAGACCTTGCTGCATCTGAGTAGCTGAGGGCTCCTTCTGAGGCCAAAGATTGAGCCGTTACCAGGGAGCTTAGTACTTGTTCTGAATTTAGGGAGCCGTACGTCACAGTATAACAGTAATTTTGGAGACTGATCAAGTTGAATGACACTTTTCACAGCCTAGCTTTGCCTGTTCAGAGAATAAATTCAAGAATCCAGTACAGGTATTCTCCTAAAGTAGGTACACCTCTGGAGCAAGGTGTCATTTAAGGAGAAAGGGTGTTCCTAAGGGACATGTAATCATAGAAATAGGACATGGGGTGTTTCATTCACTGCAGTCTTATTAAAAAAAAGGCACGAGATTAGGATGCCCATCCCTTCTGGAAACATCTGTCTTTTTAATAGAATATGCTCAGTGGTAGTTCCACTTAGCAAATAATATCTTGATCTCTCCTGTTCTCACAGCTACAGCGAGTAAAGCAATCTTGGTGCCACTGTAACACAAGGAAATATGTGAGTAACTCAACCAAAAACAGTAAATGGTGAAATATCAAAGAGGAGGATAATAGCCAAGTTTTACTGCTCCCCAGGAGATTAGTGAAGACCAAACAGATGACTATAGCAGCAGTTTAGTAATGTCTGGAGAGATGAGGCCATGCTTACCGTGTTCAGCAGCAGTGCATGTGAAAGGGAGGATCCCAGCAATGTTTTTGGGTAAATCATGTAATCCCATGGGACAGAACATGAATAATTCTTTTAGTCATCTTATACATGAAGTGGCCAGCAAGGGAATGAAACATTACCAAGAATTAACTAGATAATACATGTTCCTTCATCATTTTAATTCTTGGGAGTAAACGCTTGTCTATGATCTTTCTGAATTCATTATACTTTTTAATTGGAACCATCCGCCCAAAGATTAAGTGCATTTTGTATCTACTTTATAAAAGTGTCAATAAATCTTGCACTCAGCATTTAATATGCAGCTCACTGTATTCAGCAACAATATAGGTCAAACAGTTCTATGTATTTTGAGTTATTGAATAAAATATTCCCCTGCTTTGTTTAGAAAAGGCTGCTCATTAGTGACGGGTGAATTTGCGGCGAATTTGCGCAATTCGCCACCCACCAGCGAATAATTTCCGCGAAAATTCGCAAAAACGGGCGGCGACGTCAAAAAAATGGGCGCCGGCGTCAAAAACAAGACGCCGGCGCCGTTTTGAGAATTTTTCGCAGTTTCGCGAATTTCGCACGAAATTCGCTAATTTTTCGACGAAGCGAAATGGCGCAAATTCGCCCATCACTACTGCTCATCATGGAGACTTGTGAAAAATTGTGATTACTAGTATCTTTCAAAGCAGGACACACTTAGGGGCCAAGTTATCAAAATTCAAGGTTACTTTTTTTCCATGATTCAAGAAAAACCACAAGTGTGAATATACTTGAGAACAGTCTTCAGAACCTTGAATGAAATGTATTTATCAAAGAAAAAAACAAGAAAATTTGCCAGAAAAAAACTTGCCAAGTAAACTTGGTTGGCGAGTTTCAATAGAAGACAATGGAAATTGTCTCTAACATCTTTATTCATTTATTTTTCTAGTTCATTTAGCCTCATTGAAAATGAATGGAACAAAAAAGTTTACAAAAACATGTGTGCCAATATTTTGTTGCAGTTTTTTCTTTAAAAAAAGTTTGTATTTGAGAAAAAAAGTTGCAAGTTATTTTTTTTTTTGGTCCATGTGTTTTTTCCCCTGAAAAATTGAGATGCACACTGCAGTCTGCTTCTGAACATTGGCAGTGATACATATCCCTGAT
Source organism: Xenopus petersii (assembly GCA_038501925.1). NCBI lineage: Eukaryota > Metazoa > Chordata > Amphibia > Anura > Pipidae > Xenopus > Xenopus petersii. The sequence continues at coordinate 13,769,743 of CM076687.1, read as the reverse complement.
ATAAAGTGAATATATGCATCTAGATTATTTGGCAATGAGCCATGCAGTAATGAAAGTGTATGCGTTCTGTAAGCTGTGTTTCCATGTTTTGTTTATCCTCCTGCATCAATCAAAGGATTCCATCCCCACTAATTTAACTGCAGCTTGAACACAACTTTTGACAGGGTTCTATTGCGTTAGAACTGTGGGGAAAAAAAAATTGTGGATAAAAACATGGAGCTTTCCATTTAAAATTGCACTTTGCACACTGTGCTTGTGGTGATAAATGACCACTCATTTGTGTTATATGACAAGTTCCCTTGGTTACCCACAGGGCCACCATCAGGGGGGGACAGGGGGGGACAAGCGTACCGGGCCCGGGCATGAAGGGGGGCCCGGCAGCGCTGCATTTTTTGAAGATCCGGGCCCCCCTTACGAGCGCCCGAGCCGTACGTCTTGCCTCTTGCGTGCCGAATGCGGAAGTGCCGAAAAGCCGAAGCCGATGCGCCGAAAAGACCCGAAGTCACGGAAAAAGCCGAAGTCACGAAGTGCCAAAAAGACCCGAAGTCACGAAAACAGCCGAAGCCGATGTCCTGAAGCAGCGCAAAGACCCAAAGTCACGAAAACAGCCGAAATTGAAGTCCTGAAGCGGTGAAAAGACCCGAAGTCACGAAAGGAGGCGAAGTTGAAGTACTGAAGCCGTGAGTTCAATTCTACTGAACACCAGTTTGTGTTTGTTTTTTTTTTTAATCCCCTGGCCACCAATGTATTATTTTAATATTCTATAGGCCCCTGCCACCAATCTTTTTTTTAAAACTTTTTTTTTGGGGCCCCAATTTTTTTTTTAACTCGTAAGGGGCCCCTTGCCACCATTGTATTTTTTTGTTTGTTTTTTTTTAAAAAAAAAATTAATTTTCTTTTTGGTGGCCCCAAATTTTTTTAACTTGTAAGGGGGCCCCTGCCACCAGTTTTTTTTTGTTTTTTTTCAAAAAAAAATTATTTTTTTTTGGGGCCCCAATTTGTTTTTAACTTGTAAGGGGGCCCCTGCCACCAATGTTTTTTTTTTTTCAAAAAAAAATTAATTTTTTTTTGGGGCCCCAATTTGTTTTAACTTATAAGGGGGCCCCTGCCACCAATGTTTTTTTTAAAAAAAAAATTTTTAATTTTTTTTTTGTTGGGGCCCCAAGTTTTTTTTAACTTATAAGGGGGCCCCTGGCACCAATGTTTTTTTTTAAAAAAAAAAAATTTTTTTTTTTTTTTTTGGGGCCCCAATTTTTTATAAGGGGGCCCTGACCATCAATAGCTTTTTACAACTTGTGTGGGGGGGGTTACTTTTCTGTGGTCTTTTAACTGCGATGTAGAGTAGGCGGGATATGGGGTGGAGCTTGGTCATCAGCGTGGGCGGGGCCCAGGGGGGCCCCAAAAATTTTGTTGTACGGGGGCCCCGTGATTTCTAATGGAGGCCCTGGTTACCCATCTGACAATACAATGAGTTAATAAAATGCAATAAACCACCTACCCCTGCTATAAATATCAGTCTCAATGTAGCTACTTTAATCGACAGTCCTCGAGGCAGTGTAATAAAATGAAGGGTTTGAGAATGCAGAACTTTCAGCTAGCTCACATTAGAGTGTAAACATAAACATGCGTACAACAATGATATTAATTACATTAAAGGGATTCTGTTTTTTTTAAATCACATCAGTTAATAGTGCTGCTCCAGTAGAATTCTGCACTGAAATATGTTTTTCAAAAGAGCAAACCAATTTGTTTTATATTTAATTTTGAAATCCGACATGGGGTTAGACATATTGTCCGTTTCCCAGGTGTCCCCAGTCATGTGACTTGTGGTCTGAGTAACTTCAGTCACTCTTTACTGCTGCACTGCAAGTTGGAGTGACATCAGTTTCTCCCCCAGCAGCCTGACAACAGTCCAATGGGAAGGTGAGAAGATAGCAGCTCCGTAAAACAAGATAACAGCTCCTTGGTACATATGAGAATAACACTCAGTAGTAAAAATCCAGGTCCCACTGAGACTTCTTCATTTACATTGAGTTGGAGAAACAATAGCCTGCCTGAAAGCAGTTCCATCCTAAAGTGCTGGCTCTTTCTGAAAGCACAGGATCAGGCAAAATGATCTGAGATGCACCTACACACCAGTATTACAACTAAAGAAAATATAAACTTGTTGCTTCAGAAATAAAATTGTATATGGTAGATTGAACTATTTGTAGTGTAAACAATGACATTTAGAAATAAAGGGAAACTGTCATGATTTTTATGGTGTCGATTGTAAGGAATAATGTAGCAAATTAAGACATTTGCACTGGCTTGAAAATACCTCTTTGTGGGTATAAAATGGTTTAAAGAAATTCTATTATTGTTCTAGATGGGAACATTTCAGGTTACCAGAAACTTATTTTCAAGTTACTGTAAGAATTGCTGTTTTTCCACAAATTAGTGGGCATAAAACTGTCCTATAAATGTATAGACTGCCCCATAAATATTGTACTCAGTGGCTGATCCATGATGATCATATTGTTCAGTGGAACAATATGAGCTGTAGATCATCTTGGATGTTTAAGAGAACTACAGTGAAAAAATTGATTCATCCAAGTATCATGTTACTTCCATGATTACTCCCACAGGTCTACGTTTTTCATTACTTCTAAGTTTACAGAGCACTTAATACTTTTGAAGAATGCCATAGCCTAAGTCCAAACAGGGAAGGGTGGAGTGCATATGTCCGCAATGATATAATCTAAATGACCGTGAAGGTTATTAAATTATTTGCATGGTCATCTGTTAACAAGCCTAATTCTGATGGGGGAATATGTATTGTTTTCTTGCAGATAGTTAGTCAACTTGCATGGTCATTAGGGTCTTACAGTATAATGACATATAGGGGGTTATTTATCAAGGTCCGAATTTATCTCAGTATTTCTAATATCCAACTCCGACCAACTCTGAATTCCCGAAGGGACCTTACTTAATAAGAAAAAAGCCAGAAAAAATTAGGTCGGGCAAAACTCGGAAAACTTCAGAGCTCAGAATTGTTTGGAGTTTTCCCACAAAAACTATAATTTTTTTGGAGTTTTTTGCACCAAAACCCCAAAATCATATCGGTACGGACATCAGCGCAGACACTGGGACCTTCCTCATTGACTTATAAAGGACCTCGAGAGCTTTAAGATGCCAGGGTTTCGGATTTGTCGTGTTTAGACCATCGGACTTTAATAAATCTCTTTTTTTTTTTTTTTTTGCTCCGAAAACAACAAATTATTCGAGGTTCGGATATTCGCAGCTTGATAAATAAACCCCCATAATGTTAATGTATGGGTTATGCGGGTTGAAAGACAGGGATGACTAGTTGGCCCGCTTGAATATATTGCAATATACAGTATAGAAAAGCAATACCTGTTTTGTTTAAAGGGGAAGGCATTTTTACTAGCTAATGTACAAAATGTCTCAATGCTCTGAGTGCAGAGGACCTCTTGTCTTTGTCGGTATGAATTTTGTGGTCACAGCCTTGTTGCACCCCGCCTAAGGGATGAGCACAACTTTCCCTATTATTAAATAGTTTATACAGAGAGCAATGACCAGCTCCATGTTGTCATCATTCCTAGCTACAGTCAGGTGGCCAATAAAAAAGCAACCATTTGGGACTTTTAACCAAGCAAGTTGCTGGTAAAACAAAGTCACTGCATAAAATGTATAATCAAGCAATATAATTCTTTATGAATCAGATGAAAGTGAGTATTGGGGATGTTCATGCTGGAGAAGAGGTGCTTAAGGGGTGATATGATAACTATGTATAAATACAATATATAAGGGGATCATATAATAATTTCTCTAATGATTTATTTACCAGTAGGTCTTTCCAGCTGACACGAGGTCTCCCATTCCGATTAGAAGAAAAGAGGTTCCACCTAAATATTGGGAAGGGGTTTGTTACAGCGAGAGCTGTGAAGATGTGGAATTGTCTCCCTGAATCAGTGGTACAGGCTGATACATTAGATATCTTTAAGAAGGGGTTGGATGGTGTTTAGCAAGTGAGGGAATACAGGGATATAGGAGATAAGGGATATAGGAGATAACTCATAGTACAAGTTGATCCAGGGACTAGTCCGAATGCCATTTTGGAGTCAGGAAGGAATCTTTTCCCCTTTGAGGCAAATTGGAGAGGCTTCAAATGGGGTTTTTTGCCTTCGTCTGGATCAACTGGCAGTTAGGCAGGTTAAAAAAAGTTGATAGGTTGAACTTGATGGACGTGTGTCATTTTTCAACCAAACTTACTATGGTACTATGTAGTATAGGACTAACCAGCCCAGGGATGGCATTAGCCTCATTAATTTAACCACATACATTAGTTTCATTAATTTATATCAGATGCCAAGATGCCAAATATACAAGCAAACAGACAAGGAGAAGAAGTTCTTTGCACTCAGCCCATAATGGACTTGTTTTTGTTTGTAGGAATGTTGTGGTCACATTCTCATTGCATCCATGCCTTATGGTTTAAAACTTAGTGGTGAGCACAGCTTTCCCGTGTTTGCTATATACTGTACATACAAGCAATGACTGGGTTAGACTCTTCTAACAGCAGCTTACACAGAGACAAAGGATCTTCAGAAACTGTGTTTTAAAGCTTGGAAATACCAAAAAGGTTTAATGTTACACCACAAAATGTGTTTAGGGCGTGGGCCATCATGATAAAGGTGACTACTTCTTCCATCCCAAATCATGAAAAATTAACTTTTGTTAACCTCTGGGTAAACGTGTGTGTATGTGTCGGGGCATGGATGAGAGACTGAGACTGATAAGATGCCTGTACTTGACTTGACATGTCTGTAGTATATACAGTATAAGCTTTCCAGCTGCGTCAAGGCAAATCTCTTTTGTTCAGTCCTAACCACAGCCAGCTTTCTCTGGAAAATGAATTTGAGTGTTTAGACTACTTTGAAATTGCACAAGATTGCATAAGAAATTCCAACACCAGATCAGCTGTAACACTGTCAAAGCCACCCACTTTCTCGGGCTGCTACAGTACATTCAGCTGATTTGGTATTCTTCCCAGAATCACACATTTAGCCTATTGTAAATAAGAAGGGGAACTTTTTATACTTCCACATCCGCAAAACAATTCTGGAGCTCCAGAATGACTTGACACAGTATCAATCACCCAGGACGTACCTAACGACAATCTGTATGTAAATAAACGAGCGCATACATATGGTCATAATGGCTAAGTGGGAAGTGGTTAAGCTTTTAATGAACACCTGAGCATATACAATAGGTACAGTATCTCGAAACACACTCTAGATTGCGCATGGTAACATCCAACTAATGTTATTGGCATTACATATAGACTGTACATACAATATATGGGTGCCACAAAGCTAATTATTTCAAAAATGCAATTTAGTCTAAATACTAACAAATGCATACACTCCTATGCCCCACTCAATACCTAGGGGCAGATTTATCAAGGGTCGAATTGAAAATTCACATTTTTTTAATTTGAATTTCAAGTTTATTTTAGTGTAATTCGACTAGGGAATAGTCCAAATTCGATTTGATACAAATTTTTAGAAAATTCAAAATTTGGATTTTGAAATGTATCATGTACTGGAGTCAATTGGTGGACTTTTAGGGGCAGATTTATCAAAATTCAAAAAGAATTGAATTTCAAGCTTTATTTTGTTTACTTCAACTAGAGACTAGTCCAAATTCGATATGAATTTTAAAAAAAATGTGAAAATTCGAACATAGAAATTTATCATGTGTCTCTTTAAAAATTCGACTTCGACCATTCGCCATCCAAAACCTTCCAAATTGCTGTTTAAGCCTATGGGGGACCTCCTAGAACCCATTTGGAGTCAATTGGTGGACTGTGAAAAACTTCAAATCAAATTAGATCGAATGCACCATTGCTTTGATTTGAACAATTTGATTTCGCCCGAATATGGGCCTATTCGATCGAAAACTGACCTTTTCGACCAAAAAAGAACTTTGACTTAAGCTCCCCATAGACGTGACAATTCTTCTTGCCAAACGACCGATTTTAGGGAAGCCCGACCAATCCTTCGAAATTATCATGCAGTTAGTGGTATTCGAACGATCGTACATCTTACGATTTTTCGGCCGACATCTGTCGGGAAATTGATCAGCCAGGTGAAAAAATCTTTTTCGGTCCCAGTGCAATCTATCTATGTTTGCAGGGCCAAGCAGGCAGCTCCCCTTTGTTTTCCTGGCAAATTGGTCTTTTTAGTTGATTCGTACGATCTGAGAAGATTGTGGTCTCACGATCAGGATCTGATCTTTTAAAAATCTCAACATCTATGGGCAGCTTTAATTTTGTTTTGGTCTTTTTGAATTCAAATTTTGAAGTTTTTTCAATTCGAAATTCGACCCTTGATAAATATGCCCCTAAATAATTTTTTGGGGAAACACTTTGATTCGAAATTGTTAGAATGCGCTATTACGTTGATTCGTACTATTTGAATTCGGCTGAATACGGACCTATTTGATCGAAAACTGACCTATTTGGCCAAAAAAAAATTCATTTTTTGAATTTCAAAATTTGACCCTTGATAAATATGCCCCTTAGTGTAATTCGACTAGGGAATAGTCCAAATTCGATTCAGATTTTGAAATTTATCATGTACTGTCCCTTTCAGAATTTGAATTCGACAATTTGCCATCTAAAACCTGCTGAATTGGTGTTTTAGCCTATGGGGGACCTCCTACAATCAATTTGGAGTCATTTGGTGGACTTTTGGATAAAAATGTTATGGGTGAAAAAACTCGAATCGACTTCAATTCAAATTTGCAGCTCGATCCTATTCACCCATTTTTAAAAACAATAGATTTTTTTAAATAAATTTCGATTGGTCATTTATTTTCTTTTTTTTTTTCAAATTTAGAGTTTGTGGGAGTTTTTAGAAAGACTCATAAACTCGAAATTTGACCCTTGATAAATCTGCCCCCTTCAGTATAGACATAAAAAGAGAGTGAGCAAATACCACAGTTCTTGTAGAAAGGGGAATTATCTAATGACAGAATCCGTGCAAAGAAAAACCAATACATACCTTTCACTTGCTGGTGTATTCTAATAGACAATTACTTTTATTTTTTGACCAAATCACAGCAGAAATGAAATGTTTTCTTTTCTTTTTTTTCATGCTTTTTTCATGACCAGACACAGATAAAACAAATTCCCTTGACATCGATTATAAAGGAAATTTCTTTTCACGGCGCACCTTTGTTTACCAGAAATATGATATTCAGCAAATGCTGTAATAATAGCTCAATTCACTTACATGAGTCCAAAGGCTGATTGACAGTTTGTAATTCACCATTCTGAGCAATCAGCAAGACGGATCAAGCAGTAAATGGCAAAAGAATCCAGTCATTGTTTTCAGTTCTCAAGAAAACATAACACAAAAGAATTCTGAATCTGTACAGAGCACAAATGAAATACCCCCTCAGGGAAAAAAACAGGTTCAACTGGTTGAGGGCTAATAATTATGTTAGGGTATAAAAACAGTTTAACAATGCAAAAGACTTTTGGCAACAAAGTGATACATGTAGGCACATCAGAGGAGCCAATGTTATGATAGAAAGGCATAGCAAAAAACATTTTAAATTCACCTTATAATTTAGTACACCAGTGGGCAGTGTAGGACTGCAGTACAATGAGGGGCCTTGGCAAGACACATGAGCATTGGCCAATACCTATTTTAGTATTATGTACACAATTATTAAGTATTATTTACAGCTGGCCATCCTTTTCTCTTCATGGGGCAGATTTATCAACGGTCGAAGTGAACATTTGAATTTTGAAATTCAAATTTTTTATGTGGAATTCGACAAGGGAATAGTTAAAATTCAATTTGAGTTTTTAAAAAATATGAATTTGATTTTTGATATGTATCATGTATTTGCATGCACCGAATCCAGGATTCGGTTCAGGATTCGGCCAGGATTCGGCCTTTTTCAGCAGGATTCAGATTCGGCCGAATCCTTCTGCCCGGCCGAACTGAATCAGAATCTGCATATGCAAATTAAGGGCGGGGAGGGAAATCGCGTGACTTTTTGTCACAAAACAAGGAAGTAAAAAATGTTTTCCCCTTCTCACCCCTAATTTGCATATGCAAATTAGGATTCGGTTCGGTATTTGGCCGAATCCTTTGCAAAGGATTCGGGGGTTCGGCCGAATCCAAAATAGTGGATTCGGTGCATCCCTAATTATGTACTGGCCCTTTAAGAATTTGAATGTGACTATTTGCCACCTTAACCTGCCAAATTGCTGTTTTAGCCAAGAAGGGGGCGCCCTGGGTTCAACTTGGAGTTGTTTGCAGCCTTCCTGAAAATCTAGTTTTTTTCAGGGAAAAAACTTGAATCGAAATTGATTTGAATTTGATTTGAATTTGATCCAAATTTGCAGGTCGATCCCATTAATCCGACTTTGAAAAATTCAGATCCAGGTCAGGTCTGTAAAAACACCCATGCAGGACTTTACCACTAGATGCATCAAGTCAAGAAAGGTTACAGTAGTTCTGACATGCAACCTGTCTAATAAAAATGACTACCGTATATACTCGAGTGCCGGACCTCTTTGCAAAGTTGATGCTGACACAGAATTGCCAAACGGATTACTGTGTGCATTGTCCCACTGTCCCACTACCATGTGCTGTGTGATATTGTCATTAGGGATGTAGCGAACCGCCGCCGATGTGTTCGCGAACGCCGTTCGCGAACACCGGCAAAATTTGCGAACAGTTCGCGAACTGTTCGCGAACTTCGAACATCCGAAAATCGTTCGATTCGAACGATCGAAGGATTGAAATCGTTCGATCGAAGGATTTTCGTTCGAATCGAACGATCGAAGCCATTCGATCGAATGATTTCATTCGATCGAATACTTCGATCGTTCGATTCGAACGAAAATCCTTCGATTTTAGCGGTCGAATGGTCGAACGATCGAACGATTTTGACGCAAACGCCTATTGGCGAACGTCGCGCGACGTTCGCGAACTTGCGGCGGACGCGAACAGTCGAAGTTCGCGCGAACTAGTTCGCCGGCGAACAGTTCGCTACATCCCTAATTGTCATCACTGTTAATCCTTCATATAACCAACAGAGGGCGCTGTGTGATATTGCAGTCACTGTTATTCTTTCATATAACCAACAGAGGGCGCTGTGTGATATTGCAGTCACTGTTAATCTTTCATATAACCAACAGATGGCGCCGTGTGATATTGCAGTCACTGTTATTCTTTCATATAACCAACAGAGGGTGCACTGTTATTCTTACTTATAACCAACAGAGGGTGCTGTGTGATATTGCAGTCTCTCCCCAAGCGAACTGTTGAATAATTAAAAGTGACTGCAATCTCAGCTACTGCCCACTGGCTCGAGTATAAGCCGAAGTAAACTTTTTCAGCACATTTTATATTCGAGTATATACGGTAACCTTCTGTTGTGTGCCAGTTCTAGCAAGTCTGAACTGCAGATAGTAAACGGGCTTACCTCTTGTTTAAGAGAACAGTGTAAATAGACCTCTAACATACAGGCAGGCATGTGGGCTAAGTAAAAGTCCCCAATGACGTTAACCACGGACATCTTTACATGTATTTCCCTCCCAGTACATGAAAAAAAGCAAAAAGGAACAATTAATTTTAGCAAAAACAGTGATGCTAATCTGTAGAATTTCCACCATAGCATAATCACCAAACTCAACTGGCGAAAATTTAAAATGTGTAATTTATCACTTCACCCCTAAAAATGGCTGTAAAAGTATAATCACTGATATGAAGACAGGGAGACTATTTATGAGCAACAAATCTCCTGAAAATGTCTCCATCTGAAATGATTTAAATCGCTGGTGCTATGACCAACATATCATTAAGAGGGTTATTTATCCAAGTCCGAATTTATTTCAATATTTTCTGCTACAAACTCTGATCAAATCCGCTCGGGTTTTTTGCGCTTATGTATTATTACATTTTCTCAAACATTTGCTATGCGGGAAAAAAAAAATCAGATTTTCACGATTTTATTTTCGGATTTTTCACCCAAAATCTTCCTGAAAACTCCTTAATATTAGGGTATTGCACGAAACCCAGCGCACATCAAAAAATAATTGTAACTTCTCCTATTAACTTATATGCAACCTTGGCAGGTCTGAGATGCCGGATTTTCTGATTCGGACTTTTCCATCCTCGGGGTTTCATAAATTCCGAAAAATTTGTGATTTTTAAAAGTCAGATTTTATAAAGAAAAATCAAGATTTTTTGTGAGATTAGTAATAACCCCCTAAATTTCCTGAAACTGCCTCTAGTGGAAACTTTGGTCGACTGACTGATATGTTGGTGATAGTACCAGCGACTTAAGTTATTTCAAACGGAGAGTCGTTTTCGGGAGATTTGTTGAGCGCAGTTGCTCATAAATAGTCGCAAAGGACAAATCTCCCCAACAGCCACTGCCCTTATGAGACTAGTGTTGTGCAGGATTGGGCAACTTTCTCTATAGCAATGAGCAAACATTCCCAATGCACTTATTTAAAATATAATATTTTTTAAATTCCGGGGGGTGCCAGCCAACATATTAGTGAAAAGGAATATTTTTTTAAGTGCTGATAACCTTTAATGAACCCCAACTCCTGCTTTCCATAAAGTATCCTGCAAAACCCCTTAAGAACACAGAGACGTTCACATTAGTTATGATCCACACAAAGTATGTTTTTCACTTCACTTTTAAGGTTCCTTACTGTGCTTTTTTTCCCCTGTAATTTTTTCCCCCTTCTTACACTCAAACTTGTATTTGCTTAGTATTTGAACTGGAAACCCTAATTAAAATTTGGACTTTTGCCCAGACGTTTATAAATGAAGTTCACATTAATCTCTTGGTGTTTAACTTTCATATTATTTTCAAACACTGGTTACGTGCCATTCTAAGCTCTGCTCTGTGTAGCTCTGTAATTACACCCACTCAGATTATTCCTCTTGCTTGTGGTTGCCTTTACTGGAAAATGCATCATTCAAACTTTGGCTCGGATTTGCTATAAGGAAGCAACTCCCGTTTCCATAAAATGACTGTGTCTTTAGATTATAGTGCAGGGATAAGGCAGTATTACATAGTTAAACATTAATATAATGGTTAAAGAAAATATTCGTCTTTTGCAAGTAACAATTTCCTTTTTGGGTTGTTTCTTACGTTTTATCATAATACAGCACGCTAAGTCCAATTTACCTACCTATTAATTTGCTGAAGATTGTTTGCGAAAATCATACACTGTGGGAAGAGAAAGAGAGGTACATCACAATGAACACTGCTCAATAAACAGATAAAAGCTCTCAATAAAAAATTTTTTTGAGACATCAGGGGGATTTCCCTTTGGAAATTGAAAAGAACACCAGCTTTAATGAAACAACCACCTTCATTTGAGAACTTTTGCAAGTTATCTGCTCTCCTTTCTTCTCCTCCTCCTCCTCCTCCAAACTCCTTACTCTAAAGAAATAAATGAAGCCTCTGTGACACTCCCAAAAAAGCATGTGTAGCAGCAGACAAGAAGAAGAGTATTAGGAGCTACAGACGTGGCTAAGCAATATACCCACAAGCCATCCCTCTGGTTATAGAGGGTTGACTGGTTGAAGGTTAATTTTTGGAAATTCCTGGGTGTATACTTACCATATGTGGGAATGACACCTCTCCTGGATATTTATGGAGTAGATCTGCTAATGGATCCTCTATTTAGGGATCCCCAACCCTGTGAACCCGTGAGCAACATTCAGATGTTATAGGAGTTGGGGAGCAACACAAGCATGAATTATGTTCTTGGGGTGTATAATAAGTGCTGTGATTGGCAATTTGGTAGCCCCTAGGTGGACTGTTAACCTACTTGAGACTCTGTTTAGCAGCATATGTGTTTTTTATGCAGTTAAAACCATGCCTCCAAGTCAGTAATTCAAAAATAAGTGCTTGGTTTGAGGACACTGAGAGCAACATCGAAGGGGTTGGGGAGCAACATGTTGCTCACGAGCTACTGGTTGGGGATCACTACTCTATTGCTTTTGTTGATGTTTTGGTCATATAAGCTTAACATTAGTACAATGGAATGGAAAGAAGTATAATAGAATAATCACGTTACATGAATACAAAATGAAAAATGATCTAATATTACATTAAAGAGGCTGTTGACCTTCCAAAAACTTTTTTTCTGTATAGTTCACCAGAAACTTTTTGCAATTACTTTCTATTTTCTATTTGTGGTCATTTTTCAAATACTGGAGTGTAACGTTTGATTTTTCACCTTCTAAAGGTTCTAACTGTTCTAAATTGATGCATTTAGTTGATATATTTGTTATCTTTGTCCCTGCTGAGTAGAATCCCTGAGTTTCATTAGGGTCAGAGCATACGCTCAGATTCGGGGAGATTATTCACCCGTCGATAAATCTCCTCTTCTTCTGGGCTAATCTCAATGAACTGCCTCCCGCCTGACCAAACTAGAATCTTTGATTTGCCCTTATTTATCAATTCAAAAAACTCAAAAAATCAGATAAGGAAATGTTTTTTTTCTGACTGTCTCCGCGAAAAACCCAAATTTTTCACGTTTGAAGCCCAAAAACCCATGAAAAATTTGAGTTTTCATGGAAAAACCACCATCCAACTCGGAAAAGTCGAGGGTTAAAACATCTTCAAATTGTTAAGGGAAAGTCTGCCATTGACTTTTGCATGCATTTGGCAGGTTTCAGATGGACTATTTTCAGATTCGGACTATAATCACGGAAAAATCGAGTCTTTTTTACTGCAACTTTTTTGGTTTTCTGCGTCAAAATGGACACCACGAAAAAATTTCACCTTAATAAATAACCTCCTAAATGTATCCAATTTTCAAAGTTCAGAATCTACTCCTGGATAGGGATGGGCGAATTTGACCCATTTCGTTTTGCCGAAAATTCTCCGCTGGCGAAATGTCGCCAACGCCCATTAAAGTCTATGGCCGTCATTTTTTCGGCAAAAAAATTCGCCCATCCCTACTCCTGGATCACTGAGCTGCCAGACTGAGACACCACAGACAGGAACACTCAACTTTAAAACTTTAAATTTGGAAAAACTACAAAAAATAAAATATTGAAAGCAATTGAAAAAATGATTTATTCCTGATAAACAATCTGAAAACAAACTGGAAAAAGTGTTTGGAAGGTGAACAACCCCTTCAAAAAGTTCAACTGTTGATGAATGTAAATGAATAATGTTTTGAAATTAAAAGAAAAAAAATATTTCATAAATCTGTAAATGTTCTACTCTTGTCTCTAGAAATCTGTGTATGCAGTTGGAAGTTGTTTTAAAATGTCTACAATTACTTCTACCGCCTTAAAATATGATCGTCTCCTGAATGAGCACATTTTTAATCTAGATTTGGCACAAAATTTCAACCATTGTCTCAATTTAGTTTTTTGCTTAATGTAATGTAATTTGTTCACATACTCAGCATTGGGATTTACCTGTCTTAAAACGGGGATAAAACCAAGTACAGTTTGTTCTGGTTCGTTTTACATGTTTGATAGTTTTGAACAGCCAAAACCAGACTATTACAGTCATGTAACTTTTGAATGACCCTAGAAGAGCAGAAGAGCATAGCTGAACAGCTTGCACCAGTTTTAGCCCTCTGTCTGCAAAGCATGCACTGTAGATGCACTGAGATTATCATTTTTGCACTTAAAATTGATTTATCTCACTATCTGATTATTTTATTTTAACAATTGTAGGGCTTTATTGAATCTTAATTGGTTTTATTGTGCTTGTAGTTCTGTGTTGTTGTTCAATGCTTGTTTTTGGACCTTCACTAGGACAATGCTATTTCACTAAAGTGCAAAGTTGCGTCCAGGGCACCTAATGCTGGCAAATACATTACATTACACAAGTTCAGGGAACCTTAATACATAAAATAGAGTTGTTATATTGCCCTACACATGAGCCCACTGTATAATTTATGTTCCATGGGGGAGGGGGGAATCCGGTTACCCAAAAAAAATTTTTACGGACCGGCTTTCACTCAAAAAGGAAAAGACGACAGCATTTTTTGGGACTTAGAAAAATGTTGCACTAAAAATTGAGGAAGTCCTATGCATTCCATTGCACTTCGCTTGGTCTGAGCTGGTGAAGGCAAGTCTGATGAATGAGGTAAGATTCAGTAAAATCCGCATCTTAGTGAATTTGCAGAGTTACGTCCATTTGCCAGAGCGAAAAATTCGCCTGGCGTTCGAGTGCAAAGTAAAATTAACGCCCCTTGTTTTATAATGTATTACTACGTTATTACAGTATAAAACCTTATAAAAATTGCCAAGTTTTTGAATTTTGGAAATTCAGTTGTTTGAACACAGGAGGGTGACAGTCACCACACAATAGTATTTAAGTTATCTAGATCCATGCTAATTCATTGGTGGAGATTTAATTTCCGAGAAATTTGATATTAAGGGTGATGGCACAAATTAAGATTTGTCACCATCCTTTTTTTACTAACATTAGGGGGCAGATTTATCAAGGGTCGAATTTCGAGGGTTAAAAATACGTAGAAATTCGACCATCGAATTAAAATACTTCAAATTTGATTATCGAATTTCATTGAATTTGGCCATCGAACGATAGTAGTAAAATCGAACGATCAAATCAAAAATTAAATCCTTCTATTCAACGATTTTATTATATGATCTAAAAATTTTAACTTTGACTTCAAAGACGTAGAAAAATGCTGTAGAAGGTCCCAATAGGCTAACATAGCACTTCAGAGTTTTTCGGAGCAAAAATTAGGTATTTATGACAGCACTTACTATGAACAGTAAATTTTAGTTAACGAGCATATAAACATTATTTTAATGTTTATTGCCGCAACTATTGAAAATATAGGCATCTAAGTGTGACTATAAGGGTGATTTTAATCAGAGAATAGATCATATTGGACTATAATATTTACATAATTAACAATAATATTCTAGGACACTGACAATATTGATATGAAACTGGCTTTTTTGAATCCCATCTTGAATCTCATCTGTTCTAGAATCTTCAAGAAAACTGTAGTCTCATTTATGATTTCAGCACAAAGTAATATAAATTTAAATTAAAAATATAAATGTATGTCTGACGTATTTGCTCGCAACCTAACAAAACATGCACCAACCGCCATGTTAGTTAAGTTGTGGCTAGCATTTGCAGAGTGGTGTCACCTCCAACCGTTTGCATTGCACAACTCACTAATAGTGATGGGCGCATTTTTCCCATTTTGCTTCGCTGAAAAATGAATTTCCCGCCAATGAAGTCATGGCATAACTCAAACGCAGAGTATACACATAAATATATGCAATTTGTGTTTTTTACCATATTTATGGACATTCATGGTGCGAACAATTCTGTTTGCACATTAAATACAGCACTTATCCATGCACAGGGCAGATATATTCACTGTGCAAACCATTCTGCCCAGCGCAAAGATTATAAAGGCGCCCCAATGTGTGCAGGTTGGACGGGCACAACTTTGTGTACATTGTAACACACCACAATTGCCCTTGTGAACGTATAATCCCTGTGGTCTTTAATACAAAATTTGGAGTACATGCTGACAATTGTCATTATTCTTCATTTGAAACACTCGGTCCAATTTTCCCATTTTGATTTTTTACAAATAGACTGCATGATCTTATAGCCTTGAAAAAGCCGCAATCAAATATATATGTTGTTTATAACCAAAATTCGTGGCAAATCTTTGCACAGTAGTCATGTGGTTTACAGAAATTGTGCTTAATGACTTAAAGGGAATCTGTCGTCATTTTAAACTTTTTTTTTTTTTTTTGCATTTTTATAAAAAACACACATCCAGAAACACTGTCTGGCAAATAAAATATGAATCCACAAATCCATGCATAAGTTATTTTAGTTTGTATTTTGTCATGGGGGCTTCCATTTCTGCTCATTACACATTCATCCTGTGCTGCTCTAACAGCAGGCGCAGCATTACCTGTGTGCTTGGAGGCAGCCACTCTGTAATGAAAAGCCAGGTCGCACTACGACATGAGATCTAGCTGTACACTCCCCCTCCCCTCTCTGCCCGTGTGTGATGTTTGGAGGAGAGAGGTCACATGGTTTGCAGGGAAGCAATTACTTTCACTTTCCTACGTCCTGCTCTACAGCTGCACTAGCAGCCCCTCCTCCCACAGACACTATCAAAGCTCCTGCCGTTCTGTAACAGGGTTGCCAGGTTGGCGGGTTTCCCGCCAAATTGGGCGTTTTTTTAAGCGTGGTGGCAGTTTTTCCAAGTCCAAACCCGCCAATGGCTAGTTTTGTGCTAGTTTTAATAGGTGCCGCAGGTTTGGACTTGGAAAACCGCCCAATGCCCAAATAGTAGCACTGCTGCACGCCGCCAGCCAGCCGCAGGATACGTTCTTAAAAGGGGCAGAGACTTGGGAATCAGAGGGCTCAGGGCTGGAAGAACACGCAGCGAGCGTCCCCCAGGAGGAGGGCGTGACGTCATGCAGGGCGCGCAAAGCGCGGCACCACGCCTCTCTCTGGGAATTGGACACGACGACGACAGTGCCGTGGTGGTTTGCATCGCAAGTGGGGACTGGGGAGACAGAGTGTGTATGTCTCGACTCATGGTGACTCTGAGAGATACTACTTGCTGTAGTGTGCTGCCACTCACCACAAGTACGAGGTAAACCTCAGTCAGAGTCAGTCTGTGCAGGAGTCTTCTCTTCTTCTGCGCTCACACAGCACACTCCTCCACAACTGTCTTCTATCTCTGGCTGTCAGAGTGAGCTACAGAAGGTTGGAGGAGAGAGGGGGGAAGGTTGCCAGTCTCAGGCGAGTGGCCTGTACACACACACACACTGCTGGGGTCGGTAAGGCCATCTGCTTTGCATAAGGGAAAGGCTCAGCTTGAGAAGCAGCTGGGAGAGAGGGGGGGGAGATTGAAGGGCTGCTAATTTAGTCAACAAGGGGTATGGGAAATAGAATTGGCAGTATATGAATTGGGCTAGTTTTGGGCTACTTTGAAAATGGCCTTTGGCTACTTTTTGGCTAGTTTTTTGACAGGCTTTGGCTGGTTTTGAAATGTAAACCTGGCAACCCTGTTCTGTAAGTTTGTTCTCTGCTTTCCTTTGGAGGGGGAACTTTCTCTCCTTGCTGCCTTCCTAGTTAGTTTTACTGGTTACTAGATGAGGTAAAGGAGCTGTGAGTTCCCTCTGCTTATCCACCTCACACACACTGCGCTCCTTTCCTGCCTGCAATACTTCTTTTTTCATTAACTACTTACTGTCTCCTTTCTCCTGAGCTATTTTAACCCTTCCTAGACTTCCTCCTAAGTTTTCCTGGTTTTCAAGTATGTCCTCCTTATTTTATCCTTTTTTTCTATTCCCTGTCATCAGTCCTGGGAGTGTACTCCTGTGTTTCTACCATTCATTTTTGTGTAAACAAATATAATAAACTATCTATATAAAATATTTTTTCCAGTGCCCAAAATGAATTGTGTGTGTATATATATATGTATATATTTATTTTTGAAACGTAAGTGGGGGCAGTGATCACTGATCTTATTTCAGTCCTGCTGAAGTGGTGTCAGTGGGAGCTTATCTTGATTCCTGCCTATTGTTCAATTGACAGGCTCAGCAGACAAGGCTCTATTTACATTACAGCAGCTTGTAGGAGGGAGGGGTAATGACATCACTCCAACTTGCAGTGCAGCAGTAAAGTGTGACTGAAGTTTATCAGAGCACAAGTCACATGACCTGAGGGCAGCTGGGAAATGTCAAAATGTCTAGCCCCATAGCAAATTTTAAAATTAGATATAAAAAAATCCATTTCTTGTTTTGAAAAACGGATTTCAATGCAGGATTCTGCTATAGTAGCACTATTAACTGATACATTTTGTAAAAAACATGTTTTTCCATGACAGTATCCCTTTAACACTCCGGGAAAATCCCCAGATAAAGAATCTGCAATAACATCTCTATACAGCAGCTATTGACAACACTAGCAATGTAGGTGTGGACTCAGATGTGTTGTCTGATCCAACCTGGTTATTAACAACAAGGTGGATCCTTAATTAAATCTATATAAAGCGTTGACACTTGTAAGCGTGCATTTAGAAGAACTGACTGTTAGCAGCCTGAAAACATCAATATGGGTAAGGATATGATCTTTATTCCATTTGAATAAATGCCTGAAATCTCAGCTAATTTCTATTTAAATAGGGTTTTATACATTTCTGGAGAAAAAAAACTACTGTTGTACAGCTCTTACTGCACTATTCATTTTCAGCAGGAAGATGTCAAAATGTCTATTACCCCTAGTATTAAATGCATTATAATGATTTTATGGTGCAAATACACATTGTGCAGACAGCACGCATGCAGGAGAGGTGTCTCTACTAATTATGTCATTTTTGCTTTTAGCACCACCGACTCCTCATGTAAATGCTTGAAAAAATGTGCTAATGTGTAGTGATGGGCGAATCTGTTATGCTTCGCCGAATATTGCACAAAACATTGAAAAAATAACAATAATGGCAAAAATTTGCAAAACGTATTGAAGTCAATGGTCGTCAACTACCAAGGGAGCAGGGGGTGCAACTGGGCCAGGGGCCGCACCCCCACAGGGCCCCCCGGCAGATTGCGCGGAGAAAAATCACATGGACAAGGGTGGGGGCGGGCCCGGCTGCATGGCCCGCACCAGGGCCCGCCCCGCCCCCACCTAGCTCCATTACTGAACGTCAGTTTTCACATGCGCGACCATTTAGTCCAAATATATTAAAGTCAATGGCCGTCTGAATAATTTTGACATGCGTCAACTTTTATTATTTGTCTTGGCGGATTTTCCGCTGGCGAATTTGACGCAGTTTTGCAAAAACATTTGCGGGTGGCAAAATGCAGAAATTCGAATTCATGTGAATATTTTTAAATTCAAATATACTCACAATCTCGACTGGGAGGTTATTTAAGAAAACATTTGAATGTCTAATATTCGATTGAATATTCTGAATTGTATTCAATTCGGATACGAAAAAAAACTTCAAATGCCAGGTGGTGGTTTAATAAAGCATATATTTACAACAACGTATAATTACAAAGTCATTGAAACTATAATTGAGTACATACCAAACACAGTGAGAAATACACATAGAAAGCAGCAGCACTCAGGCTTGCAAGGCAGATAAGTTGGCATGTGGGAGAATATCCCATCCCAACACTAAGGGCCAGATTTATCAAGGGTCAAATTTCGAAGTTAAAAATACTTCGAAATTCGACCATCAAATTAAAATACTTCAAATTCGAATACCGAATTCAAACTTTTTTCATCTAATTTGGCTATTCTGCAGTCGAAGTAAAATCGAACGGTCAAACGATTAAATTATTCAAATCGAGAGGTTCGAAGGATTTCAGCGATCAATCAAACGATTTTTCTTCAACTTCAAAAAACTTAGAAAACTGCTCTAGAAGGTCCCCATAGACTAACATAGCACTTCAAGTATTGAAGTCAAAGTTTTTTTAAAGAGACAGTATTTTGATTATCAAATGGTCGAATATTCGAACTATTTTACTTCGAATCAAATTCGAAGTCGTAGTATCCTATTCAATGGTCGAAGTATCCAAAAAATTACTTCAAATTTCGAATTTTTTTACTTCAAAAATCCCCTCGAATTCACTTCGAATTCACTTCGACCCTTGATAAATCTGCTCCTTAGGGAGTTATTTATCAAAATCAAAATCCAAAAAGTTCTCAATATTTTTTGGAAACTACCCCAACTACATCTGTACAGACTTTCCCCCTCCTCTTGTGTGGGAAAAAATTTATTAAAATTGTGAAAAAATCTGAATTGTACACATTTTTGGGATTTGTTGAAATACTTTTTTATTCTGACTTTTAACACCATTGGAGTTTAATAAATGCCAAAATATTATAGGTTTTTTTTCTACGAAAAAAATTGTGTTTCTTTGTCAAGGGGATTCTAGTGCCCAAAGCACTCTTTATAGTCTAAATTAGGGATGTACCGATTCCAGGATTCGGTTCGGGATTTGGCCAGGATTCTACCTTTTTCAGCAGGATTCAGAATTGGGCAAATCCTTCTGCCCAGTCGAACTGAATTCAAATCCTAATTTGCATATGCAAATTAGGGGTGGGAGGGAAATTGCGTGACTTTTTGTCACAAAAAAGGACGTAAAAAAAGTTTGAAACATTTTTCCTCCTCCATGCCTAAGGCATAGAGGAGGGGCATACCATATTTGATTGACAGCTGAGATTTTTAAATGAGCTTACAACAGCTATGAATGATTTCATAAAATATAGAAATTGGATTTCATGTTGAAATTGAAAAGGAATTTTATTATACAGCTTTTTGTGTCTGGGTGACAGGTCCACTTTAAAACATATTTCCTTGATTAAAAAAAGCTGAGTGACTTTAATTAATGCAAATACTTTTACATTCTACTAGTAACCAGAACATTATTGTCACATGTATTCCCAAATACCTATATTTATATTGTGATCTGTCAGTGACCTCCTGTATCACCAGAGGACTGTACTATTATGTATCTGTCATTTTTCTAGCCTCAAAATATGGTGACTTAACAAAAGTTGAAACCACTGGAGCTTCGGAGGCAACAGCCAAACAAGACAAACTGAAAGAGAAAGGTAAGAACAAAACTGTACTGCAGAGGGCAAGTGTTGGGTTTCTGAGAAGTCTGAAAGCACTTAGCCAAGGGGGCACTTCCACATTTCTTCCCAAACAGTAGAATATTTAGTCACTTTACAGATACTTCGAATAGTTATACCTTAGATGGTCTCAAAGTTTTATTTACAACCAAGAGGCAGTACTTATAGGTGAACTAGTCCCCAGCCTAGCAGATACTTATGGGGGAATGTAAAAAAAGTTGCAAAGAGAAAAACAATTTGCCCAAATAAGAATAAAAAATTGCACTTTGCGATGATACTCTTCCTTAAACTGTTATTGCATTGCAAATTTTAATTGCGCATTGCCCACTTTTAAGAAGTGCTTGAAGGCTGCGTAATCTTTTGGAGCACACTGGTCGCTAAACAGAAGTGGTTGCTAAACAGTTTCTGGGTTCACAAAAGATATATTAAATTTGGGCAAATGAAAATCTGTTTGCACAAAGGCATACATTTTCTCATTGCGGATATTTTTTCTGTTGCTGACTTTTATTACATTCCCCAATTAGAGTGCTACCTTACTCCAGACTCTCCAATTCCTGTGCCTAACCGCTTGAGTGCCTATGATGACAATTAACAATGGTGGGTACCAACCCTTGTAGTCTGCACCTTGGAGCCGCAGGCTGCTTTACTAGCTACCCTGATCCTATCTCTTACTCCTAGAGTAAGTTATTACAGCTCTTTCCTACCGAGTCCTAACTCCACCTCAGGCTCTCCAACTCTGACCAACTCTGACCACCCCATCCAGAAAGATGTTTACAAAGAGATAGAACACATGATCACTTATCTTTCTAGAGACTAGGATCAAATCACACCCCCAGCCAATTACCAAATTGCCAGAAACCACTTTCACATGGCAGCTTCCTCTCCCTAGCCCTGAACTGACTCAGTCCGTCGAAGGTTTAACCTTTTCAGTGATTTTATGGGATCTCATACAGTGACACATTTCAATGGAATTCCTCATAATCCAATATAAGTTCCTATTGACTGTGACAAGAGAACATCTGTAAGAGCCATGTGGATTTATAATTAAGGTCTTAAATCCA
Source organism: Xenopus petersii (assembly GCA_038501925.1). Taxonomy (NCBI): domain Eukaryota; kingdom Metazoa; phylum Chordata; class Amphibia; order Anura; family Pipidae; genus Xenopus; species Xenopus petersii. The sequence goes on along the minus strand of CM076687.1, from coordinate 13,747,994 downwards.
TCTTTTCTGCCAGGTTAATTAGCATGTGCAAAATATGTAATACAACATATCTGTACATATTAATCACATTGGGGCTCATTTATAAACATTGGGCAAATTTGCACCTGGGAAGTAACCCATATCAACCAATCAGTGACAAGCTTTTTTCAGCCAGCTGCAGGTTGAACACTGAAAGCAATCATCTGATGCAAATTTGCCCAGTGTTTATAAATAACCCCCATTGTGTTTTTGGGTTGTGTACCAGCGCAAGTCAACCACAACCCTTTAGCAGTGGAGATCTGTAAATGTGAAGATACCCCAGTAGCTCCCCATCTTCTTTTTTGCTGATTCACTGCACATGCTCTGGGATGCTGTTAGTTACCTGAGCTTAAGGACAAACTCACAATATATTGTATACTGCATATAGAGAACATAAAAGTCACAATACAAGACTCATTAGTAATAGTGATGGGCGAATTGTCCCATTTTGATTTGCCAAAAAAATTGAGAATTTCCCACGGAATTCGTGTAATGGCAAAAAATTCACAAAACGTGAATTCCGACGCCGGTGACAATTTTACATGCATTAAAGTCAATGGGCGCGCGTTTACTTGTCGCCGGCGTCAGAATTGTCGCCGTCGTAAATCAAAACAAACTTTGACACCGGCGAATTTTTGCAGCAAAGCCTGGCGAATAAAATCGCCCATCACTAATTAGCAATTATTTCAGACTCTCATTACATGGCAACTCCAAAAACAGCACAATTAACATTAGAAATTAATAATCAGCCCTGTAGCATTAGTTTCAATGACATATGAACCTCATTTTCTGTTTGATGATTAGCAACACCTCTAAGCTTAGCTGCTCAACAGTAGGGATGTAGCGAACAGTTCGCCGGCGAACTAGTTCGCGCGAACTTCGACTGTTCGCGTCCGCCGAATGTTCGCGAACGTCACGCGACGTTCGCCAATACGAGTTCGCGTTCGATTCGAACAAAAATCGTTCGACCATTCGACCATTCGATTCCTTCGACCGCTAAAATCGAAGGATTTTCGTTCGAATCGAACGATCGAAGCCATTGGATCGAATGAAATCATTCGATCGAATGGCTTCGATCGTTCGAGTCGAACGAAAATCCTTCGATCGAACGATTAAAATCCTTCGATCGTTCGAATCGAACGATTTTCGGATGTTCGAAGTTCGCGAACTGTCCGCATTTTTTGCCGGTGTTCGCGAACGGCGTTCGCGAACACATCGCGGCGGTTCGCTACATCCCTACTCAACAGCAGCCCAGAGTACAGAGAGCACTTATATGGGGCACTTATATGAAAAAAAGGTATTGTTTTAAGCCTAAGAGTATGTTCTTATTATCATTTCCAGCTCACTATCTTGCCAATCGTTTCCCCCTGTATTTTAAGGTGTTGCAGCATCTCATAAAATGGCCCAGACTGACAACCCAAGGATGCAGAAGTACAAAGCAATCATATTAAGAGCTGCAGCAAAAGCAAAAGTAGATCCTGCTTTAATCTGTGGGATAATATCAAGGGAAAGTCGTGCTGGCGCAGTGCTCAAGGATGGTTGGGGAGATCATCTCAATGGATTTGGCCTAATGCAGGTATTGTTGCTTCAATGGACCTTCATACCTTGTTGCTTCATACCTCATACCTACTTTCTAAACAAAGTCCAGTTCATACCATGCTCAGTGCAGCCTAGGATGAAGCATATTGGTGCCTGTTAGTCTTGAGAACTGAAAAACTATTATAAATGAAAATACTTCCTAGAAATGGAGATTAAGGGGCCGATTCACTAACTTCGAGTGAAGGATTCAAAGTAAAAAAACGTGTTTTTGGGCTACTTCGACCATCAAATGGGCTACTTCGACTATGACTTCAACTTCGAATCGATAATCGAAGTACTGTCTCTTTAAAAAAAACTTTGACCCCCTAGTTCACCATCTAAAAGCTACCAAACTCAATGTTAGCCTGTGGGGAAGGTCCCCATAGGCTTTCCTAAGTTTTTATATTCCTTCGATCGTTGGATTAAAATCCTTCGAATCGAACGATTCGAAGGATTTAATCCAACGATCGAAGGAATAATCCTTTGATCGTTCGATCGTACTATCTGCGCTAAATCCTTCAACTTCGATATTCAAAGTCGAAGGATTTTAATTCCCAGTGCAGAATATGTCTGAATAATACCTCAATATGCTTTTTTTTATTCCCCAGGGGTAGTGGCTGTTTACATCAAATTATATTACAAAAGCTAATATCTTTTAAAACAAAATAGAATGAATTGTAAATGTGAATTCATTTGGATACCAAATACCCTTTTAGATGGGGAAGTTCACCTTTAAATAAGGGTTTCATATATAGTTCATATTGGAAGGAACTTTGTAAGTGATCTTCTTATGAGTGTGGGTTTATCATTGAAAAAAATAACATTATTTTTACATGATGCTTCCAGGTAGATAAAAGACATCATACGCTAAAAGGAAAGTGGGACAGTGAAGAGCATGTGGATCAAGCAACTGGTATCCTTGTTGACTTCATTTTGGGTTGTAAAATGAAATTCCATGGATGGACTCCAGAGCAGCAGCTCAAAGGTTTGAAATTTCCTAGACTGTACTGAAACTAGGACAAGCTAAAGGCAGGTCCAAGCACAGTTACTACTCTGAGAGGAGTACAACAGTAAAGGCAACCATACAGTGAGCAATGGTGAATAGGGATGTAGCGAACTGTTCGCCGGCGAACTAGTTCGCGCGAACTTCGACTGTTCGCGTCCGCCGAATGTTCGCGAACGTCGCGCGACGTTCGCCAATTGGTGTTCGCGTTCGATTCGAAGTAAAATTTCGTTCGACCATTCGACCATTCGACCGTTCGATCGCTAAAATCGAACGATTTCCATTCGTTCGAACGATTATAAGCATTCGATTGAATTAAAATCATTCGATCGAATAGCTTCGATCGTTCGATTCGAACGAAAATCGTTCGATCGTACGAATAAAATCCTTCGATCGTTCGATCGAATGATTTTATCGAGCGTTCGAAGTTCGCGAACTGTTCGCGAACTGTTCGCTTTTTTGCCGGTGTTCGCGAACGGCGTTCGCGAACATCAAATCGGCAGTTCGCTACATCACTAATGGTGAATGCCACCTGAGATATTAGACTAGTAGCCATATATCTCTATTGTTCTGAACAACAAGAAGTGAAGAAGTTCTGAGGCTCATCTTTACTTTCTCATCTGCCTATGTACTATTTACTGACAGATATAGTTCCTTGTCAAGTCATGTCAAGTCTTTAGACCGATATCCACATCCACACACACAATGAAAATCAAACAAACGTCATTTTATAGGTGTATATGACAAGCTTCAAGTAGGACAGAGTAAATAAAATGGTTTATCCAGGTCTATGTATTTATTTAAAACAACTACTAAAAAATTGGTTGGAAGAATACCCATACAATAAGAAAATGCATAGGAAAAATTCATCAAAGGGGGTGAATGTCTGATTTAAATGTTGGAGGAATCACAGCCGGTTTTTAAACCAAACCTATTTTTGTAAAACCAAAGTGGGGCAGCATCGCTAGTGCAATGAGCACAATATCACTCTCTGCACTAGAGAGAACCTGGAAATTCAGCTATTTAATTACAAGGGGCGGCTTTTTTTGCTTATTTCACTTTTTTTCTTAACTCAAATGCCCCTTATATGCATCTCTTTTTTTCTTTTTATGCTACTTACAATTATCCTCTTTTCGCCTGATTTTTTTTAATTTTACCATTTATATATTTTTTCCCTTTTCTTCCTATGGTCTTTCAAAATTCCTCCTCTGTTTAACCTTTGTCCCATTGGGCTTTGCCATCTTAACCTAAAATCTTTCTCTCCAACTTCTTTTTGACTTGTTGCCTCTTTCCCCCTTTTTTGTTTCATACTCATTCCACTTACTTGGCTTCTTGCCCACTTTATTATCTCTTATTTCCTTTACCCATCTGCTCTTCGACCATTCTGTTCTCCATTAAAGGAAAACTATACCCCCCAAACAATGTAGGTCTCTATTAAAAGATACTGAGTAAAACAGCTCATGTGTAAAACCCTGCTTCATGTAAATGAACCATTATCATAATAATATACTTTTTTAGTAGTATGTGCCATTGGGTAATCATAAATAGAAAATTGCCATTTTAAAAAATAAGGGCCGCCCCCTGAGATCGTAAGATTCACTGTGCACACATACAAACCACATGTAAGGTCACATGAGCCAATTAACAGACAGAGTTCTGCCTTTTGCTTCCTCACTTCTTCCTGTTACAGTTAGAGTTGTAGTATTTCTGGTCAGGTGATCTCTGAGGCAGCACAGATAGAGTCACGAAATGGTGGTTCAAGGCAAGAGATGTAAAAGGGCAATATTTATGTAAATATATATTCCAGTTTGGTAAGATTCTTTAATATGTCATTCAATTTGATATAAACTATCTGTTGCTTAAGTATTCATTTTGGGGGTATAGTTTTCCTTTAAGGTTGTTGTTCTTATTCCCTCATGACTTCTGTTCTACACCCTTTTCTCTTCTAGTTCCACTTATATTCTGTTGTCTCTTAACCTTGTGCGATTGGATCACTTTATTCTTTCTTTTATGTTTCCCCTTTATATTCCAAACCTTCCATTCCCTTAATTGTATTATATTTGCCTCAACCCCCATTATCCATCTCATATTATATTTTTACCATTTAACCTCCTCCATTTGTCATTTTACTCCATTAAAGGGGATCAGTTACCCAGTCATATAAAAGCTGTATAATAAATCCATTTTCAAATTAAACATGAAATCCAAATTCTAGTTTTTTAACCAATGTGGGTGTGGTTGGGCAGAATGCCGCCCCCTAAATCCTTCCGCCCTAGGCCTGGGCCTAGGTGGCCTTTCCACAAATCTGGGCCTGCAGACAATTCATTTCACTTTTCATTCTGTACTTCCTAGATGTCACTGCACTTCTCTCATTCCCCCTCCCTCCTCACTATCTAATTGTGAAGCCAGTGCATGGCATGTTCATCACGTCTTCTATTCTGACAAATAAACAAGGATTTGGGAAGATGCACAGCGTACCTTCATAACAGAATGGTTGCCTGCTTGCTGAGATTGTGTAATTCCAAGATTGAAGATATTTATAGTGTAAATAAAATTTATTTTGCTTGAGAAACCCAATAGAAATGAATTTGTAATTATTTCTCACACTGACAGGTCCCCTTTAAGTTTATGCTAGAGAGAATTTGGACTGCACCATATATTTTAATGTTTCCCATTGTTCAACAGTACCTTAAATTTAACATATTATTTCTTTGTCTAGGGGGCATTGCAGCTTACAATTGTGGTTTAAGTAGAGTTGACAACTATGCACACGTTGACATGCACACTACTGGGATGGACTACTCCAATGATGTTGTGGGCAGGGCTCAGTGGTTTAAGCGGAATGGATTTTAGTAACAAAAACCTGCAAGCGATGTGTTCCATGTCCAGATTTCTGTTAGATTACTCTGTTTCTGCATTCAGTAAAATTTCCCAAATCAAAATAAACATTGTTGTTATATATGATATAATCATAATTTGCTGTGGGTTCCTGGGTTTCTGCTTATGTGTCACTGTTGTTCTTGAAGGCTGAACATTTTCACAGCATAGGTCATCTACTTTTGTTGGTTTCTGTCATTTTGTAACACAAAGATTATCTACAAATTATAAAATATTCTGTTTTGCATTCATTATAAGAACTTGTTGGACAGTTTAATCAAAGCTCTGCACTTTACTGTACTGGTTACTGTATACCCTCCCTTTTACCTGCAGATATTGTTTTTTGCTGACATTTTCTGTTTCTCCTGTGTTCATTTTGTTCATTTTGTAAAGAACAACCAGTGATGTGGATCCTTATGATCGAAGACCATTAGGCATTTTTTTTAGTAACTCAGATTCTTTTTATTGATACTGATATGTATCAGAGCTAAAGGTTTGCTTGGGGAAAATGGTGGGGAAAACTGTCATTCAGTTATAGTTCTGTAAGAACAAAGAAAATGTCATTTGAAACAGATCCATATAACAAATGTGCATTCATTTGTGACACTATTTAACACTATTTAGGAGTGTTGAGTGGGATTAGGATCCTGGTTACAAATTGCCCAGAAGTAAGGACTAAGGGGCAGATTTTTTAAGGGTCGAAGTGAAAATTCGAATTCAGAAAAAAACATTTTTTGGTCAAAACACTCAAAATCAAATTTTGAATTATCCAAACTTGAATCTAGTTTTTTAATTTGATTTGAGTTTTTCTAATGCAAATACAATTAGAGTTTTCAGATCAATTAGTCCAAACAGAGAAAATTTAATTTTATTAATACATTTCAGGTTTATGGGAAAAAAATGTTTTTAAAAAAACTCACATGAATTGGAAATTCGACCCTTGATAAATGTGCCTCTAAGGGGCAGATTTATCAAAGGTCGAAGTGAAAATTCTATTTTAAAAAAAAAAAAATGAATTTTTGTGTACTTCAACTAGGGAATAGTCCAAATTTGATTCAAATTTGAAATTTTTTATTGAAAATTTGAATTCAGAAATGTACCGTCTTTTTAAAAATTTGCCTTCGACCAATAGCCATCTAAAACCTGCCGAATTGCTGTTTTAGACTATGGGGGACCTCCTAGAACCTACTTGGAGTCAATTGGTGGACTTCGAAAAATCAAAGGGTTTTCTTGAAAAACAAATTCAAATTCGATCAAATGCGATATTCCTTCGATTCGTACGATTTGAATTCGATCTAAAACAGACCTATTTGACTGAAAACTGACCTATTCGGGCAAAACAAAACTTTGATTTAATTTCGGTTGGTCTTTCTGAATTTAAATTTTTACGTTTTTCAGATTTGAAATTCGACCCTTGATAAATCTGCCCCCTAGTGCCAGAGTTAGCTCCACTTAGGCTAGAGGCTGAAAGCTGGGCATACCCCCTTATATGCTGGATTCTCTGTCTCTTACCTTGCGAGTCTATACCGGCCATTGGTGCCGTGAGTATAACCGTATCCACGGATGTTATATGTCCCTGCTTATCTCTTATTAAACTGCCATATGGATTTTGTTCTTCAATAAATAAGCTCTATGGTTAAGTTGCAAGAACCACTGGCATTCATCTATTGTACATTGCATACACTTACAGCTGTATAACAGCTGGCCACCACACCCCCTAAAGTAATATTGGGGTAAACCTACTAGTTGAGAATCATGGAGCCGCTCATTTTACAATAGCCCGAGCCCTGCAAAGACCATGTTATGATAGATGTAAAAAGGTTTACTTTCTGGCCTCAGTATCTCTTTAAGATATAGGTATAATCAATAAAAATGTTTTGCTTTAACTACAGGGAACACAGGTTTCATTGTCTCAAGAAGGAATCCTAACATCATATTCTGCTGAACTCGGTTCTCAAAAGTGTAATAAACTTATTTCAAGAGGCTGATTTATAAAAAATTTTAAAAAGCAGCAAAAAATTTGAACATGAATATATTGGAGAATATTGTTTCAATACCGACTAATAGTCTGTATTTATTAAAGAAATAACCCGCAAAAAGTCACCAGACAAAAACGTGGCACGTAAGGGCTGGCCAGGTACAATAAATGTCAATTGGAACTGTATCAAACAACTTTATTTATTTATTAATTTTACCAGTTTATGAAAACATTTAAGCCTCATTAAAAATTAATGGAACAATGCGATTCTTGCTGGTATATGACTTTTTTTTATAAGAGAAAAAAACACATTTGGCAATATTCTGCCGCATTTCTTTTAAGTAGGCTAGTGTTTGAGAAAAAATAGTTGCGTGAGTTATACCTTTTTTTACACATTTGTTTTTTCCCCCAACCTCGAAAATGAGTGGGTTATTTATAAATGTCTGAATGCCAAAAACTAAAAAGAAATCATTTTTTTTACTAAAACTCACATTTTTCGAGATTTATTATACCCCGAGGCTGCAAAGAGTCAGAATCTGAATATCCGGCATCTCAGACCTGCTGAGGTTGTATATAAGTCAATGGGAAAGGTCCCTATCTGAAAGCTTATGTGGTCTGTGTTGAAATTAGACCAAAAATCATACTATTTTGTACTTTTCGGGCAAAGCTCCAAAAGATTCAGGCTTTTCAATGAAAAAGCCTGAAAAAATCTAGGTTCTTGCTCGATTTTATCGAGTTTGTACCAGATCCAATTAAATTTGTGCTTTTTGAATAATAAATAAGGTCCAATTGTGGATTCTAGTTTAGTCTGACTTTTTTTTATATAAATACTCAGAATGTTAAATCGTTTTTGCAACCATCTTGTTGGAAACACATCAGCTCAGATGGCAGCTCAACAAAATGGTCTTATACATACAAGAGAATTTTATTGTGTCGCATGAATGAAGTGAGAAATTTTTACTCACTGAACTTAGCATGGGATAGAACTGCTGAATATTTTGCTGTGCTAAGCAAAATTAATTGAAACTGCTTACAGTGTTCTTGGTTAATTAAAAATTCCAAATCGTACATTTGTTGCCGAAAACTGCATCTTTTTTGGGTTTGACGCCAAGAAACCTGCAACTTTTTCTGATTATCACCTGAAAAACACAAAATCTTTGGATTATTGAACAAAACCCAGGGCAGATCAGCATATCTTTCAATTGTAAACAGAACATCTGCCATTGACTTCTACATTTCTATACATTGTTCATTTATTTTGCATAAATAAATCCCACCCTACAAATATCACATTTGTCCATGACCTTGAGTTCAGTTCAACAGTATTTATTTTTGATATTCAATAAGGTGTGATAACAAAACAAATTCCTTAATATTTCATTCAATGACTGAACTGCCATGCATCTGACATTATGGGGAAAGGTCAGGGTTATTCTGAAGGGAAACATATTTGGGCTCTATGCCTTTAGTATATATGTTAGACCTGTATATTTACTGTAAAAAACAAATAGAGCCAAGACATTCTCAGAAAACAGATACTGTATGTACAAAAGACAAGTCAAGCTTTTGCTGTTTTAAGTTACAATGAAACAACAGAACAGAAAGAGATAAAGACACATGATAAACGTCATACTGGGCAAATTAATATCTTATAGATGTTTTACTATTATTTAACGCTATCGATTGATTAGTGAATGCCTAGTAGTGATGACTCATCATCACCGATGAGGGTTTTTTTGGCTGGCAAAAATTCGCTGAGACTTAAGAGTCGCCACAAGAAAAAACACCTGTTGACTTTAATGCATTTAGACAAAAAGAGCCAAGACAAAAACGTCTCTGAGACACAATGTCTAGAGAAAGGGGTTCATTTAACATGGGACAATCTTGGTTACTTTTTAGAGTGTCCATAAAGAGTGCATAAAACCAGAGTACTACAAGGCCGATGCCTAGGACAGGAACTTTAGGGGCAGCCCTTGATGGCAAATGCTCATGGTACACCGGGGTAGAGTATTCTGCAGTTAATTAGAAGATCCTCGCTCCTTCCTGCTAAATTCTAGACACCCAAAATGGTAAAATACCATCCACCTGACTTTTGACTGGTCCACTGCGAATTTTTGGGTTGTGTCATTTGATCAGGAGCAATGTGTCATCAAAGAATTCTGTTTCATAGCAGAGGCCCAAAGACAGACCAATTAACAGTACTTTTTTATTTAAACATAAACATAAGGTTAACGTGCCTGCCCAAAAAAGTATGCACTTGGATATGGCTGGTCAGGTGAAGCTTAGGACTACCTCACTTACAGTAGGTGAGAATATATACAGTATATATATGTGTGTTTTTATGTATGACTGCATTTACTATTGTGATTACTAGTAGAACACTAGAGAGCACTGCTGCGCTTTTTTCTGTACCGAAATGCTGCATCTAATTACTTGGCTTATACATAAATACAGCTCTCAGAATGAACTAAGTCCCCTGTGTTGGTTTTGGACATTTTATTTTCATTCGAAATGATCTTTCCTCGCTTAGAACATTTCCTTTTTGTACACGGTAATAAAAATGATGCAGTGCAATGAATACCCCGCTTGCTTTTGTAGTGGGAATTAAAGTGATTATCCGGTTTGTACGTCAGCGGAATTTCCATAGAAAACCCAGCGTATTAAAAGTTGGTGTGCCATTCCACAGAACTGAAATTCAACACAGATTCGGGAAATGGCTGTTGGGTTACTTGGCTCCTGTGTCGATGAGAATAAGCAAAAGCCAGCAGAGGATACAGTCCCGGCTCCAGGGCAATGCCTTAGGGACCATTCCAAAGAAACAGAATATTAGGACTCCTCCACCTAGTAAAGAATTAGTAATTGTTATGACTGCAACTTTGACAATTCTTACAACACCTCGAGGGCTATAGGCTGGACAGGACCATCACAGACAATTATTTTATTTGTATAGGAAAACAAAACAAATAATGTATATAATAATAGGATTATGTACAACAATATGGCCTCTGGTACATCTCCCAGTACACACTGAAATGTATCTTGGTTGGAGTATACTTTATATTTGATAATGATGACAGTCCAAAAAGAAAACACCATGAAGGCTCCAACAGAAATTTTCTATTTACTTTAAATGGTTTTCTCAGTAATGCAGATAATATTTTTATTATTTTCAGTAAGTGAATATATCTAAATATGGGGAAAAGTGCTCCCTTCTTCAACATCGTAATAATAATATTTCAATTAAAACGAGGAGTGTCTACTTAAGTGCAGTAAAAAAAGAGCATTGACTCAAGGGATACCACCATTTTAATAGATGATACAGCCTCATTATGGGTGCAGTTTTGGGTTCCAGTATAGTGATGGGTGAATAAATTCGGCAGACACAGATTTGCGGCAAATTTCCACATTTCCGATACATTTGCGAAACTCCAGTGAAAACTTACTTTAATGCTGGCATCAAAATTGATGCATGCATCAATTTTCGAGTTTCACAAATCAAAAATTCGCCCATCACTATTCCAGTACATAAGAAGAATATTAATGAGTTGGAGGGAATGCAGATGAGTGCAACTAAACTGGTTAAAGTTATGGTACAATTAAACTATAAAAAAAGATTGGCAGCGTAGGTGGTTCTTCTTGGTGAGGACAGTGAGTTTGTGAGTTCCCTGCCGGATGATATTTCAATGGCAGATTCTATTAATGCCATTTATTGGCTTTGATGACTTCTTGGCCAATCACAAAATCCAGGGCTGTATCAGTAGGTCTAGATATGTATAGTATATATTTATACACTAGGGTTGAACTTGATGGTCTTTCTTCAATCCAAATTTACTATGTTTTTTAGTAATACACTCCTAATCGCAGGCCCCATAGTGGGGAGCTAATAACATCGCACACTATTCTTTTCACATATATTTGTTTAAAAAAAAATCTGCCTTTGCATGGAAAGACTATAGGGCAGATTTACTAAAGGGCCAGTTGCCGCCTGCGACTACTTTGCACACTTCGCCAGGCGCAAATTCGTTACCACTACGTTAGTTCACTAAAATGCAAAGCTGCATCCTGGGCACGGAATGCTGGCGACTTTTCACTAGCGATACGTCTTCATTTCAAGCATTTCCTAGTGAAGATTCTCTAGCGTTTGTTTATGCCTTGCAAAAAGTTGCTAGTGATCTTACGCTTAGGTCAGTTTGAATAGGGCTACAGTAAAGTTGTATGGACGTCTTTATTATAAATGCTGGTGCAAATGCTGTAAGTGGCCACTTTTTAATACAAATGTCCAAGGAACCTTAATAAAGACAAAATAGTTCATATAATGCCCTAGACATGTTGTCTGTGTCTGCCTAACTTGCATGTATAAATGACACAGAGGACAAGTAAGGGGACAAGTAGAGGGACAGGAGATGGCCCCCAACCCATCATCAAGGTTTACTTTAAAACAGGGGTGCCCAAAAGGTTGAGCGGGATCTACCAGTAGACCTTTAGCTGGGGATCAGTAGATCTCAAGAAACTGTCAACAAGATCTGCTCCTGTAAGCAATTGTCTCCTGAAGTTCCTAAACATGACTGTTTTGCCAACCTCACTGTCTTTTCTCAACCAATCAGTTACAGTTTCTAATGTTAATGGAATGCTGCTGCCGCCCCTTCATAGAGAAACATAGGGGATCAGATGGGCAGTGTAAAAATATCAGGCAAATACTTTTAGAGCAGAAACACTCGGTCAGATTAGTCGCCTGTCGACAAATCACCTCTTCTTTTTTCGCCAGAAAATTCTCAAGGGGCAGGAAATATCCCATAATACTGTTTTTTTTACCCATCATTCTTTGCTGACAGCAAACTTCTGCAACAGCAGCATTTTCAGCTCAGAGGCGTATTATTGGCAGCAGCATCACAGTCCAAGGATTCGTCAGCCTCTACCCTTTTTTGGTTTCATTGTGATTGGCTACATTAAATTGTGCATTTATATGAAGCAAAGAGATTGACTGGTATGATTTTTTGTTCATATGATTCTATTGGCAGAAGGGTTTATATGATGCATAAATGTTTGATTGGTGTTACTCTGGTGATGTTGTTGGATGGTAAGTCAATTAAGTTTGAGTTTTGAAGATGCATTTCTGGCCATAAATGTCACAGTAAAAATTGCCATAATAACCACTATAAAAAAAGACTATTTTATAGCATAAATATTCGTAAAAACGTAATTTGTCGCCAGAAAATTTGCAATTCGCTAAAATTACCTATAACATAAGCTGGTTCGTTAACGTAGTTTCCACAAGTGATCGCAATGACTTCTGAGCACATTGCTGTTTAGTAAACGTCGAATCACTGCAAATATTCTGGCGAAAAAAATATTGTCAGCGATAACAACATGCGGAAACTTAAAGTCAGATTTACTGCACTTTAGTAAACGGATCCCTTAAACACATTTTTTTCCAGGGGTGGCACACAACTACACTGACTGGGCATCAAACTACAAAATATTTTCTTTGTAACCCTTCATATCAAGACTGTTCTTTAAGATAAATTGCTAATCAATAATGGAAGAGGAATGTGTAAGCAATAAAAAAAAGAATTTTTTTTTTCACTAAGCGCCAGAAATACGTTAGCGACACCTTTGCCACACTTTACTGCACTTCGTCAGGTGAAGTTTCACCAGGGCGCTGCTAAATTCGAAGTTGCGCTCAGGGAGGCGAAAGGTAGCAAAGTTGCGCTAGCGTTAATTCGGCAAGCAAGGCGAAGTTACACTAGCGATGCCTAATTTGCATATGTAGCAGCAAATACATTACAGAAGCCTGGGAAAGCTTCATAAAATAGTTGTTATTTTGCCCTATACATGTGCCCACTGTATAGTTTAGGTGCCATATGTTAGGAAATGTAGGGGGGAAGGAAGGTACCCCCAAATAAATTTATGATCTTTTTCAGCCTATCACCCTTAAAAAAGTAAAAGACGCCAGCGTTTTTGGGACTTGGAAAAAATTGAAACTTTTTTTAAAGCAAGCCCTATCTACTATGGTCTGAGGTGGCGAAGGCAAGTCTGGCGCAAGAGGTAACGTTCAGTAAAATGCGCAAGTTAGTGAATTAGCGTAGTTACGTCCCTTTGCCATAGCGCAACTTCACCTGGGGTAAGGGTGCAAAGCAGCGCTAGAGTAGGTCCACTTTGCTAACGAATTTATGCCAGCACCTGTTAATAAATCAACGAACTAACAAAATTACATCACACTGGCGAATTAGCGCAAGCGTTAGCCGCTTCGCGCTTTAGTGAATTTGTCCCTTTGTAGGTAGTGTTCAAACTTGCAGCAGAAGAAGCCTTTCATATTATAAGCTTCAGCGTAACAAATATGTTAAATTAGACCCCAAACAACATCACATTGAACAGCAGCTTAACTTCAAAAATATGTTTACAAAGAACTGTCAGTCTTTTCTTAATGCCTTGGGCACATTATTTTAACTATCTCTGCTCAGACTACAATTAGTTCCTTAACGTACTTTACCTGCACTGTTCCTAATGCGCCAAAGTTATGTTTACATCTGTTCAAGAGTTCAACATTATTAAGAATAATAACGATTTTTAAAAGGAGTACTGGCACCTGCGGCCACCAGAGAATACAAACTGCAAAAACAAAGACCTGTCATTCGTTTTATTGGCATTTCTCAGTTTAACTGGCTAAACAGCTTGATTACCTGTTATGTCAGATAGTTTAGCACCTAGCAATGCTCCTTCTGTCATATGTTATGAAAGTACCTATAGACCATCCTTCTTTGCTTCATGTATTGTTTCAGACTTAAAGGGATACTGTCATGGGAAAAAAACATTTTTTCAAAATGAATCAGTTAATAGTGCTGCTCCAGCAGAATTCTGCACTGAAATCCATTTCTCAAAAGAGCAAAAATTTATTTTTTTATATACAATTTTGAAATCTGACATGGGGCTAGACATATTGTCAATTTCCCAGCTGCCCCAAGTCATGTGACTTGTGCTCTGATAAACTTCAATCACTCTTTACTGCTGTACTGCAAGTTGGAGTGATATCACCCCCTCCCTTCCCCCCCAGCAGCCAAACAATTGAACAATGGGAAGGTAACCAAATGGCAGCTCCCTAACACAAGATAACAGCTGCCTGGTAGATCTAAGAACAACACTCAATAGTAAAAACTCATGTCCCACTGAGACACATTCAGTTACATTGAGAAGGAAAACCAGCAGCCTGCCAGAAAGCATTTCTCTCCTAAAGTGCAGGCACAAGTCACATGACTGGGGGCAGCTGGGAAATTGACAAAATGTTTAGCCCCATATCAGATTTCAAAATTGAATATGAAAAAATCTGTTTGCTCTTTTGAGAAATGGATTTCAGTGCAGAATTCTGCTGGAGTAACACTAATGACTGATGCGTTTTGAAAAAAACATGTTTTCCAATGACAGGATCCCTTTAATAAAGACATCAATTGTTTCAGGTAATGTCACTAAAGCAGCTTATTATTATAAAATGAGGATATTGTACATTTTTGTTGGCAAGCAAGTGCAGTGAAGATAAGTCAGTGGCCAGTGTGATATCCAGGTAATAAGTTGAAGGGTTAGTAGGCAGTAAGGGTCAAGGTAGATAGCAATGTTCTCAAGCAAAATGTTCAGGATATCAGAAGCCAGAATAGTCAAGCAGTCTGGGTCAGCAGGAGTTAGTCAGAAGCTGTTGAAGAAAGTGGGGCTCAGAGGAACGAGCACAATAACTTACGGCTAATTTTACTTGACCTAAGGATGTCAGTGTGCAGTGGCTCCTCCGAATATGCTATGTGTTATTATGCAAGCGCAATAACATCATACAGTGCTATACACAGCGCTGTGCTTTAAAAACACATGTTATTAATAGTAATCGAATGTGCAGCTTGGCACTAGCACCCCAGAACCATCACATGCCGCAAACAAAACAGCTGTCACTGCAGGAGAGTATATAAGGTTCCATCATCTCCCTCAAGCTTTCTGCCCCAGTCTCCTAAACATAGGTCAAAGCAGAGGATACATCTGATGCTTTCTAAACGAAGCTCATTAGGCCTCTATTTATTTTGAGTGTACTGGTCTAAATAAATACACTGTACAGAATCGACTCCATAACAAAGAAGACACTTGTTGGAAATGAGAGTTTGCCCATGACCGTAGATCTAGAATCCACATTAACCCAGACACACACAGACACTAGTGATGGGCGAATTTATTCTGCAGGCACGAATTTGTGGCGAATTCCCACGATTCGCCGTCGGGGAATAAATTCACGAAAATTCGCCTTCATAAAAAAAATGGTCGCTGGCATCAAAAATGAGACGCCGGCGCCATTTCGCCAATTTTTCACTGTTTCGTGAATTTTGCAGAAAATTCACTAATTTTTCGGCAAAGCGAAAAAGACCAAATTCGCCCATGCATATTTACAGTTTTCAAACTATTTATGGAAAAAGAACAATTGTTCACAGTTCTTTTGATGTCGGTACTAATGCTGTCGGAGGACAAGAAACTTGCATAATATGCATTGTTCTGTGAAATTCTGGGCTGCCCACAGCAATATGCGTCACGTTAAGATGGGTTAAATACACCATTTTTACAATAACAGGCCCTATAAGAATCAGAAGGCAATGCCAGCCTGTGGCAGAAAGGACATCTTCAAACTAAAAGTCACCAAAAGTATAAAAACAAGTTGTACAGTATATGAAGAAAACAGGTGCTTGGCTTACATTCTGTTATTTTATTATTTTATAATGTAGATGTGGGGGCTCTGCAACCACAAACCATCATTCATTTTGGCTGTGCACACACTGCGGCCTCTGGTCAGCCTGGTTGGCTATTGACTGGTCAGATGTGTTATTTGTCTAGTGGCAGCCGCACTGCAGGATAAGAGGGAAAGTGTCTAGAGGAAAAATACAATTTCATGTATGCAATATTCTCTTAAAATGTCTCTGAAACTCTGGTACAATTTAATTGTAAAGAGACAGTTTAGAACGACTTCCTAGAAAGCAATTGGAGAGAAACCTCATTTTAGATTAAAAAAAAGTGTCTTCAAGAACACTCCAGGAATAATGAGCATCCACAATGTAGCTCTTTCAAAAAGTGTACAAACCATCTATGGCTTTCAATAAATTTGGAGTTGGAGAACAAGTTGGAGATGTTGGAGAACAAGGAAGGCCCTATTTACAGTGGAGTTGAAAAATATTAGATACCTAGGTTTGCTTCTTGAGCTGGTACTCGTTAAGAAATAACTGTACAGGCCCATGAACGATTGAATAGCAGTGGTCCAGACTGAGAATATAACTAGGCCCTGGCATTTTAGAGGCCCAACCAGCCCATACAGAGGCCCAAACAGTCCCCACCAGCCCAATAAATAGTGACTTTCAATGGGACCTTATAGCAGCCCCTCTGGCATTTGTTAGAACCCACAGATTGCCAGTCCAGGCCTGAGCAGTGCCATCTTATCTTGTTTTCCTAGTTCTCCCTCCGGTCCCTCCTATTTCACAACTTTGTAGCACTACAATCTACAGCTAAGGTTATTTATTAAAGTCATGCAAAAAACTAGAAAAATCTAGTTTTTTTACTATAAAATCCAAATTTTCATTGCGAAAGAGACTCAAAATTTTCAAGATTTACTATACCCCGATGATGGAAAAAGTCAGAATCTGAAATCCTCCATCTCAGACCTGCTGAGGTTGTATATAAGTCAACGGAAGTATTTCATGCTTTTCAGGCAAAAATCTGAACATTTTGGACATTTGGGGAAAAAATCAGAAAAAACATACAATTCGAATTTTTGCTCCTTTTTATTGAGTTTCCCCCCGATCCAATTAAATTGTGCGTTTTAAATAATAAATAAGGTCAAATTCTGGATTCTAGTTTGCTCTGACTTTTTTTAAAAACAATTATCAGAAAAATTCAGATTTTAATAAATAACCCACTAAGTCTGAGAAGTCGGCTAAGCAAAATGGTGAAAAGGTGGTGCAATTTTTAGGACCGGCCTGGGGAACAAACCAAGCAATTTTGTTCATGGTGGGGAGGTGACTAAAATGTTGGCACCCCAAATGTTGGCACACCTCAATGAACAGGCTGTCTACTGGTTCACATTGAGAAAATGGTATCCAAAGACCATGGATAGGGGGATAGGGCTGTGTGTGGATGGGGATAATTACATAGTTAAGTTGGGTGGGAAAAAAGATAAATCAAGTTCAACCCCTCCAAATAGCAGCCCTCCAGTAGATTTATTAGAACACAAATTGCTCAAGGGCATTGACTACATGGAAAAGTTGGGTGGCACCATACATTATATCCCTTTATTGTTGGGGTTGATATATTACTCTGTCATGTATACTCTTATTTTTGTTGTGGTTATCTGGCACTTCAGGGCAGAGCAGCAGTCACAACCTCTTAAGTAGTTATGGGCGAGAATTTGCGGCAAAATTCAGCGTTTCGCTGCCGGCGAATAAATTCATGAATTTGCCTTGAAAATTCGACGGTTTTTTTGATGCTGGTGACAATTCCGATGCCGGAGACAATTCTGACGCCTGCAACAATTAAACGTACGCCCATTGACTTTAATGCGCGCCAAATTGTCGCAGGCGTTTTGGCGAACTGAATTGGGACAATGTCGCCCATCACTACTCTTAAGATTTGAACCCATGAGGAGGTTCAGAGTCTTTCAGTCAAATCAGACTTGTACAGTGCATGAAACACAAAAGCTAACTCAGAAGCTATTTCAGTTAACAAATGTGTCTTTAAATACAGCAGCAAGCTGGTTCTTTATCATGAGGTGAAAATAGACATCAAAGTCTGTCAGAATGCCATGTTCAAGTTATAAAAAGGAGGTGGGCGAATGTAAATATAAAAGGAAAAACTTAGACAGCATTAACACATCTAACTGTGTCTGAAAATCTGCCAAAGGAATAACAAAGCAAGGTTGTGTGCGAGAAAGACTTGCGTTTATGGCTGTATTTTCACAAGCACAGAATAAAAGTTGGCAATGATAATAACCAACTGGGTAAACTTTCCATTAACATAGGTTATGAATGTTATAGAAGTAGGAAATCCTTCTTTAAGAGGTTCAATTTTCAATATCAACAAGTTTAAAAAAATAGTAGTGACATTGCAGTATATTTTTTTTTTGCTTTGGAGACACAAGGGCTGAATAGAATTCTGCTTTGCAATGAAATATAACAAGGGATGCCTAGAACTATTGGCGCATGAACAAAGTAGAACAGAATGAAAGAGCTTAATAAAAATGTTGGGGCAAATTTATACAATTAAGATCAAATTGACAAATTCACCTACACACCAATATTACAACTAAAAAAAGTACACTTGTTGAGTTAGGGATGAAAGTTTATATCGCAGAGTGAATTATTTATAGTGTAATTTAGGAATAAAAATTACAAGCATTACAGAATCCCTTTCATGTTCATTTAATGATCAGTCATGAGAGCTCATTTATAAGTAAAAATGGATGAAGTTGACGAGTTGACACAATTAATTAATAGTGTTGTGCAAAGCCACTCCTTGCATAATTGCACTTGGCATTGATGTATCCGATCCCCACTTTTACAAATCATGTGCCAGCATAGCTAATGATGAAGGGAAACCCTTGAACTACTGGCAACTTCAGCTGGCAGCAATGTCTAAAATTATCATCATGTAGTTGTAGTGTCAACATATTTCACATTAATTTACAATCAGTCACTGTCAGGACCAGTGATGGGCGAATAAATTTGCCTTGCGCAAATTTCTGTGTTTCACCGCTGGCGAATAAATTAGCATAAGTCCCATGAAAATTCGCCTGCATCAAAAATTTTTGAAAGCGTGTCCAAAAAGTTGCTTGCGTCAACACTATTCGGACACCTGTTGACTTTAACGCCGGCGGCACAATTGATGTGGGCGTCAATTTTCGAGTTTCACAAATATTTTGGAGAGAAATTCAATCATCACTAGTCAGGACTGACCAAAGGTGTGTGGTTGGCAGGTGGGAGCTGAAATGCATGGTAACGTGTTGACACCATGTTTGGTGTTAGAAGAACCAGAATACAGGAAATGTGCTCAGAACGATGTTTAATGGATAAGTTGAAACAGCTGGTGCTGGTGAGACAGAAGACAAATTAGAAAGAGTATAATCTGAAAGATAAGTCAGTATAACAAACCAGAGGTCTGGGGAAGGCTTCAGGCTGATGCAAGTCCGTGTACACCGGCAAGAGGTCTTAGATGGGAGGCAGACAACACAAGTCCAAGGAACAGGCAAGAGGTCTTAGATGGGAGGCAGACAACACAAGTCCAAGGAACAGGCAAGAGGTCTTAGATGGGAGGCAGACAACACAAGTCCAAGGAACAGGCAAGAGGTCTTAGATGGGAGGCAGACAACACAAGTCCAAGGAACAGGCAAGAGGTCTTTGGTCTTTGGTCTTTGGTGCAGACAACACAAGTCCGTTAAACAAGCGAAGGGTCAAAACCAGGAGATCAGATCAAGTATGGGAGCAGGGACAAGGTATTAACAGGACTGAGGAACAAGCAGGATAGGGGAAAACAGGAATCCAGAACACTGGCAAAAAGAGACATAGGTCAATGATCCAGCAATAGCTTATATAGGGCCTTGATGATAAGATTACTGACACTTGACCTTAAAGAGATTATGGGAGACAAGGAATAGCAGTAGTCTATACGGACAGTCCGAAGTGTGAGCTCCAGCTGCCTCCAGTGGCTCAGCAGTCCAGTTAACATGCAGACCAGGGATTGAATCCGGAATAGTC
Organism: Xenopus petersii; assembly: GCA_038501925.1. NCBI lineage: Eukaryota > Metazoa > Chordata > Amphibia > Anura > Pipidae > Xenopus > Xenopus petersii. The sequence continues at coordinate 13,727,785 of CM076687.1, read as the reverse complement.
CTGACAGTCACTTACAAAACAAAAGAACAGATTTATCAACAATTGTTTGCAGTGCAAAGTTGTCAGAACGAATCATCACTATTCATTCTGAAATCTAGTTTTTAATTATTGCCTAAGAAAGTGTGATAGTGTTTCCAGGAAAGTGAATTCAATCAATATCAATAAAATCCGCTAGAAATAAATCTTTAAAAATACATTGTTCATTGACATAGTAACATAGTAACATAGTAAGTAAGGTTGAAAAAAGACACATGTCCATCGAGTTCAACCTTTTTTTTTTTTTATTAACTACCTATCTGCCAGTTGATCCAGAGGAAGACAAAAAACCCATCTGAAGCCTCTCAAATTTGCCTTAGAAGGGGAAAAATTCCTTCCTGACTCCAAAATGGCAATCGGACATAAATTGGATGAAATATTTTCAATGATTCGTTATTTCTGAGTAGTGATGGGCAAATTTGCGGCATTTCAATGAAAATTTGTGAATTTCCAGCGAAATTCCCGAAAAAGCGAAAAATTTGCTGGTGTCAAATTTTTCTGACGCCGGCGAATTTTCGCCAGCAAATTTTTGAAGGCATTTCACAAATGGTGGTGAATCGCGCAAATTCACTGCGAATGTGTAAATTCGCCGATCACTATGTCTGATTTATAAATTTCCTTAAAGCTCAGAAAAGGAAAAAAATCTACTTGGCCAACTGAATTCATAAGTCTGGGTATTGACTATAAATAAACCTTGAAATATATTTGCCAGCAAAGCTAGAAAGATTATTTCTTTGTTTAGTCTGTCTAGGACTCAACAATGTCTTATTTTTTAAGATTCTTTGGACCTAGGGTTTTTTGGGATAATGGATCTTTCCATAATTTGGATCTTCATACTAGTGATGGGTGAATAAATTAGCTTGGCACAAATTTGCAGGAAATGTCCACGTTTCGCCACTGGCGAATAAATCTGCGAATCTCCCGTGAAAATTCACTGGTGAAAATTTGCCGGCGTCAATTTTCAAAAATTTTTCCGTGAAAACGTTCGAATTACTCTATTTTTTTCGTGAAAACTTTTGAAATTGCACGATTTTTGTGTGAAAATGTTCGAATTGCTCGTTTTTTTTGTGAAAACATTCAAATTTCACAATTTTTTTGTGAAAAATTTCAAGATTTTTCATGAACTTTCTGATTTCACAAACCTTCACGTATTTTTCACCGTTTTTGCGGGAAATTCGCAAATTTGAGGGCAAAACGAAACAGGAGAAATTCGCCCATCACTACTTCATACCTCAAGTCTACTAGAAAATCATGTAAACATTAAGGGGCCGATTCACGAAGGGTCGAATATCGAGGGTTAATTAACCCTCGATATTCGACTAGGAACTAAAATCGTTCGACTTCGAATATCGAAGTCGAACGATTTTGCGCAAATCCTGCGATCGATCGATCGAAGGATTTTTCATTCGATCGAACGATTAAATCCTTCGAATCGAACGATTCGAAGGATTTTAATCCAACGATCGAAGGAAAATCCTTCGATCAAAAAATCCCAGGCAAGCCTATGGGGACCTTCCCCATAGGCTAACATTGACTTCGGTAGCTTTTAGCTGCCGAAGTAGGGGGTCGAAGTTTTTCTTAAAGAGACAGTACTTCGACTATCGAATGGTCGAATAGTCGTTTGATTTTCGTAGTCGAAGGCCGAAGTAGCCCATTCGATGGTCGAAGTAGCCCAAAAAAACTTTGAAATTCGAATTTTTTTTAATTCGAACCCTTCACTCGAATTTAGTGAATCGGCCCCTAAGTAAGTCCAATAGGATTGTTTGGCTTCCTATAAGGATTAATTATATCTTAGATGGGATCAAGTACAAGCTACTGTTTTATTATTACAGAGAAAAAGGAAATCAGATTTAAAAATTTGGATTATTTGATTATAATGGAGTCTATGGGAGACGGCCTTTCTGTAATTCAGAGCTTTCTGGATAACGGGTTTCCAGAATATAAGCAAAAAAATATTCACTCCCCAAAGCCAATTTTTGAACATATATCCCCTTTAAAAGGTTGAATTTGATGGACGTGTGTCTTTTTTCAACATAACTTACTATGTTACTATGTATTTTGGAAGTCCAGTCTGTTGCCCTCAAACTACAGTCCCATAAACATCATTAGGGAGACACAATTTGTTCACCGCAGAAAAAACAATTGTAAAGTTAAAAAGAAGAATTGTACGTACGGATACAGAGAGAGGGGAATGTGACAAAGTTGGGCAGTTTATACAGGAGTACTAATATTGAAACCATGCAATGAAACAGCACATTTTCAGACCATTCCCTTTCCCTCACTTCCCTGGAAAAAAAAAAGAATTCCCAAGATTCAGTTTTATGCATTCTTAACTGACCACAACAGCTTTCAAGTTGGGCTGTAACCTGAACACTGCCATTTGTTTTCTGCTTTCCCAGAATGCTCTAATCCCTATAAGCTGCCTTCGCAAAAATAGACTTTAATATATAACCTTTATGCGGTGCTGTTTTTAAACAGTTTCAGATGTGATACTGAATACCTGTGACTTTGGAGGGTTTCTTGCAGCTTGTTGCTAACAGCTGAGGCTTTAACGAGGATTATCCCTCCAATTCGGAACAATTTAACAAGGGCTGAGTTTAAAGGCTTTCTTTTAACACACAAAAGATTTAATTTCTCCAGCTAGTAAATATTCCTTATCAGATGAAGAAAACATACTTTTCCCAGTCCCACTAGGTTAGCTGACAAAATCAGTTAACTGTGATCCTAAATATATGCCTACATAATCCAGAGACAATAAGGGGCAGATTTATCAAGGGTCGCAGTGAATTAGAGGGAATTTTCGAATTAAAAAAAATCGAAATAGGATACTACGACGTTCGACCATTCGATAATCGAAGTACTGTCTCTTTAAAAAAACTTTGACTTCAATACTTTGCCAAATAAAACCTGCCGAAGTGCTAAGTTAGCCGATGGGGACCTTCTAAGTTTTTTGAAGTCGAAGTAAAATCGTTCGAATCATCCGAATAGTCCGATTCGAAGGATTTAATCGTTCGATTGAACGATTTTACTTCGACCAAAGAATACCTAAATTCGATGATATTCTAATTCGATATTTTTTTATTTCAAAATTCTTCTTCTTCTTAGTGAGCCACCGCTGGAGCAATGCCATGTCCCGCAGTTTGCCGAACAGCAAAAGTAATATGGAACTGGCAACTCTCCTGTGCTGCAGCCGCCGGCTCTGATTTCAGGTAGTCCAGCAGGGAGGCGTCGGGCTCCACGGGCCAGAGGGGGGGTGAGAGAGGGGTTCAGGATGGCGGTGGTATAGCAGGAGGACACCGGTAGGAAGTTGTCATCTGTTCTGCACTTCCGCCTCCAGCAACGTGGCACCTGGCTGGCCCTTTTGGAAGTTTGTTTCTCCAATGGGAAGCGATAGCGGGTATTTCCAAGCGTGTTAAGCCTCACACTGCGTGTTGCCCTTGTTTCGTGAAGAACAGGACTCACCTGACGCCAGGCCCAGATCGCGGTCTACCAGGAACATTGCCGGGATCTACTGGTAGACCGTGGTCGGCGTCCTGGGCACCCCTGACGTAGACGCTTCTATTTAGGGGAGTGATGGTGGACTTTGTGGGAGGTACCGGTATGTGTCTCCCATAACGATGTTGTACATGTTTTTAATTCCTCAGGGTCCTCAGCAACCTCGACTCCAACAAAAGGTATTTTCCCGGTGCCCTTGCAGTGCTGCACAGACATTGACTCGAGTATAAGCCGAGGTATAATTTTCCAGCACATTTTGGGTGCTGAAAAACTCGGCTTACACTGGAGTATATACGGTAAATTACTTTTTAGTAGGGTTATAGTACGGAGATCCAAATTACGGAAAGACCCCTTATCCATAAATCTCCAGGTCTTGAGTATTCTGCACCATTTCACTGACCCAAATTAAATCATCTATTCTACACAATATTACCAAAAGTACACCTTCCTGTCCAACATCTCCTTTGGAAACCAGGGGTATTAATATAACATTTGTCCTGCCTTTGCTGCTATAAAAGCCTTTACATTTATGGGAATGCTTTCTCTTGGAATATAGGTGAAACTGATAATGGCTGATGGTTCCAATGCATGCCACTGAGGTTCAGTTTAGTTGAGGAATTTTTAAAGACACGGGGGCATTATTGTGCTGGTATAGGTAAGGATCGTCTTCAAAAGTAGGATGCAATAATAAAAAAAGTAACTGTAGAATGCAGTGTTAAAGTTTCTTTGACTGGAATCAAGGTTGCAGCACACACTGTGATAAACTGCCCAAACCACTATTCCTCTTCCAGCAAACCTTGCACTCTGCATTACATAATCAAGCATGTAGCATTCCACTTACATCCGCCAAAGCCAGACTAGCAGACGGTGAAGCTAAATTTATCATTCCCTGTTTTGGCCTCATATGTTTGGACACCAGAAAATAATATCCACCTTTAAACCACTACAGTGGATGCCTGGCATTTTTAACAGGGCCGATCGGGCTCTCTAGGCAACCCTTTGAGTGAAAGTGGCCATGTGCAATAACAGAGAGGAGGGAAGGAGAGGGGACAATGAAGGGGAAGAGTAAGGGCAGTGGGGAGGGGAAAGTGACAGAGGAGGGAGCATATCCGGACTAGGGGTAGGCAGAAGAATCTTGAACAGGCACCTGCCCAGCACATAGTTACATAGTTACATAGTTAAATTGGGTTGAAAAAAGACAAAGTCCATCAAGTTCAACCCCTCCAAATGAAAACCCAGCATCCATACATACACCCCTCTACTTTTAATTAAATTCTATATACCCATACTAACTATAGAGCTTAGTATCACAATAGCCTTTGATATTATGTCTGTCCAAAAAATCATCCAAGCCATTCTTAAAGGCATTAACTGAATCAGCCATCACAACATCACCCGGCAGTGCATTCCACAACCTCACTGTCCTGACTGTGAAGAACCCCCTACGTTGCTTCAAATGAAAGTTCTTTTCTTCTAGTCTAAAGGGGAGGCCTCTGGTACGGTGATCCACTTTATGGGTAAAAAGGTCCCCTGCCATTTGTCTATAATGTCCTCTAATGTACTTGTAAAGTGTAATCATGTCCCCTCGCAAGCGCCTTTTTTCCAGAGAAAACAACCCCAACCTTGACAGTCTACCCTCATAATTTAAGTCTTCCGTCCCTCTAACCAATTTAGTTGCACGTCTCTGCACTCTCTCCAGCTCATTTATATCCCTCTTAAGGACTGGATTCCAAAACTGCACTGCATACTCCAGATGAGGCCTCACCAGGGACCTATAAAGAGGCATAATTATGTTTTCATCCCTTGAGTTAATGCCCTTTTTTATGCAAGACAGAACTTTATTTGCTTTAGTAGCCACAGACAGGGCCGCCATTAGAAATCACGGGGCCCCGTACAACAAAATTTTTGGGGCCCCCTGGGCCCCGCCCACACTGACGACCAAGCTCCACCCCATTTTCCCGCCCACTCCACATCGCAGTTAAAAGACCACACAGACATCAGCGCTAAAAAAGTAACCCCCCCCCACACAAGTTGTAAAAAGCTATTGATGGTCAGGGCCCCCTTATAAAAAATTGGGGCCCCAAAAAAAAAAAATTAAATTTTTTTTTTTTTTTTTAAAAAAACATTGGTGGCAGGGGCCCCCTTATAAGTTAAAAAAAACTTGGGGCCCCAACAAAAAAAATGTAAAAAAAACTAAAAAATAAACAAACATTGGTGGCAGGGGCCCCCTTATAAATTAAAAACAAATTGGGGCCCCAAAAAAAAATTTAAAAAAAAAAAAATTTTTTTAAAAAAAAAAAAAACATTGGCAGCAGGGGCCCCCTTATAAGTTAAAAACAAATTGGGGCCCCAAAAAAAAATTTGAAAAAAAAAAAAATTTTTTTTGAAAAAAAAAAAAAAACATTGGCGGCAGGGGCCCCCTTATAAGTTAAAAACAAATTGGGGCCCCAAAAAAAAATTTGGAAAAAAAAAAAAATTTTTTTTTGAAAAAAAAAAAAAAACATTGGCGGCAGGGGCCCCCTTATAAGTTAAAAACAAATTGGGGCCCCAAAAAAAATTTGAAAAAAAAAAAAAATTTTTTTGAAAAAAAAAAAAAAAACATTGGCGGCAGGGGCCCCCTTATAAGTTAAAAACAAATTGGGGCCCCAAAAAAAAATTTGAATAAAAAAAAAAATTTTTTTGAAAAAAAAAAAAAAAACATTGGCGGCAGGGGCCCCCTTATAAGTTAAAAACAAATTGGGGCCCCAAAAAAAAATTTGAAAAAAAAAAAAATTTTTTTTGAAAAAAAAAAAAAAACATTGGCGGCAGGGGCCCCCTTATAAGTTAAAAACAAATTGGGGCCCCAAAAAAAAATTTGAAAAAAAAAAAAATTTTTTTGAAAAAAAAAAAAAAACATTGGCGGCAGGGGCCCCCTTATAAGTTAAAAACAAATTGGGGCCCCAAAAAAAAATTTGAAAAAAAAAAAAATTTTTTTTGAAAAAAAAAAAAAACATTGGCGGCAGGGGCCCCCTTATAAGTTAAAAACAAATTGGGGCCCCAAAAAAAAATTTGGAAAAAAAAAAAATTTTTTTTTGAAAAAAAAAAAAAAACATTGGCGGCAGGGGCCCCCTTATAAGTTAAAAACAAATTGGGGCCCCAAAAAAAATTTGAAAAAAAAAAAAAATTTTTTGAAAAAAAAAAAAAAAACATTGGCGGCAGGGGCCCCCTTATAAGTTAAAAACAAATTGGGGCCCCAAAAAAAAATTTGAAAAAAAAAAAAATTTTTTTTGAAAAAAAAAAGAAAAACATTGGCGGCAGGGGCCCCCTTATAAGTTAAAAACAAATTGGGGCCCCAAAAAAAAATTTGAAAAAAAAAAAAATTTTTTTTGAAAAAAAAAAAAAAACATTGGCGGCAGGGGCCCCCTTATAAGTTAAAAACAAATTGGGGCCCCAAAAAAAAATTTGGAAGAAAAAAAAAATTTTTTTTTGAAAAAAAAAAAAAAACATTGGCGGCAGGGGCCCCCTTATAAGTTAAAAACAAATTGGGGCCCCAAAAAAAATTTGAAAAAAAAAAAAAATTTTTTTGAAAAAAAAAAAAAAAAACATTGGCGGCAGGGGCCCCCTTATAAGTTAAAAACAAATTGGGGCCCCAAAAAAAAATTTGAAAAAAAAAAAAAATTTTTTTGAAAAAAAAAAAAAAAACATTGGCGGCAGGGGCCCCCTTATAAGTTAAAAACAAATTGGGGCCCCAAAAAAAAATTTGAAAAAAAAAAAAAAATTTTTGAAAAAAAAAAAAAACATTGGCGTCAGGGGCCCCTTACGAGTTAAAAAAAAAATTGGGGCCCCAAAAAAACATGTTTTAAAAAAAAAGATTGGTTGCAGGGGCCTATAGAATATTAAAATAATACATTGGTGGCCAGGAGATTAAAAAAAAAAAAAAATACACAAACTGGTGTTCAGTAGAATTGAACTCACGGCTTCAGTACTTCAACTTCACCTCCTTTCGTGACTTCGGGTCTTTGCGCTGCTTCAGGACTTCGGCTTCGGCTGTTTTCGTGACTTCGGGTCTTTGCGCTGCTTCAGGACTTCGGCTTCGGCTGTTTTCGTGACTTCGGGTCTTTTCGGCGCTTCGTGACTTCGGCTTTTTCCGTGACTTCGGGTCTTTTCGGCGCATCGGCTTCGGCTTTTCGGCACTTCCGCATTCGGCAGCACAGAGGCAAGACGTACGGCTCGGGCGCTCGTAAGGGGGGCCCGGATCTTCAAAAAATGCAGCGCTGCCGGGCCCCCCTTCATGCCCGGGCCCGGTACGCTTGTCCCCCTTGTCCCCCCCTGATGGCGGCCCTGGCCACAGAATGACACTGCCCAGAATTAGACAACGTGTTATCTACAAAGACCCCTAGATCCTTCTCATTTAAGGAAACTCCCAACACACTGCCATTTAGTGTATAACTTGCATTTATATTATTTTTGCCAAAGTGCATAACCTGCATTTATCAACATTGAACCTCATTTTCCAGTTTTCTGCCCAGTTTTCCAGTTTAGACAAATCACTCTGCAAAGTGGCAGCATCCTGCATGGAACCTATAGTTCTGCACAATTTAGTATCATCTGCAAAAATAGAAACAGTACTTTCAATGCCCACCTCCAGGTCATTAATAAACAAGTTGAAAAGCAAGGGACCTAGTACAGAGCCCTGCGGTACTCCACTAACAACATTGGTCCAATTAGAAAATGTTCCATTTACCACCACTCTTTGTAGTCTATCTTTTAGCCAGTTCTCTATCCAAGTACAAATACTATGTTCCAGGCCAACATTCCTTAATTTAACCAGTAACCTTTTGTGTGGCACTGTATCAAATGCTTTAGCAAAATCTAAGTAAATCACATCCACTGCCATCCCAGAATCGAGGTGTCTACTTACATTCTCATAAAAAGAAATTAAGTTAGTCTGGCAAGATCTATTACGCATAAAACCATGCTGGCACAAACTCATAGTATTATGATTTGCTATGAAGTCCAGTATCTTATCCTTTATTAACCCTTCGAAAAGCTTTCCTACCACTGACGTCAGACTAACTGGCCTATAGTTTTGAGGCTGAGAACGGGATCCTTTTTTGAATAGAGGCACCACATTAGCAATTCGCCAGTCTCTCTGCACTATGCCAGATCTCAATGAATCCTGAAAAATTAAGTAAAGAGGTTTGGCAATCACAGAGCTAAGCTCGCTAATTACCCTGGGATGAATACCATCTGGCCCTGGACCTTTGTTAATCTTAACATGTTCTAGTCTCTTTTGAATTTCATCATGTGTGAACCATGCATCATTAGTTGTATTACTAGAATTGGGACTGTTAAGAAGGAAACCTTCACTTACTGATTCCTCATTTGTGTAGACAGATGAAAAATATGAATTCAGAATCTGCGCTTTTAATTTGTTTTCATCAACCAGCTGACCCCCCTCTGATAGTAAGGGTCCCACCCCTTCCTGCTTCATTTTTTTACTATTAACATATTTAAAAAATAATTTTGGATTTTTTCTACTGCTTACTGCAATATCCTTTTCTATAGCAATTTTAGCTTGCCTTATAGCTTCTTTGCATGATTTATTGGCCTCCTTGTACCTTATAAATGATTCGGCTGTACCAGCTAACTTGAAAGCCTTAAAAGCAGGTCTTTTCTTACCCACCTCAACACCAGCGCTTCTATTGAACCAAAAAGGTTTTGCTTTGCAACGACGTTCCTTGCTTACAAGTGGAATATACTGACAAGTATATTTATTAAGCAGCATTTTAAAGACTTCCCATTTTTGTTCTGTGTTTAACCCTGAGAAAAGCATTTCCCACTTAATATGTTGCAGAGATGCCCTTATACTGTCAAAGTTTGCACGTCTGAAATTTAGTGTTTTAGTTCGTCCCTTATAGAATTGCTTCTGCAACAGAATCTCAAAGGAGACCATGTTATGATCACTATTCCCTAAATGCTCACCCACACAAATGTTAGAGATGAGTTCAGTATTGTTAGTTATTACAAGGTCCAAAAGAGAGTTATTCCTAGTAGGTTCTTGAACGAGCTGGAATAAAAAGTTGTCATTCAGCATATTTACAAACCTACTAGCTTTTTCTGTCTTAGCAACCCCATTACCCCAGTCAATGTCTGGATAATTGAAGTCACCCATAGCAACAACTTGACCCAGCTGTGAAGCCGCTTGTATCTGCAAGAGTAGCTGGGCTTCATACTCGACACTTATACGAGGTGGTTTATAGCATACACCAATGATAATTCTTTTTGTTACCTTTTGCCCAGTCGAAATCTCTACCCAGAGGGATTCTATACCCTCACCAGTGCCAGCTATTTTTATTTCTTTAGCGCATGGCTTTAATTCAGGCTTTACATACAAACACACTCCTCCACCCTTTTTAATCCCTCTATCCCTCCTAAAAAGGGTGTAACCATTTAAATTCACAATCCAGTCACATGTTTCATCCCACCAGGTCTCAGTGATACCAATTATATCATAATTTTTAGAGCATGCAATTAATTCTAGGTCTCCCATTTTACCTGACAAACTCCGTGCATTTGCCAGCATACAGCGGAGGTTATTGCTTTTACTTTTGAAATGTGCATTACTTGGTAAAGAATTATACGTTAAGTTAGTATTATTCTGTTTTCCTTGTAACAGAGGGACCTCCTTAGCTGGTAAACTGTATGCCCCCCTCACTCCTCCCCCATGACTCCTTACTAACCCCACTGCCCCGTCTACACTAGCTTCCCCATAATCCTTTCTCTCACCCACCCCCCCTTGCCTAGTTTAAACACTCCTCCAACCTCTTAGCCATTCTTTCCCCTAGCACCGCGGACCCCCTTCCATTGAGGTGCAAACCGTCACGGCTGTATAAGTTGTACCCCAATGAAAAGTCAGCCCAGTGCTCTATGAACCCAAACCCTTCCTTCCTGCACCAAGACTTTAGCCACGCATTAAGCTCCCTAAGCTCCCGCTGTTTTCCTAAACTTGCACGTGGCACAGGCAAAATTTCAGAAAAGATTACATTGGAAGACCTTTCCTTGATCTTAGAGCCTAGATCCCTGAAATCATTCTTTAAGGTCTTCCATCTACCATTTATTTTGTCATTAGTACCGATATGTACTAAGACAGCTGGGTCGTGCCCAGCCCCACCCAATAATTTGTCTATCCGATCAACCACATGCCGAACCCTGGCACCAGGTAGACAGCAAACTGTTCGGTTGTAGCGATCCGGACGACAAATTACCCTATCCACTTTCCTAATAATTGAGTCCCCTACAACCACAATCTGCTTAGGCACCCCCACATCGTTGCTCCCTAGGCAGCTGCCTCTTCTGCCTTCCCCTAGTTCCGGCCTTGATTTTGAATGTTGATGTTAGCTTCTGTGAAGCTGCTTGCCTATTAAAACCCAAGCACTTGAGGAACAATACTTGAAGTCTGAACCATAAACCCAAACGCAGTAGTGACCCAAACGCAGTAGTCTTCCTGAGAACATGCAGTTTTAGAAATTGTGTCTGGATACCTTTGGCCATATAGTTTACATCCCAAATAATTTATAGTACACAATATATACTATATACATATATATATATATATGTATATATATATATATATATATATATAAATATATATATATATATATATATATATATATATATATATATATATATATATATATATATATATATATATATATATGTATACAGCAGCGCACTCACCCCTAATAAAATGCAAAAAAGCCTAGGTGCTACCACAAAAAGTAATATCAGCATAAAAAACATGGAGCACTCATGGGACTTAATTTATGTGCAAACCTTAAAAAATGCCTTGTGATGTCTTGATAAAGGTCCTCTGTGCAGGCCTGCCTCTGCTAGTCCCGCCCACCTACCAATGAAAAACGAGTAGGCAGTGACGTTTTGCAGACACCAGCTCGATGTGCCTCACCGTCACTCCCACCGTCACCGCCTACTAGTTTTTCATTGGTAGGTGGGCTGGACTAGCAGAGGCAGGCGGCCAAGAAGAAGAAAAGGACATGGGCCGTGAAGGTTTTGTGCGATGCTGAAGCTGGAGCGGGTATGTGGGGGATATGATTGGGCTGCGATCACCTACAAAACTGCTAATATAAAACAATTATCTGCTATTGGAAAATATCCAACATGTTGCTCCTCAACCTCTTGGATGTTGCTCCCAGTGGCCTCAAAGCAGGTGCTTATCAGGCAAGTTTCGGTTGCATTTAAAACAGATGAACTGGCAAACACAACCTCCTGTAGGCTGTCAGTCCACATAGGTGCTACCAAATAGCCAATCACAGCCCTTATTTGGCACCCCAGGAACTTGTTTCCTGCTTGTGTTGCTCCCCAACTGAAAAGCCATCCAACTCCTTCTTAAAGCTATTAAATGAATCAGCCTGTACAACTTATTCAGGGAGAAAATGCCACATCTTTACACCTCTCACTGTAACAAACCCCTTCAGAATATTTAGCCAGAGCCTCCTTTCTTGTTCCATTTCAGAAGACTACCTAATTAGTTAGTGGGAGACAGGGGCACTGCCCATTGGTAAGATTATATTTTGTTATTTGCTGTGTGCGGATAGATATGCACATATGTATACAAAAAACGTTAACGGTGGGTTATGACAAAAAAAGTGTTGTGTAACATTTCTACAACATCCCATGATCCTGCTCTTCACTAAAACCTGCTTTTCCTAAGCATGCCCTAGAGCTATGATAATCACCTGACCACAAACTAAATTCTAGAGGAAAGGCCTTGTAGAATGTGCAAAGCCTCCAGAGTAGTTATTAGAGATGATGGGAAAGTGCTGCCATAAGTACACGGTAATGACCCTGGAAACGCCGCTCCTGTCACCACCAGCAAGATAATGTCAATAATCATCTACAGAAGGAATGCTGGAAACATCTGGACAAAATGATTTAAGCATTTGCTTAAACACAGGTTTGCAAGACCGGCATCACCAATTGACCTGTGCCTTTATGTTAAAATTGTTGGTTATTTAAATACAATGTCTGGCAGCAGCATCAGTGAATTAAAGACTGAAAAGTGATTGCCACTTCAATATACAAATTATATACAAAATGTAAATACAAACCTGCAAATTTATCTCTATTATTTTCAGGCATCTGTATTGTTTAGTGGATTCTGTTATTCTGTGTATTTACCAAGGATCATACTTATGCTTCAGGCATAGAGCACTGTTATTAGACAGGTATCTATTATCTTGCTTGGGAGCCGGCGTTTCCTGGATAATAATGTGTAGCACCATGCCTTAAAGCTATTAATAAAAAAATAACCATTCAAAATCCAATATGATTGTTTTTCCATCAGTACAGATATATATATGCAGCATCAAGTACAGGTACAGGATCAGTTATCCGGAATGCTTGGGACCTGTGGTTTTCTGGATAAGGAGTCTTTCCATTATTTGGATCTCTATACATTAAGGGGTTATTTACAAAACTCCGAATGCAGAAAATCAGAAAAACGTGTGTTTTGGAAATTTTAAAAAAACACAAATTTTTCCGAATTTATCATACCCCGAGGATGGAAAAAGTCAGAATCCGAAAATCCGGCATCTCAGGCCTGCCGAGGTTGCATATAAGTCAACGGGAGAAGTCACAAAATTTTTTTGATTAGCGATCAGTTTTTGGGGTTTTCGTGCAAAGATCGGAAAAAAATCTGAGTTTTCGGGTGGAAATTCCGTAAAGTTCATAAAAAATTTTAAGATTTTCTACAGCAAACAACATTTTCGGGCAAGTGTATTAATACATAAGCCGAAAAAACTCATTCAGATTTAGTCTGAGTTTTTTTAAGAAAATATTGAGAAAAATTCGGTAAATGGGCCTCCTCATCTGTTAACAACATTTAATAAACCCAATAGGATTGTTTTGCCAACAATATGGGTTTATGCAGCTTCGTTAGGATCAAGGGGCATATTTATCAAAATCCCAATTTTTCTGAGTATTCAAATTAAAAAGTTTGATTGAACTAGAATCCATGATTGGACCTTATTCATTATTAAAAGTGCACAATGTAATCGGATCAGGGACAAACTCGTTAAAATTGAACGAAAACCCAAAACAAGTTTTTTTCCCAAATTGCTCAAATTATTCAGGCTTTTTCCCGAAAAGCCTGAATTTTTCAAATTTTGAAGTAGACAGATTTTTGGGCTAATTCCAGCTCAGATTGCAGAAACAAGTAGGGTAGGGACCTCTTCCACTGACTTACATACAACCTTGGTAGGTCTATGATTTTCGGATTCAGACTTTTTCCATCCTCGCGATATAATAAATCTTTTAAAAAATTTCCACCAAAAATTTGGATTTTATAGTAAAAAAAACTTTATATTCATTTTTGACATTCGGACTTTAATAAAAAAAAAAACACTTCCCAAGTGCCAGGTACTTTTTAATTATTACAGAGGAACGGAATTTTAAAAAAAAAAAAATGGAATTATATGCATAAAAGGAACTCTAAGGGAGATGGACATAATTTGCAGAGCTTTCTGGATAACAGGTTTCTGGATAAGGGATTGTTATTATAATGTAAAGCAAATAAAATAAACGAAAACAAACTAAAATTAAGCATTGTGTTTTAAAGGAAAAGGAAAGGGAAATCGCTGTGGCGGGAGGGGTGGATGGGTGCCAAAATCAGGAACCACCAAGTGATTACAATTGCTTTTCTGATACCCCAGGCCAATACTTCTTTCTACTGAAAAGTAGGGATGCACCAAATACAGGATTTGGTTTGGGATTCAGCCAGGATTCGGCCTATTTCATCAAGATTTAGATTTACCTGAATCCTTCTGCCGAGCTGAACCAAATCTGAATACTAATTTGCATATGCAAATTAGGGGTGGGGAGGGAAATCACATGACTTTTTGTTACAAAACAAGGAAGTAAAAAACGTTTTCCTCTTCCCACTCCTAATTTGATTATGCAAATTAGGATTCGGTTTCGGGTTCGGTATTCAGCCAAATCTCTCGCAAAGGATTCAGGGCTTCGGCCAAATCCAAAATAGTGTATTTGGTTCATCCCTACTGAAAAGTGCATCAGTTTGGGGTAATATTGCAGGAACTCCATGCTGCCATCTTCTACTGAGTTTGGGTGCTCATGTTCAGCCGAGTGAAAAGCTGAACTTCAAAGAAAATACGTTTTACTCTACTGTGCGTGTGCACTGGCTCGAGACTGAAGAAAAGATTCAAGGAAGTGGAAGAAGGTTGTGTTGTGGTGCTCACATAGCATTGTCATGGACCAGTGCAGTTTTCAGCTAACGGGAGCACCAGCCTGGGGTATGAGGTAAATGTTTTATTTATCACTGTGACTATAATTGTTCTTCTCCTTTTTACAGGACACTATTGGACATAGTATTGCCTTATTTTTGGAGCTTTCTTTATAATGACTTTCCAAATCATTTATCCCTTCAGTACCTGAAGTATCATAGTGCCCTCATAATGCTCATTTTAAACATTTAAGCCCCTTGGAGGTTGATTGAGTAACTTGTTGCCGTTTTGGGAGTAGAATATTTTTACTCCACCACTGTGCCTGTATCTTCTCATTATTTAACCATCTATATCCGCTTTGGTGGTTCAGTTTAAAACCAAAACACCCTTGAGGAAGTCTTGGTGATCTGTTTTATTTATCATGACTTCATGAATTACCCCCAAAAAAGCCTTTTGGTTCCAAATGAAGTAATACAGGAATTAAAATGTGCCAGTGGAGTTAATAATAGAGACTCAAGTTTCTGCTTTCATTCTTTATTAGCAGTAATCTAATCAAAACGAATGGGTGGTTTCCATGGGTAATTGCATTAGCATACTTGGCAAATTAAAATGAAACTGCATTAAGATTTACGCATTCAATGTAGCGAAACCTTACTGGCTAGCATTTGTTAGTAATGTTGAACCCCTCAGCTCCGTGCAAGAGATTCCAAAAAATGTTCCTGCAAAATATTTCCCTATGTGTATAAGGGACTATGACTTTCCATGGCTCTTATAGGCTAGAGGGGGGATTGGGGAGGTCATTGGGGAGCTCTGACTAGGGAAAGGAATTTTACCAGAATGCCTAAAGGGCATTTTCTTAGCATGTTACCCTGTACTGTTTTACAATCAGACAAAGTAACAGACAATTCTCATCTACTAACTGGGCAGTAAATCATGACAACCAATCAAATATTTTACTTTAATTGCAAAAACAGTTTATGTGGCTTACTGTCTGTCTGCGGATTTGCCCAGTGATGGTAAAAGTGAACCACCACGGCTTGCCAAGCCCAGATGTTCCTAGGTCCCTATTCTATAAGTAAATGGTGTGTAGTAGACCATACCAATTGACTTAATGTCCAGCTGTATGAGGGGCTGCAGAACATACTGTTTCTTGACCTCTATGTAATGTTGCTCTGGAGAGGATGGAGATTGGAAGCCTAAAGACTGGATAACTACGTATTAACCAAATACAGATGTACAGATGATATATAATATACTTGCAAACAGTAGCAAGCAGTAGACTGAGACAAAATCCAATAACAGGCCAAGTGAGGCGCAGGCGGCAGTCAGACAGAGTCAGTGGACAGGCTAAGAGTCAGAACTAGTGATGGACGAATTTGTCCCGTTTCGCTTGGCCGAAAACCAGGGAATCCATATAAGACAGGCAGAGAACCGGACAAGGGACCAGGCACAAGCTGAGGATACAGGAACTCAAACCAGGAACAAGGCAGGGTCCAGGCACAATGCAAGGATTAGCAGTTTGGGAGCTCAGATGGGTAAGAAAAGTGAACAGAAGATTAGATTATGAAGATGCGCACTAGGGAAAATCAAGCAACATTGGAACAAAGAACCCCTAGTGGCTCATAGGAAATTGCACAGACCAAGAAACACACAGGCCAGTATTTGATTTCCAGCAATTGCTGACAGCACAATGGTTTCATTAAAAATAGGGAAAAAAAATAACAATCAGTTCTATGGTAATGCTAGAAATCCTAGAGTATTCCTTGTTTCACATTATTTGCCAGCACTCTCTTAGTACCTAGAGGCAATCATGTATGTTTTTTATTTAAGTTCCATAAATAAATGCCAGTTGTGCTCAGAAGCAATAGCAATGATAAATGGTGTATATTTCGAGGTTATCATCAAAGCAGCCGTGTGAGTTAGTACAAGTACCTGATAGAATAACAGTTTCCTAATCAGTGTAACATTGTCAGGAAATGAAATACTTGCAGCCGATTACTCTTCTGCTCACAGCTAATCTCAGCTGAACATTAGGTCACATCCAAGCTAAAAAGAGGATTTCCAATAAAGAGACAATACAACAAATGTAAGATTTATTTGAGCCCCCCCATTTCCCCTGTAATTTCAGGAAACATATTTTGTTATTCATTTTTTAGAATGAGCTTGTACCAAGACTAAAAAATACAACTACAGTTGGTAGATTAATTCAATCCCCAACGATAGTAAGGAAAGAGTTCAACGAATTACATTTTTTATCCAAGGAGAAGAATAGTGATGGGCGGATTTGGGGTGTTTCGCTTCGCAGAAAAATTTGTGAATTTCCCGATTTAAAGTTCGTCTTGTTTTTGATGCCGGCGTCCGTTTTTTTTTACGGCAGCAATCTATTTGGAATTCGCTGGAATTCTCCGCAAATTTGCGCCTGGAGAATAAATATGTTCGGGGGTATTCTTTCTGTAATTTGGATCTTCATACCTGTACCTTGTCTACTAGAAAATCATGTAAACCTTAAATAAACCCAATAGTCTTATTTTGCTTCCAACAATGATTAATTATATTTTAGTTTGGACCAAGTACAAGCTACTGTTTTGTTAATACAGAGAAAGGGAATCATTTTTAAAAATGAAAATTATTTGGTAAATTGGAGTCTGTGGGAGATGGCCTTTCCATTATTCTGAGCTACCTGGATAACAGGTTTCCAGATAACGGGTTCCTATACCTGTAGCTCCATGTGTCTTCAGACTTCTAGCTCAGTAGCAGCTCTAATACCTCTCCGAATAGCTAATCCCTCTATCAAATGAACTTGGGGATTGAAACTATTTTGCCTGTTCTAATGAACTGCTTGTGATGGCCAAATTTTTCCGGTTTCACTTCGCCAAAAAATCAGCGAATTTCCCGCAAAATCCGCAAAAAATTGTGAAAACGGAAAGATCAAGAAAAAACGTGAAATGCAAACGTTTTCACGAAAAAATCATGAAATTCGAACGTTTTCACTAAAAAATTGTGAAATTTGAAGGGTTTTACTAAAAAATTGTGAAAATCGAACATTTTCACGAAAAAAACGTGAAAATCGGAAATTTACGCAAATTTATTCGCCAGCAGCAAAACTTGGAAATTCGCTGCAAATTCGTGCCATTACTACTTGTAACATCGATACCTTTTTGTGGAAAACAATCTGATGATTAGTAAATTGATGACATAGTATATGAATATGTATCAATAAGCAGATTTGTTTTAACTAGTGGGATATGGAATTAATCTTTAAGAAGGAAAGCTTTGGAAAATTTAGGAGAACTGCCCATGAAAGTATCTCATGTTGCATGAGATGAAGCTTATAATATTCATACTACATTTTTCCTCTTTAAGTTAGAGTCAACCTTTCTTAGTGAGGCCCTCTCCTTTCTAACTGCCAAAGTACACTGGACTGGTCTTTGTTGTTGAGTACTTAAGTCTATGCATATCAAGAAGGTAAGTTTATAGCCTCTATCAAGTGACCTTGGTCTTCTGGCTGTGGCAAGTGAGGAAAAGCTGTGCTCACCACTAATTTTTAAAACCATTAGACGGGGGTGCAATGAGGCTGTGACCACAAATACATATAGACAAATACAAGAGTCCTCTGCACTCACCCCATTATCAATATATTTAAGACACAAAGGGACTAAGTTTTACCTGCAACTTACTAGCTGCTTTCAAAGTAAAACTCCCAAACTTGGTTATACAGGAGCAGTGACCAGCTCCATGTTGTAGCTCCCACCCTTCCCAGCTATAGTCAGGTGATCCCACTGGTGTCTAATAAAAGGGCAGACAAGTATGGAGGTTTACTTTGAAAGCAGCGAGTAAGTTGCAGGTAAAACTTAGTCCCTGTGTAAAATGTATAATGAAGCAATAGAATTCTTAATGAATCAGATAAAATTGAGCGTAGGACTGGCCAGATATGGGATCACTTTGATGTAGTTGGCCAGCTTAAATATATTGCAATATATGGACAAACAATCCCTGTTTTGTTTAAAGGGTAAGGCATTTTTCAGTAGCAGTATGCACAAAATGTCTCAATGTCTTAAATATATTGATAATGGGTTGAGTGCAGAGGACTCTTGTATTTGTCTATATGTGGCAAGTGACGCTAAACTTTTTAAAGCTGGACATGGTGGCCACAAATAGCTTTGTGTTCTTTGGCTAGAACTAGTTGAAGCTATTCCCAATGACCCCAGAAGACGGTAACTTTTTTTTTTAAAATTTTACTAAACTACATCAACTGATGTCCAATACCACCTTTCTGCAAACTTTGTTTTGTTCAAGTCGTTCTTGATCTCTAATGTTGTTTTAGAGGCGATTTGTGGAGGTTCTTTCTTGTCTTAACCCACGCCTTATCCTTCAAATGATGTCCCATAACTCGACAGTTCCATACTTTAGTGGTGCAATTATTTTTGCACTTAACATCCTTATAATTTAGGTCATGCATATTCAGTTTTGGCATTGAAGCTGACGTCTCTGTGTTGTAGTTCAACGATAGCCGGAGGGAGTGTTGGACACGGCTGGCCTAGTACCATTTCACTTTTCATTAATAAGTGCTACATCCTGACTTTTAAAACAGAAAGAAAATAACCTTCTTCTTATTATGAAGTTTAAAGCTGTGCGCTCCTTCCTTTGTTTTTGTTTGTTTTCCTTCTACTGTATCCGATTTCTCATAATAACCATTCAAGGCTATGCTAAATTCTCTGGCACAAAGGCTGAAACTGTATAACTATTACATACTTAACATATAAAAAGCCCTATCATAACCCATAGGAAAACACGAGGCATGCAATGTCTGAGGTTTTGGTCTTTCCGTAAATAATGCGAAATCTGCTTTCAAGAATCACTTCCCATCCTCCCACCTATAATATGTTATGATTAAGGGCCCATTCTTCTCTTCAGCGTGTACGTCTCGTGTTACTGGAATGCTGGATAATATTCAATGTGCTATTAAGAGCAAAGAATGGCTCCACTCATTGTACGGAAAACCCTAGCAAATTGAAATCTTAATAATATTTGTTTCTTGGCAGACAGGCCTTCTAAATAAGGCGTGTTGCTAACATAGTGTCAATAATTTAATTAGACCGTAAAGAAAATGCTCTGACTTTTACAGGTGTTTTAACTTTAATGCAAAAAATAGGAGAGCGCAAAACAGATGTTTTGCCTACAGACCTGATGTATAGATTGGGGTATTATTGAAAGCAGAACAAGCAAATTTTACATGAACGTTACCTCTTTTGCCAGAGTTTCCTTCCCCGTCTTAGACCTGGCGAACTGATAAGATCATTGACATCATATCCTGTATGCCGGAAAGTTATTAAAATGATAAAAAAAATGCTCATGTTTTTTCATATTTTAAAACAGATTGTCTTTAAAAGTTGTAACTATTACAAAATGTTGTTTTAACATTTTTTTTACCATTTGAGGGGCAAGCCACATTTGTTTAAGGTGGGCTCATATCTAGGACATTAGAGGATCACTTTTGTCTTTATTTTGCTTCCTTGGACATTTTTAATAATAATAATAATTAATAATTTGCACCAACATCTCTAATAAAGACATATATGTATAGGACCTATATGTACCCGTTCTATTCAAATTGACCTGAGCATAAGTGTACTAACGAAGTTTTGCTACTGTAAGGATTCAAGGCGTATGGGCGCGCGCTTCAAGATGGGTGCCAATGTAGACGCATGTACGTCATCACGCACCGCATGCCAAAATTGATTCCGGTTTTGACTTCTGCTAGATACCCTGACTACGCTTGCTCTCCACCTGCATTTGACCTCAGCCTGCTTACTCAATTACACTTCATCTCCGCCTGCATCAACCTTGGCCTGCTTAAACAACTACAATTGAACTCTGCCTGCACTGACCCTGTCCTGCCCATTCAACTTCTCTATCTGCCTTAATCCATTCGGCTTTTTGCATATTAGTGAATTTGCACAGTGGTAACGAATTTGTGGCTAGCAAAGTGGCGCAAAGTGTGGCAATGTCTTCGGAGGCAAAAATTTACCCTTTACTTAATTTGCCCCAGTGAACATAACTGGTGAATGGTATTGTAATGTTAAAAAGGGAAAATGCACCTTATAGTATAAATGACTACTGTACGACTAGAGGGCAGTCCTAAATGTGGCCCTCACACTCACTTATAGCTGTAATGGGCTCTTGTTTTAATAAAAAGATTTTCTAATCATATATTGATGCCACGGGCTCTTTATTACTCCCAGACTCCTATGTAACAGCAGTATCTGCTTCCTCTATATTTATTCCCATGGATGCACCCAATACATTATTTTTAGATTCAACTGAATACCTAATTATCCACCAAAGATTTGTCTGAATACCGAAATCAAAAACTTTATTTCTTTTGCCAAACATGACTAAAGAATAAGTCAGATATGACATTCCACTCCAAAAATTGAAGGGACTGAAATAAATATTTCAATGGAGTTATACATTGCATTGAAGTCACATGAATTTAAGGTTTCGAACTAAGGGATAACAATTTATCCGAATCTGAAGCTTGCTGAGATTAAATTGAATCCCAAAATGAACCTTGGCTTCGGTGGCTTTCATTATATTAGATAAGTAAGTATTGATATTGAGGGAAAAAGTAACACAAATAATTGCAGCTGCATAATGATCACCTGGTTATACTGGGTAAGACAAATGCAACTAGTAGTCATTTAAAATCTGGCAAATACCATTTCTCCATGACAGTTTGAAAATTATTTGGACCAAGAATTTTCAAAATTCTTTTTTTGTTTACTGCATTCCCTTTTCACTGATAGGGCTGCAATTTTCAGTAAGCTCAAACACTATTTGACTCCCGTCCATTATTTTTTCATACATAGTCAAAGCACCAGAAATCTGTTCTATTGCATTCCATAATGTTCAGTATCAATTGTGTGTAACATATTTTTCAGGTGGTTATTAGTGATGGGCGAATTTATTCGCCAGGTGTGAATTTGCGGCGATTTTGCGCGATTCACCGCCAGCGAATAAATTTGCAAAACGCCCACGAAAATTTGCTAGCGTCAAAAATTTTTTTAGAAAAAACGGAAGTCAAAAACGGGCGCCAGCGTCAATAACGGGCGCCAGCGTAAAAAAAACGGGCGCCGGCGTCCAAAACGAGACGCCGGTGCCGTTTCTCGAATTTTTCGCAGTTTCGCGATATTCACTAATTTTTCAGCGAAGCGAAACGGCGCAAATTTGCCCATCACTAGTGGTTATTGCGTAAAAACTCCAATGCATGTACGGTCATCAAAAAGGGTCACAATTTTCAGTTAACTTCCGCTATAATGTGGCACATACGATAAATTTCAAAGCATTTTAAGGCACCTCAATAGCCAAAATCACCATCTCCATTGTATTCAATGACACAAAAGTGCCAGCCACTGGTCATTCTCAGGCAGTGATCCATAACCAGTGGCTCGGGAGCAAGATGTTGCTCTTCAACCCCTTGGATGTTGCTCCCAGTCGCCTCAAACCAGATGTTTCATTTTGAATTCCAGGCTTGAAGGCCAACTTTATTTGCATAAAAACCATGTGACTGCCAACAGAGCCTCCTGTAGGCTGCCAGTCTACACAGAAGCTATCAATGGCCAATCACAGTCCTTATTTATCAGCCCCAGGAACTGCATGCTCATGTTACTTTCCAACATTTTTTTACATTTGAATGTGGCTCATGGGTAAAAAAAGGTTGGGGACCTCAGTTCTCAGTTGATAATAGCACTTTTTTTTTGAGAATTCCAGTGCACATATTGGGAGTCAACAGGGGTGTTTTGCTGTACGTTTATGTTGTCGTTTTGTAGAGATAAACAAAATGGAGACAGAAAAATGTGTTAATCATCCAATGTGTCAATATATTTGTCTACACCCTAAATGGCAGTTGTAAAACACTTGCTGATATATAGTTCCTATAATACCACTATTCGATTTGTTTAAAGTGGTCTCCCTCTGGAATAAATTAGTGTTGAGAGACATTAGCCTAAAGGTGTCAGAGCCCGAACGCTCTGTTGGGATTTTGCGGACAAAGAAGGAAGCTACTAGTACAATAAAGTTCGTGGTATCAAAAGGATTAGGCAAAAGAGTAAACAAAGTCCACGCAAAGGGTCAATCCAGGCAGCAAGGTTCGTAATCCAAATAACAGGCCGGGGTCAATAACAAAAATCAAAGTATATAACAATAGATCACACACAGGATGTCAGACTTACCGAACCGGGAGGAACCATGGATGGGAGGAAGACAACCCTTATAGCTCCTCTACTGATACACCCTCCAATGGGAACAGAGGGAGATCAGTGAAGATGTGGTATGGGAGCCTGGTATTCCTGGCAGGGAGCGCTGGTCAGTGAAGGAGCAGGTCTGGTGTCTGTGAAGATATGGGAAGGTGCAGGTTTAGTTGCTGAGCAGTTAGGAGGACGTCACAGGTACTGGAGCAGCAATCACTTTCGCATCAACTGCAGGTCTCAAGGGACGAGTAGTCGGCTGAATGACGATCAGCACATTAGACACAATAACCGCTTCACTAAACTCGTAGGTTGAGCCGATAGCGCACGTGGATGAAATATCACAGGAAAAGGGTTCCCTGGATGAAGATTGAGCGTAGTCGAGCAGGATAAACTGGGTCGGCAGGGATGATACTTGTTCCGATGATAGACAAGGGTCAAGGCAAATGCATAAACGGTAACAGGCAAAAGTTTGGCAACAGATAAACAGGTACAGGCAAGGTTCCAAGGGTTAATGCAGCAGCGAATTCAGAAGGCAAGCAGGTGTTGGCAACAAGAGTTCAAGATATCAAGCAGGGTTCAAGGAGTTAACACAGAAGCGTAGTCAAGACAAGCAGGTTCGGCAACAGGAGCTCAAATATAACAGGCAGGTTTCCAAGTGTTAAGCAGGAGCGTAATCAAACAGGCAAATCAGAGTCAAAACCAAAGTTCAATAGTAATTAGAGAAACTTACTCACAAACAGCTAGGAACAACCATGTCCAAGCACTGGGAGAAACTCTGCGACGAGATAAGAACCGTCGCCTGCGTCAATACGCTGCGCCCAGCAATTCTCCTGCTCCGGCGTCACGTCGCCCGCATTGTGACGTCACTGGAATGCAGCGCTGGAACGCATAGCGCCGAAGAGCCAAATCCTCGCCGACACTGGTAAGTACCTGACACAGGAACTCAATAAGATGAACCTATATTTGGGCAAGGTCTGTAATGTTCTGACATCTTAAATAGGCCAGTTTTGGTACCAAATGGATGTCCCGCCGCTGCATGCTGACGTTCCTGATGCTGCGTCCATTCTGACGCGCTGGCGTCAAGACATTGTGCACATTTGACGCACTTTAGTCAGAACATGCCACGAGGGAGTCCCAGAGACCGTTATCTTGCCGCGGAGGACCAGACCCACCATCTTGCCGAAGAGGAACGGAGCGGTGAGTATTCCTTACAAAAGGTGGCCACACATGGACTTATTTTGATCATATCTGGTCTTTAGATCAATCTCGAAACATCCATGTATGTTCCGACAGTGCTAATGCAGCATACTAAAAGTCCTTAGTGATGTTTGGTCAGATCACTGTAGAAGTGTGCCATCTCTTCCACTAACAATAATTTGGATCTTCATACGCTAAGGGCCTTATTTATCAAAGTCCAAAATTTAACTGAGTATTAAAATAAAAAAGTCCGACTACACTAGAATCCATGATTGTACCTTATTTATTATTAAAAAAGCACAATTTATTCAGATCGGGGACAAACTCGAGCAAAAATTTGAATCGTACGTTTTTTTCAGATTTTTATTTTCAAATTGCTCGATTTTTTTCGGTCTTATTCTCCGAAAAGTACATATTTTTCTGATTTTTGACAGACACACCCCAAAATAGTCGGATTTTTGGGCTAAATACAGCGCAGACCACAGAAACTTCCAAATAGGATAAGGACCTCTTCCATTGACTCATATACAACCTTGGTAGGCCTGAGATGCCAGATTTTCAGACTTTTTCCATCCTTGGGGTATAATAAATTTTGAAAAATTCAAGGTTTTTATTTCGACTAAAAATTTGGACTTTATATTAAAAAACTAGAATTGTTTACGTTTTTGGCATTCAGACTTTAGGTTTAGATTAAGGATGTGCGATTTTTTTCGCCTTGTTTCGCCGCGGAAATGACACCCATAGACTTGTATGTCAAAAAAAAAACGTGCACGTCAAAATATTTTTGGCGCCAATAGACTTTAATGGGCGTCGGCGACATTTCGCCGGTGGCAAATTTTTAACGAAATGGGTCAAATTTGCCCATCCCTATTAACGATAGCCTAATTTTACTTCTACTGAGAATGAATTAATATTATTATCTTAGTTGGGATCAAATACAAGGAACTGCTTTGTTATTACAGAGAAAATGGAAATTGTTTTGAAAAATTTGGATCATTTGGACAAAATGGAGTCTATGGGAGATGGACATTCCATCATGTGAAACTTACAGATAACAGATCTCATACCTGTATATCGAGGCCTTTGTTTCTGTTGTCCCATTTATGCATGACTCTTGTATCTAAAGAATCTAAATATTTGAAGCACGCTAGTTATGAATCATACTGTATATTATTGCAACACATTTGTCATTGTGACACATTCTATCTCCATATGAACGTTTTTGTCTTGCGTTCATAGGGCATGACTGGGTCATATTTGAAATATCATATTTTATAGACTTAAGGTCAGAGTTGAAGTTACAGTCCTGTAACTATAAAGGGTTAGCAGGACCTACATATCAGATTTCAGAACAAGGAAGAGACGACCTCATGTGATGTCCCTTGTTTTAGTCGCCACATCCGGGATCTTCTTTCAACTGTTCATAGGATTATTCTCATCTTTCATTTCTCATTTCTGTCACTGATTTGCACACTGATTTCTAAAAACAAAGGTTGTGGGAATAGGTTTACAGCCTGATTTGCATGATGTCATTTGAAAATATTCAACAAGTTTTGTTTTAACATGTAGTATTGTTCTGCCACCTTGACTATTTCACTTCAAAGGACTGTGGTTTTTAGATTACATCACAATTGACGGTCATTGCTTCCTTTCTTTGCTTTACATTCCACTGTAGTTTAGAATGGTCTTCTGTGTCAAAGGGCTTACAGCAGGCAAAATGCAGAGTTATAAGAATCTATACCGTTTTGCAGAAATATTTATAATAAATAGTGATGGGCGAATTTGCGTCGTTTCGCTTCGCCGAAAAATTCCCGAAATTCGCGAAACGGCGAAAAGTTCGCGAAACGCGCCGGCGTCTCGTTTTTGACGCCGTCGCCCGTTTTTGACGCTGGCATCCATTTTTCGCAAAAAAACTTTTTGGACGCCGGCGAATTTTTCCCGCGAATTTTTGCGAATTGCGCAAATTCGCCACGAATTCGCGCCTGGCGAATAAATTCGCCCATCACTAATAATAAATCTGGAGTTTAGGGTCTCCAAGAAGAAAAGTGATAACTCACCACATAAAGGAAGAGGCCCAGGTGCACTGCCCTGAGCCCTCAGCACGCGGAGCGGACAAACAGAAAAAACCTTTGGAGCAGGCACTCAAAAAAGGCAAACTTCCACCAGGCAGATAAATTCAAAGTGAATGGGGTTTATTGTGTCCACAGCCTTACACGTTTCGTGTCATAAACACTTAAAGGAAAACTATACCCCCAAAATGAATACTTAAGCAACAGATAGTTTATATCAAATTGAATGACATATTAAAGAATCTTACCAAACTGGAATATATATTTACCATTTCGTGACTCGATCAGCGCTGCCTCAGAGATCACCTGACCAGAAATACTACAACACTAACTGTAACAGGAAGAAGTGAGGAAGCAAAAGGCAGAACTCTGTCTGTTAATTGGCTCATGTGACCTTACATGTGGTTTGTATGTGTGCACAGTGAATCTTACGATCTCAGGGGGCGGCCCTTATTTTTTAAAATGGCAATGTTCTATTTATGATTACCCAATGGCACATACTACTAAAAAAGTATATTATTATGATAATGGTTCATTTACATGGAGCAGGGTTTTACACATGAGCTGTTTTACTCAGTATCTTTTAATAGAGACCTACATTGTTTGGGGGGTATAGTTTTCCTTTAATCATAGGCCTATGGTTAAATGTTTATGACACGAAACGCATAAGGCTGTGGACACGATAAACTCCCTTTTGAAATTATCTGCCTGGTGGAAGTTTGCCTTTTTTGAGTGCCTGCTCCAAAGGTTTTTTCAGTTTGCCGAAATATTTACCCGTTAGATTTTGTGCGTTGCTAACTAGTGATGAGTGAATCAGTGTCATTTCGCTTCACTGGAAAATTCACGAAACTTTGCGAAAATTTGTGAAACATGTTAAAGTCAATAGGTGGTTTTCAAGGTGACTTTTTTGTGCAATATAGGGGGGGGGGGTCTAAAGGTGTTTTGTCTCCACGGTGATACTGCAAAATTATTCAGAATCTTGCCTCAAATCCAAACCTGGTTAAAAATCATTAACCACTTGGGTTATCACCTTTTAGCCCGGTGGTTACAGGCAAGAGATGGAGCTATGATGCAGAGGGGGTGGGGCCATGACACAGATGGGCGGGGTTATAATGCAGCAATGGGAAAACTGGGCTGACAGTTTTGACCCGGGCAGCCCTTCAAATTACTGAACTGTCTGGGTCAAAAATGGACAGGTGGCAACCCTACTAACCACCATTCTTCTGTGCTGCTGCATGTTATCCATAATATTTAGATTAGGCTAAATGCTCCAATAAAGATTTGGCGTACTCTATAACATATTGCATAGCATCCCTAATTTGAATATAAATGTAGAGACCCTGAGATTAAGGCATGTTTCCCCTGTATGACACCTAAGTGGTCCTTTGATTCATACAGGCAGCTACTGTCTGACCCTATTCCTAGATCCATTTTAGTTCAAGGTTTTGCCCAGTAGGTGGCAGTGTTTAAAAGTGAGAACACGGGTGCTCAGGGCTCTCTTCCTGGATCCCACCTTACAGTTTATTTATCAGCAGAAGTTTGTGTAATAGTCACTCTTAAAGGAAAACTATACCCCCCAAACAATGTAGGTCTCTATTAAAAGATACTGAGTAAAACAGCTCATGTGTAAAACCCTGCTTCATGTAAATGAACCATTATCATAATAATATACTTTTTTAGTAGTATGTGCCATTGGGTAATCATAAATAGAAAATAAGGGCCGCCCCCTGAGATCGTAAGATTCACTGTGCACACATACAAACCACATGTAAGGTCACATGAGCCAATTAACAGACAGAGTTCTGCCTTTTGCTTCCTCACTTCTTCCTGTTACAGTTAGTGTTGTAGTATTTCTGGTCAGGTGATCTCTGAGGCAGCACAGATAGAGTCACGAAATGGTGGTTCAAGGCAAGAGATGTAAAAGGGCAATATTTATGTAAATATATATTCCAGTTTGGTAAGATTCTTTAATATGTCATTCAATTTGATATAAACTATCTGTTGCTTAAGTATTCATTTTGGGGGTATAGTTTTCCTTTAAAGTTAGAGGCAGGTATTCAGTGAGCAGCTTTCCAACAAGGAGAATAGTTGGGGTTAGCACCCTTGCGGTGATCAAGCTGCCAGATAGGGACATGAGTAAGTGAGCTCAGGAGCAGGGAACGTGCCAAGGAGCAAGATACCTCATGGGATTCCTAGTCCTGGGGAAAATCACCAAGACAGACTGCATTACCCCTTGAGAGGGACCTACTTGCAGTATCATAAGGTGTGAAGTGTCTGGAATGTACTGGAAGATCTATATTGCCTGATGTGACCAGATCCACTGCCAGCCTGTTCAATAAAGTTTGAAGCAACTCCTGGACTGCTGTTACTTTTAGTCCGATTGATCTGTGCACCAGGAGACACCCAGAATCCACCTGAGGGTTAGGTGCTTCAAGTGACCGGTACACACTCCTGCGAGTTGCCCATAGCCTCAAAGTGCCCGGGATACACTGGCAGCAAGTCACACTACAGTATTTCCGCACATCTCAGGCCCACCCACCAGTGTGCTTCATTAATGTTTCAGAAACTGCTTCTGAAAATGGACCTGCATGATATTGCTATCAACACCTCACAAAATAAATCATGTTTTTAAAAGGGTGATTCCTACA
Organism: Xenopus petersii; assembly: GCA_038501925.1. Taxonomy (NCBI): domain Eukaryota; kingdom Metazoa; phylum Chordata; class Amphibia; order Anura; family Pipidae; genus Xenopus; species Xenopus petersii. The sequence continues at coordinate 13,698,854 of CM076687.1, read as the reverse complement.
GTATTTTTCCTTTGTTACAATGGAATCTGCAAGTAATATCTGGATGCACTTAATCATTTTTCCCATTCCCAATTGCCCTGGCATGCTGGACTTTGTGAAAATAAATAATCATCAGCGGATATTGAGAAGCTCACCCGCTGAAACAAAGTGCTCGGAGAATATCTTAAAGGGATACCGTCATGGGATTTTTTTTTTCTTCAAAATGAATCAGTTAATAGCGCTGCTCCAGCAGAATTCTGCACTGAAATCCGTTTCTCAAAAGAGCAAACAGATTTTTTTATATTCAATTTTGAAATCTGACATGGGGCTAGACATTTTGTCAATTTCCTAGCTGCCCTGGTCATGTGACTTGTGCCTGCACTTTAGGAGAGAAATGCTTTCTGGCAGGCTGCTGTTTTTCCTTCTCAATATAACTGAATGTGTCTCAGTGGGACATGGGTTTTTACTATTGAGTGTTGTTCTTAGATCTACCAGGCAGCTGTTATCTTGTGTTAGGGAGCTGTTATCTGGTTACCTTCCCGTTGTTCTTTTGTTTGGCTGCTGGGGGGAAAAGGGAGGGGGTGATATCACTCCGACTTGCAGTACAGCAGTAAAGAGTGATTGAAGTTTATCAGAGCACAAGTCACATGACTTGGGGCAGCTGGGAAATTGACAATATGTCTAGCCCCATGTCAGATTTCAAAATTGAATATAAAAAAATCTGTTTGCTCTTTTGAGAAATGGATTTCAGTGCAGAATTCTGCTGGTGCAGCACTATTAACTGATTCATTTTGAATAAAAAATTTTTTTCCCATGACAGTATCCCTTTAATGACACCAAAGCAAACTGCTCATTAATTGCTGCCATTATATCCTAAATGGTTTCACAGGCGAGGGAAAGCAAAACAAGTATAGCTTAGAGTGCTGATTAAACGCTGGTTGTTAAATGTTCTTATGATTTAACTAAAAGCCATAATTTATCAGCCTCTCCCTCAATTTAGCAAGTTCAGTTTGGTGTCAAACCTATCAAAGCCTATCAGTTGATATAGGCCGAATGGAAGGGGCTTAAAGAACAACAACAAAGGAGGAATACAATATTGATGAAAGGTGTGTCAGGTTCAGCTATTTATTACAGCAAAGAGCCAAGAACTTGGATTGCCTGGCATCGTTCAACAGGGGCATTTACACAACTACTGATACTTTGCCTGCTTAACATGCTCAGACAGAGGGAGTTACTGTGTAATCCGACATTGATGGCTGAATGCAGGCAAAACATATAGTTCTACACAATGCAGAAAGGGGAAAGGAAATATGCCCAGCTTAGTGCCGCTTTCATTCCCTTTCTTTTCTTTTTTTCATCTCAGGTTCTTGTTGATCTTTTAACTGGGTTCAATTTAAATTAAAACCATCTTCTATTCCTTGTCAGTAATTTCCAAGTGAGTGTCAGAATAAGAAAAGGTGTAGAGTTTCTAAGTCAGTGAAGAACCTCAGAGGGAGAGGGGAGGAGAGCCGAGAAAGAGAGCAGTGAAGGAGAAGAATAAAAATTGCATGTTTTGCTTTTATTCACCTCGGCTTCAAAGACCAAAAACAAAGGGGGAGGCTTTTGACATCGGAGGCTAATCGCATTGGTTCCACTGATCTGTTATTTGGGGGGATCAAAACTATTTAAGAAGGATATTTTTTTTTTTAAAGTGACCTCTGCTGTGCTGGTTTGTTGACATCTTTAATAGTGTCCCATGCCTCTTATTGACAAAGTGCCGGAAGCTGAGCCCCAGCACATTTGCTACAAGCTTCCTCGGAACAATACTATACTGTGGGACAAAGACATGCCATTTTATTACCCTCATCTCACGGGTAAAATGTTTAATATCTGCTACTGGCCTCGTCATGTATATTTCATGAAGGGGCGGTGTTTTTAATGAGTTTTTACGTTTCAATAAACTCATTTGCTTATATAGCCATAATATAGCAAATACCACACAGTTTTTTTCCTTCTTTAATAACAGAACTCAGAAAAAGAAATAAGACTTACAGTTTAACTGTGGCTTGTTCTTCTGTTTTAAGAGAATGTGGCTTGTATTTGTAGTGCAAGGACTCTTTTGTAAGCACTTAGGTGTCACTACTAGTGATGGGCGAATTCCTCCTGTTTTGCTTTGGCAAAAAATTTGGAATTTCCTGCAAAATTCGCAACATGGTAAAAAAAAAATGTGCGAAAAATCGTGAAAATTGGAAATTGACGCAGAAAAGTCATGGCCATCAATTTTGATGCTGGCATAATAGTCAATGGGCGACCGAATAGTGTTGACGCGTGGTGATTTCGACTTAAAGGATTTTTTGTATGCGCGTCCAAAATGTTTTGATGCTGGCGAAATTTTGAAATTCACTTCGAATTCTTGCCAGGCAAATAAATTTGCGGAAATGGTGCGGAAATTCGCAGATGTCAAAACAATTGTGACGCACGTCGGAAAAGTCACTCGTGTCAAAACCGTTGCGCGTCAACATTATTTGGACGCCCATTGACTTTAACGCTGGTATCAAAATTGACGCGGGCTTCAGAATTTGCATTTGGCGAATTTTTCTGCGTTTTGAGAAATTCGCCCATCACTACCCAAGATGCAAAGGTCCAGTTTGTGGGTTGTAACAGTAGGGAGCATGTGTGGAGTCAGCGTGATTTTGGTGGATCATATGAAGTATTTGACATAATTATAGCATGGCTGTGCTGTATCAGGGGATACACTACTTTACTTTTTAACAGATGAATAAGATTCATTGCCCTCACAGTTTAGCAGAAGAATCTCATAGCATTTCCAGTCAATGCAATTCTCTTTCAGGTCACGAAGCATGAGCGATATCCAAAAGAAAGAAGTAAACAATGGATGTACAGATGTGGTGTACCCAAAGTACCTCCAAGTGTTTATTTATGCAAAACAAAAACCAAACGTTTCAAAGGCTTCCTGCCCTCTTCGTCAGTGATATAGGACACAAGTTGGTCCCCAAATGGTTAGCAAACCACCACCAGACGTGTCCTTTGCATCTGATATGTACTGTATGACATCATATGTGAACCTGCATGGTTTGGAGACTCACTTGTGCACTATATTAGTGACGAAGAGGACGGGAAGCCCTTGAAAGGTTTGGTTTTTGTACTCTGCAAATAACCACTTGGTATTAATATGGAGTTCCATGATTAGTGATAGCGGCCCTGCGTATTACTAAGAACCACTGAGATGCCTTTTTATAAAACTTATTTAATCTGAATTCGGTCTTTTATCAACAACCAAAAAATACTTAATTTGGTTATTTTGTCTGATCAGAACGTCTAGTCCCAATGAAGGTATATTTATATAGTGTTTAGGACACAAGCACTAACAATTTAAAGATGTACTTTTTAAATTATTTTTGAATGCATAAAAAGACAGTGGTCCTACATACAAACAAGTGTTATTGTGACCAGTTTGTGTGGATTCTCACAATTAAACTATTTACCCAGGCAGCATTGGTTTAAACCAGACCCTCGTAGACCATGTGGTGAGGTTGGTCTTGAGGGGTCCTTGCCTCTATGATCTGTCCAAATCTGACTGCAGTTGCCATCCAGTTCCAGTTTAGTTTGAAGAGGAGGGTTTAGAAGTGAGGTGAGGTTAGGTACCTGACTGGCCTGCAGTGGAGTTAATATGCTCCAAGGATAGGGTTGCCACCTTTTAGTTCTGGCTTTACAGTCTGAGAGCAGAGTTGTGAAATTGTGGGTTGGCTGGTTCATGAAGGGACTGAATTGTTTCGAATTTGGTGGGTAGGTGGGGTTTAGGGGAGTATAGAGAGGTTTTGGCACTGATTCGACTCAGTGATCCCCAACCAGTAGCTCACAAGCAACATGTTGCTCACCAACCCCTTGGATGTTGCTCCCAGTGACCTCAAAGCAGGTGCTTATTTTTGAATTACAGGCTAGAAGGCAAATATTGGTTCAAACCATCTGTAGTTCCAAACAGAGTCTCCTGTAGACTGCCAGTCCACATAGGGACCAACAAATAGCCAATAACAGCCCTTATTTGGTACTCCAGGAAGTTTTTGCATGCCTGTGTTGCTCCCCAACTCTTATTATTTTTGAATGTGTCTCACGGGTAAAAAAGGTGGGGGACCCCTGGATTAGAGGTAGGCTAGGAATTACAAATTCGAAAGTAAATAAATTTCTTGTACATTTTTAATACAGTATGACCCACACCTTGGCTGGTATTTTACTGGCCAGGCCGGGCAAATATCAGCCAGATGGCAACTGTATCCAAAGGGAGGATTTGAAATTCAAAAAATACATAATAAGGTCAACTTATTATTGTTATATCATTATGTAATGCCATGAATTGGTTTAACAGCACTTTGTGAGATTTCCACAAGCCATGAATTATTAATGTGTTCACCCCTTGTTTATTTTCTATACAAGACAAGATGTTCTTTTGACAAGAAAAAAAAAACAATTGAGTATGGTTATTGTTATTGCCTTTACTAATATAAGTGGGGGAGGGGGGCCCCTTCCAAAAAAATTTGCTTATGCCATTGGTACCCTGTTTTTAATACATTGTTTTATAAAAGTTTAAGCAGATGTAGATGTTTTTCATTCTGCTCCGAGAGTTATAATGCTGCTGCTGCCATCTTCTACACGTGACGCTATGAATAAATAGATCTTCTGAGCTCACTATTGTCTCAGACAACACAATTGTTGTCAAGAAAACTGTCATATGCAGCCAGGGCTGGTTGAAGCATTAGTTCAATATCAGCTGGAGAGACACAGGCTGAACAAACCATCTGTAAAGAATTCATACTTCCAAAAATAAGCTCTTGCCAGCAGGTTCCTACAACCCCAGTTTTTATTTTGTGTTTGTTAAATTCATGTAAGGCATATGTTGGTTATAAATGTTAATACAATATTGTTTATGAATAAATGCGGCGTTAATTAGTAACACTTACTTTTATAAGAAACCACATTTCATAAGATATGAAAGGGTTGTCCTGATTCCCAAAGTCAATTGTCATGCCTGTGGGACTAATGGAATCTCTTTCAGCTCTGTTTGTGCACCATCTGCTGCAGAGCTCAGATCCTTTATTCAGTCCAGCAGGTGTCAGTGGAGCTATTTAATTTAAAGAAAAGCTCAACTGGTACTAAATTACATGGCCCCGGAGTGAAATTGCCTCTTTAAAGTGAAACATAATTGTTTTCTTTAGAAAGACAGAGCAACAAATGCAGTGTCAGCTGATTCAGAACAGCACTTCCACATTGACCTTCCACCTCCTGGATTTCACTCAACCTCTGCCTTTTTCTTTTTACTTATGTAAACATTATGGGTCAAGTGCCTGTGCAATCACTACCCTGGACCTGAGAAGCCATCTGCTCAATAAACAGCAGCCATGGTGAATAGAAGTTTGAGTGTCCAATAGAGAGAATCTGGTTCCTTGTTTGAACATCCAAAAGTTGCTTGATATGTTGTGTTATGAGAATGAATGAAAGCCATATGCAGGATCTTGCTCATAGAATTCAAATGGCTTTAGACACACCAACGGTTTTAGGCTCAGACATCAAATACTATTGTTTGCTTGTCGCTATATCCAAATTCATTGCCTCAGTGCTCCTGCATAATGAATGCCATTTTGTAGAAATATTTTTTCAGTCTACAAAGTCACTATTTTGTAAATCCCAAGTATTGACCTTTATTTTGAATCACGTTATTTAAATTACATTATGGTAACACTACTAAAACGGTAGCCACCAGGATTAGGAGGCATACTGAATATTGTTTTATTTTGCATTGCAGTGTCATTTCCTTTTAAAATAACTTTTATAGGGTAATAAAGTCTACGGCAGCATGGTGGCTTCAGTTTAACTCAAGCATCCTAGGTTTGATTCAAGACAGAGCATTGTCCACATGTTCTCTCCATGATTTCATGAGTTTCCTCCCATGGTCTCTTCCCATACACCAAAAACATACAGTCAGGGGCTTTAGACTGTAATCTCCACTGGGGCAGGGGCTGGTCTGGATGAGATATATGAATAAAATCTTGACTTGTGTCTAGTAACACATATAAACCACTCAATGGTGCTACTAAACAGGTTCTATCTTCTTAGTGCACATGGTCTACTGGTAGTGATAAGTGAATAAATTCCCCAGGCATGGATTTACTGCCAACGAATAAATTCCCCAAACTGTGGCGAAAATTCAGCATCACCCAAAAAAAAAAAATTTGGTGTATGTCAGAATTGTCGCACACATAAATTTGTCGAGCATTAAAATTATTCGGACACCCATTGAATTTAATGTATTTGGACAAAATACGTATAAAAAAAATGGTTCTCAGAATTGTCACTCGCGTCAAAATTGTTGCATATCAAAATTATTTTGACGCCTATTGACTTCAATATGTTTCGCATATTTTTCGGTAAATTCACGAAAAATCTACTAGACTTGGGGGGCAGATGTTTCCTGAATTACATGCATTACATTACCTTCATAGTATGTCACAGATGGACCTTTTCTATTAATCTTCATTTTCCTATTTTTACGGAGTTTTTGTTACAGGTATGGGATCCGTTATCTGGAAACCCGTTAAGTTCTGAATGACGCTAAAGCCATCTCCCATAGACTCCAATTTAATCAAATAATTCAGATTTTTAAAAAGGATTTCCTTTTGCTCTGTAATAAGACACTACTTCTACTTGGTCCTAACTAAGATATAGTTAATACTAATTGGAGGCAAAACAATCTATTGGGGTTATTTATTTCTATTTCAATTATTTTTTTAAGTATACTTATTTAAAGCATGGTGATTCAAATTACTGAAAGACCAATTATCCGGAAAACCCCAGGTCCTTTGTATTCTGGAAATAGCTCCCATACCTGTATTAGCCTCCTTATTCTGCCACTTTCTAAATACTAGTGATGGGCGAATTTGGGGAGTTTCGCTTCGCCAAAAAATTGTCGAATTTCCCGCAAAATTTGCAAAGCGGTGAAAAATTTGCGAAACGGTGCCAGCTCGTTCTTGACGCCGGCTTCCGTTTTTGATGCCGGCGTCCATTTTTTTTTTACGCAGGTGGATATTCGCTGGAAATTTTTCGTGGCGTTTTTGCGAATTTACTTGCAGGCGGTGAATCGTGGGAATTCACCGTGAATCCGTGCTTGGAAAATAAATTCACCCGTCACTACTAAATATCCAAAAACAATGACATCAACTGCAGGTTTCAGTTCTGTTGTTGTTACTATATTTTATTGCTTGCTTTCTGTTCAATCCTTCTACAATTCATCTTCACTCCTGATTTCTAAACTGTTTTCTGTTTGCTAGGGCAACAAAGCTCTACTGTCTAGACCTTACTAAAAGTAAATTGTAAGACGACCTACACCTTATAGAACTGTAATCTTAAATTATTTTAGTGCAAAGTAAGCAAAAAGTTTGAGTGTGTCATTTTGGAGTGAGTATTGATCTTCTGCATGTGGTTTCTATGAAATACTTACAAGATGATTATGTGCAGCTTTCAACAGATAGTTCTGATATTTACTGTTAGAGGATAGTTAGTAGAACTCTTGCATAGGTCAAGTATATTTTATACATCACCAGCATTTGGTTACAATTTTAGATAATCATGAGACAGACATTATGGCACCCACTTTCAAGTTGAACAAATTGTATGATTTTTATCTGCAAAGGGATTGTGGAATCTGTATGTTGGGCTCTGGTTTGTGGTGCAGAGTGTGATGCTGTTGCATTCAATGTGTGTATAATTGCTTTTATTTAGTACAGACCACAGGATGGAAAACAAGCAAAGTGGCAAAATTCATGGAGTAAATAACGAGACCCAAATGAAAAAATTGTAATCATGGTAGATATATACACGGTGAAGAGTATCGCTGGTCCTATAGCTGTTTCACTGGTGCTCCGTCCCGGCACCAAAATTTAGTAATATAACTTCACAAAAGTTGAGAACAGACTGGACGCTGAAGCAGAATTACTGCTGATATGCTCATTTATTTTCCACACAACATGTTTCGGACAACATAACATTATGTTGTCCGAAACATGTCGTGTGGAAAATAAATGAGCATATCAGCAGTAATTCTGCTTCAGCGTCCAGTCTGTTCTCAACTTTTGTGAAGTTATATTACGAAAAAATTGTAATATGTTGGTATTTTATGAGTAAATATATTTACTTTCTGTCTATCTTTCTTTATTGCACACATATATAAAGTGTGCAACAGTAAATATTAGATATCAGTCTAAAGTGGACCAAACAGAACCAAATTTCTCCATCCACTGGATCACATCAGCAGCTTATTGGCCTGCACATGGGACCATCGTGATGTCCTCCCCAACCAGATATTGATCACCACAATACAGACAGATATTAGTGTATTAAAACTCCAGTGAATGCTGTTCTCTCCTGGCAGGTCTATAAAGGTTACAAATGTGATCCTGTTGCTGGCCAACTGACGCAACTGAATCCACTACCAGGCCTGTCAAATTAGGCAAAGATGCTCTTGTTTGTGTATGTTACTAAACATGTGAAAATAGTGTGGATGACGAGCTAATGATACAAGAAGGCAATTTCCTCAAGCACAGTCCATTGCAAACACCGTAGAGGGGGATAGAATGGTCTGTTTGTAGTGATGGGCGAATTTATTCGCCAGGCGCGAATTAGCTGTGAATTACCGCGATTCGGCGCACTGCTGCCGTCCAAAAACATGGATGCCGGTGTCAAAAACGAGACGCTGGCGCCGTTTCATGAATTGTTAACCGTTTCGCAAATTTTGCAGCAAATTTGCGAATATTTCGGCAAAACGCCTCAAATTCGCCCATCACTATCTGTTTGCAGTGCATTCATCACTGAGAACATGACAGCAGGCTAGAACATGGCTGGCTTACAGTGTATCCATCAAGTATATCTCACTGACCACCTTGCAGAGAAGGCAAGCATTCTCAGTTTGCAGTACTTTGACCCTCATTTTACCTAAAAAATTACCTTTTCAGAGAAAAATATTGCAAAAAAAGGTTAAAGGTATAGATTTCGCTGTTTCCTGTGGATAAAGTGTCGCGCAGCTCTGAAGTTTTGAAGTTCTAAACTCTAAGTCCCTGTATTTTTTTTTATTATTGAATGTTTATTGAAATTTGACATGCATAGAAATGGCATTTATTCATACTTTTTGAAGAAACAGGTAACTGTGATGGGTTTCTTAGGAGTTTCTGTGTGATGTGGGCCTCTTTATCAAATTTATCAAATTTATTTAGTGAATTAGTGGCACCCTGGCGAAACTTCGACTGGCGAAGTGCGGCAAAGTGTGGCGAAGCCTGCGCTAGCGCAACTCCGCAGGTCAGTGAATTTGCCCCATAGAACAGAACCTATACTTCTAGTACTGACCATTTTTAATTGTGATCTCTATAATCCCTGCTTTGCAGCAATGAAACCACACATCTTGAAGCAATGCTGAACAGCATCTCTGGCTCCTAAAATAATAAATCAGCTGTGAGCATACGGAGTTCATTGAAATATTCCCCATCTACACTTCCTAATCTCCCCATGACAAGCCAGAGTAGACTAAAAAAGATAAATTCTGTTCTCTGCAGGGATTATTTACCTTTTAATGACGCACAAAGAGTCCTTTGGGTGACCTGTTGGTTTTAGAATGAGGCTAAATATAGCACATCCCATCCAAGAAAGATAAAGAATACAGTCTATGTTCCTATCAGCTCAGAAGAGGAAGTTCTTCTAAACACTGCTCTATCAGTAACCCAGAGCTTCAGCTTTTTATGTATATACTGCATGTTCCCAAATATATAAATATTGAACTAGTTGATTGGGGCTGTGAGAAAATAAATGTAATGTCTCACATGGATTCATCTCACACTGTTAAAGTACTTCAGCCTTGCTAAGTAGATACATATGCATCTCCGGCATTTCAATTTTCATGTGATATTTAAAGCAACAAAGACAAAAAACAGTATATATTATGGCAGAAGAAAATCATTTTTCGAAACTTGTTTAAACAAACAGATGCCTAAAATCTTTCGACTTATTGGATTCAGCCAGGTGTCTAATCATCCACAAGATTTGGCTGTGTATGGAATCTAAACATAAATGCATTTTCATATTTGTGAAAAATAAAAAAATAATAGAAATCAGTTGTGAGCCCGAATTTGTTGTTTTCAGTTGTCCATCGCTTTAAAGTCACATGACTTTAAGGGGCCGATTCACAAAGGGTCGAATATTGAGGGTTAATTAACCCTCGATATTGGACTTGGAATTAAAATCCTTCGACTTCGAATATAGAAGTCGAAGGATTTTAGCGCAAATAGTGCGATCGAACGATCAAAGGATTATTCCTTCGAGCGAACAATGAAATCCTTTGAATCGTTCGATTCGATGGATATAAATTCAACGATCGAAGGAATATCCTTCAATCACAAAAATTTAGGAAAGCCTATGGGGACCTTCCCCATAGGCTAACATTGAGTTCGTTAGATTTTAAATGGCGAACTAGGGGGTCAAAGTTTTTTCTTAAAGAGACAGTACTTCGACTATCGAATGGTCGATTAGTCGAACGATTTTTAGTTCGAATAGTTTGAGTCAAAGTCGTAGTCGTAGCCAAAGGTCGAAGTAGCCCAAAAAACACTTTATAATTCAAAGTTTTTTTACTTCGGATCCTTCACTCGAAGTTAGTGAATCTGCCCCTAAGAATGCAAATAAATATATATTTTTACTCTTGTTTCTGTTCCATAATAAAGTAAATGAAAATCAATTGTCAAAAAGTAAAGTATATTCACTGTAAACCCCGTGTCCGTGGTTAGATATCACAATACCAATTGGTGAAACAGAAATGCAGTATGGTATGGGATCCATTATCCAGAAACCCATTATCCAAAATGCTCCAAATTACAGAAAGGCTCTCTCCCATTGACCCCATTTTATCCAAATAATCCAAAGATTTTTCTCTGTAATAATAAAACAGTAGCTTGTACTTGATCCCAACTAAGATATAATTAATCCTTATTGGAATCAAAACCAGCCTATTGGGTTTATTTAATGTTTACAGGATTTTCTAGTAGACTGAAGATATGAAGATCCAAATCCATTATCCGGAAAACTCCAGGTCCCAAACATTCTGGATGACAGACTCTGTAAATGTAGTAAAACGTATGTTTTGGGACATAAGAAAAAAGCCTACATGACTTAAAGAGATTGGTTTATGTTTGGCTAAAAATGTAACCAAATTTTGGACAAGAAAGAATCCCAAACTGAATTTTAGAGACCTAGGGGTAGATTCACTAACGGGCGAGTTTTCGCCAGTGTCAGCTTCGCACAGCTCACACCAGTTCGCCTGGAGCAAATGCGATACAGCTATGCCAAGTCACTAATATGCGGAGTTTCGTCCTGGACGCTGAGCGCTTGCAACTTTTCACTGGCGTTACCTCGCCAGTGCGAACACTTCTTAGCGAAGATGCGCCAGCATTTGTTTGTGCCTAGCGAAAATGCACTAGTGATCTTGCGCTAAGGTCTATTTGCATTATAGAAGCAAAACTTTGATGCAACTTCGATTTTGTTTTTAATGGATAAACTTCTTTTGGGCATCACGAGGGAGCTTACTACCTGTTGATCATTTTTAGAGTTATCAAGTTACAAAACACTACTGGAGTAATTCGACAAGGGCGTAAAATCTTTATTTCTCAAAAAAATGCTGGCCTTTCGAGGCAGCTTATCTGTTGTTCAAATTGCTTTTTTTTTTTTTTTTTCAAATCATTTTTTTAAGCTTTATACAGTAAATAGGCAATGCCAAGTTGAATTAAAACTGGTGAAACATGGAAAGTAGTAGTCTACCATTAGATTTCTGGTGACCCAAAACACAGCAGTTGGTTTTTAATGCTGTTTATAGAATATAGGATTGTGTTTATATCCAGTGTACAAGCCTTGAAGATGGGGAAGTATTTCGCATTATTATCTCTCCACTTTATGAATAGATTAACCCAAGCTATTGTGGCCAGTTTTGTTGGCCGAAAGGTGGTATTTCAGCTAAAAAACTCACACATCATTGTAAGGGCTCCATACAGCATCTGGTTAACTTTATCAACCCATAAATTTGGTCTCCTAATAGTGAAATCAATCTAAAGTGACCCTTTATCTAGTCATAGATAAAAGCCTTAACAGAAAGTTTATCAATTAAGCATTTATGGATGAAAGGAAACAGATTATGAGGCTCTTGGGAACGTAGTATATCATATTATTTAAAGCCTCTCATGATGGTTTTATTATGCTTAAAATGAAGGTCTGTGGGAATCTGGAAATGCATATATTTTTATGGGGTACAGAAAAATGTATGCTTCATTTGTTTGTTTAATGAAAAGTTTGCTGAGGTGTGTAAAACAAATCATTTTATGGAAAATGAGATAAACTGTTTCATGTCACTGACTACAGAATGACAGAATAACAAAGAGATTAGTATTTGTTTGGACAAAGTACATTACATTTAGGGGGTTATTTATCAAAGTCTGAATTTATCTAAATTTTGCAGGAAAAAAAAAACACAATCTTGAAAAATATAAATTGTACAAATTGTACAGATTCTGTCTGATTTTTGCCTGAAAACCCCAAAATCTTCGTATTATTGCACGAAACCCATCGCAGATCAAAAGATCGGTGTAACTAATCCCATTGACTTATATACAACCTCGACAGGTCTGAGATGCTGGATTTTCGAATTCTGACTTTTTCAATTATCGGCGTATGATAAATCCTGAAAAATTCTCCACTAAATTTTCCACTAAAAAATCAGATTTTATACCAAAAAAACACAAATTTTTAGGTTTTTGCCATATCGAAGTTAAGTAAATAACCCCCTTAGAGAACTGAAACTTTAAATATTTTTTACCATAAAAATGAATGCTGCTTAAAACATGTGTACTATTACGTGGGAAAACTAGACCTCTCGTTACACAAGATTTTGGGGTGATGCACAACTTGCCATAATAACAGTGTCCACAAAATGGCTCCTGCCTGCTTGCTTTGCTTCTGTAATACTGAGCCTGACAAAAATTTAAATAATAAATATAGTCTAAGTAAAGTTTATTTTGCTCAACTAACATGACAGAAATGGATTTGGAATTATTTTTTAGGGTGACAGGTTCCCTTTAAGAGTATGGGCCTCAGGGGGCAGGGTACAATAGTTTTGGTGCTTTGCACCCTGTCGTCACTTTTTTGTCTAGAGGCGCAGTTCTTAGCATTTCAAAAATGGAGTCCATTTCTTAAATCAGACTGTGTATTAGAGAGCAGCTTAAAGGGGTCTTTTACAATCACATGTGTTGTTTAGGGATGTAGCGAACGTCGGAAAAAAAGTTCGCGAACATATTCGTGAACTTGCGCAAAAATGCGAGCGGTTCGCGAACGGTTCGCGAACCCCATAGACTTCAATGGGAAGGCGAACTTTAACATCTAAAAAAGACATTTCTGGCCAGAAAAATGATTTTAAAGTTGTTTAAAGGGTGCAACGACCTGGACAGTGGCATGCCAGAGGGGGATCAAGGGCAAAAATGTATCTGAAAAATCTGCCTGTGTGTGCTTGGAAGAGATAGTGTAGGGGGAGAGCTGTTAGTGATTTCAGGGACAGATGATAGTAAGTTTGCTGGCTAGTAATCTGCTTGATACTGCTCTGTATTGGAGGGACAGAAGTCTGCAGGGATTTGAGGGACATTTTAGCTTAGGTAGCTTTGCTGGCTAGTAATCTACTGTTCTCTTTAAACAACTGCCATACATTGACCTTGTAGGCATTGTTTGCCCAGTTTTTTTGGACGCAGCCACTGAAGCACAGTTGCCAGAAAAAATATGCCATATAAATGCTGAAAATAGTAATTTTTCGCCATACGTTGACCTTGTAGACATTGTTTGCCCAGTTTTTTTGGACGCAGCCACTGAAGCACAGTTGCCAGAAAAAATATGCCATATAAATGCTGAAAATAGTAATTTTTCGCCATACGTTGACCTTGTAGACATTGTTTGCCCAGTTTTTTTGGTTGCAGCCACTGAAGCACAGTTGCCAGAAAAAATATGCCATATAAATGCTGAAAATAGTCATTTTTTGCCATATACGTTGAGTCAACGTTGACCTTGTAGGCATTGTTTGCCCAGTTTTTTTGGCCGCAGCCACTGAAGCACAGAGGCCAGAAAAAATATGCCATATAAATGCTGAAAATAGTCATTTTTTTGGTCGCAGCCACTGAAGCACAGTTGCCAGAAAAATTATGCCATATAAATGCTGAAAATATAAATTTTTTTGGTTGCAGCCACTGAAGCACAGAGGCCAGAAAAATTATGCCATATAAATGCAGAAAATATGCATTTTTTTGGTCGCAGCCACTGAAGCACAGTTGACAGAAAAATTATGCCATATAAATGCTGAAAATATAAATTTTTTTGGTTGCAGCCACTGAAGCACAGAGGCCAGAAAAATTATGCCATATAAATGGAGAAAATATGCATTTTTTTGGTTGCAGCCACTGAAGCACAGAGGCTAGAAAAATTATGCCATATAAATGGACAAAATATGCATTTTTTTGGTTGCAGCCACTGAAGCACAGAGGCCAGAAAAATTATGCCATATAAATGCAGAAAATATGCATTTTTTTGGTTGCAGCCACTGAAGCACAGAGGCCAGAAAAATTATGCCATATAAATGCAGAAAATATGCATTTTTTTGGTTGCAGCCACTGAAGCACAGAGGCCAGAAAAATTATGCCATATAAATGCAGAAAATATGCATTTTTTTGGACGCAGCCACTGAAGCACAGTTGCCAGAAAAAATATGCCATATAAATGCTGAAAATAGTCATTTTTCGCCATACGTTGACCTTGTAGACATTGTTTGCCCAGTTTTTTTGGTTGCAGCCACTGAAGCACAGAGGCCAGAAAAAATTAAACCAGTAGGGTTTGCACCCTAGTTTGTAACGGTGGCGGAGGGAGGAGGACGCTAAAGGACAGCTGTGTGTGGAGTCATGAGGCTTGAAGAGAAGGACAGCTGCATAGAAGTCAGAACAAGTCTTCCGGCGTGCAGTAACCCTCCGAGATCCACCCCTCATTCATTTTAATAAAGGTCAGGTAATCGACACTTTTGTGACCTAGGCGAGTTCTCTTCTCAGTTACAATCCCTCCTGCTGCACTGAAGGTCCTTTCTGAGAGCACACTTGAGGCTGGGCAAGACAAGAGGTTCATGGCAAATTGTGACAGCTCTGGCCACAGATCAAGCCTGCGCACCCAGTAGTCCAGGGGTTCATCGCTCCTCAGAGTGTCGATATCTGCAGTTAATGCCAGGTAGTCCGCTACCTGCCGGTCGAGGCGTTCTTTGAGGGTGGATCCAGAAGGGTTGTGGCGCTGCCTTGGACAGAAAAACATTTGCATGTCTGATGTTACAGACCGGCCAAAGGGCTTTGTCCTTGCAGGTGTGCTCGTGGCAGGATTACTGGCACCTCTGCCCCTGGAATGTTGATGAGTTCCTGAAGTGACATCACCCTTAAAAGCATTGTACAACATGTTTTGCAGGCTGGTTTGTAAATGCCGCATCTTTTCGGACTTGTGGTATGTTGGTAACATTTCTGCCACTTTATGCTTGTACCGAGGGTCTAGTAGCGTTGCGACCCAGTACAGGTCCTTCTCCTTAAGCCTCTTGATACGGGGGTCCTTCAACAGGCATGACAGCATGAAAGACCCCATTCTCACAAGGTTGGATGCAGAGCTATCCATCTCCGCTTCCTCATTATCAAGGACTGCATCATCCACGGTCTCCTCCCCCCAGCCACGTACAAGACCAGGGGTCCCCAAAAGGTCACCACTAGCCCCCTGGGAAGCCTGCTCCTGTTGGTCCTCCTCCTCCTCCTCCACAAAGCCACCTTCCTCCTCTGACTCCACTTCTGGCACCTCTCCCTGCGTTGCAGCAGGTGCCTGGGTTCGTTCTGGTGATTCCGACCATAAATCGTGCGCTTCCAGCTCCTCGTCACGCTGGTCTACAGCCTCATCTGTCACTCGTCGCACGGCACGCTCCAGGAAGAAAGCGAAGGGTATTAGGTCGCTGATGGTGCCTTCGGTGCGACTGACCATATTTGTCACCTCTTCAAAAGGTCGCATGAGCCTGCAGGCATCGCGCATAAGCACCCAGTAACGGGGGAAAAAAATCCCCAGCTCTGCAGATCCAGTCCTACCACCCAGTTCAAAAAGGTACTCGTTGACGGCCCTTTGTTGTTGCAGCAGACGTTCCAACATAAGGAGCGTTGAATTCCAGCGAGTCTGGCTGTCAGAAATCAAACGCCTGACTGGCATGTTGTAGCGCTGC
The DNA here is from genome assembly GCA_038501925.1 of Xenopus petersii. Lineage (NCBI taxonomy): Eukaryota > Metazoa > Chordata > Amphibia > Anura > Pipidae > Xenopus > Xenopus petersii. The sequence continues at coordinate 13,682,539 of CM076687.1, read as the reverse complement.
TGAATGTCAGCAAGGCGTGCCATGGCTGTGTAGGAACGTCTGAAATGGGCCGACACCTTTCTGGACTGGGTGAAAACGTCCTGGAATCCTGGGTACTTGGAGACAAAACGTTGGACTATTAAATTTAACACATGTGCCATGCAGGGCACATGTGTTAAATTTCCCAGTCTCAACGCTGCCAACAGATTGCTTCCATTGTCACACACCACTTTTCCGATCTGCAGTTGGTGTGGGGTCAGCCACCGATCGGCCTGTGACTGCAGAGATGACAGGAGTACAGATCCGGTATGGTTTTTGCTTTCCAGGCACGTCATCCCCAAGACAGCGTGACAACGGCGTACCTGGCACGTCGAATAGCCTAGGGGGAGCTGGGGGTGCACAGGTGTGGAGGAGGAGAAGGAGGACCCAGCAGCAGAGTAAGAAGAAGAAGAGGAAGAAGACGAGGTAGAGAGCGATGGAGGAGTAGAGGTGGTGGCAGAACCGCGTGCAATCCGTGGCGGTGACACCAACTCCACTGTTGTTGTTGTTGTTGAGCTACCCATTCCCTGCTTCCCATTCCCAGCCATTACCAAGTTCACCCAGTGGGCAGTGTAGGTGACATACCTGCCCTGACCATGCTTGGAGGACCATGCGTCAGTAGTCATATGGACCTTTGGCCCAACACTAAGTGACAGAGATGCGGTAACTTGGCTCTGCACATGTTGGTACAGGTGTGGTATTCCCTTTTTAGAAAAAAAATTGCGGCTGGGTACCTTCCACTGCGGTGTCCCAATTGCTACAAATTTGCGGAAGGCCTCAGAGTCCACCAGCTGGTATGGTAAAAGCTGGCGGGCTAAGAGTGCAGACAAGCCAGCTGTCAGACGCCGGGCAAGGGGGTGACAGTCAGACATTGGCTTCTTACGCTCAAACATGGCCTTCACAGAAACTTGGCTGGTGGCAGATGACTGGGAATGGGAACAGGTGGTCAAGGTGGAAGGCGGAGTGGAGGGTGGTTCAGATGGGTCAAGGAGAGCAGAGGTAGAGCAGTAAGATGCTGGACCAGAAGGAGTGTGGCTTTTAGTTTGCCTGTTGCCTTTGAGGTGTTGCTCCCAAAGTGCTTTGTGCTTGCCGCTCATGTGCCTTCGCATAGAAGTTGTACCTATGTGGCTGTTGGGCTTACCAAGGCTCAGTTTCTGACTGCACTCATTGCAAATTACAATGCTTTTGTCAGAGGCACACACATTAAAAAAATCCCACACTGCTGACTTTTTGGAAGTGTGCGATCTGGCGGTAACAGTAGAAGTTGGCGGCATTGGCGGCAATGGCGGGTGCGTTGGCTGGCTGAACACAGGTGCCGATACATGTTGTTGCCCTACTGATCCCTGCGGGCTGTCCTCCCTGCTTCTTCTAAGTCTTATTCTCCTACTGCCTCTCTGACTCTCCGTCTCTCCATCTGAACTACCCTCCTCTTGCTCTCTTCTACTAGGCACCCACAAAACATCAATCTCCTCATCATCATTCTCCTCAGATGCATCAATTTCTTCTGACACATCACAGAAGGAAGCAGCAGCGGGGACCTCCTCCTCCTCCTCATCACTCATCATTATGTCCATCTCTGTCGTGTTCTCTGCCAGAATTAAATCTGGTGTAACGTCCTCATCTCCTTCATCTTCTTCTGGCAATAATGGTTGCGCATTACTCAGTTCAAGAAACTCATGGGAAAATAACTCCTCTGACTCCAGTGAAGAAGGGGCACCGGTGGTGGAGGAAGTGTTACGTGGGGTGGCCATAGCAGTGGAGGATGAGGAGGATGTTGTGGTAAAGTTAGAAACGGTAGAGGATGGGGTGTGCTGTGTAAGCCAGTCAACTACCTCTTCAGCATTTTGGGAGTTCAGGGTCATTGGCTTTTTAAAACTGGGCAATTTGCTAGGGCCACAGGATTGCATAGCAGCACGGCCCCTAGCACGGCCTCTGCGTGGCGGCCTGCCTTTGCCTGGCATTATTTTTAAAAAAACAACAACAACAAAAACTCAGTTGGTTTTTCTGGAAACGATAATACACACAGCTAGATGGCGGTTTGAAGAAAACACTGTGCAAATAATGCCTACAAGGTCAACGTATACACAGCGGTGGATACGGATTACGTAAAATATAAGAATGCTGCTTGAAAAAAAGTAACTCAAGTGGTTTTTCTAGAGACGATAATATTATCAATATTTAGACAAAATGTGAACAAGCTCACACAGCTAGATGGCGGTTTGAAGAAAACACTGTGCAAATAATGCCCACAAGATCAACGTATACACTACTACAGCGGTGGATACGGATTACGTAAAATATATTATGGCTGCTTGAAAAAAGTCACTCCGGTGTTTTTTCTGGAGACGGTAATATTATGGATATTTAGACAGAATGTGAACAAGGTCACACAGCTAGATGGCTGTTGGTTGAATAACACACTGGGCAAAAAATGCCTACAGGGCAAATAATGCCTAAAAGGTCAACTTATACACTACTACAGCGATGGATACGGATTACGTAAAATTTATTATGGCTGCTTGAAAAAAGTCACTCCGGTGTTTTTTCTGGAGACGGTAATATTATGGATATTTAGACAGAATGTGAACAAGGTCACACAGCTAGATGGCTGTTGGTTGAATAACACACTGGGCAAAAAATGCCTACAGGGCAAATAATGCCTAAAAGGTCAACTTATACACTACTACAGCGATGGATACGGATTACGTAAAATTTATTATGGCTGCTTGAAAAAAGTCACTCCGGTGTTTTTTCTGGAGACGGTAATATTATGGATATTTAGACAGAATGTGAACAAGGTCACACAGCTAGATGGCTGTTGGTTGAATAACACACTGGGCAAAAAATGCCTACAGGGCAAATAATGCCTAAAAGGTCAACTTATACACTACTACAGCGGTAGTAAAATAAAAAAAAGTAAAATAAAAAAAAAATGAATATTAAAAAAAAAAAATTACAGTTGGTGCTGCTGAACTACTAGGAGCAGCAGATTAGCACACCAGTCCCACTCCCCAACACTGCTAGACTAATAGCACTGGGCTCTTATAGTAGTAGTAGTAGTAGTAGTAGTAGTAGTAGTAGTAAAACAACAAAAAAATAAATAAAAGCAGTCCTTACAAGGACTACTGTTATTGCAGCAGTCAGCAGATGAGATCAGAAGCAGGACAGCTGCCCACTGCAGCTACATACAGAGCACTGCAGTAGAAGGTAGATTACTAGCCAGCAAAGCTACCTAAGCTTAAATGTCCCTCAAACCCCTGCAGACTTCTGTCCCTCCAATAACAGAGCAGTATCAAAACGATTACTAGCCAGCAAACTTTCAACTGTCCCTGAAATCACTAACAGGCAGCAGCTCTCTCCCTACACTATCTCTTCAGCACACACAGGCAGAGTGAAAAAAACGCTGCAGGGCTTCGGTTTTTATAGGGAAGGGGAGTGGTCCAGGGGAGAGCTTCCTGATTGGCTGCCATGTACCTGCTGGTCTGGGGTGAGAGGGCAAAAAAAAGCGCCAACAATGGCGAACCCAAAATGGCGAACGTCACGCGACGTTCGCGAACTTCCGGCGAGCGCGAACACCCGATGTTCGCGCGAACAAGTTCGCCGGCGAACAGTTCGCGCCATCTCTAGTGTTGTTGCAAAGAACAAAATTGTAGGCAATCTGCCATTTTTTTGCACTTTGTGCCTTTGTGCTCAGAACACAGAGACTGTGCTCTATCCAAGAGCAAGAGAGGGGGAGGCATGAGTGTGTCCTTTCTTCTGCCCCATCTATACTGTAAGTTGTGCATCATGGAGAGGTGCATGTTAAGGAGCATCAGTTAGTGTAGGCCAAAATACTGTTTTCTCCTTAACACCATCAAGACTTGCCTGCTCATGCTGCACTCTGCTCCTCAAGCTGGATTAGAAATTCCACAGAGCTCAGCTTTTCCTGGGGAGCAATTTCTATCCTCGTATGCCCGTTATCACTCCAGAACTTGCACCCAAGGGATCTGTATATGAATATATCAGTTTTTTTCCCAAAATGCAACATTAATGTAAATATTATTTCCATTGTAGACATTCCCTCTTTTCTCTGCCTCTTGCTGTTTCTCTATTTTTTATTTCCTCCATAAACTATTTTGGCCCAGACAGCCCATCCCCTATCACTCACTTACATCTGTTTTTAAATGAAGTTCACTGAAATCTGAAAATATTATGAATCAGATCTTTCTGCCAGCTTTCATAGAACATTATGCAAAATGTAGGTGAGGTTCTTTTTACTCAAATGTCCCAGAATAGTTTGACTTGATAGGGTAATCTGCTGTTATAACCTGCATGCCGAACAGTCTGCTGCTTGCCTGGTGCTAGGGATCGCATGTGGTAGAATGAGTGGACAGATGATTGGGAGGGGTTGGGGAAGACACGGACATCTTGGTACACATAGGTACCAATGACAAAGTTAGAGGAGGTAGTGAAGTCCTCAAAAATGATTTTAAAAACTTGATGCAAAGTTGAGGATAAGGACACTTCCAAGGTAATTTTCTCAGAGATATTACCACTAAGAAGACAGCATGAGTTTAGGGAGATGCGGGGCTGAGAGATTGGTGTAGGGAGGAGGGTTTTGGGTTTTTGGAGAACTGAGCTGATTTTCCAATTGGCTACAGGCTCTTTGCCAGGAATGGGCTGCACCTCAATGATGATGGGGAAGAAAATGGCTAGAGGGTTGGAGGAGATTTTAAACTAGGCGTGGGGGGGGGGGTTCAGTAAAGGATTCAGTGGAAAACAGGTTAGATGAGATAGTGGGTAAAGGAAGGGAAAATGGGGGAGGAAATTTGGTTGGGGGTACTGTTAAGGAAAGGGAGGACCACATGCAGGGGCGTAACTATAGAGGAAGCAGACCCTGCGGCTGCAGGGGGGCCCAGGAGGTATAGGGGCCCCATGAGGCCCTAATTCATATACATTTTCAATAAATATTGGAGAAACAAGTCAACCTCTAAACATTTTGAGGGCCTGAAAAATAATTTGCTGTGGGGCCCAGTAATATCTAGTTACGCCACTGACCACATGTCATATGTTAATTATGGTACCAGTATTAAATGTACTGTATGTTTGCAAATGCAAGGAGTCTGACTGGTAAAATGGGAGAGCTGGATGTGCTGGCGCTGGAAGGAAAATATAATGTGTAATGTGTGTAAAGTCATGGACCTGGGATATAAAAATATCCAAGCCACTTATACCCTTAATGGGACTGCATTAGGCAAATCCATTATGGAAAAGGACCTTGGAGTCCTTGTAGATGATAAACTTGGCTGTAGCAAGCAATGCCAGTCAGCAGCATCAAGGGCAAATAAGGTCTTGATCTGTATTAAAAGGGGCATAGAGTCACGGGAGGAGGGGGTCATTCTTCCACTGTATAGAGCACTTGTAAGGCCCCATCTAGAATATGCCATACAGTTTTGGTCTCCAGCGCTCAAACAGGACATTATTGTATTAGAGAGGGTACAGAGAAGGGCAACTAAGCTGGTAAAGGGAAAATCTTAGCTATAAGGAAAGACTGGCCAAATTGGGGATGTTCACGCTGGAGAAGAGGCGCTTAAGGGGTGATATGATAACTATGTATAAATATATAAGGGGATCATATAATAATCTCTCTAATGCTTTATTTACCAGTAGGTCTTTCCAGCTGACACGAGGTCCCCCATTCCGATTAGAAGAAAAGAAGTTCCACCTAAATTTTGGGAAGGGGTTTCTTACAGTGAGAGCTGTGAAGATGTGGAATTGTCTCCCTGAATCAGTGGTACAGGCGGATACATTAGATAGGTATAAGAAGGGGTTGGATGGTGTTTAGCAAGTGAGGGAATACAGGGTTATGGGAGATAGCTTATAGTACAAGTTGATCCAGGGACTGGTCCGATTGCCATTTTGGAGTCAGGAAGGATTTTTTTCCCCTCTGAGACAAAATTGGAGAGGCTTCAGGTTTTTTTTGCCTTCCACTGGATCAACTGGCAGTTAGGGAAGTTAAATATAGGCTAAAAAACATGAACTTGATGGATGTGTCTTTTTTCAACCTAACTTAATATGTTACTATGTTACTATGACTGATGATAAAGGCCTGAAATTCAGAGAACATCCACTGAAACATGACAAATCAGTTTACACATCTCTACTTAAATTTATATTGAAGATAAAGTACCTTGTTCTATTCTCTACTATACAGCCCTGCAAAACATGTTCACTCTTTTTAAATACTTTGTGGAAATGACTGATAAAATGATTTCAAATTGTTGCTTATTTTTTTATATCTTCCCTGAGGTCAGCATTAAATATTAATATATGTTGTACTGTAAGTACAGACCATTTTTTTGTGTTTACAATTATACAAGCACCAAACAATTGTGTATATAAGAGTCTAATAGGAAACATTTCTATGATTATGCATTTTTCATAATGATCACCAACTTCAGAACTATCCCGCCACCACCTAAAGGCTTTCAGCTGGGGTAAAGCAAAATGTTGGTTTCCAAAAAAAAAGCTGTTTTTGCAATGAAATGAAAGCTGCTGGTTTCCTCTGAGCTCAAATGCCAATACACACCACAAGTCTACATTGTGAAATCTTAATTTATGGACCATTCTTCCTAGAGCACAGATTGACAAAGGTGTTAAAACGCCAAAGGAAAGTTGTGGCCGCCATGGTTTTCCTCAAGCAATTATGTAGTCTGGGTGGTTGAAGTGATACTTATGTCAGCAATTTCATTTTCCCCTACTGTGTGTAATAGATAATAAGATATATTTGCCACATTCCAGGTTGAGTGATTTTAAAAAAAAATCTCGCATTTTATATGAAATTATATTTTTGGTAGTAAAGTTTGATTTTGTATTTAAATGTACCCAGTTCAGTTGTGTGTGTGTTTGTGTCATACTGTGTTTTTTTTTTTTAAATTATAAGACTGCTTTATCTTGTTCATTAAAGGAATAAGGGATAACAAATTCATTAACATCATTTTGCTTGCACTGGTGCTGCATCAGGGCGTAACTATGGGGCAAATTCACTAGACGAAGCGCCTAATGCTAGCGTTAATTCGCGAGCGTAGCGCATTTTTGTTAATTCGCCGATTCACTAACGGGCGCTGGCGTAAATTCGCTAGAGTTACTTCGCACCCTTATGCCTGGCAAATTTGCACAACGGACGTAACTACGCAAATTTACTAAAGTGCGCATTTTTCTGAACGCTACCTTTTACGCCAGACTTCCTTCGCCACCTCAGACCAGGCGAAGTGCAATAGAGAAGATAGGGATAGCTTCCAAAAAAGTAAAAACATTTTCTAAGTCCCAAAAAACGCTGGCGTTTTTTCTTTTTTATGGGTGATAGGCTTTTTTTGGGGCTACCCTCCTTCCCCCCTACATTTCCTAACTCATGGCACCTTAACTATACAGTGGGCACATGTGTAGGGCAAAATAAAAATGTTATTTGCTGTTTTGAAGGTTTCCCAGGCTTGTGTAATGATGCTACATATACCTCCATTGTAACTTCAATTTGGCGCCATATGCAAATTAAGCATCACTAGCGTAACTTCGGTTTGCTTAGCGAATTAACGCCAGCGCAACTTTGCAACCTCACGCTTCCCCTGAGCGCAACTTCCGATTTTAGTGAATTTGCGTAGCGCTGGCGAAAATATGCCTGGCGAAGTGCGGCGAAGCGGACCCTGGGAACTACGCATCTTAGTGAATGTCCCACTATGTCTAACTTGATCAGTGGCATAACTAGTTGGGAGCCCTCGGCCAAATGGGGCCCAGTAAGGACCTATGATTCCTTCCCTTTTGCAATCAATGATTCCCGTTACTGACACCTCCTTTTACATCTAGTGCTGGGGTGGGGGTGCAAGTAAGGGTGGTGAAGGGTGCAGAGGTCCAAAATTTACAGTGCTTTTGGAGCCAGATTCAAAATAATATGGCCATCTACACCCTGTTATGGGCACCCCTGCTGAGTTTTGGGGTGCACCATTTCCTCCATGTTAACTTACTTTTTCAATTATTAATTCCTAGCCCATTCCTGAATATCCTGGTAGCTGTATGTCCTAGACTGTGGCTACGATTCGGATAACCTTTCTGATACCACACCATACTTACCTGTTCTCCAATGTTAGCTTCCTACTTTTTCCTTACCACCTGATTATGACAGCTAGCAATGGGCAAATAAATTCGCCAGGCGCAAATTCGCGGGAAATTTCCATGTTTTGTCGCTGGCGAAAAATTTGTGAAACTGTGAATAAAATTTTGCCTGCGCGACAGAAAAGTCGATTGCGTCAAAACTGTTGTGCGTCAACATTATTTGGATGCCCATTGACTTTAACGCTGGCATCAAAATTGACACAAGCGTCAGAATTGGTGTGTGTGTCAAAATTCACGTGTTGGCTATGCTTGTTATGTATGTATGCCTTGATCTTTCTCATGTTCAGGCAGACATGATTTTGAATATGTATCCAAACTACTGATGGGTGAATAGATTCGCCAGGCATGGATTTGTGGTGAATTTTTGCATTTCGTGCCGGCGAATGTAATATTTCACCGGCGAAATATCAGCCGCAAAAAGAAAAATTGTCACGCATCAAAATTGGCACGCAAGTCAAAATTATTCAGACACCCATTGACTTTAATTAATTTGTAAAAAAAATAGTCGCAAAAAAAAAATTCGCTCACGTCAAAAATTGTTGCGCATCAAAATTATTTCGATGCCCATTGACTTCAATGTTTTTTGTGAATTTTTGCTGTTTTGCAAATTATTTGCCCCAGATTCGCCCATCACTAATCCAAGCTTCTAGAATTTTTTGTTCCTGTCTGATAAAATATTTTATTTAAATGAACAGATCCATGGGGGTCCTAAGGGATCATTTAGCTAAGTACCACATGCAGCAAGACAGAGATTACTGGCGAAATGAAGATCGCAGAATCTGTGGGTTATGAAATAAAATTACTAATTACCAGGAGCAATAACCCATAGCAGCCAATCAGCAGGTAGTATTTACTAGTCACCTGTTTAAAAGCAAACATCTTATTGGTGGCTATGGGTTACTGCTCCTTGGCAAACAAAACAACTACATTAGTGTTAACATATGGACCACTGTGCCATTACATTTTGGTTTGTTCTATGGTTTTTTGCAAGCTCTGAAAATGTGAGATCATAGATGGCAATAGGGCAGATCTTAAGACCAATCAAACAAGTCAACAAGACAGGTACTTGAAAGTGACCAGTTATAGTATAGATGCTAATAGTGACCAATCAGAGCTGTCAACAGGACAGGCACAAATTGTGGAGTCAATGCAAGTTCCCTTTGTGAATTCCATGGTTAGTTGCATATTTAAAGTAATGAGCTCTTTCCTTGCCAGTTGATATGAGCGTATGTTTTCAGTGTTTTGTATATTAGGGACACATTTACTAATTTCCGAATTTTTGCTTCGGAAATCTTTGCCGCAGACGTTAATTCATTATGACTATGCATATTCATCAAAATGCAAAAAATTTGTCTCAGCAAATGAATGCCCAGCGTATTTTCGATAGCAACAATTCAACGTAAACGTTTTTTAGCAAATTTTCTCTAGCGTCACTTTCTTCCTAGTAAAACTTTGCTAACTTACAATTACAATTTAAATATGGCGAGTCATATGTATGTCTTTATTAGTAATGGGGAAATTGTTGGAAGAGGCCACTTATTATTAAAAATGTCCAAGGAAGCAAAATTAAAGACAAAAAAGAATCTCTATCGTCCTAAAAACGAGTCCACCCTAAAACAAATCTGGCGTGAGCTTTAAATGGTTAAATAAGTATAAATAGCACATATTTAAAAGTTACAACATAATCCCACATTAAAATATAAAAAAATTGAATTTTTTTTCTTTTTTTCTGACTTTTTTGAATCCAGAATATAATGTCACTGACAATAATGTTGAGGATGTAGCTTCCTCTTAACAATTCAGCACTTAGAATCAGGCGAAGTAGTGGAAAAATAGGTAATGTATAGTGATGGGCAAATTTATTCGCCAGGCGTGAATTCTCGGTGAATTCTCGTCGAATTCAGCGAAAATTCACTGGCGTCCAAAAAAATTGGCATCCAAATAAACAAAGACGCCAGTGCTGTTTTGCAAACTTTTCACGCAAAAAAATTAGCGTTTTGTTTTTGACGCCGGCGCACATTCGCCAACGTCAAAAAAACAGATGCCGGCGTCCATTTTTTTTGGCCCAAATTCGCCCATCACTAGTAATGTATTGGAAAGTTTACACTTAAATTTGATAAATTTGCAGATTAACGACCATTCACCATAGAAAATTTACCTGGGGAAATGGAGCAAAAGTTCTCTAGCGCTGAGCTTGTTAACTAAAAAATTGCCTTTTAGTAAACTGACAAATTCAGTTGCAAATTGTCATTATGTTGAATTTTCTCCAAAAAAAAACACAATTCACCTTTAGTAAATGTGCCCCATAAATGGAAACAATGCGATGAGCTCAGAGTGCATACCACTTTTTGGAAGGCAATCAGGCAACCCAAAATTTTAGTTTCTGAAAGGACATTTTGGTGAAATGAACCACAGGTTTGTGACTAATCATATTTCTATGATATCTCTCCCTTCCTGTAGACAAAAATAGAGCAGACAACCTCTGGTCCTGGTCAGATGATTGAGAGTTTTCTGGGAGGCCCAAAAGAAAAAGACTAGTGCAGGTCCAGTCGGCAAACCAGTTAATTTTTCCATTGGGTTTGGGGGACAAGGGTCCTAAAAAAAATTGTTGGGGGTTCAGTAGCACATGAGAAGCAGAACATGCGTTGATTACCAGCCTCTAGTCACAGCATGTAATAAATGTTCTATATGGGTAAGTAACGCATTAAATGACAGACACCATTAGATTTGCAGTTGTTGTCATGGGACCTTGACATTTACAGACGTTTTTCTTCTTAATATAAAGAACGTTTATTTGCAATTGTTAGAAATAATAATAATATGAAAACTGTAGAGGCATATCTGCAATATGAATATGCTAGTTTAGTAAAGATAGATGAAGAAACAATAGGTAACCGTGCCAAAATATTTTGCTTGGGATGGAAGCCAACATTTTTAACTGTTAGAGGCTTTAGAAAAAAACGCTTTCCTCATACACTGTGGGAACCACATGCTCTTTGTACCTTGAAAAAAAATATCTAAAAATATGGATTGTCCATGATTTAGCAAATTTCAGATGTCTGACTCCAAAAATGTAGGTTGAAGAAGCATATTTCACATGCTTCTTCCCTGGAAATATAACTGAGTTTGTTTTTATATATAACATTTATGATGTTGTTATCCCCAAATTGGGATAATTTGCACAATCATCATCATCATCATTTATTTATATAGTCAAGATACGCAGTGCTTTAACAATAACAAATTCTTCTGCCATTGTATAATTATGTTTTAGATTTAGATATTTATGGACATACATTTAAGTCTAGTGCAACAGGTTATAATTTCAGTCTGGGACTGTTCTTGATTTTTGCCCTTGAGATGAGTATATACTGTATGAGCATGAAGTAAAGCCCTTACAGTGGAATAAACTATGACATTGTGCTTTATTGAACCTTCAAAGATTAATACATGAATAAATTAAAATAGGCACTATCATTAAATATAATTTGTTGTACAAATGTAGTAAAATACATTTCCGGCAGAATCAAGTACAAGGTACAATCAGGTACAAGGAGGCAGAGAAATCATGCAAAAAAGCAAAACATCAGCCAAGCTAAAATCAATATGGAAAAGGGTATTACAGCAAGCAGTAAAAGAAATCCAAGATTATTTTTTAAATATAATATCAGATGGGGGTCAGCTGGTTGATGTCTACACAAATGAGGAACCACTTAATGAAGGTTTCCTAATTAATTGTCCCAATCCTAGTAATTCAACTAACGATGCATGGATCACGCATGAGGAAATTCAAAAGACTAGAATATATTACGATAAACAAAGGTCTGCACTGGATGGTATTCATCCCAGGTTACTTTTGTCAAACTCCTTTACTTATTTTTTCAGGATTTATTGAGGTCTGGCATGAGGATTAGTGATGGGTGAATTTATTCGCCAGGTGCGAATTTGTGGGGAATTCCCGCGATTGGCCGCCGGCAAATAAATTAGCGAAACTGCTGCGAAAATTTGCCGTCGTAAAAAAAATAGACGATGGTGTCCGTTTTTTGGACGCCTGCTCATTTTCACCAGCGTCAAAAACGGATGCCGGCATCAGAAATGAGACGCCATCACCGTTTCACAAATTTTCCGCTGTTTCGTGAATTTTGCAGGAAATTTGCGAATTTTTCAGCGAAACGCCTCAAATTCGGCCATTACTAATGATGATGAGAGACTATCGTATTACTAATGCAGTGTCGCTATTCAAAAAGGAATCCCATTCTCAGCCTCAAAACTATAGGACGGTTAGTCTAACATCAGTGGTAGGAAAGCTTTTCGAATGGTATTAAGGGATAAGATACTGGACTTCATTCCAAATCATAATACTATAAGTTTGTGCCATTCTGTAACCAATAAAGCCAATAAAGTTTTGTCTTGCATGAAAAAAGGCATAAACGCAAGGGATGAAAACATAATTTTGCCTCTTTGGAGTATGTGGTGCAGTTTTGGGCTCCAGTCCTTAAAGGAACAGTAACAAAAAAAGCTTTAAAGTAATGAAAATATGTAGTGTTGCCCTGCACTGGTAAAACTGATCTGTTTGCTTCAGAAACTATGTTATAATTCATATAAACAAGCTGCCGAGTAGCAATGATGGAAATTGAAAAAATGCTGTATGGCACAGTTTAAATAATGGATAACAAATAAAACCATTATGTTGTACAGAGCTTATGTGCTGTGTAACTTGAGCCTTTCCTCCTTTGAATGGCTGCCCCCATTGCTACACAGCAGCTTATTTATATAAACAATAGTAGTGTTTCTAAAGCAACCCTTAATGGGACTGCACTAGGCAAATCCATTATGGAAAAGGACCTTGGAGTCCATGTAGATAATAAACGTGGCTGTAGAAAGTAATGCCAGTCAGCAGCATCAAGGGCAAATAAGGTCTTGAGCTGTATTGAAAGGGGCATCGATTCACGTCAGGAAGCGGTCATTCTTCCACTGTATAGAGCACTGGTAAGGCCCCATCTAGAATATGCCGTACAGTTTTGGTCTCCATCACTCAAACAGGACATTATTGTATTAGAGAGGGTACAGAGAAGGGCAACTAAGCTGGTAAAAGGTATGGAAAATCTTCGGAAAGACTGGCCAAATTGGGGATGTTCACGCGAGAGAAGAGGCGCTTAAGGGGTGATATGATGACTATGTATAAATATATAAGGGGATCATATAATAATCTCTGTAATGCTTTATTTACCAGTAGGTCTTTCCAGCTGACACAAGGTCACCCATTCCGATTAGAAGAAAAGAGGTTCCGCCTAAATATTCGGAAGGGGTTTGTTACAGTGAGAGCTGTGAAGATGTGGAATTCTCTCCCTGAATCAGTGGTACAGGCTGATACATTAGATAGCTTTAAGAAGGGGTTGGATGGTGTTTAGCAAGTGAGGGAATACAGGGATATGGGAGATAGCTCATAGTACAAGTTGATCCAGGGACTAGTCCGATTGTCATTTTGGAGTCAGCAAGGAATTTTTTCCCCCTCTGAGGCAAATTGGAGAGGCTTCAGATGGGTTATTTTGCCTTCATCTGGATCAACTGGCAGTTAGGCAGGTTGAAAAAAGTTAAAAGGTTGAACTTGATGGACGTGTGTCTTTTTTCAACCTAATTTACTATGTTACTATGTTATTCCATAATAAACATATTAAAGGAACACTAATCAAAAAATAAAAGTATTTTAAAGTTATAAAAATATAATGCAGTGTTGGCCTGCACTGATAAAACTGGCGAGTTTGCTTCAGAAACACTACTATAGTTTATGTAAATAAGATGCTGTGTAGCAATGGGGGCAGCCATTCAAAGGAGAAAAGGCTCAGGCTACACAGCAGATAGCAGATAAACTCTGTAGAACATAATGGTGTTATCTGTTATCCATTATCTATCATGTGCCATAAAGACTTTTTTCAATTTCCGCCATTGCTACACAGCAGCTTGTTTAAATAAACAATAGTAGTGTTTCTGAAGCAAACACACCAGTTTTACTAGTGCAGGCCAACAGTACATGATATTTTCTTTACTTTAAAACGCTTACATTTTTTGGTGTTACTGTTCCTTTACATAGTAGCTAGTGAAGACTTTAATGTCCAATAAACCTTACATTATTCCATTTATAGGAAAACCATACAGGAAAACATAGTCTGCAATATGAATAACTTCTCTGTTTTGTTTTCAACCGTCTGACAACAATTAGAACCAAATTAACAAAAAGGGATCTGTTGTTGCTGAAATGTCTCCATCAATTTTCCCGGTTCCCTCCTCCATCTCTTCCAGCGGAAGCAAATATCCAATGTTTAAAGTCCAAATGCTTTTTTTTTTTCGGGAAAAACAAAGTAATAAAATGAAAATGGTTCTTTTAACTAAATAGCTTAGAGTTTGGGGGTATGTTTTCAAGAATGAAATTAGCACATCGTAAATCAGGGGACAGGTAGCAGAACTCTATAAATTGACCTTTACAATTAAATAGGAAAAAAAAAAGAGACACAACCCAGCACTCTTGTTTTGTGGTACAGAATTCACCGTTAATTATACAATGGTTCTTATTGTTTTCTCTTTTTATGAGTGAGGGCAGAGGTTTTGGTTGCCCCTTGGCTACATCATTTCCTTTAGTGTGGGTATGTTCTCTTCATCTGGAACATGTTTGCTGGTCCTTAATGACCATTTTGGCCTCCATCGCACTCAAAAGGACCTCTTTGAACTCGACTCCTCAAACCTCAACAAGTAATCTCCATCAATCCAGGTCTTTAGGGTCAACAACTGAAAAGAAGAGATTTCAGTTGTATTAGAGATATATTGGGTGTTGTTGTGCATTGATACAATGTATTTTTTTAAACCAAACAGCACAGGCAAAACCTGACATTTGGTGCTCCATGATTTCACCTGGAAGGTTGGGGAGCCGTAGCCCTGAATACATGGCATTTTAGGGAAAAATATTTAGCATATTGGGTCCTGAAGATGACAGTGTAGCATTTTTAATATTCCTTTTAATGGTAATATTAATTAATACCCTGGGATAGCACACCATTGATATGAAATACATTTGCATTCAATGGCAATAATTGGTTATCTTCTACATTAATGGGCCAGTTTTATCGAAATTCTAATTTGCGGGGGAGGGGGGGTTCCAAGATATAAGGAAAAATGAGAATACACTTGAGCATGTTCTTCAGAACCTTGAATATTTGTGTTTATTTTTAAAAAAAAAAAAAAAACACACGTCACCAGAAAAAAATTGGCAAGTAAAAGCTGGCGAGATTCAATAGAAGTCAATGGCAAAAACTTTATTTCTTAAATGTTTATTTATTGATTTTTTAGGTTTAACAAAACATTGATAAATTAAAACAAGAACATTAAGGGGCCGATTCACTAACTTTGAGTGAAGGGTTCGAAGGTAAAAAACGTCGAATTTCAAAGTTTTTTTTGGGCTACTTCAACCATCGAATGGGCTACTTCGACCTTCGACTACGACTTCGAATCAAAGGATTCGAACTAAAAATCGTTCGACTAATTGACCATTCGATAGTCAAAGTACTGTCTCTTTAAAAAAAACTTCGACCCCCTAGTTCGCCATCTAAAAGCTACCGAAGTCAATGTTAGCCAATAGGGAAGGTCCCCATAGGCTTGGCTAACTTTTTTTGATCGAAGGATATTCCTTCGATCGTTGGATTAAAATCCTTCGAAAAATCAGATCGGGGGAAAACCGCACCTTTTTCGGATTGTCATGCAGAAAACATGAATATTTTGCATTTGACGCCCGAAAACCACAACAAATTTGAGTTTTGCAGAAAAACCAAAAACCAAAAACACCAAAATCGCAGAACATTTTGTGAGTGTTAAAATGTCTTCAAATGGTTAAGGGGACATCTGAAATTGAGTTTTACATGAATTCGGCAGGTTTTAGATGGAGTATTTTCAGATTCAGGCTTGAAAACGGGGGAATAATAAATCACAAAAAAATTGCGTCCTTTTTTACTGCAACTTTTTGGGATCAAAAAGGAGGTCACGAAAAAAATTGAGCCATATAGCTGGCCATAGACGCAAAGATCTGATCGTATGAATCGAGGAGATGAGAAAGTTTAGGATCTTTGCGTCTATGGCCAGCTTATCAATAATTTGCTTAAAGAAGGAGAAAGGAAAATGAGAGAAGAAGAGAACTAAAAGAGAGAGAAGAGAGTGGGGGGGTGTAGGTCTGGCACTAGAACTACAAAAAGGTGGTATTGCATAAAACCTCTTTGTAAGTAGTTTATTGTACAACAGACATACTCAGTACTAGTGATGGGTGAATTTGGGGCGTTTTGCTTCACCGAAAAATTTGCGAATTTCCAGCGAAATTTGCAAAACGGGGCCGGCATCTCTTTTTTGACACTGGCGTCCATTTTTTTTTTCAAATTTATGCAGCGGTTTCGCGAATTTATTCGTTGGTGGCGAATTGTGGGAATTCGCCGCAAATTCGCGCCTGGCGAATAAATTCGCCCATCACTACACAGTACAAATAGTGCACATCAAGACAAATCAAATCAATAATGCTGTTTAATTACATACCACCAAACTGTAATCAGAACACACTAGTAGTACAAGGAAGCGGATGCTCTCTCCAAAAAATTAGATTTTAAAGTTTCTGCTTATAGCTTTTCTCAAGGGGAATTTGAGTAAATCATCAGCAGTATAAATACCCTGTTACACTGAACACCAGCCATCCTCTGTCTCTTGTCACTTCACTTCCGGGTATGTGATGTCACTTCTGCTTCTGTCACTTCCGCAGACCATTTGTCCAGCCGAGTGGCACATTTCTCCTGCTTAGAATATCACCCTAGAGACGTGTTTTTATTGATCTTTCAGGTTTAACAAAATATTGATGAATGAAAAATAAAACAAGACATTTTAAAAAAGAAAACCAGAGAAGAAGAGAAGGAAAAGAGAGAGAAGATTGGGGGATAGATTTTCATATCTGAACGAAAAAACATCATCAGAGCACCACAGCAGTTAGAACATTTCACAGACTTGAAAATAACAAGCAAAGCAAAAAAAAAAAGCAAAAAAAATAAAAAACCCACACGTGTGCTTGCAGTCATTTCATCATCAGGCACAATAAAGCCTACACAGAAGACTGAAGTCATTTACCGAAATGCAGAATTCTTCAAAAAAATACTCAGTAGTAGAAGAACATTTCTAAATCTGTCACAGGCTCAAAGAAATAGAAATATTGAGATTAATTTGGTCTTTTTCTGTGGGTGGAATCAATTACGACACCCAGAGCACATTTTAAAGTCTGTTTTGAAATAAATGCAAGATATAAACCCACCTGGATTCCATGCGGCCCTTTGACAATAAATAAAAACAGAGACAAATAGTCAATTTTTAACTAGGAACAGATTTTCCTAAAGAAATACACCAGCTGTTTTTGTTTGGGTCTAATTATAGAAGATTCAATACTACAGGGGGGTTGAGACTTGTTAAATGGTTCAAAAGCTCTGCAGGCAATTCATTTATAGGCAACTCAAAAACAGGACCCCAGTTTTCAAACTCTGAAACCAAAGCACAGGAGATGTTTACATAAAGAATTGTTACTATACAGAGAGGGAGTGCTGGTCTGTGAAACATTGGTGTATACAAGATTTACCGTGCACCCCTGCCTTTATCAAGATTGATTTTGGAGTGCGGATACTCATCTGGAAGATATATATATATATATATATATATATATATATATATATATATATATATATATATATCAAAATTCCAAATTTTGCCATGTGCAAAACTGCAGCAAAAATTTGCTGCAGAACATTTGCTGCGAAAAAACACCCAAAAAAAAAAAAACAATTGACAAATGCATTTGGAGAAAAAAAGTCAACATAAGAAATAACGCCCATTGACTTTAATGCATTTGGAGAAAAAAAATTGCCATCAGAAAAAACCCCTTTGACTTGCATTAGGATAAAAAAAGTCCCCATAAGAAAGATGCCCATTGACTTTAATGCATTAGGACAGAAAAGTTGCCATAAGAAAAAACGGCCATTAAGTTTAATGCATTAGGACAAAAAAAGTCGTCATAGGAAAAAATGCACATTGACTTCAATGCGTTTCGCGAAATTTCCCTGTTTCATTAATTTTTTTCGCAGCTTTGCTCATTTTTTATAGAAGCGAAATGTGACAGATTCGCTCATCACTAGAAGTAACTTGTATGTGATCGTCAGGGCCCGAAGGCTCCGCGTAGGAGTTGGAGGACCAAGGATGAAGCAGCAGGTACCAAACACAGTTCAAGGGATTAAGAAGTAGTGAAGTCAATCCAGGCAAAGGTCAGTTCAGGCAGTAAGGTTTCTTAGTCAATATAACAGGCCGAGGTCAAGATCAGGAATGAAGGTCAGGAGTAGTATAACACACCCAGGAACACAATAAGTTGAACCTATTATCGGGCAATGTCTGTAGGTCTCTGGCGTCCCTCTGGCAGATTTTCGCACCAATGCGGGCGTGATGACAAGGAGCCTGGTTTGACGCACCGGCGTCTGACGTCCCATGTGGTTGCCCTGTGCGCCACCGTTTTGCGGAAGAAGCCGTCGAAGTAAGGAGGTGAGTGAGCGCTCCCTACAGTGATATGCTTGTTGCTTAATGAAGGCAGTGGCTCCATATGGAAGTCACTCTGTTGTATTCAAGGAAAGGAATTGTGCACATAGTAATTGTGGTGTATATTGCATATGGACATCGGAAGTACTTTTTGCCCAAATAATGAGTCAGATTCAATTTAGTGAGATAAATGTATATCACATGAACAAGATTCAATTTGAGATAACATTTAATTCAGAAAAACGTCTCCGTTTATCACCAGAAAACTCTATTGAAGTCTATCGGAAACAACTGAAACTGAAGTTGAAGAAATTTTTCATCTCAAATTGAATCTCGTAATAAACCAGGAGATAACCTTTTCTCAGTGAATTGAATTTGGTCCAATATTGCTTATTTGCTCAGTGCTATATTATTTGATATTTGTTGCTCACGGCTAAAGCACCTTAGTGGCTAAAACGCCCCCATACCTTGAGTTAGGAAATGAAAGCATCGCTTTCTGGGTTGGGGAAAAATCCGCAATTTCAAAAAAAATTGTTTCGCATCAAAATTGTTGCGCATCAAAATTATTTGGACATCCATTGACTTTTGGACCAGTCACGTCTATAAAAATTGTCGCTCGCGCCAAATTTGACGCACGTCAGAATTCATTGACTTCAATACGTTTTCTCGAATTTTTTGCTGTTTCACGAATTTTGCAGTTTTTCCAGTAAATTAACACATTTTTTTGGCAAAGCAAAATGCCACAGATTTTCCATCACTAGAGAAGAAGGGAACAAAGGGACTGGCCCAGGGTTTCATGTAATGCTGTACATTTTGGTACCAACCGCCCCCCCCCCCGTGCCTTTCTTCCTATTTTAATTCTCTGTATAACTAAATGGGGGGGTTATTTTATGCTGAATCATTTTTTAAAAATGTTATAATATTTGGAAATGCAAATTAGGGTTCTGAGTCTGTTTAGTATTCACATCGGGGCACATTTACTTAGCTCGAGTGAAGAATTAGAATTAAAAAAACTTAGAATTTTGAAGGTTTTTTTTTGGCTACTTCGACCATGGAATCGGCTACTTCGACCTTCGACTATGACTTTGAATCGAACGATTCAAACTAAAAATCATATGACTATTCGACCATTCGATAGTCGAAGCATTATCTCTTTAAAAAAAACTTCGACCACCTACTTCGCCAACTAAAACCTACCGAGCACCAATGTTAGCCTATGGGGACCTTTCTAACCAATCTCTGATCGCAGGAAAATCATTACATCGATGGATTAAAATCGTTCAATTTGAAGGATTATTCCTTTGATCGTTCGATCGAATGAATTGCGATAAATCCTTCGACTTCGATATTCGAAGTCGAAGGATTTAACTTCAAGTGTCGAATATCGAGGGTTAATTAACCCTCGATATTCGACCAATAGTAAATGTGCCTCTTCATGTTTAGTGGAGGACTTGTTTCTACCAAAGTAAAAAAAAAATCATGGGATAAGCACATTTCTATTCAAAACTTTGGCAAATATTGTATGTAGAATTGTAGTGACCTAGCATCCTGTTAGCATGGATGCCACCGATCATAATATAATCTATAATAATGTCATTTTAGACCCCTTGGGTATTCAAGGCAATATGAGCCTAGTAGTGATGGGTGAATTTATTCGCCAGGCGCGAATTTGCGGCAAATTCCCGTGATTCACCTCCGGTGAATAAATTTGTGAAACCGCCACGAAAATTCACCGGCGTCAAATAAAAATGGAAGCCACGTCCGTTTTTTTGGACACCGGCGCATTTTCGCCAACGAAACGAGATGCCGGCGCTGTTTCGCGAATTCTTTGCCGTTTTGCGAATTTCTCTGGAAATTCGCATATTTTTTTGCCAAACGCCCCATATTTGCCCATCACTAGAGCCTAGCCTAACAACAATTAAGTAGAAGAACAATAAGAACTCTTTGTAAAGAGATTCAATAAATATGTTTGTTGTTTTAATAAAAAGGTTCCCAAACTTTGGAGCTGCCCCAGGTTTGGGGACTTGGAGCTGTTTAACATGCCTAAATATAGTCCCAGTTAGAAGTGAAGCCAACTTGCAGGGTCCTGGGGATGACGGGGATACCGTTAGTTGAATCTTGTCACTATCCCTTTAACTGTATAAATATAACATAATTAGGACTATTTCAAATGCTTAATGGAATTATTAAAAAATTGGAGAAAATTGGGTAATGACAGCCCTCCTTTAATGAGTAATTAATATATGCAGCTATTAATTGAAGTATACAGTTATATTACTCCATTTACTCTGTTACAGAAAAGCACAAGGTCATTCAGAATGGAAGAAAATAAATAAATGTGGGCAGTGCGAGGGTCTCTGGAAATGACCTGAAGTGAATCTGTGAGGAAATGTGTTTAAGTGCAATAATATGGGGATGACAAGAGAGCTGCATTCATTATTTTGTAGCTCTGGAAAAATCCATGCATTTTCTCTTTAACAAAGAATCCCTTCATAGCTTAAAAGTGTTCCTAAAACCTTACTTTATCCTTGTATGTTTCCTTGAAGTGGAGCATAAAATCAAATCTGTAAGCTGGAACTGATTGCTAAATTGAAGGCTAAAAACAATCTCTCGAGACACTTGGTAATTTGTTTCAGCCTGATATTTAAAAAAAAAAAATAGGGTAACACTTAAGTGTTAGAGTCCGTTGTTACCCATGCTCTAGTATACTAGCTGGTGATTAACCCCATGGCGCGCAACCCCCCCCCTCCCCTGTGTTTCCCCCCTCCCTCCTCCCCCCTGGCCTACCGTGGACTGGACCTGCGCAGAAGGTTGAGTAACAAGTTAGGGGCATTTGCCCAGGGGGACAGGTAGGCCAGGGGGGAGCAGGGAGGGGGGGGCAACACAGGGGAGGGGTTTTGCGCCCAGGGGGTTTCCTTCTCCTTTAAATACTCAAGCAGTAAAGAGAGTGCTGCAACTGGTAACCCCTCAACATACCAAAAGAAGGGTTAATTTTTAATAGCTTTTTTATTTTTACAGCAACTTTGCTGACTCCAATGAAGTACTATAGTTTTGTTGCCACTTCATTCTCTTAGGACTCACGGACTAATAGCCGTTCAGTTTAACATTCACCTAAGTGGATTATCCAGTTCTTAAATAGTCAAATCCCTCACCAAAAAAGGATGATGCAAATTTCCCACAACAAAAAAGGATGATACAAATCATTAGAGCTGATTGCATGTTGAGGCCATGGTCAGATGAAGGACTAATTGGCACAGAATAATAATAATTATAATAGTCTTGGGGTCCTAGGTTTGAGTCCAACCAGGGCACTATCTGCAAGGAGATTGGATGTTCTCCTCGTGCTTGTGTGGGTTTACTGTGGGCATTTATATTTCCTCCCACTCTCCAAAAACATACAGGCAAGTAGTGATGGGAAAATTTATTCGGCAGGTGCGAATTTGCAGCGAATTCCCACGATTTGCCGTCGGCGAATACATTTGCGAAACCGCCGTGAAAATTCGTCCGCGTCAAAAACAAGATGCCGGCGCCGTTTTGGAAATTTTTCGCCATTTTGCGAATTTTGCTGGAAATTTGCAAATTTTTCGGCGAAACGCCACAAATTCACCCATCACTACAGGCAATTTCATTGATAAAATTGACTGTAGAAAAAGTTAAAGTGCTGTGGAATATGTCCTCACCATATAAATAAAGAATAATAATAATAATGGTGGACCGGTTTGTAGTCTCTGGCAGCATGAGACGGCTTCCTCGTCAGGTATTGACAGCACTGTTTAAGTGTCTGGGAGCACTTTAAGACTTCCAAAGCCAGGGAAAGTTTACATATTGCAGCTTGCCTTCTCCAAAACAGTTAGCGATGTAAATATCAAATGTGGTTTCATTGTGGTGAAACGACCGATTGTAGGGTCCAATAAAATCGTCTACTTATTGTTACATTGGTGGGGTGCAAATGATTGTAAAATGTAGGATTGTTCTAACAACATTGACCCAACAGTCAGTTGGACAGGTTTAAAATTTTGTTGTAGAACAAAGAAATTGGTCAGTGGACAGGAAAGTCAGAGGGTTGGGTTAGATGCAAAATTAAAAATTCAAAAATATATTCCCAGTCAATTCTCAAAGTTAAAAAATCACTTTTTATTCATCATAAATATTAAATAAGGCATACAGACCAATTGATGCTCCGCCTTACGCGTTTCACACCCACAGGCACTTATTCATAGGCAAATGAATAAGTGCATCTTATTCATAGATGCAAAATTATACAAAGGAACAGCCATTGGTTAATATATCTTAGATCTTACAGCCAACATGACAAAGACACAACAAACGTCTCTTCACATATCATTAACTATTGATGGATGCATAGTTTGTTAATACAATCAGCATAAGGAGGTAAAATATATATTTATTTCAGTATACATAGTTGGGTAAATGTGAGTCAGACAGCATGTTCCAACAACCAATAAGGTTGGCCTGTAGGTGAGTGTCTGAGCTGGGCATTTCCTCTTTGTCCTATGAAGATCTAGTGGCAAGCAGTGGAGCAGGATCATAATCAGAGCTGTACTTAGCTAATGAGGAAGCCCTCTTGAGGGAGGAAGGTCGCGGTATCCAAAGGGTTAAGCAAGCGGATGGTCAGAGTCCAGGCAAGAGTTCAATGGCAGGCAGATCAGGATACACGGCCAGGGAGGAGGAATCAAGGCTGGAGCAGGGATCAAGGCTGGAATCAGGAATCAGGAAACACACCAGGAACCCAGGATCTATGGCAGCAAATCCTATTCTTGGGCGCCCTTCTGGCGTCCTGGGCGCCCTTTTATAGTTGAATTTGGCGCCATAGTGACGTCATCGCCTGTGTCCTTATGCTGGCGTTGCAGCGTCGGCGTCCTAGCACCCACGTGGGCCACCTGGGCACCGCCATCTTGGATTCTACGCCGCCGTGAGCAGACGCGTCTCTTCGCGCTCCAGGCGGTCTTGACAGCTAAGACATGGGTGAGTATGAGTTCAGTGTGCCAGAACCAACTCAGAGGTGGTTGCGTAGCTGTGAGTTAGCAAGGGCAGTCCTTGGCCCCAACAAGGAGGTTAGGACCCTGAGCGATTGTAAGCCAGTTGGTGACTGAGCGCTCAGGTGTAGGTGACCTGTGGGCTGTAGTGAGATAGCTAGGAGAAGCTTTTACTGAGATAAGGAGAGGGGCCCCTTAATAGTTAATGGCACTCCGCCATCCACCATATGACAGTGGAACTGGAGGCTTCATAAGAGGAATGCTGCAAGTGAGACGCAAGGGTGTGAGAATGACCCTTTTAAAGAAGTCTTTATTTTATCTGTATGTAACTGAGGAAATGCCAAAGTCAGGCCATCTGTAGGGATGAATTAAATATTTTACTGCTTTGCCACGTTTCACATCCATAGCCTCTTATGGATTATAAAAAAAATGTCACGGTGTGAAAAATTGTTGTGTGAAAAGCCAATGCCAATTGACTTTTTTGCCATTTTGAGAATATTTAGATATATTTAGAATAGATTACTTAGCAAGTCCAGTTGTTTAAGATTTACCTATACTAGATATACTATGACCTGGATGAATATAAATCTTCATAGTCCTATTGCCATTCATTTTGGAGAGAATTGAACTGTAGAAGCTGCTCGGATGAGTAGTGAAACATCTTCAATGATCTTCAAGTCCAGTTGTTGGATGAATGAAAATCTTCATAGTCATTTATAGATATGGAGATGCTGCTGTAAATGAACATTTAATGGGTTGCTCGGGTTGTGGCGTAACTACTCTCCGGTTACACCCGTGCCCCCCTGTCGAGCCCTCGTCCTATGAATCGTGCACTGGCATGCTCGCTGTAAAATCTCCCCCTGTCCAACCACCTTCGATAACCGTATTGCGGCTTTGGCGAACCCCAAGGCAGTTGTGATCACACCCCTTTACCCTTCGTAGTTACACCACTGGTTGTCCTGCTGAAGGGAGATTCCAATCAATTAGAGCAGATTTAGCTTTGCTGTTCACTCATCTACATGTGTCACGGAGGAAAAGTGCAATAAAGCTATCAAAAATAAATATCTAAAATTCATTAAGTGGAACATTTACTATGGGTCAAATACCGAGGGTTAATTAACCCTCGAAGTTAAATCCTTCAACTTCGAATATCGAAGTCGAAGAATTTGGCGCAATACGTTCGATCGAACGATCGAAGGAAAAATCGTTAACGATTAAATCCTTCGAATTGAACTATTTTCCTTCGATCCCAAATTGGCTAGAAAGCCTATGGGGACCTTCCTCATAGGATAACATTGGTGCTTGGTAGGTTTTAGGTGGCGAAGTAGGTGGTTGAAGTTTTTTTTTAAAGAGACAGTACTTCGACTATCGAATGGTCGAATAGTCGAACGATTTTTAGTTCGAATCGAAGTCGAAGTAGCCAATTCGATGGTCGAATGAAGCCAAAAAAATACTTCGAAATTCAAAGTATTTTTCCTTCTAATCCTTCACTCGAGCTAAGTAAATGTGCCCCTAGGATATAGTGTTATGTTAGGATATTAACACACAAACAGCACATGATAGATCCCCTTAAAAAACTGATGTCAACATCTAATGAATCTCCATTTATCTCCACCAGACACCATATGTTCCCGGGTTCCGCAGGGATAAAACACCATAAAAAAGAATGATTGTGCTATGACAACTTCTACATACATGTATTTAAACACTTGTGAATCTTGGTTACACTTTTAAGGTTTGCCAATATTTTTCTGCTTTATCAACACCACAGACTATAAAACTGTTCTACAAAACTCTTTCCTTGGAAAACAAATATATAAATATATTGTAAACAATAAAATGTTTCAAAAAAAAAAAAAGCTGGCCAAGTCAGTGAATCCCATTATTCATTGAATGTTCTGGCACAGAATCGCAATTTGTTCTATATTTTAGGACTTCTGGGAAAAAAGAAATCACCCCCATTCCCACAATACTGTGGAAAACAGAAAGACAACAACACTCTATTTGGTGTCTTTTTTTGTAAACATGTAAAATTAATACCAAAATTCTGGTGGAACAATTTAAAGTGGACCTGTGAACTACACATAAAAAGCTGTACAGGTATAGGATCCCTTATCCGGAATCCCGATATCCAGAAAGCTCCGAATTACGGTTTTGTCTCCCATTGACTCCATGTTTTCCAAATAATCCAAATTTTAAAAAATGATTTCCTTTTTCTCTGTAATAATAAAACAGTAGCTTGTACTTGATCCCAACTAAGATATAATTAATCCTTATTGGAAGCAAAACCAGCCTACTAGGTTTTTTCATGTTTAAATGAATTTCTAGTAGACTTAAGGCATGAAGACCCAAATTACAGAAAGATACATTATCCGGAAAACCCCAGGTCCCGAGCATTCTGGATAACAGGTCCCATACCTGTATAATGAAATTTCTTTGTAAATTAAACACGGAACCTAAATTCTACTCTTCATTAAAACATCCAGACCTGTTATAAAGTTGTTTATATATCTGAGCTGTCAAGCAAATATTTCCTGCCCTGACTCACTGCCTAATCACAGCTGATTAGCAACTTTAAGATAAAGGTAGTAGACTACAGGTATGGGATCAGTTATCTAGAAACTTGTTACCCAGAAAGCTCTAAATTATGGAAAGGCCGTCTCTCATTGACCCCATTTTATCCAAATAAGTGAATCCCTTTTTCTGTGTAATAATAAAACAGTAGCTTGTACTTGATCCAAAGATATCAATAATCCTTATTGGAAGCAAAACCAGTCTATTGGGTTTAATGTTTACATAATTTTCCAGTAGACTTAAAGGGACACTGTCATGGAAAAACATGTTTTTTTCAAAACGCATCAGTTAATAGTGCTGCTCCAGCAGAATTCTGCACTGGAATCCATTATTATATTCAATTTTGAAATCTGACATGGGGCTAGACATATTGTCAATTTCCCAGCTGCCCCCAGTCAAGTGACTTGTGCTCTGATAAACTTCAATCACTCTTTACTGCTGTACTGCAAGTTGGAGTGATTTCACCCCTCCCTTCCCCCCCCAGCAGCCTAACAACAGAACAATGGGAAGGTAGCGAGATAGCAGCTCCCTAACACAAGATAACAGCTCCCTGGAAGATCTAAGCACTTAATAGTTAAGTCCCACTGAGACGTATTCAGTTACATTAAGTAGGAGAAAAAACAGCCTGCCAGAAAGTAGTTCCATTCTAAAGTGCAAAAAGAAGAGCTAAATTAAGGTAAGATCCATTATCAGGAAAACATCAGGTCCCAAGCATTCTGGATAACAGATCCCATACCTGTATTAGTGAAACAGATTTGTTAAACATCTTTTGGTAACTGGCACTTTTTATCAAAATAGTAGTTTTTATAATAGTGACAGTTTTGCTTTAAGGTGGTCATAGGAAGGATGTTCAACCAATCATCACCTGGCATGAACCACAGATAATAATAAAATGAGGCCACATTTGGGAATTGCCACAAGTGCATTCATCTTACAGATGAGACTGTGGACGTATGCATTACCAGGTCAACTGATGACCCAATACAATCATGAAAGGGGCCATTGTTTAATGAAGCCTTCTTTTCAGGATGGTTAACTTAAGTGACATCTCATTAATCTGTTCATTAGCACAGTTGGATCTGTATGGAGAGAAAGTACAAAAGGCACTCAACAGAACTGTAGCTAGATTAAATAGTTGAACCAAAAGAATAGAACTATGTACTTCATGCCGAGAGTTTAATTTACCAGTCCATGAATTCAGCAGCCCTATGTACAATTTATATGCATATCTCCAAAATCTTTCAGGGTATTTACCATATTTGTTATCTTTTCTTTGGACCGGTGGCTTTTCAGATGCTTTATTATAACAAACAGATACATATACAGCAGCCCTCTAACCCTAAAACTCCATGTTTCTTATCATGGTTTCACCCTGGTTTATGTCCATTGGCTTTAGACATGAGTTTTGCTTGTAATAAAAAGCTTAGGAACTAAGAGGGAAAAAACTGATTGAAGTTGCAGTTAAATCAAACTATCAACTCAAGTAAATAATTATAATCGCATTTACCCTTCCGTATTTATATTAACCTTGAGAGGCAAGGCTCTTCACTGCGGTTTATCAAGTCTCATGATGTACACCATTTACATGGGTCAAGGGTAATCCCTTGACAGTTTTTTGCTCTCCTGTGTATCTCCCAAGAAAATCTGTTTTTATCATTTTATATCCAAAATAACAAAATATTTTTATCAAAATGTAGAACATGACTAATTATAAAACCATTGTCTCTAGTACTGTTTGTTCCTCAGAAGAACCTGGACAGAATTTCCAAAGATCAGCAAATAGCAACTCTGTTTATTTAAAGCCTTGATACATTAAATCCAGGGTAGACCTTTAAAATCTTTTTCCGTTTCACAAAATATGTTTCCTATTACTGAATGATTTTTTTTGCATTTTGGCAGCTCACCAGTATAGTACATCAGACATCACGCTGAATAAATAACAGAAATATACAGCTAGTTACATAGTTTTGAAACCCATTCTGCACATAGATGGAGAAAGGACTTCATTTCTAGTAACCCTATCATCCTTATGGGAATAAACCCAAGGCACACAAACCCACACTTATATGGAAAAAAAAATCTCCCTGAATGTAGTTTTAGTCTGGCGCTGAGGTTTGCCAAGTATGGATGAAATGTCACTAAAACCCAATTAGAACATGGGAAAGAAACTTTTGCAGCACATCCACAAGCAAATGTCTTTGGCACCCAGTTAAAGGAAGAGGCCATGGACTGAAATGTTGTAATGCATAACAATGTAGAAAAAAATATTGACAGTGCCAATTACGGAGATTGATTAATGCTTAGACAGTGGGATGTGTGGTTGGCGGTATTGGTTTTTACATGGAATCTCCCATGACATCTCTGTTAACAGTTGTAGCAATATAGTTAAATAACAGGTATGGTAGAACCTCAATCAGGAAACACTATCACATAACAAAAACAATTCAAGCACGTACAGACCACAACGGATTTCTGTATTATGCTGGTTTAAAGTTGCAAATTACGCAATGGTGGGAAAACTCTTCAGCCAAACCTGTGTTTTTCGTGGTCATCCTTATGACTGGTGGAACGTTGAATGTGCACTGGAACTTGTGGGCACCAATGACATGCAATTAACGCTTAACCAGGCAACCTAGCATGTGCACATATATGCTGAAGTTGTCCTTATGCTTGCATAGCCTCTACTGGACTGGTTCATTTGACCTTTCCTAATTTCTTACCTTTTGCCCAGCTTGTTCTGTTTCACAGTTCTAAACACTGTCTCCTTAAAGTGTTCTTACAGTTGGTTTTCTATGTTTGTAAATATTTTTGTATGAAGCTAAGAGCAGTTATTCTGAGTGTAATGAGGGGTCAGTGTTAGTGTGTGTATGGATGCTGGGTTTCATTTGGAAGGGTTGAACTGTAAGGGATAACATAGGGGGCGCTGTGGAGGCAGCAGGAGGAAAGCAAGTCTATTAGGCAAGAGCTGGAACTGGGTGAACCCACGGGACACAGACAAGAAAAGGGCAGGAATAGGGAGACAAGGGTGATGAGTCAGACTGGAACAGGTGCAGAGCGGAACAGGACGGAGAGGGCGAAGATCAGGACTGGACTAGATAGGATGAAGAGGGTGAAGATCAGGACAGGAATAGACTGTATGGGCCAGGACGGTGCGGGCATAGATTGGATCAAACTGGGGATAGAGTGCAAAAGGAGACTGGAGCAGAAGGAGACTGGAGCAGAAGGAGACCGGAGCAGAAGGAGACTGGAACAGAAGGAGAGGAAGGGAGCAGAAGGGCAGGAAAGCGAGAGGACTGGATAGCGAGAGGACTTGATAGTGAGACAGGTTAGGTACAAGGTGGAACAGAAAGCAGGAATCAGGAACTTTCAAGGAAAGGTCGGGTCAAGGCAGGGGAAAGGTATTAGGTAAGGTCAGGTTTGGAGTGAGGAGCAGAGCAAAATTCAGGATAGCAAGGAAAGCTGGGTAGGGCAAGGTCAAGGCAAGGTTAAATCAAGGAAAGATCAAGGTTTAGAGCAGGACCGGAGCAGAACTGGAAGGGGAAGTAAGGCAGATCAAGACAAGACAAGGTTCAAAGCAAGGCAGGACAAGACAGGGAGAAGTTCAGACAAGGCAAGGAAAGGAGCTAGACCGGGAACCCTTAGCTAGGGAAAATGCCACACTGCTAGTTTGGTAAGCCAATACTCAGGCAAGGGCTGGCCTTAAAAAGGGCAGAATCAGCTCTGATTGGCTGACTGCAAACCAATCAGGCTGCTGCGGGCTGGGGCTGCAAAGGCCAGATAATAAATAGTGAGAAATCCTGCAGGCTGCTCACCTGGCCCAGTGGTTAAGACATCGGACCAGAAACCCTTCTTGAATTTTTTTCGAAGTTCATTTGACCTCATTTTTCTGCATTGAGTTCAATATGTTTTAATACCTTTTCAATCATTGACAGGTTGCATTTATTGGTCATTTTTACATGGGCACATTAGTTGTTTTATCAAACCCTTAACCCTCCACAATAAGACTTTCCAAACTCGCACTAGAGCTTAGCAAGACTTTAGACTCGAGTGCTCTTAGAATATCGCATTCAAAAACTCTTTTCCTAGAAAGCATGATATTTTCTTTTAGCTCAGCCTTTGAGGGATATCATTTAAAGCTTCTTTTTTTTAAAGACAGATAAAAGATAGTTGAACACAGAAGAACCAATAACAACCAAACTAAAATAGGCACAGGGTAAAAATAAATACTTTTCCTTTTTTTGCTATTATTAATTATTTTAAGAAGAAACACTAATTTCTTTCTATTCCTGTTTTTTCTTTACCATCTTGGACATATTAATCTTCTGCCTGGATTGGGTTTTTTTTTTATGAGAAGCTGTGTTCTGTAGCACAACACTAAATAAACAAAAAGCTGAGCAAGAATGTATTTACAGCTGATAGAGAAGAAAGCAAACATTTCACAGAATCCTCTGGGACATGGAAATTGTTTTGCTTGTACTGATGGTTAATAAAAGACAGGAATTTTCCAATAAAGATCCAGACATGCAGACTGTGATAAGCGCGTTTTTATGTTATGAGGAATCTGAACTCGCTGTGTTTAATATACAGTCTGATTTGACAATATTTTTATCATCTGTTGGAGCAAAAATGGGCAACACAATATAATTTTGACACTGGCGTTAAATTCAATGGGTGTGCAAATAGTGTTGACACTAGCAAATTTTCGCAAATTTATTTGCTAGCGGCGAGTCGCTGAAATTCTCGCTAGCTGAATTTATTCACCCATCACTAATGGTCACCTGTAACTGCAGG
Source organism: Xenopus petersii (assembly GCA_038501925.1). Taxonomy (NCBI): domain Eukaryota; kingdom Metazoa; phylum Chordata; class Amphibia; order Anura; family Pipidae; genus Xenopus; species Xenopus petersii. The sequence continues at coordinate 13,651,424 of CM076687.1, read as the reverse complement.
TGGAATTGTACACATTACCCTTGGGAAGTGATTTGCAGAGTCCTTTTTTTAAGCGGACTGGCTCCAAAAGTCGTAACTAACTTTTTTGGGTAACCGGTTTTCTCCACACATTTTATATGGAACAAGAGAAGATGGGGGCAAATTCACTAGAGGGTGAATTCTTGCCTGCAAAAGCTTCGTCACACTACGCGCAACTTCTTCGGGCACAAATTTGCAACCTCTATGCTAATTCAATAAAATGCAAAGTTGTGTCTCGGCATCCGAAATCTGGCAAAGTTTCGCTAGTGTAAATTCAGTGTGAGCATTTCCTAGTGAACTTTCGCTAATGTTCATTTCTGCCTAGCGGAACTTCATTACACTTATGCTTAGGTCAGTAACAACTTTTAAACACAATCATCCATTAAAGTATGTAAAAAACGCCAGAGTTTTTATAACTCTTCGGCATACAGGATATGATGTCACTGACAGAAGATTGATGTAGCTTCATCTTAGCAATTCGCCAGGTCTAAGCTGGCAAAGGAAACTCTGGCGAAAGAGGTAACGTAATCTAAAATTTGCACTTTAGTGAATTTGCAGAGTAACGATTGTTTTCCTGAGCGAAAATTCGTCTGGCGATAGGGCATGAAACTGCAATAGCCACAGTCTCTTTCACTAGCGAATTCTCATCTACGCCTGTTAGTAATGTTCCTACGGATGGGATTTCTGGCAAGTTTTCGCTAGTCACAGCCACTTCGCCCTTTAGTAAATCTGCCCCAGTGAGTCAAGAGAGGAACAAGCCAAGGGAAGGTGTTGACATTGTGCAACTATACTCAATATTCACTGTTGTGGATAAAGTCACAGGCACAATCTTTAGCCATCTGTTTTTGTTAAGAGAGAAATGGGTTGTACCTATGAACAGAAATTTCCCCTTTTAGTTGAAGATCTGTCTACAGCTCTAGTTGAAGCGAGCAGTGCAGCACCCCTAATGAAGCCATTAGTAGAAGAAAGCAGAAATCTTTATATAGAGAAACATAACACCATGTCAGCATTGACATTATCCACTAATAATCCAAATAACCAAAAAAATTACTTGAAAATGCTGAAATTAGCAAAAACAAATAAAAGTCCAGGTGTTCATGCCCCAGATATTAAGAAGAAAATATCCACAATTCTGGTGGAACCCCCTTTACAAAATAATGCAACTATGTTTTAGCGTTTAGTGCAGGGCCGGGACTAGGGGTAGACAGAAGAGGCAGCTGCCTAGGGCGCAATGATAGGGGGCGCTGGCAGCTATGAAATTGTCTTCTGCCTACCCCTAATCTGCACCCCTCAGTCTTACTCCCCTTCCTTCCCTCTGTCACCCACCCCTCCATTGCTCTCCCCTTCCTCCTGTTACCCTCCCCTTCATCGCTGTCCCCTCCATTGCTCACCCCTCCCTCCCCTCCATCGCTCTCCACTCAGAGACCCCTCAGGGCGCTGGCAGCTACCTCTAAAATTGTCTTCTACCTTTCCCTAGTCCACACCCCTTAGTCTTACTCCCCTTCCTTCCCTGTGTCACCCACCCCTCTGTCGCTCTCCCCTCCCTCCTGTCACCCTCCTCTCCATCGCTGTCCCCTCCCCTCCATTGTTCTGTCCCCTCCCTCCTCTCCCCTCAGTCACTGTCCCCGCCCTCTACTCCATCGCTCACCCCGCCCTCCCCTTCTCTCCATCACTCTCCCCTCCCTCCTCTCCGTCGCTCACCCTTCCATCTCCTCTTTCTCCTCTGTCTCCTTTCTCTCAGTCGCACCAGATCGGATGCACGTGCATGCGAACGTGTGTGGGGGAGGGGGGATTTCTGGCCAGGTTGCATAGGGTGCCGGCCAGCGTGGCCCAGCCCTAGTTTAGTGGGACATAATTATTAACATTGCTCCTAGGACCTATAATTGTGATATGTATGTTACAGACTATCTTTAAAACAGATATGCACTTCCAGAAAACCACTAGATAGGGGTTAGTTTAGCAGTGACCTGACCTCTGCAGAAATCTACTGATTTACTCGAGGACAAGTGAGTTCTGCAGTTTTTCATTCTATTTGGAGTGCTGGTAGCATTTAGCGAGAATAATAAGCACTCAGTTCATGTGTTACATGTATTTACTAAGGCAAATTACTGTTTACTTGCTTAATGCTAAATGGGCATCCCGGGGCTTTACAAAACAACAAGATGAATTCCCCTTCTGGAGCATCTAGTCATGTTGCATAGCATACCCTGTAGAGGTCACTGCTGAACTTCAAGATAGAATGCAGGTATAAATACAATTTCCATGTGTCGTAGAGTTCAGTGTTACAAAGAAAAATAGACTTTATTGCAATTTAAAGGGCTGAAGCTAAGTAAACATGTTAAATAAATGTTAAAAGACAGTCAAATGAAGACAGAACTTACAGCAATAGACTGCCTAGTGTCCAATCCCTTTAAATTCCATGCTGTACCCATAGAAAGGTACACTACCCATTCAGTGCATACAAAACAAGCATAACTCAACAAAATCAACTTTCTGCCAACTCCCAACTCATTATGTAGAAGGAACCATGTTACGGATTGTTGGCTTTGCTTTAGCTCTAATCTCACTTTGGCATCCTGTTGGGTGGTGTAATGAGCCCGAAGGCACAGTAGTAGTAAGGACCAAAGAGGAGACCAGACCAGGTTCGAAGTACAAAAGGTTTATCCGGAAGAATAGTCAGGGTACAGGCAATGTCGGTTCAGGCAGCAATCAAACAGTGTCGAGAAAACAGGCAGGAATTGGTACACGGAGAAATCAGACAATATATATAACACACCCAGGAACACAAGAGAATGGAACCTATAATTGGGCAAGGACACAAAGGGAAATGGGGTTTAAATAGTTCAGCCTTTGGCGCCGAAACTTGACGCGCTGACGTCATGACGCTGACGCCAGCATCTTCACGCTGGCGTCCTCACGCCGGCGCACATTCTGACTCCGGCGTCCATTCTGACGCCGGCGTCCAATCCGAGGGCGACTCGTTCTTGACGCAATCAAACCATGGTCAGCAGGAACAGCATGGTGGAGCAGAGGGACGCCATCCAGGTCGCCATCTTGGACGCCAGGTAAGTCGGATTCCATTACAGGTGGACCCTCTGTATATACAAAAGTATATGGAATATATATATACTATAGATGCCTGTCAAGTGCATTGGGAACACCCAATTACCCCTTTTACTACTTAAGCTGCATTAAAACATCATTTTAGGGATGGAAACGTCTTAACTCACTAAAAACAGCTTCCTGGTTCCATTTAGAAAATCCTAAGTCCCAACACTATTAGCACATATTCCTGACTGCTGTAGTGTTACATCTATTCTCATCACCTCTTCAGAATTCAGACATGATGCTTTTCTACTTATCAACCATTATCCCTGCACAACGGAAATTCTTGACTGTCAATGGTCATTTCTTATCAGTGGTCTTGTACCTTATTCTTCAGTGTTCCAACTAATACCATTTTAGACCCATTAATAGTAGCTACAACTGACACTGCAAAGACATAGGACTGAAGAAAAAACCTAGGGGCAGTTGTTAGAAATTCAGAATCAACCAATGAACAGTTAGTTTTCAACATTCTACTACAAATTGGAAGATCAAAACAAGGACTAGCTAGCTACAGTAGATATAATAGCTAAATCATTACATTTTTGTATTTTCTCAGTTTTCTTCTGCATGTAATGTAGGCTAAACTAAAATGCACATAATCTGAGCTCAGCATTAATCTTTAATTTACCCTGTTTACTACAACTTAACTCTGGGGAAAAAATGTGTAGTTCATAGTTAATGGATAATTGGCTGTTAGTTATGATTCAACTTTAAATTCAGTAATTTGTGCTATGCAATGCAAAACAGACCCACAGCTTTATTATAAAGGAGCTGATTAGGATATGTTGAAACTGCACCAGTGTAGTTGTCCATACCAACCAATAAGATCTTCGCTTTCATTTTGTTCTAATTGCAGATTGATCAAATCAAATCTTGTTCTGTTCACCACCAATGTGCATAAATGGGCCCGTAAAGTAACTATGATGAATAAAACAAGAATATCTAAACCCTCATGAACTGTCTTTAAACCTTTCAACTAGATCACATTCAGATAGTGATCACTTTAAACTGAAGACCGGCACTTGCTGCACCATATTATTTCTTTAAAGTTCTTAAAAGGTGTTCTCTGATGGTTTAAAAGTAGGGATGGGCGAATTTGACCCATTTTGTTTCGACAAAAATTCGCCGCCGGTGAAATGACGCTAACACCCATTAAAGTCTATGGGCTGCAAAAAAAATTGTTGCGCATCGAAATTTTTTTGACGCGGGTCTTTTTATTTTGATGCACAATGCCATACAAATCTATGGGCATCATTTTTTCGGCAAAACAAGGCGAAAAATTTCGCCCATCCCTATTTAAAAGGAGAAGCTTTCCGTGACTTTTGGCGCATGCTCAGTTGCTAAAAAAAGTCAGATTGCTCCAACTGCGCATGCGCCAATATGGCTCTTACTTCATGAAGATTACCGAAGAGAAGAAGATGGCGTCCGTGAACTCCGATGGGCTGAATCTGCAACGAGGGGTAAGTAAAGAGTTAGGGGCGTTTACCGAGGGTAACACCTAAGATGGGGGGAGCAGGGAGGGGGGACTTTGTAGGGTAGGGAGGTAGGGGATTTTAATATAAAGGATTTGCTTCTTCTTTAACACTCTCATTCAGATACCACCTTTGACCCATGCAGCTTGCATCTTCAAGGGGGGGGGAGGGGTTTACATATAGTCTGGAGTTACATGTAAACAGCAACTAAAATGTTCCATCTCATTTATACTTGTGTAATGAAACAGCAGTTTGTTTAAACTAGAAGTGCCTAAAATTCCATTCTTTGGGTTACACCATGCTCCAGTTTCCTGACACATAGATTACTCTCTTATACTTAAACATAGATTACTCTCTTATACTTAAATCTATTTGTTTCAACTAAATCCAAGTTAAACATGAGTATTCAATGTCAGACTGGGCCCCCTAGCTGCACCCTATCCACCAAGCAGGGCCTGAATGCATTTCAGAGGTCACTGTTGGAGAATTTCAGATAATAGCGATATGCAAAATAATTATTTCCTGTTTACTTTTAATTTTTATTTAGTTTCCAAATAGGATACATCACTGACACGACATCCAAACAGTAAGCACTAATTCAGCTCCTAGAACATAATCATTGACTGGACACACAGAAATCTAATGGAAAATATGTTTATTTTTTCATTTAATTTGGCTCAAGATTGGCTTTTTTTCTTACGGTGCATACACTTAATCTTTTTGATGTTGCTCTGGGACTTTCAAAAAATCTGGCACAAGGATTTAATGTTGATCACAGTCACACCAAGACATTCTAAACAAGACATAAAGCACCTTATTTTTAGTCTACAGTCAGGGCACTTAATGAAATAAATCACATCAGCACCTCCTTCAAGATAAACTAGGATTGAAAGGGCTGTCAGCATGGTTGGATTATATAGGAGGTGCAGATAAGGGCCCTTTAAAATGCTGGCCAGTGACGATATCAATATACTCCATGCAGACTAAAAATGACAATCAAAGTAGAGAAAGATAAATACAGTATATTTATAAACAAACAGTGATTATATGGGGGAGTGTTATCTTCAGATGTATTTACCCTACAAGTGTTGGCATTCACAATTTGCAGGGCTTGTGGCACTTGGACCACATACATCTAAAGGTTCGATATATATATTACACCCCGTTTATATATATATATATATATATATATATATATATATATATATATATATATATATATATATATATATATATATATATATATATATATATATATATATTACTGTATATAGAAAATGTGCAATTGGTCAGAACTCACCAAACATACATGGAAGAAAATCAATAGGGTGAACATGTAGAGAAGTTCACTTCGACCCGCTATTACAGTATCAATCGATGTTCCAGCACCTTCAATTTAAAACGCCTTTATTGGTTTACATGGCTGGGATCTCCAATAAGCAACAATGTTTCAGGCCCAAACATAGCCCTCGAGGTCTACTGACTGCCTGTGCCAATGGCTTTCATCAATAAATACATTACTCTTGAGCCTGGGGCTACATGACCTGTCAGTGATATTCATAATAAAAAAACGGGGTGTAATGGGTGAAACCACATGTTTAATAATGTGTTCTTCAATTTTGGACCAGTAACTAATAATTGTCAGGCTCACTAAGCATGAAAGGGTACTTAGCTTTCCCAGGATCCCTTTCATATATTTTGTGGATGTTCTAAAGGGCTCTCGTCCTGCTATTTATGGTGGAACTGCTGTGGAGTAATAGAAAAAAAAGGTAAACTATCTGATACCATATAACAATAGGATTCAATGACTTTGGTCCAGTCTCCACCGCTTCCATCCAATCAAGCCTTAATTCATAGAAATAACCGTGGATAAGAACTTGGTCAAATGCAGTTCATTGCTGCAAAAATAGTTACTTTGACACTTGATTCATGTCTACATTATGTAGTATTTCTGCTTCACATACTGATATACTTTTTTTGCACCCACTACGGTTGGGCGAATGTGACCCGTTTTGTTTCGCCAAACATTTGCCGCCGGTGAAATTACACTGACTCCCATTAAAGTCCATGGGCATCAAAATTTTTTTGATCTACAAAGCCATATAAGTCTATGGGCATCATTTCCGTTGCGAAACAAGGCGAAAAAATTCGCCCATCCCTACCACTGATGGTGTTTGTACTTAGGTATTTAAATGAGGGGGAGGGGCCAACTCTGTTTGTGTGTCTTAAGAAAGGTCCAACAAAGAGAACAAAACATTGACAAATAAATTTAGATTTTTTACTTTTTTACAAAGTCCCAGTGTGTATCTATATACTATAATGATGTTACATGAATCAGTAGTTAGCACCTGGGCATTTGCCTACTATTTTTGAGTGTACCACATATATAAATATATATATATTGATGCAGTAGAATTCTTAATGAATCAGATAAGTGTAGGACTGGCCAAACCATTTTAATATACAGTATTGCAATATATGGACAAACAATCCCTGTTTTGTTTAAAGGGTAAGGCATTTTTACTAGCTTAAAGGGCACCAATCATGACCAAAATCAAGTAAATACACTATGTGAAAGTTCAAGAAATCCAATTTTTAAAACATTTAGAATTGTTTGTATAATGTAAATCATCAGCTCACTATTCCTTCTGCAAGATTTCCCCTATCTCCACTGCAGCTCTAGCTGAGGCAGCCATCTTGGATTTCACTGGCTCCTCCTACCTATATCTTCCCAGCCAACTGTAGCTCTGAAATCTCGCACATGCTCAGTTGAAATTCTTTGCTTGCTTATCAACCCTTCTAAGCTATTTTCAAATCAGCCAAACCTGTGTGTTAGCTGCTGTTCAATAGTGCTGCCCCCTGCTGGAAGTTAGTGTGTGCCCTTCATTTGCATAATGACATCACCAGCATGGGACAAGATAGGGAATCTCCTGATACTTCTAGTGGAGGAGTTTACTAAAACAAGGCATTCTGGGTAGAATACTCAAGGCAGTGCTACAATCTGAGCATGAAAATGTGCATATTATAGTCTCTGTTATAGTCTCAGTATGGCCTCCCTCAGTGAAAGAACCCATTTGATAAAGTAAGGGATTTTTTTAAAACCTGCAGTTTTTTCAAAAAACTATATATGTAATTTGATTAAACATGTTCAGCTTGTACTGGTCAGATTGTTAATATGTGTTTGATTTTGGCTGTGATAGGTGCCCATTAAGGCACAAAATGTCTCAATGTCTTAAATGTATTGATAATTGGTTGAGTGTAGAGGACTCTTGGATTTGTCTGTATCAATTTTGTAGTCACAGCCTCATTGCACCCCGCTTAATGTTTTAAAAATTATTGGTGAGCAGAACTGTGCCCATCATTGAGTCATTCTCTATGACAGTTACGTCTACTTGTTCTATCCCATTGGTATAACATTTTAGAATGTAGATTGGCCTCATAGCCCCACTACATTAACATGATGAAGTGTCTGGAGCACACAAAGCTTAAGGGAACACCTTTTCCTCAGGCGGATAGCTTCTATTAATACAGTTGACTTACAGTAAAGATGTCCATTGAACGGAAGATATGGTTATTTAGCCAGCTCACCAGCCAGGTATTTTGCCAAACTGAGCTGGTGTGATCTGCAAGATATTGGTCAGGGAGTCAACTGCTTCCAGTCAATACACAGGTCATTAAGATGACAAGCGTAACCTATTTGGCAGATAATATCTGGTTAGCTTGATGCCAGGCCCAACCTTTGGAACAGTCTGTTTAAATCACATGTAACAAATCTTTAATCTACAAATACAACACAAAACTAAACAACCCTACAATTGTTTTCTAATGTCTATTGTCTATTTACTACACAGACTTTTGTCTTGTTGCAGTCATACTGTTGGTATATGACTGCTACTGAATGAAATGAGCCCTACTTGGATCAGTACTTTAGATCAGAGTATGTGATGTGGCTCTGACAGTCACACAATGTCATGACCATAAAGTCAGATCAGCTGAATGACTGCCATGTCCAACCTTTTTTTAGAAAGATTTTCAGCCTGACAGGAGGGTGTGGTAATAAAATGAATAACAATGGCTCTCTAATGCAAGGAAGAAGTATCACACAGAGAAAGCAGTTTAGAATTATTATTATCTTTAAATCTATTTGACATTTCAAAATTATCGTGTAAAGTTAAAAAAAACTCCTTTCGTTATGTCTTTCTAAATTGTCATTTTATTTATGTTTATTTTCCCAGTTCCAATGAATTCTACACAATAGAATGAATCTATTAAATATTTTTGTTAAGTAAAAAGCAGAAACATATGAATTTAGCTTTAAATAGAACTAGACAGTTTCTGTAAATATTTGTTATAATCCAAGAATTAAGAACATTTCATGAGAACAAATGTTGGATGAACCCTAAAGGAGACATTCACAGTCACTCATATTCACGCATATAAAAATAAACACTTGACAGCAACACTCAACACCCAATGGCTCAGCTGTACAACTGTAACAACTCAACAGAGTAGCTCAGGTACTCAATAGGCTGGTCAAAGAATATCTCAATTATTATTATTAACATGTATTTATATAGCGCCAACATATTGCGTAGCACTGTAAAGTAAATGTGATTATACAACTACATCACATGAATTACATATATAAAATATATGGAGTAACAAACATCACAATCAATACAGGTACAAAAAGGTGAGGAAGGCCCTATGCATAGGCATACAGTCTAAAGGGAAGGGAGTAATACACAAGGTGTGGGAGTGGGCAAGATCGAAGTAAGTGGGTGAGAAATGTGGTACAGTATGTGGTGTTGCGTTTGGTAGTTAAGCAGAATGATGAGCGAATTTATTCACCAAACATGAAAAATTTGCTGCAACAAAAAAATTGTATAATAAAGACCCATCAAAATTGTCGTGCACATAAAAATGTTACACTTCAAAATTATTCGGATGCCCATTAACTTTAATGCATTTGGACAAAATAGTTGCAAGTATAAAAATTGTTGCTCGTGTAAAAATTGACATGAGGCAAAATTAATGATGGGCGAAATTCGCAAAACGGCACCGGCGTCTCGTTTTTGACACCGGCATCCGTTTTTTTTTTTGCACACATTCACTGGCAAAAATGCACCGGCATCCAAAAAAACTGACGCTGACGTCCATTTTTTTTGGACGGCGGCAAATTTTTATGCCGGTTTCGCAAATTTATTAACCGCCGGCGAATCGCGGGAATTTGCTGCGAATTCGCACCTGGCGAATAAATTCACCCATCATTAGTCAAAATAATTTTGACGCCCATTGACTTCAATGCATTTCGTTAATTTTTCGCCATTTCATGAATTTTCCACCAATTCGCTAATTTTTTCACAGTTTCCCGAATTTTATCACAGTTTCTCAAATGTTTTGTTGTTTCGCAAATTTTTCAGCAAAGTGAAACTGGACAGATTTGCCCATCGCTCAGTGCTGCGGTTAGCATAGCGGGACTTCCAAATATCTTGCACCAAAGCTCTAAGTAACAGCCAAAATGCTATAAATGAATACAAAATTACCTAAATATGCCTATATGCTATATAATTTTTTATGCCCCATAGTATATCATAACACTCCATAGTTAATCAAGGGCTGTCCATATGTATGGTGGCATTATTCCGAGGGTTTTTGTGGTTTTTGTCTATTGAACCACTACAAAGAAAATTTAAAACAATTCAGAATACCGTATATACTCGAGTATAAGCCGTCCCGAGTATAAGCCGAGTTACCTAATTATACCTCCAAAAACTGGGAAAGCTTATTGACTTGAGTATAAGCCTAGGGTGAGAAATGCAGCAGTTTCTGGTAAGTTTCAATTAAAAAATTGAGGGTTTCTGCTCCCATTGGAGGTGCCGGCGTCTCGTTTTTGGATACCGGCGACCATTCTTGAACGCCGGCGAATATTCTTGGAGACTATTCTTGGACACCGGCGACTATTCGTAGACCGTTTTTTTGCACTTGACCCGAGTATAAGCCGAGGTAGAATTTTTCAGCATATTTTGGGGGCTGAAAAACTCGGCTTAAACTCAAGTATATACGGTAAGTAAGAAAACTAAAATTGCCTATTCTAAAAATGGATGAAACCCAAAATGCAAGGTCCAACATTTTTTGGGATGACACTGGATTAACAGGTGAATTAAGAGGCCAGTAGGAGGATCTGGAGGTGGTGTGGGTGAAGAAGGTTTTCTGACGCATTGTTGCAACATATGAATACCTTGGTATACATGAGCAGATCATGTCAAAGTACAGTCTACCTGCCAATGTTTGTGTCCAAATATGAATATATCACTTATTCTTCATGTTGTCTCCTGTCAGAAACATTACTTTCATAAAATGAAGCTGCACATTTTGTCTGTAAAATGTCTGAGTGCAAACAAGTAATAGTGAGCTATCAATTTAGTGGCACAGTGTACACCTGTATTCTATACAATTACTGTATTACAACTATTCAGCAGGTACCCTATTTCTGGTAAACTCAACAAACAACTTATTGGTTGGTATGGATTGCTGCACCTGGGCAAATGTTGAGCCTTTTACTACATATGGGCGGTTTTCTTGTTGGTGTATATATATATATATATATATATATATATGAGATTGCTAAATTAATTGATACTGAACTGCTTTCTATAGTCGTGCTACTTAATACCATGTCATGTTTAGGAAACCTTTGCTCAAGGGGATTTTCTATATCTCCTGCTGCTGGAACTCAAAACAGTTCTTAATTATAGGAAACATAAGAATTTCCTTTTTCCTATTTATGTCAGTTATTCTTACTGCTTACATTTTTAACCAGTTCAAAAAATTCTCATGAGGCACAGTTAAAGGATCCTTTCCTTTCACGGTAACTACATAATTGCTCAAAATTGTGGCCCTCCAGATGTATTGCAGTTCAATGTCAGGATGTGCCAACCATCGGGAGCTGTAGCACATCCACTCGGAATTTTACTGGGACATGAAAAGAATTAGTTCATGAATATTAGTTTATGACCATTCTGAAATGAAATGCTTCAATTCATAAAGAATAAAATATATATTATATATATATATATAACTCTTTTTTTAGCTGGTATATTACACCTGTAAGAAAGTACACTTTTTTGGCGGTTGTGCCTAAAAGTGAGATATTTTTGAATCACAATTTTTCAATCCTTTCCCAGTGTTTTACAAGTAAATATAAATCCATTTGCTGAACTGGCTCTACTAGCTTAATTCTCCACTATAAGGGGCTAATTTAGACACAGAATTTTCTCAGGTTTTGGTTGCATCCCAGTGGGTGATCTCTGAATTGGCTAGCACCTCAGATTTTTTTCCTAATCTCTGTATCATCTCTCTGCAATTCTTGCAGACAAAATAGAATTCTACAAATTCACCGAGGTCCCATGGAACCAAAATAGAAAACATGAGTCTGGCAATTCAATTCTTTGCATTGTTGCGGTTTATAAAAAAAAAATGAAAATGCTTTTTTTCCCCATTCACTTTAAAATTGCTCATATTAAAGTAAATAACAGACCATTTTAGTGAACATGGATATCCAGGGGTTTGGTTTCATGTCATTGGAGAGAGCCAGTGTCATAATTGGTGCTCATAAGCTCAAGTCTTGAGTTTACAGTTTGTAAATGTCTAGTTGACTGGGAACATAAAAGACACCTCAACATCTAACATCGAAGTTTATATGGTGGTCCATATGTCTAGTGCAATAGATGCCATTTCTGGCATACAGCATTAGAGTAAAGTGTACACCAAATTCTTTTGTGCATCTGTGCTGCACCTATTGACATTAATTACTGTAGGAACCTGGAGCAACCACCTGGTCTGGAGGTGGCAATAATTCCAAGGTTCTTCTGTATCAATTGAAAAGTGCTCAATTGGGAAGAGGAGGCAGGAGGAAGGCAATGGCGCCAAGGACAACTATATGGAAATGCAAGGAGCGCATGTTAACACAAATAACGTTAGCAAATGAGTATGTGCAAATATGCAGGTACACAACTATGATCATAATGACTCCTCTTACATGCCATAAGCCATATTTTTTTTGCCTTGGGCATAATCTTAGGACTCTTTATTAAGACATCGACCCATGGAATCTATGATGTTATATAAAGTCCCATAAAGTTGGGATTTTATTCGATTCCATAGAAATAATTCAGTTTCCAATATATATTAATTATATTAAGAAATCTACAGTAGTATATGTATATATATATATATATATATATATATATATATATATATATATATATATATATATTCAAATTCGGAAAGGAATCATCCCAGGACCAGCACTTCCCTATGTGAAATCAACTTTTATTTAGATACACATATTAGTGTCCCAACGTTTCGGTCTGTTAGGGACCGAAAGGTATCTAAATAAAAGTTGATGATTTCACAAAGGCAAGTGCTGGTCCTGGGATGATTCATTCTGAATTTAAAGTTTGTGTTTGAAGATTGACCGTGCACCCTGAAGATTACCAAGATAGAGTGTGCAGGCTCTTGACAAAAATTTGTGTGAGTATATACACCTATATATATATATATATATATATATATATATACACACACACACACACACACACATATACTGTATATATATATATGTAATGATCACCGCTGGGAACCAGGGTGATCGAGGAGAGCCACTCCCTGGGGAGCGGATATGGGGGAAGCCCTGGGGTGTAGCCAAAGATGGTAGGAGGCATGGGCAGGGTTGAAATGATGATTTAATAGCAACAAAAGGGTAAACAAGGCAAGAAGGGCAAGGTGAAGATAGGGTCAGGCCAAAGTCAAAACAGGGGTTCCACGGGATAAGAGGTAACGGGGTACTCACACAGGAACAAGGATTTCAGGAACAAGGTACTCAAAGTCCAAAGCATTTAGGGTACAGGATCCAGGATACAGCACAGAAACATTTATGACTCAGCCCTGAGCAAAGCTCAGGGCGGGGTTAATAAAGGGCAGGTAATTGGGAATGGGGAACACATGAGGGTAAACGAGGTGGGTGGAGAATAGGGAGGAACAGAAGAACAAACTGTGAACAGGCAGATAACATAGGTAACAAGAGTTCATGATGAGCCCCAAGAGCCCCTGGTGGCTCATCTGGCAAGGTGCCGTGTCCAGAACCCAGGAAACCAGGGATCGATCCTGGGCTTATCCTGACAATATATATCTATATATATACATATATATACATATAAATATATACATATACATACCTTTTTCCAACTCCAGTTTTCAGATCTCTTCAGTGTTCCGTAGCATTTAGACCCAGCTTTCTAACACTATTCTAACAATATTGTACTACCAAAATGCCTGGTAATCTCCTAATTTCATGATGCTCTGCACAGACTCAAGGTTCCCAGTTCCAGGGGCAGTAGAACAACCCCAGTACATCATAGAACCTCCTCCATGAATAAATGTAGGAATTGTGTTTCTTTGAAGGCTTTCAACTTTTTTGGCAGAACTGTATATTGTTTTTATAAAGTGCAAAGGAATCGTTATATTTGGCCATGATTCTATATGACCTATGGGACCCACCACAGTCATTCACTCCATACCATATATGTTATGGGCTACAGATGTTATTTTCCTGCATCTGAAAGTTAAGAGCGAAAGAAGAAAGATGACTTCTCGATGTTTTGATTTGTTTGAGAAGAAATCACATTTAAAATGCAGCAATAAACGGTCCAAATCAAATCAAAAGCATGTCAGTCATTTCATTATTGTCAAATTTTGCATTAAAAACACTATGGAATTAATTTGTTCAGAATATCAACATTGTTTTTTAGCTACCTTCAGTCACAAGACTCTAATTATGTGTGCTCAGCCATATAGTTTTTACTAAAAAAGAGCTTTCCACAGGAACATGTTGGTTAGTGACTTCCCCATGGACTAATGCCGTAGGTTAGACTGGAGAATTGTGAAGTAGTGTTGTGTATCCAGTCTGGGCAAGCTTGCAGCAGGAATGTTATTATTGGCTTCAATGATCATTTAGTAAATTAAAATTTAAGCTCTAAATTTCACTTCACATGAGGTTTAGTTGTATAGTCTATTTCTGGAAATGGGTGAGGCCTTGGTAAACAATGAATGTGTGTAGCATTAGCAGTAAAATAATATGAATACAATTTAGCTTTTAGCTGAGCTTAGATACCCCTAGGATTTGGAATCCACAACTGTAAGCAACTATTTGTACTTAAAAAGTTATGTTCATTAATCTAAGTGAAATAAATACATTAAACATTAATCAAAAGAACAAACTCACCCAAAGGCAGTGAAAAACCAAAAAGCACATGTAATACAATGGACTTGATAAAAATAGTCTGAAAACACAAACTTTGTAATAATGCTTACAGTAGGGTTTCTAGATTTGGGATTGTACACAGGTTCTTAAAAATGAAGAATTTCAGTGTTGAACCTCACCACCGTTGCCCAAGGCTATTTGGGTTGAAATGATTGTAAAATTAAAGACAGATGCAGCAAAACAAATGCTGTACAAAATAGAGCAGTTGAACTGGTGTGCATTTAAAATATAAACAAAAATACAGCCAAAATAAGCAGTTACTGTCAGTGCACCAAAACATCAGTGTTTTCTTCTCAGGAGCAACAAATTGCAGTTTTAGCAATTTTTACATTGACTAAAGAAAATCATATAATAGACCAAGTGAAATACAAAGTTTTCGAACTACAGCATTTGAAAACCAAAGGGCCAACTCAAGCACCACCATATGAACTTAGATGTTAGATGCTGAGGTGTCTTTTATGTTCCCAGTCAACTAGACATTTACAAACTGTAGACTCATATAAAAAAATAAATAAATAAATAAATAAATAAAAAGCTTATGAGGACCAATTATGACACTGGCTCTCTCCAATGACATGAAACCAAACCCCTGGATATCCATGTTCACTAAAATGGTCTATTATTTACTTTAATATGAGCAATTTTAAAGTGAATTTCAATATTTTCAACAAATATATATGTCAAGATATGAAAACTCATGAGGTCAAACCCGCGTTCTGTTCAATCATATTATGGGTTTAATGTGAGGTCAATTAATTCAATTTTGTTCTACATGCAGGGCCTTATTTATTAAAATCCAAATGTTTCTATTAAATTAAAAAAGTTTGACCAAATTGGAATCAACAACCATATTTACTAATAAAAAAAAGCATGATTTAATTTGATCAGGGACAAACTCGAAAAAATCAAGCGAAAATCAGAATTGTAAATTTGTAAAAGTTTTTTCCCAAAAATGCTAGGTTTTTTTTTTAATTTTTTGCCCAAAAAGTCCGAAATAGTCATATTTTTGGGCTAATTCCAGTGCAGACCACAGAAACTTCCAAATAGCATAGGGACCTCTCCCATTGACTCATATACAACCTTGGTAGGATTGTAGATGCCAAATTTTAAGATTCAGACTTTTTCTATCCTCGAAGTAAACTAAATCTTGAAAAATTCAAGGTTTTTTTCCACTTAAAATTCAGATTTTATAGCAAAAAAACCTCAAATTTTTTGACTAGACAGAAACAACTTTCTAATGATACATATACAATTAAAATAGTAAACATGGAGAGATCAGTCTATTCTATCTACTATCTCTGTACTGAATTAAGAAAAAAAATCCAACTGGTTTTAAAAGAGATTACTTCTATTTTGTAAAATTGGATCAGTCATGTAGACTCATGAACTGAAGGAGAATTTTCGCTGCAAATTCGCAAATTTATTTGCCGACGGCGAAACGTGGAAATTGGCTGCAAATTCAACCACATGGCTGTAAAATTTTGAAAATGGAAAGCTGCTTAACAAAAAGTGAAATAAATTTTAACATGTAAAAAAGATCAACATCAAATTGTATTTTAGAATAGCACTGTCCTAAAAGTTAATTTTAAAGTGAAGCTTTTATAATTACTTAAAGGGATACTGTCATGGAAAAAAAAAAATTCAAAATGAATCAGTTAATAGTGCTGCTCCAGCAGAATTCTGCACTGAAATCCATTTCTCAAAAGAGCAAACAGATTTTTTTATATTCAATTTTGAAATCTGACATGGGGCTAGACATTTTGTCGATTTCCCAGCTGCCCCCAGTCATGTGACTTGTGCCTGCACTTTAAGAGAGAAATGCTTTCTGGCAGGCTGCTGTTTTTCCTTCTCAATGTAACTAAATGTGTCTCATTGGGACATGGGTTTTTACTATTGAGTGCTGTTCTTAGATCTACCAGGCAGTTGTGTTAGGGAGCTGCCATCTGGTTACCTTCCCATTGTTCTTTTGTTTGGCTGCTGGGGGGGAAAAGGGAGGGGGTGATATCACTCCAACTTGCAGTACAGCAGTAAAGAGTTATTGAAGTTTATCAGAGCACAAGTCACATGACTTGGGGCAGCTGTGAAATTGACAATATGATTAGCCCCATGTCAGATTTCAAAATTGAATATAAAAAAATCTGTTTGCTCTTTTGAGAAATGGATTTCAGTGTAGAATTCTGCTGAAGCAGCACTATTAACTGATTCATTTTGAAACATTTTTTTTTCCCATGACAGTATCCCGTTAATATTTAATGGGCAAAGTAGACATTCTCCGATCAAATTCTATGTTCCTATATAATTGCCTACTTGCTATGTCACACTTTTATTATTTACACATTTGTACCCATGGGGGTGGATTTATCAAGGGTCGAATTTCGAAGTGTAAAATACTTCAAAATTCAACCATCGAATTAAAATACTTCGAATACGAATATCAAAGTCAAAGTATTTTTCAATGAATTTGGCCATGGAACGATCAAAGTAAAATCGTTTGATCGAACAATTAAATCATTCGAATCGAACGATTCAAACGATTTTAGCGTACGATCGAATGATTTTACTTTGACGTGTAAAGACTTAGAAAATGGTTGTAGAAGGTCCCCATAGGCTAACATAGCACTTCGGCAGGTTTAATTTGGTAAAGTATGGAAGTTGAAGTTTTTTTAAAGAGATAGTACTTCGATTATCGAATGGTCGAATATACAAACTATTTTTACTTCGAATCGAATTCGAAGTAAATTCAGAGTCGTAGTATCCTAATCGATGGTCGAAGTATCTAAAAGATCACTCCGAATTTAAATTTTTTTTACTTAGAAAATTCCCTCCAGTTCACTTTGACCCTTGATAAATCTGCCCCCAAATGTCAAAACATTGAATCCAAAAACCAGGAAAATTTAAAAAGAAAAACCCAAACGAAAATTGAATTTAGCCTTAATTGTTAAAACATTTCTGAAATAGCTATGCCTGTAATTTTCCATGACATAAAAGCAATTTATTTTCATTGCATTTTGGGCTGGTGGTGAGCCAGGGATCATTATGCAATGCCGCAAGAACTTGAGCGTGAGACACAAACATATTAAAATCATTATGAATCCCCCTTGTGTTTCACAGAAACCATGTTAGTAATAATTATTGAACATGCAGCTGTAATTCTCACTTTGATAGTTCTCCTCATTTTATGACATTTCCCAGAAAGCCATACACGCAATGCGTCAAGATTTAGGAGCTAGAGGGCCATATGACTGTTATATTGACTGTTATCGTAGAAAGATGCACATATCACATGCTGCATGTTTACTGTGTGTGTGTGCAAATGTTCTTGCAGTAAGCAATTTATTCCACGAGTATCCTATGTGTACTGAACATTAATGTAGTTGGCATAACATCTCCTGAAACATAAAGAGGTGGCCCTGGTGCATCACAATGGACCTACAGAAAAAAAGAGCTGATAAACGATATCATTGCAAAAATGCTGGTGGGAAATTTAGAGAGGGAGACACAAAGGATTAAGGTCTTATAATTGGTTTACTAGCAGTGTGGAGTTTCCGCACAACCTTAGACGTCTCTTGCCTTTATTGCCATTTACTCAGTATTATACTCATTATCAGATGTTTGCTGTGTATAGGATCTTGGATAAATAAATATAAACAAAGTTTGGCTCTGGAGAATGTAAACTGAACTGTCAACATGTTTACGAGAAATTCACATTAAAACCAGATTTTATATGGTGCATGTAAAAAAAAGGGGGGGTCGTTAGCGCACTTATTGGGACTCCATCCTGTTTATCCAGTAATGACCTTTAAGTAATGCTAACAGTTTAAGAAAATCCCAACCTTAGCACAAACAACTAAATAAACGCTGCGGTCTCCAATGAACCCACTTCCAAACATAATATAAAACAGATGGGATCGATTTTGGGGACAAAACAAGCAGATAAATCTGGGTGATAATTACAGTATGTCTGCCCTTATTAGTGAAGGATGCTCAATTTATGGAAGACTTAATAATGGTTCATGTTTGTAGACCCTGATGACTTGAGAACTTGATGAATGGAGTACATACATTAATTTTACTATTACTTTTTTTTTAAAAAAAAAAGACACGTTCATTCCGGGAAATCATAGAACTCTCATATGCTGAAATAATGAAGCACAGTGTAAGCAATTAGTGATGTTGAGATCTGAATAATCAACAGCTTAGCATATATGTGTACAAATAAACAAAAAGGCTCTAGGTAAAAATATATATCTTTAATAAACTCAAACAAGGCTTATGTATGAAGTGTTTCAACAATTTAAATGCCTGAAAAGATCCGGTATGTGGAAACCCCAGTTGTTTGCTGGATGGTAATTGGAGGGCAATTGGGTTTTATGCCCCATCCCCATTTTTATTGAAAATATGTGGACTGGATTTTGAAATGGTTTATATTTGTAGGTTATATTATCTTATGGATAACATGGGTAGAAATTGAGAAAAAGGGCAAAACTGTTTTCAAATTGTTTTTCTTCCTGTTGAGCACTTTTTGCAATATGCTAGAGTAATTCTACCCACCACTATTATATGCTTCTGGTAGTAAATAGAGCATATTTGGGCACAGCCATATAAAGGGCAGATGCTATGTTCTCTAGGCTCTAGATTAAGCACCAATGGATGCAACGCCATTAGGGACCCCTGACACTGTCACACTCTTTAAGCACAAAGCTGGGGTTACAAGGTCACAGTGTGTTTGCTTCCAGGAGTGAAGTAAAGTTTACTTGTTATTATTTAGGCTTTTGGAAAGGATGGACTGCTCTCTGCTTGAGACATAACACTCTTTATTCTAGAACATTTTTTTACTAGTGACTATTGATGGGCGTATCTATCCCATTTATAACATTAGCGAAATGGTGAAAAACTTTGTGAAACAGCGAAACATTCACGAAACGCATTGAAGTCAATGGGCATCAAAATTATTCTGATGCACATCAATTCTGACGCGAGTGATCATTTTTATACACGCGATTATTTTGTCCAAATGCATTAAAGGGATATGCCGCACTCAAATTTGGCACTTGCCAAAAATTATTAGAACACCCATCGACTTTAAAGGGATCCTGTCATCGGAAAACATGTTTTTTTCAAGACGAATCAGTTAATAGTGCTGCTCCAGCAGAATTCTGTACTGAAATCCATTTCTCAAAAGAGCAAACAGATTTTTTTATATTCAATTTTGAAATCTGACATGGGGCTAGACATATTGTCGATTTCCCAGCTGCCCCAAGTCATGTGACTTGTGCTCTGATAAACTTCAGTCACTCTTTACTGCTGTACTGCAAGTTAAAGTGATATAACCCCCCTCCCTCCCCCCCCAGCAGCCAAACAAAAGAACAATGGGAAGGTAACCAGATAACAGCTCCCTAACACCAGATAACAACTGCCTGGTAGATCTAAGAACAACACTCAATAGTAAAAACCCATGTCCCACTGAGACACATTCAGTTACATTGAGAAGGAAAAACAGCAGCCTGCCAGAAAGCATTTCTCTCCTAAAGTGCAGGCACAAGTCACATGACCAGGGGCAGCTGGGAAGTTGACAAAATGTCTAGCCCCATGTCAGATTTCAAAATTGAATATAAGAAAATCTGTTTGCTCTTTTGAGATATGGATTTCATAGAATAGAACACTATTAACTGATGTGTTTTGAAAAAAACATGTTTTCCGATGACAGGATCCCTTTAAAGTCGATGGGCGTTCTAATAATTTTTGGCAAGTGCCAAATTTGTGTGCCGCGAAACATGGAAATTCGCCGCAAATCCATGCCTACTGATTTTTTTTGCTTATCACTACTAGTGACCCACATTCAATTATGAAAATGTTTGGGAGCAACACAAGCATGAAAAAAGTTCCAGGGAGGTGCCAAGTAAGAGCTGTGATTGACTTTTTGGTAGCCCCAAAGTGGACCTGTAGGAAGCTCTGTTTGGCAGAATATATGGTATTTATGTCTCCAAAACATGCCTCCAAGGAATTCAAGAATGTGAATCTGCTTTGAGGCCACTAAGAGCAACATCAAAGGGCTTGCTCACAGACCAATAGTGGGATAACTGTTCTTGAGTATTCTAACAGAAGTAGTCCAAGAAAGGCTCCCTAACTGTGCTGTTGGCTACTGTCTATAAAAAGTGGACAGAGGGGGCCAGCCTAATGGCCAGTTTGGGTGAGATATGGATCAAATATTTTAACCGCCGCTGATGAATAGCTCTGGAATTTAAGTATGCCTTATTTCTTCAACCATGTTCTGATCTAAGTGCACCCCAAATATATGTTGGGACTTATACCCCAAAAGGCAAAAAAATCTATGCCTTAACAGGATTAAATAGCAGAGTAAATGTGATAACAAAAAAAACTTGGCATGGTCAACATTTGAGTAATTCTTAAAGGATCAAAAACAGTGGAAGTTAAGATGCATGATTCATTGTAACAATTTTATGAACCTCTGAAATCTTTTTGACTTTAAAGTTTGCTTCCATCTTAGGAAGGAACACAAACAACTCTATTTTATGTATTTATAATACTGGAAAAAATGAAAGTGCCGTGAATGACTAAATGTGTATGATGTCACTAACACCTTGTCAGGATTTTAATAACTCAGTTGCTTGCACCTAAATATATCTTTTCAGCTTAAAAATGTGTTATATTCTAGACAACTTCCAAGAAATACAGTATGTTAGAGTCTATGTAAAATAAGCACAAAGCAGCGCCGCTATTTTGAACTTATAGTTTTTTTTTAAATCTTAAAGAAAGGGACTGCTCTTAAATAATGCCAATTACTATAATATACGCATGAAAACTTTACTTTTAGCTTTTTTTGTCCATACTTTTCATTATTTTTTCAGAAAACCAGTGGCAAACATCTGCCTATGACCAGTAACCCATGGCAAGAAAACTGCAGCTGGTTTTTACTGGATTACAATTAGAACAATCAAAATCAGTTCTTAATTGGTGGCTCCATAGACCAAGAAAATATTTGCCCAGGTTATTACTGTAATTTAACACCTTCATTTTTTTAAAGGGGTTGTGTTACCTTACAAAATAAGTCCAAATCCTATATAATGATGTTAGTCATGAAAAATAAACTCCACCTCCACTACAACAATTTTTTAAATCTTGTTTTGTTTAGACTTAATATTCATAAGCCCCGAAAGCAGGTAGGTGCCATTTTGTGGACACGGTTATTAAGGTAAGTTTTGCCAAAATCTTGTTTTTGTGTCAGAATGTGGTACCTAATGCCCATGCACTGGCTACATGATTAGATGGTGAGGAGGGAAGGCCATTTTGAGTGTGCTGTGGTATCTAGGAAGTGCAGAAAGTTATGAGGGAGCCTGTATGGGCGGAAGAAGGCATGACTGGAAGGCAGGGGGGGAGAGGAAGAGGAGGTAGGAAGGGGAAGTGGCAAGGCAGAAAGGAGGGGTGAGGGTGTAAAAGAAAAGTGCAGGAGAAGCCTTTTCCTACCTTAGTGATACGCATAGGCAGGAGCAGTCCCACCCATCCCACCCTCTTTCTTCTTCTGTTCCTAGTAGGTCTTTGAGGAGATACTGATGGTAAGTGGAGGGTTATTAATTTGGGAGGGGGCGTTTACATAGATTAGATATGGCATTGTTCTATTTGTCGCAGTTTTGCCGGTGGTCCTGGGAAAAAAGGGAGTTAAAAGGAGGAACTATGAGGGGTTCCGGAGAGAAGGAGGAACATTATATTTAACTAGCCAGCTCGGGCATGGGGTCCCATGGTGGCACAAAAATTGAGAGTACCATCGAGTCGGTGTTGGGTGATGGGTAAACAAAATTCATGAAGGGTGCAGCAGTACGGAGGTACAATGCACAGGATGGTACCAGCTGCCTTAAGGGAATCAGAATAGGGCAGAAATAATAAGGATAACAAAATTCTGTTATGGAATGTTACGTATAATAAAAATGTTAATTGTTTTGTAAACGGTTAATTTTATTACAGTTATTGGTGGTTGAAAAATGTTTGAACTTGGAAAAAATGAATAAAGAAGCTGCGGCCATCATTATCCAAAAAAAAAATTGGTGTTGACTGTTTGGTGAGTTTTGGGTTGAGTGGTCACAGCAAGGGAAAGAGTGGATTGGTAAGTATGGTCATAATTTCCCCTCCACTCCCGACCTTTCAGTCATGTAAAGTGAAATTAATTTCCTACCCTGCCTCTATGCCTGAGGCATAGAGGAGGGGCAGGCAATATATGATTGACAGAGAGTTTTAAATATGTTTATAACACCTTAACACCGTAACTGATGTCTAGTTGTATTAGTTGCAAGTATGCAGGGCCTCCCATTCTTTATTTAATAGATAAAATCAATAGAACAAATGATGAATGCTGACTCTTGGAATGAAGCACTTTTTGTTCTTTGCCATTTCACTTAGCTTTTTCTTACTTGGAACTCGGCATTTAAATAATCATTTTAAAGGCTTCAGGCCAAATAGGGTTGATCTTTGTATCCAACATTCCATATTTGTGGATTCATTTGTTTCAATGACACATTACTTGTAAACAATACAGTTATGGGTTATTTTTAAGATTTTAGGCATATTATATAATGGTGTAACAAACGGTAACCCACAGCACCTTAATACCCCTCTGAATTGTGTCTGTATGTTACCCTCCCATTTAGACTGTAAGCCCTACGGGGCAGCGTCCGCTAGCCTTTTGTTTCCTTGACAATAAGCACTTAATCTGCATTGTAATTATATTTTATATTTATGTGAATTGTATTCTAATAATGCACTTATTGTTACTTTTTATTCCAATGACCCCTTGTTTGTTACTACTAATTTATTGTTTTGTTGTACAGTGCTTTGCCCTCAAGGAGCGCTCAGGGGCGCTCCACCAATGAGGCGAGTTGAGATACTCGCCTCAGGTGGCAGCACCTCCCTGGTTGCCAGGGGCGGCAAAAAATGCTGCTCCTGGTAACTAAGAGCCGAATTTCCGGTTTTCAAACCGGAAATTCAGCTCTTCTAGTGCAGAGAGCGCTATCGCCCCTGGGAGCGCTTTACAAATAAAAATATACATACATACATACATACATACATGTCTGTTTATTTGCCATATGTCAAATGAGCACCAGCCACAACACCAGGATCTGGCAATACGGTTAGAGCAGATCATTAGCCTGTCTGCAGAAAGAGCGGAAATATTTTCAGATACCAGTTTTTGCAATATTTGGTGGATGTACAAATGCTTAAATAAACGACAACACACAAACAGAACTAAAACGTGCAGTAATGCATTTAGCGATGCAAAAGGGAGATTACAAAATGTTTTTATTTATGTTTCACACTCCTTTCACTTAAATGGTTATTCGTCTACAGAAACCCTTCTTTCGTGCAAAATGAAATGAAGATATATAATGACTTATATGTAAAATGATGAGTTTCACTCTCCGCAATGGTGGTTTAATGACTGCTCTGCAGAATGAACTGGCGTCAGTAACAATCAGATCTGTTTACATATTGGCCTGCCTAAGTGGGATATATGCCCAAAGTATGTTGTGAGCAATAAATGAGACATCTTGCAGTGTTGATCTGTTTAAGTGGAGTGTTCCTGAATCTTAGAAATAAGCATGTTTACACATCAGTGTGCCTGGGTGGGGGAACTACACACCATGCAATATATATATATATATATATATATATATAAAAATAAATAAAACAGACAAGTGATTCTAATGCACTCTCAATATTGGGGAAAATGACCCAGAATCGTGCTGCAAAATTTTGATTTTTCCTGATTGATTAAAAAAAAAAAAAAACCAGCGTCAAAATGTCGAAACCATTGAAGATCATGTAGGCAAGAATCCTCTTCCAATTGTAAAAGGCACATCTGCAAATGACTTTCTACATGACTTCAACAGGTTTTAGCTTGCCTTTTTTCTGATTTGGATTTTTTCGCATAATAAAACCCTGAAAAAGTTGTGCTTTTTTATCTGCAACTTTTAAGAGTTTTGGAGACAAAAAGCCTGACCAGAAAAATTCAAACTTTAATAAATGTGCCCCAATATCATTGGATGCAGAGAGTTACAAAAAAAACACCATACTTGTGCAATTGAAGAACTGTACACACTATTGTGTGATTCACAACTCCAAAAATAAAGATCAGCCAGCAGCATAGAACAGCCATGTGCAGAGCTTGGAACAGAGAGACACAGGCAGAAAAGTGGGTGGGGTTTCCCTGCTGTTACAGAGTTCAGCCTGACAGTTAGAGCTGTGACCATTTCCTGTTGGAAAATGAAGAGATACTCCTACCCCTCATTTCAGCCTAGACACAGAAGAGATAACATCTCTGTGCAGCTCTGATATAATGACAGTTTTAGGAGGTAAAATGCTTTCAAAACAATTTGTTTTTCTGCATCATTATATGTTGTGAAGAAGGATGGATCATATGGATCATTCATATATATATATATATATATATATATATATATATATATATATATATATATATATATATATATATATATATATATATATATATATATATATATATACACACACCAGAAATACTGCAGCTCTAACTAGAACAGGAAACAGTGTGGAAGCAAAAGACAGAACTTTGTCTGTTAATTGGCTTGTGTGACCTAACGTATGGTTTGTTTGTGTGCACTGTGAATTGTAGGATCCATGGGGAGGTGGACATTTTTTTTAAATGGCAACTTTCTATTTAGGATTACCAAATGGCACATACTACTTAAGTAGTATATTATCAGGGGAATGGTTTATTGACAAGAAGCAGAGTTTTATATATATCGATGCAATGTATTTTTATAGAGACCTACATTTTTCAGAGGTATACAGTAGCTTTCCTTTTAGTATGTAATATGAAGCCCTACAAAGTAGTTGTTTAAACCATTAATGTCAAGAAAATGCCCAGCCCTTTAAACAAAACAGGGGTAATTTGTCATTATATTGCAATATATTTAAGCTTGTAGTTCATCACTGGTCTGGCTGGTTGTGCACTCACCTATCTGATATATTAAGTTCTACTTTCAACACTGAACACTCCCAAATGGTTGGCCATCCCAAAAATCTATAGTAAAGAGAATAATGCTTGCTGTTAGTTTACACAGGAGCAATGGCCACAATCATTTTGTAGTTCCTATAATTTTCAGAAAAACAGTAAAACGTAGTCCCTATAAAATGAATAATGAAATACTGAAATTCTGAATTACGTTCAGATGAAAACGTGATGAAAGTTAGTATCCAAGATTTTTTTCTGATCTCATTCAATTATGTGATAAATGTTTCTGCCACTCTATAAAATGTGAATGCCTTTAGTCAAATACAAGAGTCCTCTGCACTCAACCCATTATCAATATATTTAAGACAGAGACATTTTGTGCATACTGCTACTGAAAAATGCCTTACCCTTTAAACAAAACAGGGATTGTTTGTCCATATATTGCAATATATTTAAGCTGGCCAACTACGTCAAAGTCATCCCATATCTGGCCAGTCCTATGCTCAATTTTATCTGATTCATTAAGAATTCTATTGCTTCATTATACATTTTACAAAGGGACTAAGTTTTACCTGCAACTTACTTGCTGCTTTCAAAGTAAACCCCCATACTTGGCTGCCCTTTTATTAGACACCAGTGGGATCACCTGACTATAGCTGGGAAGGGTGGGAGCTACAACATGGAGCTGGTCACTGCTCCTGTATAACTATAACAAACAAGGGAAAGTTGTGCTCACCACTATTTTTTTAAAACCATTAGGCGGGGGTGCAATGAGGGTGTGACCACAAAATACATATAGACAAATACAAGAGTCCTCTGCACTCAACCCATTATCAATATATTTAAGACAGTGACATTTTGTGCATACTGCTACTAAAAAATTTGTAAAATGTATAAAAAAAAAAAAAAAATTGTCCCTTTGTAAAATGTATAATTAAGCAATTGAATTCTTAATGAATCAGATGAAAATTGAGCATAGGACTGGCCAGATATGGGATGACTTTGACATAGTTGGCCATCTTAAATATATTGCAATATATGGACAAACAATCCCTGTTTTGTTTAAAGGGTAAGGCATTTTTTAGTAGCAGTATGCACAAAATGTCTCTGTCTTAAATATATTGATAATGGGTTGAGTGCAGAGGACTCTTGTATTTGACTATATGTATTTTGTGGTCACACCCTCATTGCACCCCCGCCTAATGTTTTTAAAAAATAGTGGTGAGCACAACTTTCCCTTGTTTGTTATAGTTATACAGGAGCAGTGACCAGCTCCATGTTGTAGCTCCCACCCTTCCCAGCTATAGTCAGGTGATCCCACTGGTGTCTAATAAAAGGGCAGCCAAGTATGGGGGTTTACTTTGAAAGCAGCAAGTAAGTTGCAGGTAAAACCTAGTCCCTTTGTAAAATGTATAATGAAGCAATAGAATTCTTAATGAATCAGATAAAATTGAGCATAGGACTGGCCAGATATGGGATGACTTTGACGTAGTTGGCCAGCTTAAATATATTGCAATATATGGACAAACAATCCCTGTTTTGTTTAAAGGGTAAGGCATTTTTCAGTAGCAGTATGCACAAAATGTCTCTGTCTTAAATATATTGATAATGGGTTGAGTGCAGAGGACTCTTGTATTTGACTATATGTATTTTGTGGTCACACCCTCATTGCACCCCCGCCTAATGTTTTTAAAAAATAGGGGTGAGCACAACTTTCCCTTGTTTGTTAAATGTGAATGCCTGTATAGGTAAACATAGGACTGCTGACATTTTGACTTGTTAAAGAATGCTGGTGAGCCAAAAATCTGGAATCAGCAAACTGGGAACTGCTAATATCCCAGAAGCTGATAAAAATAGAAAATAAATATAAGTTGCAAAAATGCTTATAGTAGCATTCTGAATAAAGTAAAGTAAGTAAGCTTTATCAGAAAGGTCTATATAAATACACCAGTAAACCCTCAAAGTAATGCTGCTGAGTGAGTCCTCTGTCAAAAGAAACACATTTCTTTCCTTTTATTGTGTACTCATGGGCTTCTGTACCAGACTTCCTGTTTTCAGCATAACCCTCCAGAACAGGGCTTGAGCATGCTCTGTTTGCTCCTCTCCCCTCCCTCCTCCCATCCCTGCTGTAGTCTGAGCTCAGAGCTGTAAGTGAGCAGGGAGAGACTCAGGCAGGAAGTGATGTCACAGTACCTAGAGCTGTTTACTCAGGTATGGTAAAGCATTCTGCAGAATAAATATAGCGTTCTAGCTTGCACTATTGTGGCTAATGTGTTGGCAATAAACTGTCTTGGAGCTTTTCTTCTCCTTTAAACAAAAATATTAACATATGGAGGTGGCAGCCTAAAACACATCTTACTCAAATGTAACATATAGGGGCAGATTTATCAAGGGCCGAATTTCGAAGTAGAAAAAACTTCGAAATTCGGCCATCGAATAGGATCCTCCGACATTCGAATTTGAAGTCTGAGGATTTCATACATCGTACGATCGTATTCCGATCGTTGTACGATCGTACTTTGAATCGAACGTTTCGAACAATTTTATCGTACGATTTTCCCAAAAAATCCTTTGACTTAAAATAACTTAGCAAAACACACAGGAGGTCCCCCATAGGCTAAACAGCAATTTCGCAGGTTTAAGTTGGCGAAGTATTGAGCATATGAATATGAACAAAAAGCTATAATATTCCCCATAGGAACTTCACTAAATAATCCTTCAGTTTTTTGGAAACGTTTTTAAGGATATAAAATACCAAGCATTTCCATGAAAAAGTGAACTTTTAATTTTTCTGTGTTTTTTTTTCTAGACTGAGAATGTTTGTAGTCCATGAAAAGAAAATTTTTTTAATGGAAAACTCAAATAACTGGCTTAAGCCCATCTACGGATGTTGAGATATCTAAAATGTTGCTTTTATGTATTTAAGCATTGCACCCTCCTTAATATATTCTGCTTTTAATTAACCTACACTATATACATGTATGACGTATAGTTGGCAAGACAGGCAGAACTTGAAATTTAAAGGGATACTGTCATGGGGAAAAAAACATTTTTCAAAATGAATCGGTTAATAGTGCTGCTCCAGCAGAATTCTGCACTGAAATCCATTTCTCAAAAAAGCAAACAGATTTTTTTTATATTCAATTTTGAAATCTGACATGGGGCTAGACATATTGTCAATTTTCCAGCTGCCCCAAGTCATGTGACTTGTGCTCTGATAAACTTCAATCACTCTTTACTGCTCTACTGCAAGTTGGAGTGATATCACCCCCTCCCTTCCCCCCCCCCCAGCAGCCAAACAAAAGAACAATGGGAAGGTAACCAGATAACAGCTCCCTAACACAAGATAACAGCTGCCTGGTAGATCTAAGAACAACACTCAATAGTAAAAACCCATGTCCCACCGAGACACATTCAGTTACATTGAGAAGGAAAAACAGCAGCCTGCCAGAAAGCATTTCTCTCCTAAAGTGCAGGCACAAGTCACATGACATGGGGCAGCTGGGAAATTGACAAAATGTCTAGCCCCATGTCAGATTTCAAAATTGAATATACAAAAATCTGTTTGCTCTTTTGAGAAATGGATTTCAGTGCAGAATTCTGCTGGGGCAGCACTATTAATTGATTCATTTTGAAAAAAAAATGTTTTTCCCATGACAGTATCCCTTTAATGCTATTAATTAGTACCTCGTATGACAAGCAACGTATGGAATTCCAGGCTCATAGGTTTCCACTTCCACTGCCTTATTTTCTTTAACTGACGCTTAACGAAACATAATAAATGACTGTACAGACACTGTAAACAAAGCCAATGGAAATGTCTGTACCGTTCGACTTTTCTATATTTCGTCTTACTTTCAATTACAGCATTGGCACGCTGGCAGCTAGTTTACCCAGGGGCAAAGATATTTTTCCAGTTGGTTCGTGATGCAGATTAAGTGGAATGGTTGAATTCCAATGGTTGAAATTCACTGGATAAAGGTGTTAAACTACCAGAAGAAGCTTAGATCGGATCTTAAGTGGAAAATGGTGCCCTTCGAAACTGCCATTGGAAACACAAGATAAGTGTTTTTTGTTCTTTTTGCTATTTTTTCCAGAAATGTCTAATCTGAACAAAATATGGATGATTGAGGGATCACTTAACCAGGCAACCCCACCCAAATGAATCTTAAATTGTTGTAAAGCTGACCATATATGTAAAGATCTGCTCATTTCACACGGCTGATGGCTAAATGATCAGGTCACAACACTGGGATTGTAGGCTGTAGAGGTGAGGCTCCATGCAATGAGCCAATACAGCCCTCAACCTGACAGGATTTTTAAATATACCTAATGCATATCTGCCTGATTTTTTCAGGAAGGACCTAACTACCTTTCCAATAAGGAAAGGTAGTTGTGAAATATCAGGCTTTTGTTAGATGTTGTTTACCATAAGATAAAGGATCATCTGCAGAGCTGGGCATGGATAGGTAGGGGACCTCCTTTTGGGGGAATTCAGAAGTTTGAGTTCAACAAAACCTGGAGGGCCAGAGATTCAATATCCAACAGATTGGAGTCAAAGCAATCCAAACTAATTT
Source organism: Xenopus petersii (assembly GCA_038501925.1). Taxonomy (NCBI): domain Eukaryota; kingdom Metazoa; phylum Chordata; class Amphibia; order Anura; family Pipidae; genus Xenopus; species Xenopus petersii. The sequence goes on along the minus strand of CM076687.1, from coordinate 13,620,923 downwards.
GTTTCCAAATGATAAGATATTACTTATTTCATTTTTAAAGAGACACATATGTTTGTACATGTTCTCAACTCCACCGTACCTTCCTGGTTTGGAGGCCCTTTCTTCTCGAGTTGGAACAATCATGCTGGGCATGGGGGTAAAGCAAAGGTCCAGTACTGTTTAAAAAGTCTAGACTTTTTAAAAATGTCGAAATCAAAATCTAAGCAGCCCCTTGTATGTTTAAACCACCTCCAATCCTATTATGACAGTTACAGGAGAAAACTAGGACTAGGAGAGGGCAAAGTTGTGGGAACTGTACAAAAATAACTCAATGGAAAATGCTATTAAAATGATGCAGGTGTAAAAAAAACATCTAAATAACTTTAATATTAGTAATGTTTAACCTACTGTATTGGAACAAATCCTGCCCAGCACTGGGTGTCAATCACCTTAGTACTTTGGAAAGACCTTTTGACAGATCACGCTCCTTCTAGAGAAGAGATAATGGCCAATCTGTATTATCAGTAAGAGGTTTACTGAGGACAGATATGCTACTCAGCATGTCATCATGCTATTAATCAGAAACCAGGAATGTGCTCATGAGTCATATGCTGTAGTAACAAATTAATAATATAACAGAGTAAACTATTCTGCTATGTTAACACTGTAAGCAAATAGATCAACAGGAAGGCAACAATTATCCACACCGACCCTCACTAAGTAAATCCATCTGCTGGGAGAACAAAGTTCTAAATAAATTTCCTGATACATGTCTACATTTGTGAAAACATTTACACTTGACTTTTAAACAAATGTGTTCTGTAAATAACCCCTAATTTGAATATTTTAATTCATCACTTAGGGCAGAGACACACGACCGGTGACAAATCGCCACTTTTTCGGACGACTAATTTCCCCAAAGTGCCTTTCTGCCGACTAGAATCTAAATCGCCGTCGGGATGGCACTCGGATCACTTCGTTTTCCGAAGTCGTCTGAAGTTTCCTCATGGGGCAACTTTGGGTGACTTCAGGAAACAAAGCTCTCTGAGTGCCATCCTGCTGGTGATTTCAATTCTAGCCAGTGGGAAGGCAGTTCGGGGAGATTGTCGTCCTAAGAAGAGGCGATTTGTCAACGGGCAACTAATCTCCTCAAATCTCAACGTGTGTCTCTGCCCTTAGACACTGATAAGGGGACAATTGTCTATGAGCTGATTCTTTCAACCCTTTACTTAACTTGTTCCATGTTGAAGTAATGCATTGTGGGACTTAAAGTTCCTTTGCTTTTCAAAGAATATGTGCACAAACCCTTAAAAATGATAATGTGTCATATAATAAAACTTGTGTTAAATAATTCATATGAATTGACTGATCTAACATATTTTTCTAATAGTAGGTGCCTTAGGATATTCCCATATTAACATTGGTATTTTAGGTCCTTCTTTATTGCTTGTATAGGGGACAGTGCTCAGGCCCGGATTTCCAGTTTGGCCACCCCTAGGCCACATGGTCCTGGTAACTACTCACGAGTGCAAATGTGCATGCGCAGGTTCCCACGGATTGCCAGCTCATCCCCCAGAATGCAGCTAGACTGCTTTACAACACATCTGGGCTTGACAGTGCTCACCCACAAACTAAAGGCACACACGCAATATGCAATATATACTGTTAAATAAGTATATACTTATTCTGTAGGATTCTTATATAGGTCACTTGTTAGTATAGAAATTCTTTATGTTTTTATTTTTATATTAATTTAATAAAAAATGTTTGTGCAGAGCTTGTAACCCATAGCAACCAATTTTTCAAAACAGGGGACCAGTAAATGTAACTTTCTGATTGATTGCTTTGGGTTACTGGACAAGCAGCCTTACTTAAGATCATTTATTACATTATCCCCATAGTTCTGCAGTATACTTTGATTTCTTTATATTATTTACAATTTTTGTTTTGGTGAACCGATGTCCAAAAATGTTCCTTGCTTTCTCCCTACTTCCTCTAGTCCTGCTCTTGTTTTGTTCTTGCTCCTATTCTTGTTCCACTCCAGTTCTGTTCCAAGTCCTTCTTGTCAACGGTTCTTCACCTGCTCTGTGCTGTTCCTGTCAGCCACCGGTTCTTCTCCCACTCCTGCCAGCTTCCATTTCTTGCCCACACCATACCTATCCTGTTAAGCCTGTTCCTGATTCTTCGCAAACACTGTCCCTCTCCTGCCAGACTCTGACACTTCTCCCTTGTCTTCCTTATCTTGTTCCTTTTCTTCAGTCATCCCTTTTCAGTCACCCCTTTTCTACCTGTTGGCATAGTAGCAATCCTTGCCTGAAGGAATCATCCTCCATAGAAATCCTTTACTGACCCTTACAATATGCACTTGGGTCATTTAGAAGGGTTGAACTTTATGAACTTTTGGGTTTTCTCAAGCCAAATTAACTTTGTAACTGTACAAATACTTCTTTTATGACATCAGTAATGTATTGAAACTATTGCAATTGAATTACTACGGTTAGTTAGATAATTGGCTGTTGTAACTAGGCAGAAAAACAAGGCCAATAATATAAAGGGTAATTTTCCCAATGACATTTTCATTGATGCTTTCCTATATTATTCCAATAAAACTTGTATAACCTATGACTTGAATGAGTGTAATTTTGGATAGCTTACCTACATATAATTCTGACATTTAATTGCATTTGACCATTCTGAAGACCTCACAGTTAAACCATAAGCTTTTTAAGATAACCTTCTGTTTTCAAGAAGCAGGACCTACATTGTTTGGTACACTGCCAGAATTCTGACCCAGCTTTTCTTTTGTTAAACAATCTGGGATCTTCCCATAGCTCCAAGGTCCTGCAGTCAATATAGACTATGAGGAAAGCAATGTTCTGCTGCATCTGTTGGCAGTATGAAGCTCTCTCTACTCATAACATCTTTAAAGGTTTGGCTTTTATTCTTTAAACAGTCTGGACTTTCGCAATATCCCATTTCAGATGTCAGAAAGTTCTATCTCTGTGCCAAAATGTTTCAGAAATAGCATTTGTTCTTTTTTGTTAGCTCTGAAACATTTTCCTCTCATCCACATGATACCGTTTTTGTAATTCTGATCTGTCTTCAATTTATATTCAAAAAAATCAGCTAGTTTTATCCACACCTCCAACTGAAGTAGTTTAGGTTAGTCTGAAGAAGTGACTAATGGTCCTCACTTACTAAATAGATAAAAAAAAATCTGGAACATTGCAATAACTCACAGCACTAGATACATTTCAGATATCACTAAGCAGGACATAGCTCATTGCTGATTACTTGTGATGCACTACGCACAGCAATATACTGCTTCCAGTTAAAATTGAAAAGTCTGGTTCCTTTTTTAAATGTATATTTTACATACAGTACTACATGGTACATGTTGTACATCTACATGGTACATCACTGCCCCAAGGCATTAGGACCAGGGATATGGTTGTCCAGTTGAGTGAATCAAAAATCCTTTGAGCAGGTGCAACGAGGAGCATCTGCAATTGTAGATACTAAGAGCAGGGCCTCCAGAAGAAGCTGCTCTGAAGAAGATAGAAGAAACTGCTTCGGAGAAGAATGAAGAAGCCATGACTAGTGATGGGTGAATTTGTCACGTTCACCACTAATTTGTTCAACGCTGGCAAATTTTCGATGCAAATTCGCAAATTTATTCGCCAGCGGCAAAACGCGCAAATTCACTGTTAGTTCTCGCCTGGTGAATAAATTTGCCCATCACTAGCCATGACAGAAAAGAACGAAGAAACCACAATGGAAAATAAGGAAGAAGCCTGCGATGAAAAATAACGAAGAAGCCTGCGATGAAAAGGGAACAAAATCTAGTTTTTGTTTTTCACAAACTCTAATTTTTAGAGGAAAAAAACTCAAATTGTCCAAGATGTATTATGCCCCAATGCAGCAAATAATCAGAATCCGAAAATACTCCAGCTAAAACATGTTGAATTCATGTAAAAGTCAATGCCAGAGGTCCCTTTGACCATTTGAAGATATTGTTTGCCTTCACAATTTTTGGGTGTTTTGTTTGACGCTGGTTTTTGCTTAAAACCTTGATAAATTCAAGGTATTCTAGGGTTTTAAACCTATAAACTGGAATTTTTGTAGGTTTTTTATCTGATTTTTTCAAGGTTAATTATCAGTAGATTAGCAAAATTAATGCATGGGAGTTGGGTCGAGTTTGTTTCTGGAGAAATATAAGAAAAAAATTTGTTTTAGTAAATAACTCCCTAAAATTCCACCTCTTTTGATTCCTTTCTATGAGATTTTTAGAGGTGTATTTATGAAATGGTGAACTTTAATTTCCATCCATTGATTAATACGTCTTTGAAAATTTCCATTGGAATGTATAGAAAGCAATAGAGTGGTGGTGAACTCTAATTTTACACTTTGATAAAACTACCCCCCAAGAGTAGACTGAAGTTGCAGAGAAGTTGAAGAAGGCTTTTAATCACTTTGGGAGTAATTATTCCTCATCTATTTGATTTTGGTGATGTGGAATAACAATACTATGATTAAGTGCTCCAGAGAAGCACAAAATGCATAAGGTTTCCTTAACATATGTAATTTTTTACACAATAAACATTTTTTACGCAGCAACCTTTTTGATTTGGATCCAGTTTCGTCCTCGCCTGCTTTTTCTAAATGGTGAACCATGCAATTTCCTAGACATGGTATATTAACATTCTTCTAGGCTTTAGTTGGCATCCCAAAAGCCTCAAAGTGTTAAAGCATCCAGAAAAATAAGCGGACTATTTGTTTTGATTTTCCTCTTTCATTAGTACAGTCACACAGTGCATTTTAATAAACCCCTATAACAGAGATGCGTTCTTCCTACAAGCTAACACATGAAGAAAACCTACAAGCTAACAAATGAAGAATACTTTTTGTTTTCCCAGAGTATTTTTTTCCATGCCAAGAATAAATAGTTCTGTATTTTCCAAATGTTTTCCTTTCATACTGTAGCTTCAGTCCAGACACTTAAGACAGAATACTTACACTTATTGCATAATATACATCTTGTTTCTCGTACCTCATTTTAGCATTTCATTTAAGCTACATTAGCCTTTTAGGATGCAAGGAGTTGGTGTTTAAAAAAGCATTTGATGCTGAGCAGATACAATTTGCTTGAGTGTTAGAATGAGAAAACAGCTGGATTTTTGGTTGTCTTGAATTTCTCAGCACCCTGGGGAAATGACACACGCTATTAGTTACCTGGCATTGCTTCATTCTCTAGCAATTAAACTTCATGTTATTACTGTATCTCATTTTGTTTCTCTCCTAACGAAAACATGTTCCAGTATTCTATGATGAACTGTATTGTCATTATGAGTTTTTGGGATCTAAGAATGTTTTGTTACATATGCACTCTAAGGGGGTTATTTACCAAACTCTGAATGCAAAAATTACAAAAAATTTGTGATTTTTTTTTATAAAATCGGACTTTTAAAAGATTACAATTTTTTAAGAATTTATTAAAACCCAAGGATGGAAAAGTTTGAATCTGAAAATCCGGCATCTCAGACCTGTCGAGGTTGCATATAAGCTAATGGGAGAAGTCCCAAAGATTTTTTGATGTGCGATGGGTTTCGTGCAAAAATCAGAGTTCAGGTGAAAATTCCGAAAAAATCGTGAAAATCGGATGAAAAATCCGAAAAATCATGAAAATCGGATGAAAAATCCAAAAAAAAATCGTGAATTTTTCATGCAAAACAAATTTCAAGGAAAATATAATAATAAATAAGAGCAAAAAACCTGAGCGGATTTGATCGGAGTATGTAGCAGGAAATATTGAGATAAATTCGGACTTTGATAAATAACCCCCCAAGGGTAGGTGTAAAGTATTATGGAATTTTATATAGCATGCCATGTTTTTGAGAAGGACACTAGGTAGATATGGTCTACTTTGAATTAAAAGTCTTCAACATAATTTCATTTGGATCTTCCTTCTTGTAGGTGTCCATGCCCATTTATGTGGTACTTTTTGGTCTCTGTAAAATGCAGAAGATAATATTGGAGTTAAAGTGTTGACTGTTACTAGAATGAATGAATTGTTTTACTATTGCAGAGAATTTATTTTTCCACCAACATTAAGGGGTCTATTTACTAACTTTCAAATGTTGTAAAACCACGTCAAAGTGTAAAAACCACAAAAAACTCTAATACAAAAACTTGCCAAGTAAACGTAGCTGTGCCTTCTTCACTATAGAGCTGGTGTTAATAGTCCAGGAGAGGTTCTCCCCCAGATGTACCCCAAGGAATTTGGTACTCTTGACGATTTCCACTGGAGATCCATCAATGTACAGGGCAGAGTGTTCACCACGTGGTCTCCTGAAGTCAACAACTATTTCCTTTGTTTTTTCCGTATCATAGACAGATTGTTAACTTTGCACCAGTCTGTTAGCCATTTTACCTCTTGTCTGTATGCCCACATGCTCAGTGAGATAGTGCTGGAGATGTTTCTTCCCATTCAGACTACCTGAGGTCTCTTGGTCAGGAAGTCCAAAATCCAGTTGCAGATAGATTGTGTTGAATGCCGAGCTAAAGTCTATGAACAGCATTCGTACATACATTTTTTTATTGTTTAGGTGAGTAAGTGCCATGTGCAGGGAAGTGGCGATGGCATCGTCCGTGAGCGATTGGGACGGTAGGCGAACTGCAGTGGGTCCAGAGATGGTGGGAGCAGGCCTTTGATGTGTCTCATGACCAACCTCTCGAAGCACTTCATTTTGGTGGATGTTAGTGCAATAGGACGATAGTCATTGAGGCAGGACACATAGGGTTTCTTTGCCACAGGAATAATGATGGACTCCTTGAAGCACTTCAGAACAACAGCAGTGCTCAGGGAGATGTTGAAGATGTTGGTGAGAACATCTGCCAGCTGGTCTGCACATTCTCTGAGCATTCTACCAGGGATATTGTCAGGTCCTGCATCCTTACATGGGTTGACTCCGTGGAGAGTGTTTCTCACATCAGTCTTGGTCAGATATAGCACATGGTCGTTGTGTGGAGGGATGGATTTCAGCACCTTCCAGTTGTTCATTGCATCGAACCGGGTGTAAAAACTATTCAGCACATCTGGAAGGGAGGCATAATCATGACCAGCTGGTGTTGTTATCCTGTAGTTAGTGATAGTCTGTACTTCTTGCCACATGCATTTTGTGTACCCACTGTCTTGAAATTCAAATGTAATCTTCGACTATGTGCTAGTTTTGGCTGCCTTGATAGCCTGAGACAGTTTTGCCCTTGCTGTTCTTAGGGCTGCCTTATCACCTAGTCTGAAGGCAAGGTTCCGGGACCTCAGCAGACATCGGCGGCTTCTGTTTGGGACGTATGGTGATGGTCTTGGAGATAGTGACATCATTGATACACTTGGTGATGTAGCACATCACAGTTGATGTGAACTCTTCCAAGTTTGTACTATCTTCAGCAGTCGCAGCCTCCCTGAACATGTCTCAGTTGGTGAACTCAAAACTGTGTTCAAGAGCAGGGATAGCACCTGCTGGCCAGGTACTCACCTTCCTTAGAACTGGTTTTGAACATCTAACGATTGGTCTGGAAGCAGGTATTAGCATAAGAGAAATATGATCTTTATCTTTATTTATTATGATTCTTTATTATAAAGTTGTAACAGAGCTTTGTGTTGCATTCACACTTACCACCTCCCCGTAATTTCTTTGACTAGAAATAATGAGCTCTGTACAAACAGTCTCTTGAATTACCCGTTTGTTGTAACTGTTTTGACTTACAGTTGTATCCAGGCATTTCTAATCTGATACTACCTTATAAGAACTAGGAAGTTAGAAACATTGAATAGTGTCAGTTTCCCTTTTTGTAACAAAACAACAAAAAAACATAGATTTTTCTTGGCAAACATTATTAATCGAACTCATGTTGAACAAAGAAGAAATAACTGTGAAGGGAGTTGTAACTATTAAACTGCTCTACAAAACAGCCATTCCTTTTAGAATCCCACTCCATGCCATATGGCATAATACACTGCATGTGGCATCATTTGTTTCTGCATCCCTGTCATCAACTCATTCACCACATGTGGCATCATTTCCCCATCTATTCCTTTCAGCAAACAAAAATGACTATAACAGACATATATTCATAAGATAGTATTTATGCACAAAGCTTAAACGATCGCTTGCCATTCCAGAAACATCTTCCCCCTCTGTCATCTTCATTCCATCCCTTTAATCAAGTTTTCCCTAATCCTAAAAGATTCCATGTCCCGTTTAACTTGTTTAATCAGCAAACAGCCTAAACAAATATGGACTTATTTACTGCCATGCTCTAAAGACAAATGTGCAGTATTCTTTTTTGCTGCCATTATTATACTTTCTTCCAAATCGTTGTGGATAATTATTATAGCTTCTAAAGCATCAGAATTAGGACCTAGTGTTATGATTGGTATCCCAAACCTAGAACACACCCCAAGGTCCTGGTCACGGCTCACTCTTCTGCCTTTAGCAACCACTTTTGGCTTCGGGAGGAGCCCTCTGCTACTCGGGTGCCGCCAGGTCTTAATATGAGAGGACCAAGGGAAGAGTTATAGGCAAGCAAAGGAAGCTAATATGCCAGTTTCTAGAGTTTCTAGAGCTGTTTACTCTAGTAAAGCATTCTGCAGAATAAATATAGTGTTATAGCTTGCACTATTGTGGCTTACCTATTGACTATAAACTGCTAAAGTTGCTTTCCTTCTCCTTTAACTGCTCTTACCCCTTTTATCCTTCCATTTTTTCTTCTGCAACCTTAACAAATTTCAGGGGAATGCCTATTCTTTTGATTCTGTTGCGTGGTAGGTGTTGGACAGCTGTTTGGCCTGTTCTTTTCTAGTTCAGCTCTACATAATGAATGCATTGATGCTTGATACTGGTGATGGGCGAATTTGTCCCGTTTCACCACGAATTTCGTGAACTTCCTGCGAAATTCACGAAACGGGTGGAAAATTTGTCACAATGGGCGCCAGCATCAAAGTTGACATGGGCACCCATTAAAATCAATGGGTTTTCGTTAACCGTCGCCTAAAATAAAAACTTTTCTGCTGGCGAATTTTCGCTGCAAAGTCGCGAATTAATTTGTCGGTGGCGAAACGAGGAAAATCACTACTTGATAGAGATTTGTCCCCCTTCCAGCCTTTATAACTTTATGGGGCCGATTTATTAACGTTCATATTTTTTTTTTCATTTCTTTGAATTGAACGTTATATAAGTTAAAAATTCTGTATTTAACTAATTACTCTAAACCATAAATATTATATCTAATGTTACATTTATGAGTGTAAATTCCACAAAAAACTAATATAAACCATCTAAAAGCTGGCGAGGTGATGTACTGTAGAAGTCAATGGGAGTTGTCTTTTTCAATTTTAAATTCTTCTTTGTTCTAGCTCTGAGATGTTTTGTTTTTGGGTTTTTCATTTGTAAGCACAGAATTTGAATGAAGACCAGGATTTTGAGGTTTTGTATTCTTATACATATTCGTTCTGTGTTTTTATTAGTTTTTGCTTTTTTCATACTTGCATTTTTATTAAATAACACATTCCTTGTTTTTAAAAATGAGTATTTATTCACAGTAGATGGAGATTTTAAAACCTCACAAAGTGTTGATATAAAAATAAAAGCATTTATTAAAATTAATTAACAATGTCACCCCTGGAAACACTAATTATTTTAGGTCAACTTACTCCATTTTAGGAGTCCGCTTTCAACTCTGGCAAAGGTAGGATTCCTGGACGACTTTGACCTCTGCTTTGACCCTGATGATGATCCTGCTCTGCCTGCCTTTTGAACTTGTGCCTGGACTTGACTTGACTACGCTTTCTCCTGATCCCTTTCTGGTTACCAGGAACTTGGACTTTAACCTGAGGCTTCCTCCTTGGTCCGGACTTCCCCACTAGGAGCCGACAGGCCCTTGACACATTAATTGCATTACCTGTGCAAACTGCCCTCACATTAGAAAAGCTTTGAATGTGGAGGGAATAAAGCACATAATAGTGAGTATCTGAGGGTTGCAAACATCTATGGATGTAAGTAATTAAACAAATAAAAACATCATTCAAGCACACTTGTACCTGTGTATATATACACTATTTATATTTTTTTCTTTGTCTTCCTGGTTTCTTTCAAAGAATAACACATGTCCCACAAGCCTTGTAAAACTCTTGTAAAACACGGCATGCCATGATGGTGGAAGCCTATATTGCAGTGTGACAGGCATTCAGTGGACCTTTTCTATTTTACAAATGAAGGCCAGATGTGACATGAATTCCTTGTCTAATCATCTCAGTTTGACTTAGAGCTCCGGCCTATAAAAGGCACCGAACTCCATGCCGGATTGCCAAGGGCTCGGGTTTCTAAATTGGTCTCATACTTCATTGTCTCCATTGACTGAGATTTTTGTTCGAGAGGTTTATTTTCCCTAGACAAAAAGGCTCCAAAGTTCAGCCAGCTGTCATTCTAATCTCACTGGATATAGTGGGCAGGAAAATAAAGCTTTATTCAGAGAGTTATGATATTCATACGCATGTATATTAAAGCTGTTATAATAGAATGGAAGACTTATCATGTAGTTTTTCTTAGCAGATGGGCTAAGTATTATGAGACATGTCTGAAATAGATTACAATCTATATAAATGTTTCCAGAAGAGCAGAGGTCTTTGGTGTCTGGGGCATCTAATAATAGGCTAAATTCTCATAGAGGTTTTAATTATATACAGATACTATGGATGATAGCTGGACACTTTTTAGGAAGGATTTGTCTTCTTGAGCCATTGTTATTTTAATGCTCTGCATAATTCCCAGCATCTTCCTGCTCTGTAGAATAGACATAAGACGCATATTGTGTACTGACAAATGTATTGAATTACTTGGTACCTGATTATACTTTTACATGATGTTTGTCCATCTTATGTTATGATATTTGCATGAGCCATCGATCTGTCCTCTTGAGTTTTCTGTAGACAGATGGAGAATGGGAAAAGAGAGGTGTATTCTAATCTGAAACTCTATTTAAAGGAACTCTTGGAAACCAGAAAATTATCCACATATATCTCATAGACAAATAGATATACTCAGCCCATTATCAAAATTATCAGCCCATATTAAAGGGATACTGTCATTGGAAAAAATTTTTTTTTCAAAATGAATCAGTTAATAGTGCTGCTCCAGCAGAATTGTGCACTGAAATCCATTTCTCAAAAGAGCAAACAGATCTTTTTATATTCAATTTTGAAATCTGACATGGGGCTAGACATATTGTCAGTTTCCCAGCTGCCCCAAGTCATGTGACTTGTGCTCTGATAAACTTCAATCACTCTTTACTGCTGTACTGCAAGTTGGAGTGATATCACCCTCCTCCCTTTCATCAGCAGCAGCCAAACAAAAGAACAATGGGAAGGTAACCAGATAACAGCTCCCTAACACAAGATAACAGCTGCCTGGTAGATCTAAGAACAACACTCAATAGTAAAAACCCATGTCCCACTGACACACATTCAGTTACATTGAGAAGGAAAAACAGCAGCCTGCCAGAAAGCATTTCTCTCCTAAAGTGCAGGCACAAGTCACATGACCAGGGGCAGCTGGGAAATTGACAAAATGTCTAGCCCCATGTCAGATTTCAAAATTGAATATAAAAAAATCTGTTTGCTCTTTTGAGAAATGGATTTCAGTGCAGAATTCTGGAGCAGCACTATTAACAGATTCATTTTGAAAAAATAAGCTACTAAAAATACCTTACCATTTAAACAAAACAGGTATTGTTTGTCCATATATTGCAATATATTTAAGATGACCAACTACGTCAAAGTAATTCCCGGCATGGCCAGTCCTACACTGAATATAGATGGAAAAGGTGAGAGCTACAACATGCATCACAGACATAATTGATTGGCCAAGTGCGATTGTGAGACTACTGAACTGTAGGTGGAATGTAGAGAATAATTAACCCAAGGTTGATTTCTGAGTTGTATATATTTTAATCCATGTTAAACTTTTTGTATAATCAGTCATGGACATAATTCCTACATATATACTATCATAGTTAAGCTTTCAGTAGTTGATGCGTGATTTATATTGTATATGGAAATTAGCAACTGACCCTTTTACTTTAGGGAATAGTCTGATGTAAAACTGCTGTTTGTTAGATTAGGACACTGAAGGGTTGTTCCTGAAACATGAGGGTAGTTTGTTTACCCTATGTCTTAAAAAGGGTAATTGCAAAAACTTTAATACCAGTCAAAAGAGCTTCCAAGTGACAAGAGTTTATTGGAACACGTATTTGTAGCATGCATTTTAATATAAAACGTTACAAATAACTATAAAGGTGCATGGGGAAGATTTGGAGGTTGCCCGTACCTTTCTCTGGAATAAAATAGTTGCTGCTTTACCTGATCTTTGGTCAACTTTGCTTAGTAACATGATAACAAACTAACTTGAAAAAGGCACATGTCTGTCAAGCTCAACCTCTTATGTCTGAACAAAGGCAAAAAAATGTATCTAAAGTCTCTACAATTTGCCTCAGAGGGAGAAAAAATCTTCTAGGCCACAAGATGGCAATTGGACCAGTCTCTGTAATGCTATTTTCAATAACCCTATAGTTTTAAAGTTTTTGAAACTAACCACGCGTCCAGAGCTTTGGTCTATTTTTAGGGGGCAGATTTACTAAGGGTCGAATTTCAAAGTTAAAAAAACTTCGAAATTCGACCCTTGAATTGAAATTGAGGGATTTTTACCGTATTCGATCGATCGAACGATTGAATAGAAATCGTTCCATCGAACTATTAAATCGTTGGAATCAAACGATTTTTAGCGACCGATCAAAGGATTTTTATTCGACCAAAAAAAAAACTGAAAAGTGCTCTGGAAGGTCCCCATAGGCTAACATTGCACGTCGGTAGCTTTAATTTGGCGAAGTATGAAGTCGAAGTTTTCCGATTATCAAATGGTCGAATAGACGAACGATTTTTACTGCGAATCGTTCAAATCGAAGTCGAATGGTCGAATATAGCCTATTCGATGGTCGAAGTACCCAAAAATTTACTTCGAAATTCGAACTTTTTGAAATTCGAACCATCACTCGAGCTTAATTGTAACCTTCATCATTCTGCTCAACCTGAGGAATTTCAACATCAGTGGAGCTTTCTTCCGAACGATCGAATAGAAATCATTCAATTGAACGATTAAATTGTTCTAATTGAAGGTTTCAAACTATTTTTAGCGATCGATCGAAGGATTTTTATTCGACCAAAAAAAAACTTTGAAAAGTGCTCTGGAAGGTCCCCATTGGCTAACATTGCACTTCGGTAGCTTTTATTTGGCGAGGTATGAAGTCAAAGTTTTTCGATTATCGAATGGTCGAATAGTCAAATGATTTTTACTTCGAATCGTTCAAATCGAAGTGAAATGGTCGAATGTAGCCTATTCGATGGTCGAAGTACCCAAAAATTTACTTCGAAATTTGAACTTTTTGAAATTCGAACCATCACTCGAGCTTAGTAAATCTGCCCCATAGTATTATGTAACCTTCATCATTCTGCTCAACCTGAGGAAGCTAGGGTCTCAGCTGGTCAGGATGCCCTGAATGATTATATGTGAATTTCAACATCAGTGGAGCTCTCTTTTGTTTCTGATAAAAGAAGTAGTAGCTTGGGAAGCATCACTCGTTGGTTTCTACTCCATTTGATGCGCTACAGGCTGTATGTTTATTTAACTATATATTTTTGTTTGGCTCCATGTGTCTTCTGATGAAAGAAAAGAAGCTCAATGCACCACTAAAAGTGTGTTTGAGGAAGACACAGTCCTTAATGCTACCTGATCTTTGACGTCGGCAATAGTGGTGCTCCTGGAACCTAATCCAAGTACATGTCTGATCAATTCTGTTAGTAACAGTAGAAAATGATTCTCCTAATTTGTCCAGGCTAATAGGTATAATAGGTATAGAAATGTGGGTACACTGCAATGAAAATGCCTTTAAAATACTAAACAGTACGCAATGTAGTTCATTTCACTTACAAATTGATTTGTATTAAAAGATAGTCGAGTTGCTTAATGAAATATAGTTCATTTTATCTCCTAATAAAATAAATAAAAAAATATAGTCCTTTCAGTCCTGTTCACTCCTGCCGATCCTGATTCAGTCTCTCAACTGTAGAATTGCTTCATATTAGGGATGCACCGAATCCATTATTTTGGAATCTGCCGAACCCCTGAATCCTTCTTGAAAGATTCGGCCGGATACCGAACCGAATCCGAACCCTAATTTGCATGGGAAGGGGAAAACATTTTTTACTTCCTTGTTTTCTAACAAAAAGTCACGCAATTTCCCTCCCTGCCCCTAATTTGCATATGCAAATTAGGATTCGGTTCGACTGGACAGAAGGATTCAGCCGAATCCAAATCCTGCTGAAAAAGGCTGACTCCTGGCAGAAATTGATACTGTCGTGATTTTTATAGCATCATTTTTATTTCTAAAAAAAACCTGTTTACACTTTACTAATTCACTCAGCCATGTACAATTTTATTCCTGGACCAAGAAGTACAGTATATATTTTTTTACTTGTAACATTGGTATGTAGGTGCCATCTCAGGTCATTTTGCCTGGTCATGTGCTTTCAGAAAGAACCACTTTATGATGGAACTGCTTTCAGGTAGGCTATTGTTTCTCCAACTCAATGTAACTGAAGGAGTCACAGTGGTACATGGACTTTTACTATTGAGTGCTGTTGTTATAGCTACTAGGGAACTGATATCTGGTTACCTTCCTATTGTTCTCTTGTTAGGCTGCTGTGGGGGAGGCAGGGGTTGATATCAACTTGCAGTAAAGAGTGACTACAGTTTATCAGAGCACAAGTGACATGACTAGGGGCAGCTGGGAAACTCACAATATGTCTAGCTCCATGTCAGATTTCAAAATGAAATGCAAAAAAAAACATTTTTGCTCTTTTAAAAACAGATCTCAGTGCAGAATTCTGCTGGAGAAGCACTATTAACTGATGTGTTTAGGGAAAAAAAAAACAAGGACAGAAAGACAAAGATGTTTTGAAAGGGAAAAGATGACTGGACAACAACAAATCTGTCCTAAGCAAAATGAAAATGGAGCCATTATGTTGGGAAAGAGTCCTGGCCATCACATGGAGCTATCATTAAAGGGATCCTGTCATCAGAAAACATGTTTTTTTCAAAAAGCATCAGTTAATAGTGCTACTCCAGCAGAATTCTGCACTGAAATCCATTTCTCAAAAGAGCAAACAGATTGTTTTATATTCAATTTTGAAATCTTACATGGGGCTAGACATTTTAGTTTATCAGAGCACAAGTCACATGACCTGGGGCAGCTGGGAAATTGACAATATGTCTAGCCCCATGTCAGATTTCAAAATTGAATATAAAAAAATCTGTTTGCTCTTTTGAGAAATGGATTTCAGTGCAGAATTCTGCTGGAGCAGCACTATTAACTGATTCATTTTGAAAAAATGTTTTTTTCCCATGACAGTATCCCTTTAATAATTTTATTGAGCATTAATCTCATAATCTGTACCTCACTCAAAGCTTTCCTGGTTAATATCATAAGTGTTCCTGAGTAGTGATCATTCAGAACCATTGCAGAGGAGGGTTTTTATTTGGATCCCACCTCCAAACTAGCTGAGCATCTTACATTATATAAAAGTAATTTCATATGAATCTGTGCGAAACATGGGAGTGTCATTCCCGAAGGAGTAATAGTTCTGTGTCACAATACCATCCTTATTGTCTTCTGTTAATGTAACACTTAGAAATCGTATTTAATGCAGTTGAGCTCTACAATCCACGGCAAACGGTAAGAGTTCCATTCAGATATCACATATCCTGATATACAATGCACAATGAAAATGGCAAAAATGCAACTAGAAGAATATATTCTAGTCTCCTGGACTATAGCCCAGAGAAGGCATCAACCCAATCTGATTCCATTAAAACCAGTAATCCTTTAATGAGAACTAGATGCAATGAAACCCGTTTCATGACTTCAGCAATGACTTCACTCCTTTCAGCAGGCATTAGCGTCCTGTCTTTTATTATATAATTCAGTCCCAGATAGCGGTCATCTGATGTCAATTCAGCCTGTGTTACTGTAATTCAGCAAAGCAACATCTGACCCGTCACATGAAGATCATTATCATCTTATTAAAGAACCAGAAAGCTCTTTGTGCCAGGATCCTCTATACTGTAAATGAGTTTTCCTTCTGGGCATTTCTGGATTCGGTACAGTCAGAAAGATTATTATCAGAAGAAACTTCAAGTACATTGTGAGGAGGAAGTATTAGAAGCTACGTGACTGTATCGGAGTTGTGCTGAGAGTGTAAAAAGAAGATTTCATAAACAAGCCATGCCATTAAACCCTCTAGCTTTTTAATATCGGATCTAGTAGAAAGCAACTGGACTTTTCAGCCTCTGAGCATCTTATTCAGTTCCAATGGATTGCAGGGGCTTAAACCCTTAAGGGTATTAAAGCACTGCGTATCTTGACAGCGCTATATAAATAAATGATGATGATGATGGTATTAAAGTCACGGACAACCAATAATAAAGGTTCCATTGAACAGTATTCAGTTGTTAGCTGAAACTCACATACTGTATGTGAAAGTTTGAGGGGCAGATTTATCAAGGGTTGAATTTCGAGGGTTAAAAAACCCTCAAATTCGACCCTCAAAGTAAAATCTGATATTTGAATTCGAAGGATTTTAGGGCAAAATGTTCGATTGAATAAAAATCGTTCGCTCAAGCGATAAAATCCTTTGAATCAAACGATATGTAGCGATCAATCGAATGATTTTTATTTGATCAAAAAAAAACTTAGAAAAGTGCTGGGGAAGGTCCCCATAGGCTAACAATACATTTTGGTAGGTTTAAAGTGGCGAAGTATGAAGTCGAAGACAGTACTTCGATTATCGAATAGTCTAACAATTTTTACTTCAAATCGTTCGAATTTGATCGAATTTGACCAATTTGATGGTCGAAGTACCCAAAACATGACTTCGAAATTCGAATATTATTCACTGGATCTAAGTATATTTGCCTCTAAATGTGAGATAGAGTTACCTGATCCTCACTGAGGCAGGTGTTCATATTTCATTGTACATAACATTGTACATTTACATGGTTGTGAAACCATTGAGTTGAGAATGATATTGCCATTTTAAATGCAGTTATTGTCAAATTTGCCAAGGATCCACCAACCCACTGACATATAGTGATGGTCGAATCAATTTGGCAGGCGCAAATTCGCTGTGAATTTCTGCAAAAATTCGCAGAACTGCAGAGAAATTTTGGACGCAAGCTGCAAAAGTAACGCAGACGCCAAAATTGGAGTTTCGCAAAAATTTTTTGCCGTTTCATGAATTTAGCGGGAAATTCATGAATTTTTCTGCGAAGCAAAACAGGACAAATTTGCCCATCACTACTGACACACACTTGTTGACTCCTCTACCTTTAACCTACTGACTGCCACACCAGCAGCTGACATTCACACCACCCTCCTACTCTGACCACTCCACTTCCTGCCCACTGATTGCTGCAGTGTTCAGTTACTTCAGTACATCCTGCCCGCTGACTGCAACACCACCCACAAGACAACATTCTTCCAATTCTGTGGCCTGTATGCTGCCCCTCTTTCGCCTCCCACCTCTCTTGCTGCCTGCTGTTCAGAAAGAGATCACAACAGAAGAGGAAAGTGGGTAGAGGTAACAGGAAAAAATGTTGTTGGGCACTCAAATGTACCACCAAAAAGCTAAAAAAGTATAGTAAAATAGTAAAAAAAACTTTAATGAAACTTTCATCCCTCAAGCCTTATGCATTCTGTGTCTAAGAGACTTTTATATGGTTATCATAGGCTGTGATACAACATCTCTTAGACACAAAATTAGTTGAATGTCTAGAACTGGAGCACCTGGACCACTGTGTTAAATTGGCAAGTTTTCTACTTTGGATTGTGTATTTGGTGCCCATACATTATTGATTCTGTAAAGTTGGGAGAGGTGAAAGGTTAAGAATAATACAATATATATGCAGACAGAGCAAAAACAGGGAAGATAAGATGAATGAAGCAAAGATGGTTAGATACAAGATGATGATGATGATTGGAAGATGATTAGAGACAAGGTAGAAGAGCGGATGGGGTGGAAGGGATCAGAGCAGAAGATATTGGGAGGAGAGAAGAAGGAAGTGAAGGGGCATCGGAAGGTTAAAGTGGAAGTGGACAAGAGAGGGAATGGAGGCAGACACTTAAATATGGATATTTAGGGTGACACATACACAGGGAATGCAAGACTAAAAGTTGGTTTTGATTAGATTGTTAAAGCATAGCTTCAAAGATAATATGGAGGAGAGGGACCATCCTGAAGTTTTATTTGTAATGGTTGGAGAGAGGGGACAGTAGAAGGGATCCCTGGTTAATCTTTGCGTTTTGTTCTCCTTTAATACATTGTATAATCCTGTTTTTAATAGTATTGTCAAGTGGTGCATATCCTGAATGGGGCTTTTAACCAGCCATCCTGGCAATTAAGCAAAGTATTCGAGAATGAAATGAATCAGAAACACCTTCAAACAAAGCTTAAAGGAAATATATTTACCTTTCACGGAAGCCTTATTTTCTTCTTACTTCTCAACCATGATGCTGTTCAGTATCAGACTGATAGATTTGAAATAGCAAAGTCATTGGCCATTGTTACTATTTATATATATCTATATATCAATATACACATATATATATATTCTGTTTTGGCTTTATGCCTTAACATCAACAGTTGGAAGCCAAACAAAGTAATGATCTTGTAATAGAACAGTTCTAGAAATGTCTAAACAACTACTGGTTTGTACAAACAATATGTTGAAAGAAACAGTGCTCCCGAGAGTTAATGAAGGACTGTTATTTGTCCATGAACATCTAAATTACTATTAAATGATGCTCCACAGATGTTCTGTGTACCTCTAAGCCAGCAGTGCGGTCTCTCATGGGCATATATGATTATTACTGAATCTGCTCTGCTAGACCACCAACATGTTGTACTTGGCAAATATGTAATTACGATTCACTTAACAGATTTCTTGTTTCCTGTCTTGGAACATAATCAGCGTATACATCTTTATGATGATTAAGCATTGATTATCATAAAATCTTGGGAATGCAAAGGATCTAAACAATGCTTGGTGAGGAGCACCGATAAGAGAGATATGGCTGGTTATGGGAAAACATTTGCATTCTTAAAAATTTTTTATGAAATTTCACCACTCTCCATTCATTTCTATGGGATTTTAAAAGAGTATCTATCAATGGGTGAAAGTGGAAGTTCATCCTTTGATAAATACGTCTTTAAAAATCCCATACAAATGAATGGGGAGTGGCGGAATTTCACTCAAGAGGACTGCGGTGATCTTCAGCTTCACTTTTTGATAAATATACACCTTAGGGTCCATTCCCTGTTCCATTGTACCTTTTGACTTGCTCCCCACAGCCTTCAACTTCTTCTAAGTCTGATAACCAGTGTTGCAAGATGCTTGCTATGAAATGGGTTTTCCAAAGGGAACAGCATTTGATTGAAATATATCCTATCATAATATTTTGTTATTAATCAAATGGAATACTAGGAAGGAAAGTATTACTCTTAAAACGCCTATAGAATACCCAATAGCTGACATTCACTGGGTCAGTTTGGTAGACCAACTTTGTGCATTTTATTTTAGCGCATAGCATATATACAAATAGTGTTTCCAACGACAGCGTCTACAGCAATGGACGACATGTTTAAGTCTGGGCTGGGGTGGTGCAAGGTTTTAGCTTTAAGATGGCCATACAGAGGCCAAAAAAAGCTTGTTCAGTTTCAGACATCAATTCAGAATGACATTTGCGATCAAAGAATTTTTTTTAAATTGAGACGGAATTAAAGGTCAGATGAGAGTATTGTCCATGTAAATATGACGTTATGGGTTACAGGCAATTCCACAAATGACACACTATCCTGTGTTTTTAAATATGATACTATGGAGTTAATTCACTAACCTCCGAAAATTCATCAGCGACGGCTTCGCTTACAGCACAACACATCGCCAGGCATAGATTCGCCAAGACAACGCTAATTCACTAAAATCCAAAGTTGCATCCAGGGCGCCGAACACTGGTGAAGTTGCGCTAACGTTACTGCGCCAAGCAAAGCGAAGTTGCGCTAGAGTTGCCTAATTTGCATACGGCGGAAAGTTAAAGTTCAATGGACGTATATGTTGCAGCCAATACATTACACTACACAAGCTCGGGAAACCTTAATAAAATAAAATAGAGTTGTTATATTGCCCTACACATGAGTCCAGTTTATAGTTTATGTGCCATATGTTAGGAAATGTAGGGGGGGAAGCCGGTTACCCCCAAAAAAATTTACTCTATTTTTCAGCCTATCACCCTGAAAAAGGAAAAGACGCTAGCGTTTTTTGGGACTATTTTTTTGAGGAACTCCTATCTACTCTATTGCATTTCACCTGGTCCAAGGTGGCGAAGGCAAGTCTGGCGCATTAGGTAACGTTCAGTAAAATCCGCATCTTATTGAATTTGCATAGTTACGTCCATTCGCCCGAGCGCAAATTTGCCAGGCGTTAGGGAGCGAAGTACTGCTAGAGTCTATCTCCTTAGCTAGCAAAGTTACGCCAGCGACCATTAGTAAATCGACGAAGTACCGAAATTATATCACGCTGGCCAATTTTCGCCAGCGTTAGTCACTTTGCCCTTTAGCAACCAATAATGGTTGGGGGGTGAAAGGTAATGATATTTGAACCAGGTCTAGTCAAGGTATGGGACCTGTTATCCACAATTCTCGGGGGTTGGGGTTTTCTGGATAACAGATCTTTCTGTAATTTGGATCTTTATACCTGTAGTCTATTAGAAAATCATGTAAGCATTAAACAAAAACAATAGGCTGGGTTTACTTCCAATAAGGATTCATTATATCTTAGTTTGGATCAAGCAGAAGCTTCTGTTTTATTATTACAGAGAAAAAGGAAATAATGTTTAACATTTTGGAACATTTGGATACAACGGAACCTATGGGAGATGGCCTTTCTGTAATTCGGAGCTTTCTGGATAATGGGTTGCCGGATAACAATCTCATACCTGTAACCCATAACAACCAAGTACTGTTAACTATCATCTGTTTGAAAGTAAACATCTTATCGGTTGCAAGAAATTACTATGCTCGGTATAAACGTTGCACTTTTTATGACATCACCGCAGTATTGTCTTACGTTAATTTGAAATGCTGTTTTTTGATTTAAAGTCTGTTTCATATGAATTATTTTGATTACCACTGTTGAACTGTAGGTGTAAGCTATAGAAACAAACTAAGAGGATTGAGTCACCTGTGCCCTAGAATAATTAGACTTTAATTTCCCGTTGTCCGTGTTTGCAGAGTTAGGTCTACGCTAAAGAAACAAAGCAGCCGATTGTGTAAGAATGATGGATAAGGAAAGTAAACCATCAATAACATGTTCAAGATGTTACCAGAGAACAGGCAGATAAACTTACATGACTAAGATCACAAAATCTAAATACAGAAATCAAACCAAATTTCCATGCTTTAGGGTTGAGTTTCAGCTTCAGAGTCTTTCATCCAATGAGCTTTCCCATCTGTCTCAAAACTGCTCTTGTGTTACTCATTATTCTGGTTTGGTATAAGTTAATGGATTCAGAGCAGTATATATGATGTATGACTCTGTGGCATGCATCTGAGCAGTCACATTCAGAATAGTATGTCAAATATAGAGATTAAAATGAAATAAATTACTAAATGTGTTCCATTTGGTTTTACAGAACTATCTCTCATATGAAAGCTTTTAGGCACCAGAGAGGGGGAGGAATGTCACCGTATAGCTGTGTGTGTATTCATTTTCATTTCAGATTCAAAGGGCAATATGGATATTTTATCGTTCGTTTAGTTAAATATGACCATATAATCTCGGGGTATATGGTCAGCCGAATACATCCAGTCTGAACCCTGTAATGTAATCGTTTGGTCATGACAAACTCATTTGCTTATCTCCCACATCATACATTTTCTGGTCCGTTAAGTATTACTCTAAATTGCTCCTGAATTTTCTCTTAGAGGGGAAACCCATCCTGCTGTGCTGTTAAACTGTTTTGAGACAGAACAGGGAAAGCAAACTTTAATTTACTGCTTTTCCATTGCATCGCAAGAGTAATTCACAATAATTCGATAACAGGCAGGCACCACTCCGGAACACCAATCACAGAATTAGTAGAATCCAAGAGCCAAAGTTTAAATAATATAAAAATTATCTTTATTTTACATTATGTCTAAAAGATAAAGCCATACGCGTTTTGTGTCATCCACAGACACAATCATAGGCCTCTGAGTGTGGGGCACATTTACTAAGCTCGAGTGAAGGATTCAAAGTAAAAAAACTTAGAATTTCTAAGTTTTTTTTGGGTACTTCGACCATCGAATAGGCTACTTCGACCTTCGACAACGACTTCGAATCGAACGATTAGAACTAAAAATCGTTCGATTATTCAACCATTCGATAGTCGAAGTACTGTCTCTTTAAAAAAAACTTTGACTAACTACTTCAGCAATTTAAACCTACCGAGCACCAATGTAAGCCTATGGGGACCTTCCCCATAAGCTTTCTAAGCTTTTTTTGATCTAAGGAAAATCGTTCGATTGATGGATTAAAATCCTTCGAATCGTTCGATTCGAAGGATTTAATTGTTCGATCGAACGATTTATCCTTTGAACGTTCGATCAAAGTATTTGCAGTAAATCCTTCAACTTCGATATTCAAAGTCGAAGGATTTTACTTCGAAGGTCGAATATCGAGGGTTAATTAATCCTCGATATTCGACCCTTAGTAAATGGGCCTCTAAGTGTCCGTGGATGACACTAAATACATAACGCTTTATTTTTTAGACATAATGTAAAATAAAGATCATTTTTATATTATTTAAACTTTGGCTCTTGGATTATAGCATTTCTACGATTGGTGTTCTGGAGTAGTGCCTGGCTGTTATTGAATTATTGGGAATTACTCCCGCGTGCTGAAGGTCTGGGGCATAAGCACCCGGACCCACCATGGAAAGCTTATCCCTATGATCCTATTGATTCATGCTTCTCATGGTCTCTCGGATATGTGCATCGCAAGAGTACCTGGGTTCACTGCGCCGATGGTCCAGAAGGAAAAAAAGGACTGGTGTTACCCCAAAACTTTGTGCACTGCATAAAATAAATGTGGTTCTACACCTTGAACCTTCATTTTCTGTGTTGCCTTTTGTATCTTTTGCTTAGTTTCTAAAAGTAAGTCACCATATTCCCATGAACGTTTTCTCAACTCTCAGTTGGAGGATGTCTGTTGTGAGTCCCTATCCTACTGCTGTATACATATGTAGTATTTCTTCTTATGACCTCCTGCCTATCTAAGAGCTATCTATAGAGCTGTTTACTTCCCCCGTGTTAGTATATGAACCCCAATAAATCTATCTGCTCTACAGACAACAACAAAAAAATACCTTAACATACCAATAAGCCTTACACGAAGGAAATCCCTTCTGGTTCCAAAATAACAAATTTTAAACTGGTTGAATTACAGGTGACTTTACCAGATGCTACCAAAGAATTACCTTCCTTGACGCCTATCTTGTGCAGTCCATGATATTTTCCTTTGTCCATTAATTGATTTATATTTTCACATACTTGGTCCTATGAAAGAAAATTCAGTTAACTTTTTGTTATATTTTATTATGTGCCTTACTTCCCAGTTGTCCTACATGACAATGGCTTAGGATTCCTGTAGAATATAAGCCAAGTTCCTATTTCTTCAAGAAATTACCAGCAGCACACTGTTAGTCTTGCATAAGTGCTCAAGTGCAGATTTATTGTGTAGCCCATAAGCAATAAATCTGCACTTGAGCACTTATGCAAGACTAAAAGTGTGTTGCTGGTAATTTCTTGGAGTATTGATGTGACCCTTCGACAGGATTGGGGTCTTCCGGTTCAGCACCTGGCACAGCAACTGTGAGACGAGTTGGGAGGTGAGCGCTCCATATTTGTGACTGTTCAGAAGTTCCTATTTCTTGTGAAATGTTATCAAGTGCTGCAGTTCATTGTTGTTCTTGAAATCCTACCCCATTTTCATCCTACCCATTGTCTATCCATGGCAGAATGTTTGGTGATTGTATCTTCTAGAAAATGATATAGAAAATGTTATTTGCTCAATAACCTCAGAGATCACCCCTTTTGGAAGCACCTGTGCCTTGCATTGCTCATTTCCTCAAGTGTTTTCTTTATTTGGATTGTTCCTTGCATGTGAACTATCAAAACATCATACCTAGCCCAGGCTTCTGCTTGCACTCCTCTACTGGGAGAGGGTTGTCTCGTGAGAAGAGATTTGCAGAGCCAGTACAAATGATTTCCTTATATTTCTGCTTCATTGCAACAACTAAAAGCTGCACTGTTGAGTGTAGGCAATGTTTAAAACACCAGATGCTATACTCAACACTGGGAAATCTCAGGCAATAAATTCTGAATAAGAAAATAAACAAAGAGCAGTGATAATAAATAAAGTGCGACAAAGAGCTATTATATGAAGGCCATGAAATGATGGAGCCCACTTAGGAAGTTCTTCACATTTTTCCTATAAATCATACTGATAGTCCAAGGGTTTTGAAGCTGTTATGTAACAGTGTTTATGGAAACTTTTTTTGTGGTATTGGTCTGCACTTCTGCAGAATTTTTTAAAAATGTATTTATATATCTTTAAAGTAGAGCAGAAAAAAACATGCTGATCCTTTCTTTCCTCCGGGCAGGAAGAATGTTGTCTGGATGTTCAATTAAACATTTACCCAACCAAACTCAAGAAAACATTGCTTCTCCTTTCTCATAGAGACAAACAGCGGTGTGTTGTCATGGTAGTATCATGTTTAGCTTTCCTTTCCATATACTTTCCAGGTAATGTTTGAAGGTAACGTATTTTTTGGCTCTAGGAACCGGCTTCAGCCAGAGCATAATAAATCACCATTTTTTTTTTTTTCCCCTCTAAAATTTGAGCTTTTCCACTTTAAAAAATCAAAAAACTAATCATATTTTTCTCTAAAAGTGTTTTTTTTTAAATTCTCTAAAAAATCTCTAAAATTAAAGATTTATTAAGTGTAAAAACCACAAAAGACTTTAATACAACTAAAAGCAGTCAAGGTCCTATAGACATCAATGGGAGCTGCATTAATCCTATTAATTAGACTTTTTTTTTTAGCCGTTCAAACTTATGGAGATTTTTTTACTAGTAATGGTGGCTTAACCATCCCTTGGTGGACCTTAGGGCTGCTCAGCTACCTAGCATTCTATAGTTTATGGTCCTAGATCAGTGAACCCCGACCTTAAGAAAAACGTATCTCACTGTTTCTCACATGAAAACTCCGGACGTGAATTTGGAGAAAAAAATTTTCTCCTCGAATTGAATCTTGACCAAGTTTTCACGTGATAAACCATGATGAGATAACTTTTTCTACCTGAATTGAATCTGGCCCTATACTGTATCTGCAGATTGTACTCATGATCTGTGTACAGAGGCCATGGATGTTACACATCTCTTTTAACAAAAATATGAAACGTCTAAAATAATATTCAAGCAGGATTCACCAGATGCTTAATAACTGTCTACTTTAGAACTCGAGAGAGTCCCCAAGTCAGCAAATCTTTCACCAGCTGATTTATTGCATAGAACAGTAACAGATAAGCTGCCGAATGGCCGTGATCTTTAGTGAAGAACTTTTTGTGAGTTTTACAGAAGTGACATGAGTGTGAGTGTTTGTGGTCCTCCTCATCAGGGCTTTTTGAAGGGCACCAATGAGACTCTTGCTTGGTGTCTCCATTGTGTTGCTTGGTTACTACAATGTCTGAATTCAATATTTACAGTAATGTAGGAAACCTGAGAATACGAGTAATATTATTGGCATAACGTACATACATTTAAGAACTAAACTTAATTGCACAGCAGTTCCAGTATTTCTTTAACACTTTCTCATGCTGGGCAAAAGGGCAATGATGAATGCTAGCCTATAAAGGAAGGAGCAGAGGGGGTGGAATATGTATCGAAATGTGAGACTGCGGGATTAATACCAAAATTCTGTAATTTTTATTACAAACCGGGCTGTAACATTTATCATTCCAACCAGAACACAGTTACTATGCTTTATTAACAGCAGCAACAAGTTAAGTAGCACTGAGTCACACACACACACTAGGGTCAATGTCACCATCAGCTAAATGACTCGCATCTTGTTTTATGAATTGCGGGAGGAAACCAGAGCACCTGTAGAAATCCTACACAGGCCCCGGGAGATCATAAAGTTTCATGTGTGTGGAGGAGGGAAATTAGACTGTAAGCTCCACTAAGGCAGAAACGCATGTATATGATGAACAGGCTCTGTAAACCACCATGGAAGATATTAGTGCTTTATAATATTGGAAAAACCAGAAATGTATGGAAACTGAGATTTGCCGCTTTCATGTGCTTTGGTACAAATAAAAACTCTACTAGGGTGTATTTTGCCTCTGGTTACAGATGCAGAGATTATAGGACATAGCAGTGTCGGACTGGAATACCAGGGGCCCACCAGAAAACCTTATGCTGAGGACCCACTTTACTCATTCAACGGCTTTATTCTCCTAGTCTCTTTTCTCTACATACTATACTCTATTCTTCCATTATTAAGCCTCTGTGTTCCCATAAAAAAAGAAGAAGACCGTGAAATAGGCCAAATGGTTTGAAGTAAGAGGCCCACTGAGACCTGGGCCCACCGGAAGTTTTCTTGGTATCTTGGTGAGCTAGTCTGACACTTAGGGTTGCCACCCGGCCGGTATTTTACCGGCCTAGCCAGTAAAACACCTGCCAAGGCCGGGGCCGGTATTACAAATTTACCGGCAATATAGCTGCCGGTAAATCTGTAATACACCTATCAAAAGCCCTTGGCCTGCCCCCAATTTGCTGAAAACTCGCCTTCTTTTCCAGCGTCTGTCCAATCGTGTGTCGTGGCTCCGCCCACTTTGATGTCAGGACACGACAAAACGCGATGACATCATGATGCCCTGGCGTGTAAAACCGGGAAGTGAGTCACGTCACAGGAGAAGCGAAGAAGAAGCAAAGGACTAGGGCTGCGGCAGTCCCCGCCGGCCCATAGTCCCCACTAGACTACCAGGGTAAGCCCTAGGGACCAGAGATGTGGTCCCCATCCCAATGGCCTGCATAGCTCTAATAAGGATCCAATCATTGGACTGAGGGCCAAACGGTTGGATCAGTCAAACATCATCCATCTATATCAGTGAAAGATCTGATTTTTTGGCAACCTTGCCAAATAACCGGATTTTCACATGCATGGCCATCTTAAATCTAAGCCTAGTTTGAAATCCCGTTTCCTTTTTAATAAAACCATACAAAGATTTTCCAAGCAAGGTGAGGTTATAAAGTGATGAAATGAAAAGCTTGGATTGAAAGCTTAATGAGCTTTATAAAAGTGTGTGTTTGTTTCAAAGCTTTTTTGTGTGTGTTTATATGTGCGCGTGAGTGTGTGTTTGTGTCTATGTTTGTGCGAATACGCCGTAGATGTTTTCGCTCTATGCTGTTCTTTCGCAACATGGACATTGCCAAGGCATGACTAGTTTTTTTAAAGGAAAACAGCTGGGTCCCTGGGGTCATATATGAGTCCAGTCACTCACACACATTATCTAAAGATAGAATTGCTAATGAAACCATTTCTCCAGAGGCCAACATTTACAGGCCAAGTAGAAAGAATCATCTGAGAGAGAGAGCGAGACTAGGGGAGCGAGAAAGAGAAAGAGAGAGAGAGGGAGTTTGTAGCCGATGAGGAATGCTAGAGGAATGCTATTTTGAAACTTAAC
Organism: Xenopus petersii; assembly: GCA_038501925.1. NCBI lineage: Eukaryota > Metazoa > Chordata > Amphibia > Anura > Pipidae > Xenopus > Xenopus petersii. Next base: position 13,592,992 of record CM076687.1, on the reverse strand, counting down.
ATTGGCGTTTAAAAACGGATGTGGACAGGCAGAACGAGTGTAATGTAGAACAGCTGGATTCGTTTAAGGCAACAGCTGAGGCTTTTGCTAATTAACTGCATCTTGTAAGAAGGAAAAAGGCTTACACAGTCTTCATTAACATGTTGTAGATATCGAGTTTTACAGACTGGAAAACAGTATCCGTGTAATATTCCAAAGCTCATTTTCTGGAAAGTCGGGGCTGGAAATGAAAGCACTATATGTTTATTCTTTCTTTAAAAGTTTTCCAAGCAGAAATAAGGGCTTGTTTATTTAGAAACATTGGAGACTTTGGGTGCAGGTATATTTGCAAAGCTGTGTCCATTTATTATAGCACTTCTGACTGCTTACACTCTACTGTAGGTGTGAACTGCGCTGTTGTGCTGGTGCAGAGTGCTTGGTTGCAAGGGAACCCTCACACTGAAGCTGGCCAAAGATCCGATCCTCATCGTGAGACCACGATTTTCTCGGAACGATCATACGAATTGACCATCAACTACAAAGACCAATTTGCCAGGAAAACAAAGGGGAGCTGCCTGTTTAGCCCTGCAAACATAGATAGATTGCACTGGGACCGACAAAGATTTTTTGACCTGGCCGATCAATTTCCTGACAGATGTCGGCCGAAAAATCGTATGATGTATGATCGTTTGAATCCCACTAACACACGATAATTTCGAAGGATTGGTCGGACTTCCCTAAAATTGGTCGTTCGGCAAGAAGAATCGTCGCGTCTGTGGGGAGCTTAAGGGGCAGATTGATAGTGATGGGCGAATAAATTCGGCAGGCATGGATTCGCAACAAATTTTCTGTGTATTGCCGCTCGTGAATGTTGCGCGTCAAACTTATTTGGACTTTAATGAATTTGGAAAATATAGTCGCATGTATAAAAATTGTTGCTCGTCTAGAAAATTGTCAAGCGAAAATTCACGAAATGCATTGAAGTGAAGTGAAAAATGAAAGAAATTCATTTTGAGGTGCAACAATTTTTGACCCGAGCAACAATTTTTATACACGCGACTAATTTTGGACAGATTCACCCATCACTACAGATTTATCAAGGGTCAAATAGTTTAATATGGCGAAGTATTGAAGTCAAAGTTTTTTTAAAGAGACAGTACTTCGATTATCGAATGGTTGAATGGTCGAATTGTCAAACGTTTTTTACTTCGAATCAAAGTAAATTCGAAGTCGTAGTATTCTATTCGATGGTCGAAGTATCCAAAAAATTACTTCGAAATTCGAACCTTTTGTACTTCGAAAATTCACTCGAACCTTAGTAAATCTGCCCCTAAATGTGATATTTATCACAACTTGACCATGGAAACAGCCCTAATTCCTATATTTTGATGGGGAAATATTTTACATTGCTCATGTGCACACTATGGATGGGCGAATTTTTTTGACGTGTTTCCCTGCTGAAATGACACCCATAGATTTGTATGTCGTTGTGTGACAAAAATAAAGATGCGTGACAAAAAATTTTTGACGCCCGTAGACATTAATGGGCGTCGGCGACAATTCCCCGGTAGCGAATTTTTGGCAAAAATAAACAGGTCAAATTCGCCCATCCCTAACCACTATTACTCTAAAAGTTCAGTGCTTCCAAAGGGGCAATATACACCTGTATTCACTGCTTGAGTACAGTAAATAAGAACTATGTTTAAAATGTATTATGCTTTTTTTATTACAAAAATCTTAATTATTTTTAAATTATAATGCACTAATGGTTTTTGTTTTTTCCTTAAAGGGGACCCGTCACCCAAAAAAAAACATTCCAAATCCGATTTTATCACATTAGTCAAGCAAAATGAACTTTAATTACACTGTATAAATTGTTTGAATCTTGTTTCCTTCAGTCTGGGAATTCATAATTATAGCAAGCAGGCAGCAGCCATTTTGTGGACACTGTTATTAAGACAAGTCTTGCATCATCTCAGAATCTTGTTTGTGCACCAGAATGGGGGGCCTGATGTCCATCCCCATGCCCTGACTACACAATTAAATGGTGAAGAGAACAGGAGAATGTGAGGAGAGCAGTGACATCTAGGAAGTGCTGAATGAAAAGTGAAGGTAATTGTCTGCCCCGCCTCTATGCCACTGGCATAGAGGAGGGGCAGACAATATTTGATTGACAGCTGAGATTTTTAAATGAGCTTACAACATCTATGAATGCTTTAATAAAAAATATAAATTGGATTTCATGTTTAATTTGAAAAGGACTTTTATTATACAGATATTTGTGTCTGGATGACAGGTCCACTTTAACACCTCCTCATTTATTTAAATGGCAATAATGAGCTCCGTATAAACAAACTCCATCCCTTCCCTAAGCTTCAGCCTTCATTAGACTTTGTTATATTTGTTTTGCTACATATGCAAAAAGTGACATAGCAAAACTAGGAAGTGAGACAGGAAGTAGAAAATGAAAGTGGTTTAACTGTATTGTTTAGTGCAAGAACAGCAACATTCATAGATTTGTAATTTTAAATATACTTGTTCTGAGCATACTTTAAAATATAAAGGATGCTCAGAACAAGCCCACTTCATTGTCCAGGTTGACCCCAGGCTAATATACATTTCACAGGCTTTTCTTCATTTTGAATTCAGATACATGACTATGTCACTGTCTACTATAGCTTCTAGGTGGACCTGTAAGTTAACAGCCCAAGCCAGTGCACAAGTCCTTGTGAAGTCCAAGCATCAGATTAAAACAAACTTGGTCTTCCTAGATGAAGTTCTTGGAAAAAAAAAAGATTCTTCCAACAGTTCAGAGAGACTCCAGAAATGTTATCCACCTTCTCACAAGATTTAATTGAGATCATTCCTACTTAAAGTACAACATTTACAGTGGATTCTAGTACAGAACAGACAATGTCCAAAGTAAAAGGCACTAAATATAGACGTACATAGAAATGCAAAGACACCATGGATTATTCTCAGATTCTATTTTGGGGCTGGAATCAGTAAAACTTGGTTTAAAAAACATCTGTTGGAATTGGCAACATTTAATTAAACCAGTTTGTTCTTCCAAAATAGCAAATCCAAGAGTTTTGGCATACAATGCAGTTTTGCCACTATATGAAATAGCTCTCATAGAAAGGGCTTATGTTCTGTTCTATTCCATGTACCCCACCAGCTTCTTTAACAGGAATTGAAAAAAGCACAGTAGGTGGATATGTGCGGTGAGTAGGAGAGATGTCCCATGTTCACTTTTTAATATCTTTATCAGACAAAAATAAAGTAAAATAGATAAAAACTATGATTCAGTGACCCTTTCTAATTCACATATATGTTTATTTATAAATAATTTTGTGGAAAATGTCAAATAACAGTCAGGGGGATTTTCTGAACGATAAATAGCCACTACCGGCAAGTTATTGGAGAAATATAAAGTCATTGCAACATCACTGCGGTGAAACAGAGGACGTTAGACATCATTTTGTGTTTGGGGATTTCCATATGATAATAAAATCAGTTTAGAAATGTTTTCTAAAATTAACAAATAGACTCACAAATTAGAAAATACTGTAGTTTCCAGGTAACAGAGAAAACATCTGAATGAACGTTGCAATGGTTACAGGGACATCTGTTTGCTTCCAGGGAGCTACAGGATTGAAAACATTGTATAAAAGGAACTATAGACGTTTAATGAGTAGAGTGTCCAGGAATCTCATTAAAGACCATTAATAGCCTCATTAACAAAGGTAAATAATAATGTTGAGGTAGGATAATATTGCCAGAAGCTAAATTCCCACAACCTATGGCTAATACAATCCTTAGCAGTTAAAATTCAATATCTTAGGTAATAATTCTGCCTTAAACCAGGAAACCTCATCAGACACATTTGTCATAATTAGTGGGCAAATCTGACCCGTTTTGCTTCACCGAAAATTGAAATTGGCGAAAAGTCGTAGAAATGCATTTTAGTCAATGGGAGACAATTTTTTTTTTCGTGGGGAAACTTGGTGAAAACTTTTGCATAATAAAGAGATGGGATTCCTTTAATAATTATTCTAGTTTACTATGTTCACCTGAGGTGCTCTTCACCCTAGATTTATTCCAACATTTATGCCCTTGTGCTTTCCCTCTGCATCTTTTGGCATCTCTTTCAATTCTTCGCGTTGTTTAAAGATTATTTCTTGCCTCCCATGATGTTGCCGGTTAATATACTTGTAATTTGTTGAAAAGACATAAAAATAAAATTTAGTGGGTATTGAAAGGAACATAGGTTACCTAAAATGGTAGATACATAGCTAAATATATGTAATGCTTTATCTACAAATGTTTGCTAAGTGCCAGCAGTTCCTAGATATACATAGTAACTTAGTAAGTTCAGTTGAAAAAAGACACACGTCCATCAAGTTCAACCTTTTGACTTTTATTTTTATTTTTGAACCTGCCTAACTGCCAGTTGATCCAGAGGAAGGCAAAAAAAACCCCATCTGAAGCCTCTCCAATTTGCCTCAGAGGTGGAAAAAAATCCTTCCTGACTTCAAAATCGGACTAGTCCCTGGATCAACTTGTACTATGAGCTATCTCCCATAACCCTGTATTCCCACTTGCTAAACACCATCCAACCCCTTCTTATACCTATCTAATGTATCAGCCTGTACCACTGATTCAGGGAGACAATTCCACATCTTCACAGCTCTCACTGTAAAAAACTACTTCCGAATATTTAGGTGGAACCTCTTTTCCATGAATGGGTGACCTTGTGTCAGCTGGAAAGACCTACTGGTAAATAAATCATTAGAGAGATTATTATATGATCCCCTTATATATTTATACATAATTATCACATAACCCCTTAAGCGCCTCTTCTCCAGTGTGAACATCCCAAATTTGGCCAGTCTTTCCTCATAGCTAAGATTTTCCATACCTTTTACCAGCTTAGTTGCCCTTCTCTGGACCTTCTCTAATACAATAACATCAAATAAACCATTTATTAAAAGTTTAACAGTGAGTGTAGGCTTAGTGTAAGGGTACCTGTGGTGCGGCGGGGTCGTCCACCGGCGAGGACACCCGCCGCACGTCCTCCTCTCTAGCCACGCCAGCGTGTCTTCGCTGGCTTCTCTCTAGGGCGCACGCGGCGCGCCTCCTGGAAATTTAAAGGCGCAGGCGCGCTGACTTCATACGTCAGCGCGCAAAGTCGCGAAATTCAAATCGTATTTAAAGCCCAGGGTGGCTGCTTGTAATTTGCCCGTGATAGGATTGTATTCCTGGTGCTTCTGAGCCTTGTGATATTGTCTGATTCCGTCTGATTCCTGTTTCGAACGCTGCCTGGCTGCTGACTATTCTGAATTCTGGATCCTGACCTTGCCTGCTTACGACTACTCTACAGTTAACCCTTCGATTGATCACCCGGTTTTGACCCTTTTGCCTGTTTGACGATTCTTGTTATCTGCCTGCCTCGACCCAGCCTGTCTGACGATTCTGTTGCCTAATCCTTTTGTACCGTGACCTTCGGCCTAAAGACTCTGCTAAACAGCCGTGCCCCTTTGCCAGCCAGAACATCTTGCCTTGCACCCCTCGTTAAGTCCAGGTGGCACCCAAGTAAGCTGAGGGCTCCTCCCGAAGCCCAACGGTGGTCACACTACTGGTGAAGCCGAGCCGAGACCAGGGTGCTTGGCATTTGTTCTGGTATCGGGTGCCGGTCGTGACACTTAGATAATGGTTCAGCTCAATGGCAATGTAGAGGAATATGCAATAAACCTAAGCATTAATGTGGGCCTTCTCCGTTTCTGGCACCTTTACCTGTCCAGTGAAGACATATATTTCGATCACTTATTATCCAACTTGAGATCCTTATTCTGGTGTCTCTTTTATTTGGTGTAGCCACTTAATTATTTTCTGTAGAGTGTAGCACTATCTATCTAGTACAGCTCCAGCACCTCAACAGTAGAACTAGTCCTGCAATGGAAATTCAACATTAACAAATTGCTATCCCCTAAAAAAAGTCTAGATTAAGTACTTCCTACTTCAAGCTCTGGACCACTACCCTACATCAAGCAGATCAACTCAGAACAGAGGGTTTATAAAACCTGTTGGTCACTCAGTAAAGCCCTGAAAGAGTAAGAAATGAGCACCTATACTAAACTATATCAGTACCTAGGAAATACAAATAACATTGGCAGAATAGAAACAAATGCTGCTTTATAGGAGAATGGGACTGCTGAGGAACAAAGCTGTTTGTAGTCTCTGTATTTTATTAGGGGCTACACATACTTTTATTGCTTCTACGTTTAAGCAAGTATCTGTTCATTCTTCCATTATCAACTTCCAGTTTGCATCAGAACTGGTGGAAGATGCTAAATTCCAGATTTAGCTTTACTCGGGAAATAACCCAAGATAGGTTTTCCTGCAATAATCGATTTAGTATAAAGCTGGAGGATTAAACCAACAGCTAGTTATGTTTCCTAAAGGAAGGGCAATATCAATACAAATGGATTCTTAATGGACAATGCCCACATTATACTTCTGAAATAAAGTGCAAAGGATGTTTGGAATTTTTATGTTGATGGAGATTGATTCACACTGCAGTCTCTGGCATTCACTAATGTTCTAATGAGCTACTATGTTTGGTATGCCAGTCTTTAAATAAATTCCCCTTTGAAGCCAGGAAATATTCAGACTTGTGATGAACTGCGCTTAAAAAATCCGAGGTGTTTTTTGATAAACAGACACTATAAATGTAATAAAAAAGGGATTGTCCTTCATTTATATAGCACCGGCACATTTACTCCATTTTTTTTACTTCTACAGTCTTCAGAGATTCATTATCCACATCAGCCCTATTCCAGTGGACCTTTTATCTTATCATACAACAGTCAATTCTGTATGTTATTGGAGTCTGGGGGTAAGGCGAGTAGGTGAAAACCCAAGAAGACATGGAGAGAACTTTTGACCAAATTAGAATCAAAGCCAGCAATATTAAGCAGCAATGCTTACTGCTGAGCCACCATGATCTGTGACTATGTATTTCCTAATAATTCCTGTATGGTGGAAATTTGGATCTTAAAGTTACCAAGTGCATCTGTTTTGTGCCCCTGGTAAAGTGCTTCATTGGAAGGCTCTCACTGTGCCTTATGGCTTAAACACCCCTCACTGTAATGTTTCTTTGACAATTACAAAGCAGCCTAGGGAACTTCACTTTAGCACCAATTCCAGCGATGAAAGTCTTATGTTAAACTACAAATATTCAGGAATGCCTTGTTTGTGAATGGAGGAGGCAACATTTATAATCTCCGATGCAGATCATCAATTAACTATAAGGTTTACAGTATATGACATTCATTTCTATATAATTAAATTGAATAGAATTTATACCATAGTCGTGTTTAGTGTAATACCTATGCACCGCTGCTACAACGCTGGCATTCTCCTGAAAACATATTGAAGAGAATGAATAAATGTTCCTATATGACTTTCAAACCAGAAAGTAATCATACCATAAACAATTCCGCAGAGTTGTAATGTGGCTTCTTGTTTGTCCTGTGCTATGTATAAGTAGTGACGGGCGAATAAATTCGGCAGGCTCGAATTCGAGGCAAATTTCCGTGGTTTGCCGACGGCAAATAAATTCACGAAACTGGCAGCAGTGGAAAAAAATTGGCCGTGAGTCAAAATTATTCTGACGCCGTTTGACTTCAATGCATTTGGCCAAAATAGGCGCGCATATGACAATTGTTGCGGCGTCCATTGACTTCAATGCGTTTCACAAATTTTTCGGCGAGGCGTAACGGGATATATTCACCCATCACTATTTAGGGGCCCATTCACTACGTTCGAGTGAAGGAATAGAGGAAAAAAAACTTCGAATTTCAAAGTGTTTTTTTGACCATCGAATAGGCTACTTCAACCTTCGACTACGACTTTGAATCGAACTAAAAAAATCGTTCGACTATTCGACCATTCGATAGTCGAAGTACTGTCTCTTTAAGAAAAAAACTTCGACCCCCTAGTTCGCCACCTAAAAGCTACCGAAGTCCATGTTAGCCTATGGTGGAAGGTCCCCGTAGGCTTTCCAAGTTTTTTCTGATCGAAGGATAATCCTTCGATCGATGAATTAAAATCCTTCAAATCGTTTGTTTCGAAGGATTTGATCGTTTGATGGAACGATTATTCCTTCGACCGTTCGATCAAACGAATCGCGCAAAATCGTTCGACTTCGATATTCGAAGTCGAAGGATTTTAATTCGCCAATCGAATATCGTGGGTTAATTAACCCTCGATATTCGACCCTTAATACATCTGCCCCTATGTTTAAGCAATGCAATCTCATTGCAACCACATTGTCCTAGAGGGCCAATCACTGCCCAATCAGCATTTGCATTGAGATAATATTGAAGAGTTTGTCCAAACTCACATTAACATGTGCTGATTCTGAGGGACAGTTTGTATTTCTGGGCTTGTAGAGCAGCCTTGTACATAAGGTTCCACCATGTCAAAGACTTGCCATTATAGTAGTTCATCTACTACATCATATGTACACCTAGAAGCTTTTATTTTTTTACCTTATGTTCAGCAACTGCCTTTATTTTTAGATTAAAAGCATTAATAAGACATCTAAAATATACTTAAGCCCCAATTAAAGTCCAGTTCCAATATTTAGAAGCAAAATAAAGAACGTTCTTGCCTTTGTAGAACATGTCCTACATCAGATGTTTATACAGTCCAACATACTCCTCATTCCTCATTAGAAAGCAGTGAATGCAAAGAGAAAATGTGTCATTAATAAGATATGTTTCAGCCATCATTTCCTGCCCAGCATAATATTGATTACTCTAATTATTGGGCTGTGTAGGAAAATCAAGGTCTGGGAACAATTAGGCGCAGAATTAGGTGAGATGCTATAACTCAGTAATGAAATTGCCTCTTTTTAATATAAACATTTATTATACCAGTTGTGACAGGGTGTTTGGGAAACACCATTGTCTTAGAGCAAAAGACACATAAAAGAGTGCATTTAAACTGCATTGTATGTGCTGCAAAGGAATATTTGGCTCAGGTAGGGTTAATATTCCCTCTCAGCCAGGTAATTAAGTGGCAGCTGAGAGAGGATCTACCTGACCATGTAAAAGAGCTGTGTGAGCACAGTTCAGAGCTCTCCAGGGAAGTGAGAGGCTGTAAGAGACAGAGCTGGGCAGAAGGAGCTTTTCTGCCAGCAAGAGAGTTCCAGAGCTGGAGCCTAAATCCCTTGTGGGGAAAGAAAGAGAAAAGAACTGGCAGAGGCTGGTGAGTCTGAGTCCCAGGAGGGGAAGCCAGCAGGGCTGAGTGTGAAGCCCAAATACTTCAAGGTGCAAGAGGGTGAGAGTTTCCCTTGATGGTGAGCGACCAGAGGGGGGGAAAACCCTGAATGTTTGGCAGTGTATTTACTGAACTGTACCCTGCATGTTCTACAGTGAAGTTGAACTGTTACCTGAACATTTTTTCTGTTGCCTTTTTGTTGGGAATGTCCAGTGCTTAATAAAGTTGTGTTTTTGTTGGAAGCCTTGGTGTCCCTGTCTCTAAGCTCAAAAATCCTACGATACCTGCCTACCAAACTCTAATTCCCCCATAAAAGTGCATGTGCAGGCCAGTGGCATGTCACACAGTTCAATATTAAAAGCAGGTATTAAGGTAGATTGTTTTTTTTAAAGAATTTCAATTGGTTTGGTCATTTAAATTCTTAAAATATTTTTTTTTACTTTGTTTAGTAGCTTTGGCACAATTAGTCTCTAAAGGACAAATTTATTCCACCACGGTGCTTAAAAAAATGTGCTTCAGATATACTATATGTAGTGCAAGTGCCCTACTCTTGGAAATTAAAGATACAAGGACCCTTCAACATATAAGCAGGAAATCTATAAGAATTTTAAAGTCTCCTACAGGTCTAGAAACCAATACATCCAACCAGCAGGCTGCTTTTACAAGCCAGTTCTTGAAAGCAATTATATGATTTTTCTTGTCTCGAGTCTCTTATTACCTTTCCTTGACTAGAATACATAGAATACTAGAATTCCTGGGGTTCTCAGAAATATGAGTCATTATTCCTGCAGGTCCTAAACCAGTAATGTCAAACAGCAACACAGCGTCACAAAACACCCCCACAAAATTCATCAATGGGGGAGCCAATACGGGGTCACAAGGGAGGTAGACGAGTGGTAACAAGGCATATTAGATGATTGCAGACAATAAGTTTAAGAAAAATACAAAAACAAAACAGAGCAGTTGTAAGCATAGGCAAGGAAGAAAAAGAAGCAGGCTTACTTGCTTGGTAGGAAGGAATCAAAGATGGAACAAAGTCCAAAGAGACAGACAAAGAAATAGGGACTGCTGAGCTCACAGCTCAACAGGTTCCAGATTCAGACTCAGGAGGAACCTACCCAACAGTGACCAATAGGTATGGAGCCTTCTAGGAACTAGCAACTGCTGGGAATAGTGATGGGCAAATTTATTTAGCAGACGCAATTCACAGCGAATTTCCGCATTTCGCGCCGCAAATAAATTTGCGAAATTGCTGTGAAAATCTAATTTTCCTTGATCCAGATGACAACTCTGACGCCGGCGACAATTGAAGGCGCCCATTGACTTTAACATGCGCCAAATTGTCACTGGCATCGGAATTGTTGCTGGCGTCAAAAATCGAAAACTTTTCCGGCAAAGCGTAACAGGAGAAATTCGCCCATCACTAGCTGGGAATTGGCTGCCCCTGCCAATTTATTGCAGAACAGCTGCGTGTAATTGACAGCATTAGGGATAGACGCATTATATCAATATAAAAAGACAGGTATGAGACCTGTAATTGAGAATCCTTAGGACCTGGGGTTTTCCGGATAATGGATCTTTCCATAATTTGGATCTTCATTTCTTCAGTCTACTAGAAAATCATGTAAACATTAAATAAACCCAATAGGCTGGTTTTGCCTCCAATAAGGATTAATTATATTAAGTTGGGATTAATTATATCTTAGTGGGACCAAGTACAAGCTACTGTTTTATTACTACAGAGAAAAAGGAAATAATTTTTTAAGATTTGGATTATTTTATTATAATGGAGTCTAAAGGAGGCAGCCTTTCCATTTTTCGGAAGCTTTCTGGATAACGGGTTTCCAGATAATAGATCCCATACCTGTATATAACTTTAATACATAAAGGTCACGTGCAAAGGTGTGTAAATCTTTAGGAAGATCATTTGTAGAGTTCCTGTTGAATGCTGCACTTTCCACCAACAGTTACCTGCATAGGTCCTAAAGCAATTTATGTAACCAGGGGGTTTTCCAACGTCTCAAAAAAAAAAAATAAACTATTTCATCATCACACAGTCAGTTTGTGGGTTACAAAACCACAACTGAAACAAGCAGAAGGTATTGCCCTTTCTCTAACACACAAACTGTAATCTTGACACCCTTCTGAAATAATATATATAGGCTGAATGTCAGACGTGTCACAGATGAAACCTCACAGATTTGCAGCAAAATATCTTGGCTAACATTCATGTTAAGCAACACACACACATATATATATATATATATATATATATATGTGATTTAAAGCACCATGCAGATTATTTGGAGACAAGTGTGGGCATATTTATTTTAATATATATATATATATATATATAACAAGGGAAAGTTGTGCTCACCACTAGTTTTTAAAAACATTAGGCGGGGATGCAATGAGGGTGTGACCACAAAATACATATAGACAAATACAAGATTCCTCTGCACTCAACCCATTATCAATATATTTAAGACAGAGACATTTTGTGCCTTAAGCTACTGAAAAATGCCTTACCCTTTAAACAAAACAGGGATTGTTTGTCCATATATTTCAATATATTTAAGCTGGCCAACTACGTCAAAGTCATCCCATATCTGGCCAGTCCTATGCTCAATTTTATCTGATTCATTAAGAATTCTATGGTTTCATTATACATTTTATAAAATGTATAATGAAACCATAGAATTCTTAATGAATTTGTATTCGTCCCTTTTATAAAATGTATAATGAAACCATAGAATTCTTAATGAATCAGATGACAATTGAGCATATATATGATGGGTTTTCATTTGGAGGGGTTGAACTTGATGGACTTTGTCTTTTTTCAACCCAATTTAACTATGTAACTATATATATATATATATATATAGACAAATACAAGAATCCTCTGCACTCAACCCAAAATCAATATATTAAGGACACTGAAACATGTTGTGCCTTAAGCTACTAAAAATGCTTTACCCTTTAAAGGATAAGTAAACCTTTAAAATAAGTGAATGTAAAATTGATGAGGCGGCTATTCTTAGAACTTTTGCAATGTACATTATTTATTTTTCTTTAATTCCAAGAAATTAAGGGTACTGTTAATGTGAATGAATTTTGTTACAACAGCGCCACCTGCTGGTCAGTTTCTGACCACCAAGTAGTCAAGGAAGTTGTCTGGAGAAAGAAAGAGGAGGAAAGAAGAGGAGAAAGAAAGAGGCTGCTCTGATGTTCTTCTGCTTAGGAAAAGTTTGAGAAAGGTTTCTATTATTTTTCCTAAGCAGAACATCAGAGCAGCCTCTTCCTTTCTCCTGACAACTTCCTTGACTACTTGGTGGTCAGACTAGTCGGAAACTGACCAGCAGGTGGCGCTGTTGTAACTCAACTTTCATCTGATTCATTAAGAATTCTATTGCTTCATTATACATTTTACAAAGGGACAAAGTTTTACCCACAACTTACTTGTTGCTTTCAAGGTTAAAACTTCCAGACATGGTGGCCCTTTTATTAGACACCAGTGGGATCACCTGACTATAGCTGAAAAAGGGTGGGAGCTACAACATGGAGCTGGTCACTGCTCCTGTATAACTATAACAAACAAGGGAAAGTTGTGCTCATCACTAATTTTTAAAAAACATTAAGCGGGGGTGCAATGAGGTTGTGACCACAAAATTCATTTAGACAAATACAAGAGTCCTCTGCACTCAACCCATTATCAATATATTAAGGACATTAAAAATGTTGTGCCTTAAGCTGCTGAAACATAATATGATTGCATAGTTGTTAATGACCACTTATAGGTCAGGACCCAAATTTGAATTACCAACTTTAGTGCCTGAAACCATCTCAACTGCCATGGTCATTAATCTATATTATAAATACATGTATGGGATCCATTATCCAGAAACCCATTAAAGCTCCAAATGACATGAAGGCCATCTCCCATGGGGGTAGATTCACTAACGTGAAAGTATTCGCCAGCGTCAGCTTCGCACTGCTCACACCAGTTGCCAGGTGCAAATGTGCTACAGGTACGCCTATTTACTAATATGCAGAGTTTTGTCCTGTGCGCTGAATGCTGTCGACTTTTCGATAACATTACTTCGGCAGTGCGAGCATTTCATAGCGAAGATGCGCTAATCGATCTTGCGCTTAGGTCAATTTGCATACGGCGGGTAATTTAAAGTTGTATAGACGTCTTTATTATAAATGTTGGTGCAAATGCTTGAAGTTACCACTTTTTATTACAAATGTCCAGGGAACCTTAATAAAGACAAGAGAGTTAATATAATGCCCTACACATGAGCCCACTGTAAAATTTATGTTCCATATGTTATGAAATGTCTGGAGAAAACCGGTTACCTAAAAAAGTTTAAGTCAGGACTTTTGCAGCCAATCCCGCTTCAAAAAAAGAAAAGTTGCCAGTGTTTTTTGAACTTTAATGCATTTTCGGCTCACAGGATATGATGTAAGTGACAGAAGATTGAGGAAGATCTGGCTTCATTTTATCACTTCGTCTGGTCTGAGGTGGCAAAGTCAAATCTGGCGAAAGAGTACGGTTCAATGAAATCCGCACTTAACTGAATTTGCGGAATAATGACCTTTCACCAGAGAGAAAAGTTGCCCGGTGACAGGGCCAGGCCAAGGTATTTTGGCACCCTAGGCAAGGGTTCAATCAGTGCCCCCCAACCGGTACTGCATTACCATTTCTCACCTTACCATTCATATTGCCCCATGTACCTGTACCAAAATCTATCATATTACCCCCATTTATACCTGTGCCAATGGCAGTCAAACCCCAAAAAAACCCTCGTATTGCCCATTAGGGATGTAGCGAACTGCCGTTAATGTGTTCGCGAACGCCGTTCGCGAACACCGGCAAAAAAGCGAACAGTTCGCGAACAGTTCGCGAACTTCGAACGCTCGATAAAATCGTTCGATCGAACGATCGAAGGATTTTATTCGTACGATCGAAGGATTTTCGTTCGAATCGAACGATCGAAGCTATTCGATCGAATGATTTTAATTCAATCGAATGCTTATAATCGTTCGAACGAATGGAAATCGTTCGATTTTAGCGATCGAATGGTCGAATGGTCGAATGGTCGAACGAAATTTTACTTCGAATCGAACGCGAACACCAATTGGCGAACGTCGCGCGACGTTCGCGAACATTCGGCGGACGCGAACAGTCGAAGTTCGCGCGAACTAGTTCGCCGGCGAACAGTTCGCTACATCCCTATTGCCCATAATTTGTACCTGTGCCAGCCGGAGCCAAAAATCCATCATATTGCCCCAAACATCTGTGTACCTGTGACAGCAGCCACCATATTGCCCCATGTACCTGAACCAGCAGCAGCCAAACCCTCATATTGCCCCAAATCTATACCTCTGCCAGCAGCAGCCAAAAAACACAATATTGCCCCCAAATATGTACTTGTGCCAGCAGGAGCCAAAAATCCATCATATTGCCCACAAATATGTAGGGATGCACCGAATCCACTATTAGGGATTCGGCCGAATCCCAGAATCCATGGTGAAAGATTCGGCCGAATACTGAACCGAATCCTAATTTGCATACACAAATTAGGGACAGGAAAGGAAAAAGTGGGAAAAAATTTTCTTTTGTGATGAAAATTCACATGATTTCCCCCGTCCCTAATTTACATATGCAAATTCGTATTCTGTTCGGCAAGTCGCAAGGATTCGGCTGAATCCTGCTGAAAGGCTGAATCCCGAACCGAATACTGTATTCAGTGCATCCTTACAAATATGTACCTGTGCCAGCAGCTGCCAAGAGTAAGGTGGGGAGTGCTTCTTCCGGCAGTACGAATCACGGGCAAGAGGGGGTTGGAACAGGTGGTTTATAATATTGTAAAACTATTAAAGGCCAAGCAAACCATGGTTTGAAAAAAAAAAAGAAAATAATTCCCCTTAAAAGTGCGCTCCCCCTCCCCCATGATTGCACCCTTAGTGGCCGCCTACTTTGCCTACTCCAAGTTCCGGCCCTGCCCGGCGATAGAGTGCAAACGAACTCCAGTGACGGTCTTTTCGCTAGCGAATTGACACCTGCACCTTTTAGTGAATAGGCGATGTCCCTGCAGATGGTAACGCTGGCGAATTGTTGCTAGCGTTAGCCACTTCGTCCTTTAGTGAATCTGCCCCATAGACTCCATTTTTTCCAAATAATTTACATTTTTAAAAATAATTTTTCTCTGTAATAATAAAACAGAACCTTGTACTTGATCCAAACTAATATATAATGTATGCTTATTGTAGGCAAAACAACCCTTTTGGGTTTATTTCATGTTTAAATGATTTTCTAGTAGACTTAAGGTATGAAGATACAAATTATAGAAAGATCCGTTATCTGGAAAATCCTAGGTCTCGAGCATTCTGGATAACAAACCCTTAGCAACCTAAATTCTATCATTAAGTTGCAGTACATATGATTAATATCTTTGTTTCCAGGAACTGCATACATTACAATTAAGGCAAATACTCTGGTGCCTGCAAATAATTTATTTTAAATTTCAAACCATGTGTTCTCATAGCTCTGCCTTTCTCTTGACTCGCTTTAGGGTGATTTAGCCCTTTAGAACTCATTATATCCTCTCCACTCCCTATCCTCAGATGAGGTTATGTCAATAAATGTTCCCTCAAATCATATAAATTTCGCCCAACAAAATCTTTCCATTTCAGATACATCATTAGTTATTTGGACCCAGAGTTAAATATTTCTTTTTGTATAAATATAAAACAGATCTCCAACAAGGACTGCTATTGCCTGCAAAGGAGCTACTGGGTCTACTCTCTCTGTATTATAAATTATTAGATTCTGCTCAGAAATTGGTAAAATATATATAATTAGAATTTGTATGAGTTGCTTGTAATGGATGGGTTAAAGAGCCAAATCATTCCATAAATAAGACAAAGTAAAGTTACTGGTAAACATATCAACTTACATATACAAAATGAATGCTCAGATGGGGAACTGAGATCCAGATAATTCTCAATCCTGGGACCAATACCTGGAAACAAAGATTTACCGAGCGAATGATCCCAGTTCTGTCAAGGAACTCAAATTTCTAATCTTCACAGAGGGGATTATTTATCAAAATCCAAATTTTTCCAATTATTTAATTAAAAAAAAGTCTAAATTAAAAACCAAACTAAAATCCACAAATTTACCTTATTGATTATTAAAGAAGTTAGATTTTATCGGATCGGGGAAAAAACACGATAAAACCTAGCGAAAACCCAAATCGTAAGACTCTTTTGGATTTTTTTCCACGAAAAGCTTGAAATAGTCAGATTTTCAGGATAATTTCAGTGCAGACCACATAAACTTCCAAATAGGATAGGGACCTCTCCCATTGACTTATATATAGGGATGGGCACATTTTTTCACCTTGTTTCGCCTGCGGAAATGACGCCCATACACTTGTATGGCGGCGTGCAACAAAAAAGAAAAAAAAACATGCGTCAAAAAAATTTTGCCGCACATCAAAACATTTTTGACTAGGGATGCACCGAATCCAGGGTTCGGTTCGGTATTCGGCCAGGATTCGGCCTTTTTCAGCTGGATTCGGATTCAGCCGAATCCTTCTGCCCGGCCGAACCGAATCCTAATCCTAATTTGCATATGCAAATTAAGGGCGGGGAGGGCAATCGCGTGACTTTTTGTCACAAAACAAGGAAGTAAAAAATGTTTTCCCCTTCCAACCCCTAATTTGCATATGCAAATTAGGGTTCGGATTCGGTTCGGTATTCGGCCGAATCTTTCACGAAGGATTCGGGGATTCAGCCAAATCCAAAATAGTGGATTCGGTGCATCCCTATTTTTGACGCCCATAGACTTTAATGGGCATCGGGGACATTTCGCCGGCGGCGAATCTTTGTCGAAACAAAATGGGTCAAATTTGCCCATCCCTACTTATATAAAACCTAAACGGCAGGTCTAAAATGGCGAATTTTTGGATTCTGACTTTTTGCAGCCTCTGTGTTTTTTCACCACTAAAAATTCTCATTTTATAGTAAAAGCACTCCATTTTTTTTTGTCTTTTTTGTTGAGTTTTTTAGCATTCAGATTTCAAAAAAGAACCCCCAAAATGTAATCTTGGCAGCCGTTAGTTGCTCTGCGAGGCTACACATTTATTGTTATTATTACTTATTCCTTATCTGCCTGTTCAAGCCCTCTCCTATTCATATTCCAGTCTCTCATTCAAACTTCTGTCTGGTTGCTAGGGTACATTGGATAAAATAACCTTTTTTTTAGTCTACATTTTATTTATGAAAACCAGATGCTTTCATAAAGATTCTAGATGCCACAAAACTCAAGCTTGAATACATGGAAATTGGGCCAGGCAAATCCTACATATTTCATACTGTTTTATCATAATTCATTTATTCCCATGTTTCCTTGCAATGTTAACTTTCCACTGCCATAAGCATACATTTGTTATTTCATTTTGAGGTTTTGTGATCTTATAAAAGAACTGACTTTCCTAAGACAACCATGGAGAAGTTAAATTGACCATACATAACTGGCCTTAATGAGCATTGCAAGGAATCTCAATGTTCTTCATTGTAATGCACTTCCATGACATTGCTACAGATAAAGCTTATTTTAAGAGTTGGGTGTGCTACTAAGACTTGAATCAGGCTGGGGGTGCCAGAGCAACCATTTTGTTACAATAGAGGAACGTTTTATTAACAAACAATGTCAATAAAAGAGATGGAAAGACAACAATCAGTGGGTGTGCCAAAAGTTAGAGCAGAGACAGATGAGAAGTTTTGGAGAGATTAGTCACCCGGCGACAAATCACCTCTTCTTCGGGCAACTAATCTCCCAGAAGTGCCTCCCCGCCGGCTAGAATCAAAATCGTACAGGTATGGGATCTATTACTTGGAAACCCGTTATCCAGAAAGCTCCAAATTACGGAAAGGCCGTCTCCTATAGACTTCATTTAATCAAAATAATTAAAAAATCTTTTTAAATGATTTCCTTTTTCTCTGTAATAATAAAACAGTACCTTGTACTTGGTCCAAACAAAGATATAATTAATCCTTCCTGGAAGAAGAACCAGCCTATTGGATTTATTTAACATTTACATGATTTTCTGGTAGACTTTTGGTATGAAGACCCAAATGACGGAAAGATCCAATATCTGGAAAGCCCCAGGTCCCAAGCATTCTGGAAAACAGATCCCATAACTGTATTATCAATATAAAAAGGGAATTTTTTTTTTTTACCTAGATTTTAATCCACTGTTTATATTAACAACTATAGAATGCAACATCAAGGGGGTTATTTATTAAGGCGCAATCGAGTCCATTTTGACGTTGAAAACCCAAAAATGTTGCGGTAAAAATTTTTTCCGTGATTTATTATGCTCCAAGTCCGAATCCAAAAATACTCCATATAAATCCTGCTGAATTCATGTAAAAGTCGATGGCAGATGTCCCCTTAACCATTTGAAGATGTTTTAACGTTCATGAAATGTTCAAAGTTTTCGTGGTTTGATGCTGGTTTTTCCATAACAACTTTTCAGGTTTTCTGGGGTCAAACTAGAAAAATTGTGGTTTTCCGTGCGCCAATCGAAAAATTCACGTTTTTTCCTGATCCAATTTTTTTAAGTTTTTTTTACTGATAAATAAGGGCAAATCATGGATTCTAGTATGGTCGGATTTTGATAAATAACCCAGTTAAAGGAAGTAACTTTTCTGATTACATTTGGTGGCACCATGGCACTGAACAGCTACTGGTATCTATATGTAGTGATGGGCAAATTTATTCGCCAGATAAATTCGCTTCGAATTTCCACATTTCGCTGCTGGCGAATAAATTCGCAAAATTGCCGCAAACATTCCCGGCGTCAAAATAATTTTGACGCCTGCGACAATTCAGACGCCGGCGACAATTCTAGGTGCCCATTGACTATAATTGGCGTCAGAATTGTCGCCAGCGTCGGAATTGTCGCAGGCGTCAGAAATATTTGGATGCCAACGTCAAAATTCGCATTCCGATAATTTTTGCCTGTTTCGTGAATTTTGCAGCAAATTTGCAAATTTTCCAGCGAATCGAAACGGGAGAAATTCCTCCCATCACTATCTATATGTAATAAACATGCATAGAATAAATACATATAGATACTAAATTAAGAATTTTGTTTTATTCAAATACATTAAATCTGGGTACATGCAAGATTATATTATGATTATATTATGATACCAATTTAAATTAAGAGGCAGATTTATCAAGGATCAAATTGAAAATTAAAATTTTCAAATTTAGAGTTTTTATTTTAATGTAATTTGACTAGGAAATAGTCCAAATTCGATTAGTTATTAGAAACTTACATTAGCTATAAATTATTATAAAAATTACACATTTCGCGGGTGTTTTGTTGTAGAAAAAGAACATTTTTGACTTTCCAAAAAAAGCAGCATTAGGTGCTGAACTAATCCTTTGAATTACTGTACTGTGAGTTATTTCTTAGGGAAAGACTGTGGACTGAGTTCACACACATCATTATGTAATAAATAATGTCTGTGTGCTTCCTCCATCTAATATATCTTTAATAAATGGCCTGATGTTTGGAAAAAGACACTTTCAGTTACACCACAAATCAGACTTCCCTTTTTTTCTGATGTCTTGCAAAATAATTATGATATATCTTTGTATCTTCCGTTAGCATTTTTACTATTTTAATTTTCCTAATATGACTCATTATTTTAACTGTTGCATTCTTATGCTAGCAACCCACCTATGAATTTATTATGTATACGTATGGGACCTGGGGTTTTCCAGATAAGGGATCTTTAGGTAGTTTGGATCTCCATGCCTTAAGTTTACAAAAAAAACTCATATAAAAATGAGTTAAAGCCGATAGGACTATTTTGCCTCAAGAAGGTTTGATTATATCTTAGTGAGATTAAGTACAAGCCGCTGTTTTATTATTACAGGTAAAAAGGAAATCATTTTTTAAAATTTTAATAATTCGATTAAAATGGAGTTTATGGGAGATGGCCTTCTCATATTTCAGAGCTTTCTGGATAACTGGTTCCGGATGCGTCTACCATACCGGTAACATTTCTCATCAATACCAATACCATCTCTGCAGATGTCTCTCTGCCTTAGACCTGTCAATCCTCTTGGATAGTTGGAGTCATCTGTATTTATATCCCCCTAGTGGGAACATTACAAGGGGCATGGCTCCTAGATTATGTTCCTGAGAGGTTCACATTGTTGCAGCCTTCTTGCAAGAACATATCCCTTATGAATAACTAGCCTTTACATTCAATTTATATTTAAAAAGCAGCTGTAGTATGGGTAATATTAAACCAAAAACGATTAAGCACTTGCTATTGATATACAGCTATGGGATCTATTACCTGGAATGTTTGGGATCATGGGTTTTTCAGATAAGGTGTACTTGTGTAGCAGACCATAGTAGAAATTGTATCTCCATACCATAGGTCTGCATTAAAAAACCCAATATGGATTCATGCAGCTTAGTTCAAGCTTAGGTCAAAGTCCCCAGTCCACTGTTTTGTTAGTAATTTAGTGCATGCATTTCAGGGTGGGAAGAAACTTCTGTGTATGCAGATCATTCTGGGAGTCCCCTGACTTGGATGGATTCTGTTCTGAAACTAGCCTTGGTCAGTAGTACCTTGGCCTTGAGATATATCCACCTGCTTGGCTGTAAGAGCAGTTCTTCGTTTTTCTGTGCTGTGGAGCAATATCTCTATTATCTTGTGTTAAATAATCTTTGTCTTTCATCTCAAGTGGTCTCTCGTTCCTGAAATTCCACAACAAGGTTTTTTGTTAATAGGTTATGATCTTAAAATTGCCACGCTATCATATTTATTTGTTATAATGCTAGACCCATTATCACTATAATGTAACAGACATACCGTATATACTCGAGTATAAGCCGAGTTTTTCAGCATCCAAAATGTGCTGAAAAAGTCTACCTCGGCTTATACTAGGGTCAGCGGGCAGTAGCTGAGATTCCAGTCACTTTTAATCATTCCTATACCAACAGTTCGCTTGGGAAGAGACTGCAATATCACACAGCGCCCTCTGTTGGTTAAATGAAAGAATAACAGTGCGTCCTCTGTTGGTTATATGAAAGAATAACAGTGACTGCAATATCACACAGCGCCCTCTGTTGGTTATATGAAAGAATAACAGTGACTGCAATATCACACAGCGCCATCTGTTGGCTATATGAAAGAATAACAGTGCGCCCTCTGTTGGTTATATGAAAGAATAACAGTGACTGCAATATCACACAGCGCCATCTGTTGGTTATATGAAAGAATAACAGTGCGCCCTCTGTTGGTTATATGAAAGAATAACAGTGACTGCAATATCACACAGCGCCATCTGTTGGTTATATGAAAGAATAACAGTGCGCCCTCTGTTGGTTATATGAAAAATAACAGTGACTGCAATATCACACAGCGCCATCTGTTGGCTATATGAAAGAATAACAGTGCGCCCTCTGTTGGTTATATGAAAGAATAACAGTGACTGCAATATCACACAGCGCCATCTGTTGGTTATATGAAAGAATAACAGTGCGCCATCTGTTGGTTATATGAAAGAATAACAGTGACTGCAATATCACACAGCACCCTCTGTTGGTTATACGAAAGATTAACAGTGACTGCAATATCACACAGCACCCTCTGCACATGGTAGTGGGACAGTGGGACAATGCACACAGTAATCCGTTTGCCAATTCTCTGTCACCATCAACTTTGCAAAGAAGTCCGGTTGATTGCGGGGGGTCGCTTTGGCGGAATGTGCGTTGCTGGGAGACAGGGCTGTAGTTGTGTCTAGGCTTATACTAGAGTCAATACGTTTTCCCAGTTTTCATAGGTCAAATTAGGTACCTCGACTTATACTCGGGTGGGCTTATACTCGAGTATATACGGTACTTAAATGAAACAGATATTAATGTGAGAACAAAAGCTCAAAGCCCTGGAGATCTTGTAGAAAGGAGGTAAAACAGCTCAGATTCAACTTTAGAACTCATAAGGCTTTCGCTTGTTCATAAAGCATTAGCCATTATTTTATATATATGAAATAGCCATCTAAATGGCTGGGCTCTCCGCCCTTTATATATATTGCCCTTCTTTTGATGCCAAGAATGAAAGCAGATAGAATGAAAGCAGATACAATGAAAACAGATACCATGTAGTGTCCTTTGTGTTCCTCATAATGCTGTATAAAAGTTCTGTGTGTCACTAATGGCCAAGGGGCTGCAGCATTCTTTGGTTATCCCCTTAGGGTAACTACATCCTTCGTTGTCCTTCACATTAGCATATTTACAAATGCTGGAAACAATTTATTGTTCCTATAGCAAAGCCTTAATTTATGGGAATTGCAGATGACTATAGACTTCCTCTTCCTTCCCTTCCAATAGGAGTATACATTATATTCTAATTTGGATACTTTGTCTTGCTTACATTGCCTCCTAATTGGACACATTCATGTTTATCTGTTCACCATGTACTGTATGAACTGATGTACTGTACATTCTTCATACTAATAGAGCTCTCTTGCCTCCCCATTAAACAGGTATGTAGTCCTGACCTGCACACCATATAACATACAGTACCATAAGTACTTCTTGCGCAGTACATTTATTTAAAGCAATTTAGAAATAATAACTGTGTGTGTGTGAATTCCAAGAACTGGGACATTCCTCACAAAATGATAACATTTCAGTGGTCCTCTTGTTTTTGTCAATTGAAATGATAACTCTATGGGGCAAATTTACCAAAGGAGCCAATTCGGATCTCTCCATGTATGGCCACCTTAAAGGGATACTGTCATGGGAAAAAAAATTTTTTTCAAAATCAATCAGTTAATAGTGCTGCTCCAGCAGAATTCTGCACTGAAATCCATTTCTCAAAAGAGCAAACAGATTTTTTTATATTCAATTTTGAAATCTGACATGGGGCTAGACATTTTGTCAATTTCCCAGCTGCCCCTGGTCATGTGACTTGTGCCTGCACTTTAGGAGAGAAATGCTTTCTGGCAGGCTGCTGTTTTTCCTTTTCAATGTAACTGAATGTGTCTCAGTGAGACATGGGTTTTTACTATTGAGTGCTGTTCTTAGATCTACCAGGCAGCTGTTATCTTGTGTTAGGGAGCTGCTATCTGGTTACCTTCCCATTGTTCTTTTCTTTGGCTGCTGGGGGGGGAAAGGCAGGGGGGCGTGATATCACTTCGACTTGCAGTACAGCAGTAAAGAGTGATTGAAGTTTATCAGAGCACAAGTCACATGATTTGGGGCAGCTGGGAAATTGACACTATGTCTAGCCCCATGTCAGATTTCAAAAGTGAATATAAAAAAATCTGTTTGCTCTTTTGAGAAATGGATTTCAGTGCAGAATTCTGCTGGAACAGCACTATTTACTGATTCATTTTGAAAAAAAATTTCCCCATAACAGTATCCCTTTAAGGTGGCGAAGGAAACTCTGGCGAAAGAGGTAACATTCTGTAAAATTCACACTTTAGTGAATTTGAGTAACGATTGTTCATCTGAGCAAAAATTTGCCTGCCGATAGTGTGCGAAACTGCACTAGCGACAGTCGCTTTCACTAGTAAATTGTCCTGTACGCCTGTTAGTAAATTGGCCATGTGCCTGCGGATGGGATTTCTGGTGAATTTTCGCTAGCAACTGCCACTTCACCCTTTTAGTAAATATGCTCTTTTGTCTTGTGGGATCCGCCATTCACTTACTAATCCATGAGCACCTTTTTTCTGTCGATCCTTTTGGTCTTGTATTTATTCTGGAAGTTAGTTGAATCAGGTAAGAGACATGCAAAGATTAAATCAAGTTTATAAACTGCTGAAGTTCAACTTATTTGGCCGGAATTGCAAAGGCTATTATTATTTGTTTAACTATTGGGTTATTATGCAGGGCATAATTTCTACATGTGGCAGTAAAGTAGAGCAAATACACAGGTAAGTCTAAGGGCTTATTTATAAAACTTGTGATTTGAGCTACTAAAAAAAATATGTTTATTTGTGTCTTCACTGGTAAACTATGGACAACTTGAGATCAGAGACTATTTTTACAACTGTGTGGATTGAGCTGAAACCAGTGGGTTTACTGGCAGTTTGGGCAGGTTTGGCTGACCCGTTGCACCCAGAGGAGCGTTATGGGCCAGTGGCAGGCCAGATTTGCTCCCAGTCCAGCCACTCCCTGCCCTCAATGTGCCATTGAAACTCTACTTGTGATGGGGTAGTGTTTGTTTATGTACTTGTGCTTGCTCCACCTTCTCATATGACATGAGAGTGGGACAGGGCAGATGCAAATAAATAAACCAGCTTGACGTAGTGGGCCAGGACAGGTGTATGTGTTGATTTAGAGTGAAAAATATTCAACCCGTGCATCACTAGACTGTAAAATTGTGTGGACTATAATGGAGACAAGTATGTAGTTGCTCTGAGCATCTATGGGCTTGTCCTGCATCTTCTGCTGACTTGTACATCTTCACCTACCAAAGCTTGGGAACCCTGCTTGTTGCAGCATTTATATTAATAAATAAATTGTGCTGGAATTTTGGGGAAGAACACTGCCATTGTGTGATTTGCATTAGGAATATTGCACTTTGCATGCTGCACTGCAGTCATAAATGGGTCTTCAGGTTTTGCTGATGTTGTTGTGAATAATGGCATTTCTCCCAACTTCAAAAACAGTGAAAGAATGAAATGCATTCGATGCCAGTGTGTTGCATGTGTCCTATACTTTGCACCTTGCACCTTATTCAGTAAAGTGGATGCAACTGGTACCTCAGTCCAAGGCATGCACCTGCATTTATACCTTCCCATAATTGCATGCTCTTATATTTCCCAAAAATCTACAAAGACTAGCTATACACATAAACATCTGTGCAACTGTCAGCTTAACTAGCAAATTCATATATGGGGCAGTGGACAACAGTGCAGTACTACAATATATATATATATATATATATATATATATATATATATATATATATATACTGAGAATTACACTTGCAATCCAAGCACAGCACATTCCTTTTCTTTTTTAGCGCACACTTGGGATGAGATAAAAGTGTTCCTGAAGGAGTGGGATGTTCTGATAAACACAGGGAGGAAGCAGCACTTTGAAATGATGAATAACTGCACAATGTGTTTTCTTTAACATGGAATCCATGGCATTCGCTTTTATGGAAAGGTTATACTGGTTATAACAATATTGCGTTTCTTTAGCTCCATTCATGGAAATAAATCTGCATAATGTCTCTTTGTTGCACTGCTGCCCACAGTAATGGGAACAAGTGACCACAATTTTTATGGTTGTGTATTTTAAGGATGTTCTGGGTCTGCATTTTTAGAATGTGCCCAAATACAAAACGTTTTTTTTGATCTAAGGAGCCAAGGACTAAAGCTTCACATGCTTCAGAAGCAAGATGCTTAAAGGACTTAAAAAAGGCCTGAACGTAAAAAAAATAAGAATGGTTGAGAAGGTGGCACTTGGATGAAGGTGGTAATAGCCTGTTGTATCCAATGAGATAAAACTGTAAACTGTTTGGACTGTTTACAAAGAAGGGGTAAGGTGTAATACACAGGGGCAAATGTGCTGCTGGCAGGTGGGGTAGGAGGCACATCCTTGTTCACCTCCATGTCCCTAGCTTGTATCATTTAGGGCACCCAAACCAGGAATACTTAGCACTTGACTGTCAATGCTGCCTTCTGCGTCTTGCTTCGGAATCTCCATCCATTGCAGAGATCCCAGAGCACACTGAGCTTGGGCTTGGCACAAGTACTGTATATGGGATGTATAATGCCCCAAATTTAAACCAAGCCTGTGATACTGTAAATGAGCCCCTTTTAAGGCATGAATTTTAGCAGAACTATTTGACTAAATATGGCTACCTAGCCACATAGACTACAGCTAGCTATACATGTGGAGGGGTCATTTACAAAATGCATGGTGCAAACTGCAAAAAAACCACATGCAAGCTTCCATTTTTTTTGCATGTTTATACTCTGCCCAGCGCTTTGCTCCTGGTGTCCCTTTGTCTTCCCCATGAAAACAGCATTGTCAGAATTGGACAGCACTTTATTTATGGGGGATTAATGATAAACTATCAATGTAAAGATCAACATCTAAAAAAAATGATAGGTCAGCTGTAAAACCTGTTAGGAACATCATCAAATGTCACTGTCATTTCATTCTTATCATCAGATCATAAAACTCATTTTCCAAATATAGGATAGGGTACAAAGAATAAGAAGTGGACACAAACTGTCATGTTTTAGCACAATTGTGCCCTGAGCTCTAAATGTGAAATGGCCTCAGGTCTCTGCACTTCAAAATGGAGTATAGAGGCCTACATCTTCACCCTGTATATTGAGCCTCCCGTGTTCAACAGTGCTGGACTCATCAGGCACCTAGGCACCCCTCCCACCCCTCACTCATCCCCAGATGTGCAAACTATTTATATGTGCAAAATTAATTGTCCCCACCTATCCTGTGCCTCAATCCAGATTTCAATATGGAGGTATGCAGATATGCCTACTGCAAGTGCTTTAAAAAGGAGAGCTTTGAAAAACTAGTGGAATACTAGTTACTATGGGAGGTCAGTGCACTTTTTAGTGGACCGATACTATTCAGAGGCTATTTTACCACTAGGAATCAAATCCTATCAGGGGCAATGTCTAGCAACCCAACTGGGCCTTTTATATCGGTAATTTCACGCCAAGATTTTCGCCCGATTGTCTGCGTCAATAAGTACAACGAGACGCGGGCGCGCGCACCCTAAAAAACCAACATGGCGGCAGAGACAGACTGGCGTGGCAGGCGTCCCCGCCGTTGGCGTGGCGGTCGCCCCCGCCGAATCACTGGACTACCAGGGTAAGTTTTACTTTTCTTTACAATATGGCTGCCTTCTGTTTCTGCACATTCAAATCGACTGAATACGCGTTCTCCTGCTTAGTATATTATTACTAATTAATTTGTATTATGCTTGTTATTTTTTAAGACATAATGATTTTTTGGGATGTTGAAGTTTAGTGATACCACAGTCACCTTATAGTACAAAGTGGAATTGTTGCTTTTGTTGGCGCATGGTGCAGAGCTCAGGGTACCCCTAACACCAGCTTAGTAAATAAAGGGATCTTAATTGAGCATACGATTTACATAAACCCTTGTGGCTCATCCCAGATGTTCAAAGCTTTTCTCCTGACTGTAGTGGGTGTTAGAAGCAGGGGGCATTGTGTATTGAATGGGGAAATTATAGCATTTTGCAAATTTTTTTTGCATTTTGCTCTACTATATGAGCCCTAAAGTTTTGTTTTTAGCGGTAACAACTTGTATTGGCTCTTCAGTCTCTGAAATGTCCCAATTTAAATACAAAAAATTTATGCTGTTTAGAAAGACTCATTAAAATTTCAATGGGAAAAACCAGACCATTGGCTTCAAACACTAAAAAGATCCAAAAGTTTGGAGTAGTAAAAAAAAAAGTGTTGCATTTTTGGCTTTTAGTCTAAAGTGCCTTGCCGATAATTACGGGAAAGCTCCACATCTGCTGCATGAAAACCACATTAAGACCGCATGGCTTTCATTCAACCCTGGTTAGAAGGGAATTAAAAATGAATTGCCTTTAATGTCTACCCCCAACATGTAGGCTTTGGCTGGAAATAGTTCCAGATTCAATTTATGCTACAACAGGAATGCTATTAAAAGCATCACTTTTATGTTGCTTAATATTTGAAGAAGCTTAATTTAAGATTCAGAAACAGGGCCGATTTGTTTGCGTAAAAAAAAAAAAAAACAACATGGTGAATTGTGGCAGGATCCACATATATATACAACTGCATTCTGGGATACTAACATGCTCGATTTAAAAGTAAGTTCATCAAGTTCAGCCTTTGATGGAGCCCATTCTGTAGCACCGTGAAATCAGTTACTCATTACATAGTTACAGTACATGGTTAATTTGGAAAAAGACAAAGGTCCATAAAGTTCAACCCTTCCAAATGAGCCCAAATGAGATGTAATGCTTGATCAAGAAATCTCTTAAAGCCATCACAAAAGAGCAGCGCATTCCACAACCTCATTGACCTCACTTTGAAGAACCACCTATCTAATGCACTTGGAAAGGGTAATAAGGTTCCCTTGCTAGCCATTTTTTGTTAGAAAGAACAGTCCCCAGCTTGACAATCTTTTCTCAAAGTTTAATTCTTTGAATCCTTTTATCAATGTGTTTGCACGTCTCTGCACTCTCTCCAACTCATTAATATCTTTCAACATGACTTGGGCCCAAAACTGTACTGCATACTCAAGGTGAGACCTCAATCAGAATCTATTAAGGAAAAAAATGTTTTTGTGCCGCAAATTGATGCCTTACTTTATAGGCTTTCGTAGCCAGAGTGACTCTGTCTAGAGTTGCACCCATTGTTATCCACAAAAAAAAATACCCAAATCCTTCTCAATTAAAGGGATACTGTCATGGGAAAAAAATTCAGCTTCAAGGGCTGCACTGATATCTGTTAACCCTAGGTTAACCATGTAAATATTCATTATGTATTCTGCTGAAAATTTGTCTCAAAATGATAATTTACTATTTGGGCAATATTTACTAGTATTGATTAGTGATGGACGAATAAATTTGTCAGGCGCGAATTTGCAGTGAATTTCCAAATAAATTAGCGAAACTGCGCCAAAAATTCCATGGCGAAAAATCCACTCCATCAAAAAAATTTGAGCGCGTGTCAGAATAGCTGCGCTCATAAAAGTAGTCGCTTATCAAAATTATTTTGACGCCCATTGAATGTATTTTGCAGATTTTTCACCATTTCGTGAATTTCGCTGTAAATTCACAAATTTTCCGGCGAAGCGAAACAGGACATATTCGCCCACCACTAGTATTGATAGTATACTAGTATTAAAATAAATAATAAAATGAACCCTTTAGCTCCCTGTTCTCCTACGGAATATATTCGATTCCCTTTGAAATCATGAAGGAGAACTGGAACTTAGATGGTTGTGCGTTGTATTTTGTTTTGGAATATTTTCCGCCAAAGTTAGGCTATGCATAGTATAACATTACTAAATGTCAGCTCAATGCTAACCACTGCTGATTCTGAACTGGTGACCTGCAGCTCAGACTATCTGCCAACCCACTAATTTGGTGCTACTCATAAATTCTAAAACGAGCCTGCGTTATGGTACAGCCAAGCAAATTATAGCCACAGGGGTAAAAGGTAGATGCAAAAAAGCACAGAAGAATTAAGGACAATATTTGAATGATTCCAATTTTACTTTGAAATGGACACCAATGATGAGATGGGAAAAAGAGTAGAAATACAGCAAATTTATGAAAGATATTATTGCGTTTTAAAGTTGACGGGGTGGCACTCAGAACGTTTTGTTTCTGAAGTCGCCCGAAGTCGCCTCACAAGGAAACTTCGGGTGACTTCAGAAAGCCAAAGTGATCCGATTGCCATCCCGCCGTTGATTTACATTCTAGCCGGCGGTAAGGCAGTTCGGGAAGATTAGTCGCCCGAAGAAGAAGCGATTTGTCCCTGGGCGACCAATCTCCCAAAATATCAGCGTGTGTCTCTGCCCTTAAAGGGATCCTGTCATCGGAAAACATGTTTTTTTCAAAACGCATCAGTTAATAGCGCTACTCCAGCAGAATTCTGCACTGAAATCCATTTCTCAAAAGAGCAAACAGATTTTTTTATATTTAATTTTGAAATCTGACATGGAGCTAGACCTTTTGTCAATTTCCCAGTAGCTCCTGATCATGTGACCTGTGCCTGCACTTTAGGAGAGAAATGCTTTCTGGCAGGCTGCTGTTTTTCCATCTCAATGTAACTGAATGTGTCTCAGTGGGACATGGGTTTTTATTATTAAGTGTTGTTCTTAGATCTACCAGGCAGCTGTTATCTTGTGTTAGGGAGCTGCTATCTGGTTACCTTCCCATTGTTCTTTTGTTTGGCAGCTGGGGGGGAAGGGAAGGTATATCACTCCAACTTGCAGTACAGCAGTAAAGAGTGATTGAAGTTTATCAGAGCACAAGTCACATGACTTGGGGCAGCTGGGAAATTGTCAATATGTTTAGCCCCATGTCAGATTTCAAAATTGAATATAAAAAAATCTGTTTGCTCTTTTGAGAAATGGATTTTAGTGCAGAATTCTGCTGGAGCAGCACTATTAACTGATTCATTTTGAAAAAAAAATTTTTTCCATGACAGTGTCCCTTTAAGCTTCTATTTATATCCATTCTTTTTTGCAGGCCAAACAGTAGATTATCTTCATTTTCATCTCATCACTGTGTATCTAGTTGTACTCTACTGTGTTTATAAGTTTAGAGCATTTAATATGTTCTTTCTATATGCACATTCAAAACGACACTCTTTTGTAAATAAGAAGAAGAAACCACATCCTGATGAGTGGCACCATGGAGCAGTGCTTAGTGATTACTGACTCACAAGCCTGGGGTCCTGTTTTTTTTTTATTCCAAATGGAAAACTATTGTATGTCTTCCCTGCGTCTGATTAAGTTTCCTCTTGCGCTCCAACAATATACAGGCTGTAATATACAGGTTTTTAATGAAACTGACTGTACAGTAGACATGGCAGGGACTTCAGACTGCAGGATCCTCTGGGGCAGGGACTAATGAATAATGAATAATACCTGCTGTTTAAACATTGGATAGGTATGGATCCGTTATCCGTAAACCCACTATCCAGAAAGCTCCAAACTACAGGAATAGTAATTAGACGCCATAGACTCCATTTTAGTGATGGGCGAATTTATCCCTTTTGCCAAAAAATTCACGAAATTCACGAACCTGCCAAAAAATGGGCGTCAAAATGATATTGACGTACGTCAATTTTGACGCCTGCGAAGATTGTTATACACGCACCTATTTTTGACAAATGCGCGACAATGTTTCTGTTGGCAACTATTCTGACTCACGCCGTGCCGGAAATTTGCCGCAAATTCGTGAATTTGCACCTGGCGAATTTATTTGCCCATCCCTACTCCATTTTAATCAAATTACATTTTTTTTAATGATTTCCTTTTCTCCATAATGAGAAAAACAATACCTCAAGCTGGATCCTAAGATATAATTAATACTTTTTGGAGGCATAACAATCCTATTGGGTTTAATTAAATAATGTTTCAATTTTCTTTTTAGTATTTTTTAGTTTTGGTATGGAAATCCAAATTACAGAAAGATCTCTTAAGTTCTAAGATTTCGGGATAACACGTCCCATCCCTGTATTCACTAAATTCATGGTGCATGTACTTAAATAAACCTTATCACACTGGGTGAACATGTCTTATTTTTTATTTGAAATATTATATTTAATTTTCAAATCATGTCTTATTAAATACCTAAGCAAGGATGAAAGTCTTGAGTATCTAGAAATGGATAATGAACATATATTATGACACCACATTTCAGGATCAAAACATAACCATCCTCCCACTATTCTGAGAAAGACAGGGGGAACACATTTACAGTATAAACACTGGGCCAATTTGCACCTGGACGGTAACCCATAGCTGCCAATCAATGATTCGTTATTTTTATCAACCATCTGCAGGTAGAACGATGAAAGAAAATATCTGATTGGTTGCCATGTGTTACTGCATAGGTTTTATTTGCAAAGTGTTATAACCTATATATGTTGTCCTTTTGATTACATGGCAATAAATATAACTTAATTATCAACGTTTTGAGCAGTTTATGTACTTGGACATGTAGCAGTGACTTTAGAACTAGCTAGGGGAGCTTTTTCTTGGAACTAGCTGGAGTATCTTTAAAGGGATACTGACATGAGAAAACATGTTTTTCCAAAATGAATCAGTTAATAGTGCTACTCCAGCAGAATCCTGCACTGAAATCCAATTCTCAAAAGAGCAAACAGATTTTTTTATATTTAATTTTGAAATCTGACATGGGGCTAAACATATTGTCAGTTTCCCAGCTGCCCCAGTCATGTGACTTGTGCCTGCACTTGAGGATGTAACTGCTTTCTGGCAGGCTGTTATTTCTCCTACTTAGGGGCAGATTTACCAAGGGTCGAATATCGAGGGTTAATTAACCCTCGATATTCGACTAGGAATTGAAATCCTTCGACTTCGAATATCGAAGTCGAAGGATTTAGCGCAGAAAATTTGATCGAACGATCGAAGGATTATTCATTCGATCGAACGATTAAATCCTTCGAATCGAACGATTCGAAGGATTTTAATCCAACGATCGAAGGAATATCCTTCGATCAAAAAAACTTAGGCAAGCCTATGGGGACCTTCCCCATAGGCTAACATTGACTTCGGTAGCTTTTATCTGCCGAACTAGGGGGTCGAAGTTTTTTTTAAAGAGACATTACTTCGACTATCGAATGGTCGAATAGTCTAACGATTTTTAGTTTGAATCCTTCGATAGTCGTAGTCGAAGGTCGAAGTAGCCCATTCGATGGTCGAAGTAGCCCAAAAAACACTTCGA
Source organism: Xenopus petersii (assembly GCA_038501925.1). Lineage (NCBI taxonomy): Eukaryota > Metazoa > Chordata > Amphibia > Anura > Pipidae > Xenopus > Xenopus petersii. Next base: position 13,560,202 of record CM076687.1, on the reverse strand, counting down.
AATTCGAAGTTTTTTTACTTCGAATCCTTCACTCGAATTTAGTGAATCGGCCCCTTAATGTAACTGAATCAGTGGGACCTGGATTTTATTACTAAGTGCTGTTCTTAGATCTTCCAGGGAGCTGTTATCTTGTGTTAGGGAGCTGTTATCTGGTTACCTTCCCATTGTTCTTTTGTTTGGCTGCTGGGGAGGAAAAGGGAGGGGGTGATATCACTCCAATTTGCAGTACAGCAGTAAAGAGTGATTGAAGTTTATCAGAGCACAAGTCACATGACTGGGGGCAGCTGGGAAATTGACAATATGTCTAGCCCCATGTCAGATTTCAAAATTAATATATAATAAAATCTGTTTGCTCTTTTGAAAAATGGATTTCAGTGCAGAATTCTGTTGGAGTAGCACTATTAACGGATGTGTTTTGAAAAAAACATGTTTTCCCATGACAGGATCCCTTTAAGGCTTCCCATGTCTTTCATACAGTATATAATTGTTCTTTTATGTGTAAAAACTCCATCCTATTTCTACCTTAAACCTGCCATTTCCTTCTTCTCTAAACCTCTAAACTCTTGGATTTTGAGGTTTTACCCAAGAATGTAAACAGCCGACTTTATGTTTGTGGGGGAGTGCCAGGAAAAGATTTCCTGTGCTGGGAAATAAATCAACAATCAAGTATATTGCAAAGCCACTGTCTCAGCATCATAAAAACACAGAGATACATGTACATGACTCTGAGACAATGATCTTGTTTAAAAGAGGCGGATTTAGAGAACGTAGTTGCTGTTTATAATACAAAAACATTGACCCATGTTAACAAAGGCTTGAGTCTTATTTACATAAGCATACGTTTCATAGATTCAGATGCATGCACGCAGAAAGCTAAAGACTTAAAGACCTTGAGAAAGGGTGGAGATGTAGGACATGGAAATGAACACGTAGGACACAGTTTAATTTATGACCGTGACATCTTTTTTGCATGGTCAGAGTTTTTTAGACTAAAACCGACCTACCAGGTGAACAAGCAATGTACAAGTGGTTTAAGGCATATATATATATATATATTCTTGTGTGGTCTAACTGCCAGCTGCAAACAGGTTCATGTGAAAAATCCTTACTTATACTGAGCTGCCATATTTTTTTTGACGACATTCATGAGCTCAGCTTCAGTAGTTCAAAGTGAGCACCTGGTAAAGGTATTTTGTGATTCCCTTCTCTAAAGCTGGCCATAGACTCAAAGATCCGCTCGTTTGGCAACATCGCCAAATGAGCGGATCTTTCCCCGATATGCCACTAATGGCATGGCTATACCGGAGGTAATTCGAACGTTCGGCCGCATGGCCGAACGATCAAATAACGATACTCAAGAGGCTCCTACGGGTCGGTCGGTTAAAAATCAAACCTTCCCGATCGATATCGTGGCCAGATATCGATCGGGAAGACCTGTCGGAAGCCCCCATACACGGGCAGATAAGCTGTCAAATTGGTCCAAACGACTGATATCTGCAGCTTTATCTGCCCCTGTATGGCCACCTTAACACTTGGATAAAATTAAATCTGCTGAGGGTCACTCAGGAGGTTAACAGAAAACACTTGATGCAACGGCTGGAAGACACTGGGGCTTATTTATAAACACTGGGCACAATTGCACATGGGCAGTTACCCATAGCAACCAATCAGTGATAAGCTTTTTCAGCCAGCTGTAGGTTGAACAGTGAAAGCACACATCTTATTGGTTGCCATGGGTTACTGCCCATGTGCAAACTTGCCCAGTGTTTATAAATAACCCCAACTGACTTTTGGACTGAATCATTTCGTAAAAAAAAATATTGTTTTGCACTGAATATTTTATGCTTAAGGTCTTAAATCACAAAAGGTACATCCAAAGTATATTTAAAGTATCAGGGGTACCAAACTTTCCTGATTTTCTGGTGTACAGACAGGACCCATGAGCCTGGACCAAAGGTTGGACCTTCAAGGCAAAATTGAACTGAAAAAGCCCAACAACTGTGTTAGACCATTCCCTGTTTGAAGCACATCATCAACATCATAGGGGCAGATTTACTAAAGGGCAAATTATCGACAGAGACCGCTTGGCACAAATCACACCACTTCACCAGGCGCAAATTCGATACCACTACACTAATTCACTAATATGCGAAGTTACGCCCTAGGCGCCGACACTGTCGACTTTTCGCTAGCGTTGCTTCGGAAGTGCGAGCATTTCATAGCAAAGATGCGCTACCAATCATTGTGCCTAGCGAAAATTTGCTTGTGATCTTGTGCTTAGGTCAATTTGCCTATGGCGGGTAATATAAAGTTGTATGGACGTCTTTATTATAAATGTTAGAAGTTACCAAGTTAAAGGGATACTGTCATGGGAAAAAAAAACATTCAAAATGAATAAGTTGATAGTGCTGCTCCAGCAGAATTCTGAACTGAAATCCATTTCTCAAAAGAGCAAACAGATTTTTTTAAATTCAATTTTGAAATCTGACATGGGGCTAGACATATTGTCAGTTTCCCAGCTGCCCCAAGTCATGTGACTTGTGCTCTTATAAACTTTAATCACTCTTTACTGCTGTACTGCAAGTTGGAGTGATATCACCCCCTCCCTCCCCCCCCCAGCAGCCAAACAAAAGAACAATGGGAAGGTAACCGGATAGCAGCTCCCTAACACCGCCGGCGAATAAATTTGCAAATTTGCCAAAAAAATTCACAGGCGAAATTTTTTTGATGCCGGTGACGGAATAACGGATGACCATTAAATTTAATAGGCACTGGGATCAATTTTGACGCTGGCGCCCATTTTGACACCGGCGTCAGAATTGACGTTTCATTCATTTTCACCCGTTTCGTGAATTTCTAGGAAAATTCACGGAATTTGCGGCGAAGCAGAACTTCACCCATCACTAAATATTAGATAATAATCCTATCTCCTACTGAATTAAATTTATTTAACTAACTATATGTGGTGTCCGCAAACAAAAATATTTGTCAGAACTTGAAGGCAGAATTCAAATGTCAGAGTCTAAGAAATGATTACAAAGGTGACATTCAACGAAGAGACGGGTTAAGAGGAAATCATGGGTATAACATAGTATGGGAAATAAACTTTCGAAGCAAAGCGTAAGGGAAAGTTCTAGACGTGTAGGAACTCAATCCAAAACCCATCAAAAACTGAAAGTTTAGGCTTTTTTTTTTATACCAGTAACAGAAAGGAAGTAACGTTGCGTTATCTCAGGGAAGTGGTTATATGAAATGAAATATAAATGGAGCAATGATAAAGAATAAAACATGGGTTATATGCCTGAATGATAAACAAGACTATTTTAAACTGAAGTTTAACCACTTCCGCACTGTCAGGGGCAGCATGGCACAGCTAAGCCTTTTTGATATAAAAATGTGTGTTTAAGCCATATAAAATTCAACTTCTCACAAATCCACCTACAGTTTGATATTTATAACTCTTCTAAGCCTTTTGGCGTTAAATCTCCACAATAGTCTCCGGCTTAAATATAGTAAAATTAAAGAAGTAGTAAACAACATTTTTCTTAGACAACTAGTGGTAAAATTTTTTTGGTTTTCTGCACCTCTGAACTCTCAAGACTGGAGTTTCAACTACTTTATGAAATATGAATAAGAAATAACTAGGGATGCACCGTATCCAGGATTCGGTTTGGGATTCGGCCAGGATTTGGACTTTTTCAGCAGGATTCGGATTCGGCTGAATCCTTCTGCCCGGCCGAACCAAACCTGGATCCTAATTTGCATATGCAAATTAGGGATGGGAAATTGTGTGACTTTTTGTCACAAAACAAGGAAGTAAAAATAGTTTTCCCCTTCCGATCCCTAATTTGCATATGCAAATTCGTATTTGGATTCGGTTCGGTATTGGACCAAATCTTAAGCGAGGATTCGGGGGTTCGTCCGATTCCAAAAAAAGTGGAATCCTCGTGGTCCATGGGTGTTTTAAATGGTTGCCAGGGTCAGTGACGCAGTTGGACAGATGGAAAATTACCATTAAAAATAAATGGAAATCACAAAAGAGCTTCTTTGTGGATTGCTGTCTCCGTAGATTTGAAGCCAGAGGGCCATAACTAAATTGTTGTATGGGGGGGGAATGGGCCCCAAAATGACCACTCCGTATCTCTGAAGATAGAAAGCCCCCCTGACCATAAAATAATTGGACTGTAGTAAAGACTTTGGGGCAAATTCACTAAGATTAGTTGTGCCAGGGTCCGCTTCCCCAGGCGTATTTTCGCCAGCGCTACGCAAATCCACTAAAATCCTTAGTTGCGCTCAGGGGAAGCGTAAAGTTGCGAAGTTGCGCTACCATTAATTCACCAAGCAAAGCAAAGTTACGCTAGCGATGCTTAATTTGCATACGGCGCCAAATTGAATTTACAATGGAAGTATATGTAGCATCACTACACAAGCCTGGGAAACCTTCAAAACAGCAAATAAAATTTATTTTTTTGCCCTACACATGTGCCCACTGTATAGTTAAGGTGCCATGAGTTAGGAATTGTAGAGGGGAAGGAGGGGAGCCCCAAAAAAAAATTCGATCTTTTTCAGCCTATCACCCATAAAAAAAGAAAAAACACCAGAGTTTTTTAACTTTTTTTTAAGCAATCCCTATCTACTCTATTGCACTTCGCCTGGTCTGCGGTGGCGAAGGAAGTCTGGCGTAAAAGGTTCCGAAAAATACGCACTTTAGTGAATTTGCGCAAATTCGCCGGGCATAAGGGTGCGAATTTAGGCCAGCATCCATTAGTGAATCAGCGAATTAGCGAAAATGCGCTACGCTAGCCAATAAACGCTAGCGAATAAACGCTAGCGTTAGGCGCTTCCTCCTTTAATGGATTTGCCCCTTAAGGGGGAAATGTAGTAAAAGTTGCAAAGAGGGAAAAAAAATTGCACAAATAAGAATATAATTTTGTAACACAATATTCTTTATTAAACTGCTATTGCATTGCAAATTTTAATCGTTCACTTTTAAGACATGTTTGAAAGCGACATAAACTTTTGGAGCAAATATAACTTTTTCAGTAAGAAGCTTTATTATATACACTGTGCACTGGCCCATACTATAAATTTCACTTTTATCTTTCTTCCACTGTTAGATGCTAAACAATTTACAGGTTCGCAAAAGATATATTAAATTCACTTTTATTACATTCCCCCGTAAGTTCCCAATCAGTAAAATAATTATGAACCATTCAACCAAACTGGAAAGCTGCTACACATTTAGGGGCCGATTTATCAAGGGTCGAATTTAGAGTTTGTGGGAGTTTATAAAAAAAAACTTCCAAAAACCACCAATCAAAAAAATTTTAAAAAAATTGTTCAATTCGGGTGAATGAGATCGACCTGCAAACTCGAATCAAATCAAATTTGATTCAAGTTTTTTCATAGAAAAAAATAGATTTTCAAGATGCCACCAAACAACTCCAAATTGATTCCAGGACCGCATAGGCTAAAACAGCAATTTGGCAAATGGCAAATAGAATTCTTAAGAGGCCAGTACATGATAAATATTGAAATTCAAATTTTTTTAAAAAACTCATTAAAATTTTAACTATTCCCTAGTCCAATAATACTAAAATAAACTCAAAATTCAAATTTTTAAATTCAAAATTTTAATTCGAAATTTGAATTTTCACTTCAACCCTTGATGAATCTGCCCCTTATTGTGAATCAGTTTTGTTGATACGATCAGTTCAAACCCTCAAATAACTAGGCATTTTAATTTACATTAATCAATACAATCAATAAAATCACTAAAGCTCCCCATAGACGCAAAGATTTTTCTTGCAGAACGACCGATTTTAGCGAAGTCCGACCAATCCTTCAAAATTATCATGTGGTTAGTGGGATTCGAAGAATCGTACATCTTACGATTTTTCGTCCGACATCTGCCAGAAAATTGATCGGCCAGGTTAAAAAATCTTTATCGGTCCCAGTGCAATCTATCTATGTTTGTAGGGCCAAGCAGGCAGCTCCCCTTTGTTTTCCTGGCAAATGGTCTTTTCAGTTGATGGACAATTCGTACGATCGTTTTGATATAATCGTGGTCTCATGATGACGATTGGATCTTTTAAAAATCTTTACATCTATGGCCAGCTTTATTCTCTACTTGAGGAACCTTTTGCTGATACAGTAGGCCTTTCTCTGGCCAACATGTTCCTAAAAGCTGTTTTCTACCAAAGATTGGTAGCTGGATGTGAGAATCTCTCCATTTCTCGCCTTCTTGTAAAGGTGATCCTGGGTGCAAATCCACACTGGTTCTCAGCATGAAAGCCAAGAACCCATTCATCATGGTGTACCACTAATCTAAACAGAGCAATTTTGTAGATCTATGGAAACTGTGCAGATACCCTTTACTTAATCTACCTTAACCAAGCTCTATTTAATTAGAGAAGACCTAGTGTGCTTTTTGCATTTTTCAGGTCTGAAATTGGACCACCCTGAAATAAAGCATATACATATACTGTATATAAAGTAATATTCTGTTAGAATGGCTTTCATTTTAATGCAGATAAGTTTGCTTCTTATTCCGAAAACCAAAAGAATTTTGCTTCCGGGCTGCTCATCAGCAGATTATTATGCAATAAAACTCTATTTTATCCCTAAATCACATGCTTCTGTGAGTTCTCTTCAGAGAGTTGAAGTGATGGGAACTGATTTACATACATTGCTAAGTAACTAACAAAAAGCTTTGTCACATGTGTCCATGGCAAGTAGTAAAAAATAGCAATGTGTGTGGTTTTTTTTTTTTTTTTAAAAAATTCTTTACATTTTTTTCAAAAGTCCACCAAATGACTCCAAATTGATTGTAGGAGGTTCCCCATAGGCTAAAACACCAATTTGGCAGGTTTTAGATGGTGAATATTCGCATTTGAATTCTTAATGGGACACTAAGGGGCAAATGTATCAAGGGTCAAATATTGAGGGTTAATTAACCCTCGATATTCGACTGGGGAATTAAAATCCTTCGACTTCGATATTCAAAGTCGAAGGATTTTGCGCAAATAGTTCGATTGAAGGAATAATCGTTCGATCGAACGATTAAATCCTTCTAATCGAACGATTCGAAGGATTTTAATCCATCGATTGAAGGATTATCCTTCGACCAAAAAAAGATAGCCAAGCCTATGGGGACCTTCCCCATAGGCTAACATTGACTTCGGTAGCTTTTAGGTGGCGAACTAGGGGGTCGAAGTTTTTTCTTAAAGAGACAGTACTTCGACTATCGAATGGTCGAACGATTTTTAGTTCGAATCATTCGATTCAAAGTCATAGTCTGTAGGTCAAAGTAGCCCATTCGATGGTCGAAGTAGCCAAAAAAAAACACTTCGAAATTCGAAGTATTTTTTCTTCTATTCCTTCACTCGAACTTAATGAATGGGCCCCAAAATGATACATTTCCAAATTTGAATTGAATTTTTTTTTTAAATTTGAATAAAATTTGGACTGTTCCCTAGTCTAATTACACTAAAATAAACTCAAGATTCGAATTTAAAAATTCAAATTTTAAATTCAACCCTTGATAAATCTGCCCCTAAATGTTTTGTAATACAAAATGTTGTGTTTTCACACAAAATTCTATATGCGCGACACAATTTGTTATGTGCGCTGTCCTCCAAATGTGTGTGTGCGGGTGCAGGAGCGCGCTTTTTAGAGGGAACATTGTATGCTAGTAGCATGCTATTTTTTCCTATGTTTTCATGAATTCCACAGAATTATAATATTTATTTATAAATAATGTTATAGTGATGAAAGTGAGCTGAGCAACTCCAATAGAAACTGTGTAGTTGATTTTCCCTTTTTATTTGATGGCTGGTGTCCAGCCTGTGGTCCTCGAATGTCAACAGACAGTATCCTTTTTCTATATTTCTTCCCCAAGAGAAGAGACAAATTTCCAAGAGAAATTCTCTTTCTAAGGTTGCTTAAAATTGCTCCATCCAAATGGCACAAGATGGTGATTCTTTCCAACTACCATATCGCTAGGGAGAACCAACCTACTTACAGTCATAACAGGGTCCGGCTCAGTTAAACTGCAGAACCCTGAAGCTGCACCACACACAGACTGCCAGCCTATATTTTAATTAAAGTGACGCTGAAGGCTAATTATATGTTATTAAGGCAATCAAGCCAGAGACTGTTAGAGCACAATGTCTGTATGTATAACAAGGATTTGTTAACTTGGATCTAATCTGTAGTCTAATTTCAAATATAAGCCCTCTGAGTTCTGTAGTTAGACAGACCAACAACATTTTTATGCATTGGAATCTGTATTGCACATTCTCACATATGACATGCAATTCTAACATCATTCCCTGTAAAGACGAGGCTTTTAATAACCCCCAACCCTCCCAACTACGTTAAGGGGGTTATTTATCAAAGGTTGAATTTTAGAGTAATGGGAATTTTTTTAAACTCGAATAAATTCGATTTTATTCACAATTTGATCTAAAATTCGATCAAATAGACCCGATCCGAAAACTTGAATCGAGTTTCCTCTGAAAAAAAAACTCTACTTTTGCTCGTCAAGTTGTTTTTTTGATAAGCTACATTTTTTTTTGACGCACAACATTTTTTTCCTCCCATTGGAGTCTATGGGGTTTCATTTTCGCAACGAAACTTGCCAAAAATTTGGCTCAGCACTACTATTAACATCTTCAAATTTTTGTTTAACGGACCTCTGCATTGTTTAACGGACTTCTACATGAACTCGGCAGGTTTTTCGTGGCGAATATTTGAATTAGAACTTTTCCAAGGGTCCAGGTGTATTCAATCTCACACGAATTCCAATTCGAATTGGTGCTTTTAAATTCAAAATTTTCAGTTTTAACCAAATAAAAAAATTGAATTTACCATTCAAGCATTAGTAAATCTGCCTTAGAGTCATTAAAAAAATCTCCTAGAATTTTTATATCAGCATTCTGTTATATACACATATACTGTTTCTGTTTTCGTCTATAGAGGATGTCTATACATAAGCATAGAGTATGACAGGGAATGCTTGTGGAATGGAGACGGATACACTAGGGGGCCGATTCACGAAGGGTCGAATATCGAGGGTTAATTAACCCTCGATATTCGACTGGGAATTAAAATCGTACGATTTTTTTTTTGCCTTTAAATCTCCAGGAGGCGCGCCGCGCGCGCCCTAGAGAGGAGCCGGCGCCAGCGAAGACACGCTAGCGCGGCTAGAGAGGAGGACGTGTGGCGGGCATCCTCGCCAGTGGCGCGGTGGACGACCCCGCCGCACAGGTACCCTGACAGTACCATTAATAATAACTCATGAGGATCCGTAAGACTCAACCTTAACATGAATGTTTACTATATGGTCTTTGCATATGTTGTGACAGTGACAGTGACTACCAGTCTGGGTCAAAATTTGTTTAAGTTTGGGACTTTAACACTGTTTTATAAGAACTATTAACACATATTATTCATTATTAACTCTGTTGCTTTTACATCTGTCACATTGTGAATCCTTATTCTGGTGTTGATTTGATTAACCATTTGCAGTGCGATGTAGGGGTGTGCCTTGTAATAGGTACAAAAGAGATGATACCACTCAGTAAAAAGAGAGATCAGGGGCGTAACTACCTGGGGAGCAGAGGGTGCAACTGGGCCAGGGCCCTCACCCCCGGCAGATCGTGCGGGCTTCAGCCACATTGAAAAATCACACGGACGAGGGCGGGCCGGCTGCACGGCCCGCACCAGGGCCCGCCCCCACCATTACTGAGAGAGATGTACTGTATGTAATGCAATGTAAATGGCATGATTGTCATGTGTAAAAAGTATGACAGTGATTGTTTATAAATGCTCTGTAAAAATCGAGTTGATTAATTTCATCAGCCACTGCATTTATTAGAATTAAAGTTTTCTTACCTTTTCTTACCGTCCCCATGAATGTTGAACATTTTCAATTGCTCCATCACCAGCAAAGCCACATTGATTTTAGTGACATGAAGGGACATATTTATCAAAATATGAGTACTTTAAGTAAAAAAAAGTCTGACCAAACTAGAATCCACTATTGGACCTTATTTATTATTTAAAAAAAGCATGATTTAATCGGATCGAGACAAACACAAGAAAAATTAGACCGAAAATCCTAATCGTACAATTTTTTTGGCATTTTTTCCCGAATTGCTAGTTTTTTTCTGGCTTTTTCCTGAAAAGCACACATTTTTGGGATTTTTGCCTAAAATGTCCAAAATAGTCAGATGTTCAGGCCAATTCCATTGTTCTGGTGTTGGGTGCCGACCGTGACAACTATCCTACTGTTGCGTGAGGCACAAAGTCCTCACAATGGCAAAATTGTTCCCTTTGCAAACATTTATTCACATTGCGAACGAATTGCGAACGATTTTTGCATTAGCGACCAATATTACATTCACCCTTTAGTGTTCTTTGTATTTACTTGTATTTATAATTGTAATGATCCTCATGGTTGGGTAATACATTTAGAAGGGTTATTTATCAAAATCCAAAAAGTTCTCACTATTTCCTGAAAGCTTCTCTGACCAAGTCCACAAAGACTCCCCCCCCCATCTATCAATACATTTTTCCAAAAACTTCCTGTGCAGGATAAAATCATGAAAAATTCTAAATCCTATGACTTTTTCGAATTTGTTGCCAAAACCGGCGACTTTTTCGGATTTGAAGCCCAAAACCTCAGAATTTTTCAGATTTGATGCCTGAAATCACAAAATATTTGGGTTATTGAACAAAACCCAATGCAGATCAGGATATCAATGGGACATCTGCTATTGACTTCTACATGAACTGAGCAGGTCTGAGATGAAGTACTTTTTTATTCAGATTTTTAACACCATTAGAGTTTAATGAATCTTGAAATATTCATGTTTATTTTCTACGAAAAAATTGTGGTTTTCCCCTTTAGATGTCAACTAGAAAAAATCGGACTTTAATAAATAACCCCCTAATAGTTTTGCTTATATCCTCTCAATGGAGATTTACTTCTCTGAGAAGCCATCTAACTGTAGATCACAGAAGCAAATGATCAGATAATGTGTAGGCATTTGAGGGCCTTGTGCAACCACAAGACTTACACAATATTACAGTACTGACATTAAATGGTTTGAAAAGAAATCAGTTGCGTCCTAATATAACGTACAACACCTACTTTTAACCTTTACAGAAATACATTGCTCTTTAATATTAGATAGGAAAAATTAAGTGAACGTTGTGTATTTTACATCCGCGTGACCTAAAATTTATGTGAGTCAAATCTGGATGGTCTTATGACTCAATCTTGGGGGCGACCATCTGAACTGGCAGCAAGCTCAGCTGAGCTCTAAACCTCAACATATAATGTTTACTTATACTTATTTGATTTTTATTAAAATGTAAGGCTTTGAAGACATTGATCCAGAGATGTAAAATTATTTACACTCAAAGAGGCTTCCTAGCTGTCTTTCATGACTGGGTTGTCAATGTCTAAAACCTTCTGCTAGGCTTTAAGCCAGTCCTGTCCATCTGACGGCCCCCAGAACCAGGGGCGATCCTGGTCCCTCCACCACCTGAGGCAGCAGCACTTGCTGCTGCCCCCCCTCCCCCGGAAATTCGCTCTTAAAGTACCAGGAGCAGCATTTTTGCTGCCCCTGGTACCTAGTGGGGCGCTGCTGCCTGAGGCGACAGCCTCAACTCACCTCATTGGCGAAGCACCCCTGCCCAGAACGCATGGGGAGCAAGTGTTTTGCACTTATTGACAATGGCCATGAAGGGAATCCTGGAGCCACAGTCAGGTTCAGAGATAGCGTTAGCTCCTTGGTTCCACTATGTCAATATGTGCAGCATAGATTGATTTGGAGCGGGAGGCAGGAATGACTGAGGGGTATCAGATACAACTATACAGAAGGGCAAGAAGCACATTTTAATGCAAGTACCTTTAATGAAAGTGTTTTAATGTGCAACTTACCTGAGCATTGTTCTGACCACAATTGCACTTGAGGATGTGAATGAGCCCTGATGTTGTTTTCCCAGAGTTGTAAATAAATAATTCAGGTATGGGATCCATTATCTGTTAACCTGCTATCCAGAGAGCTCTAAATTACAGATAAACCATCTCCCATAGACACAATTTTATCCAAATAATCCAAATTTTTATAAATGATCTCCTTTTTCTCTGTAACAATAAAACAGTACTTGATCTCAACTAAGATGTAATTAATCATTATTGAAAGCAAAACCAGCACATTGGGTTTATTTAATGTTTACGTTATTTTAGTAGACGAAAGGCAGCGGTGGGCCAGGCACCCTAGGCAACATGGCCAGTTGTAGCGCTCAAAGTCTGCTTGACTTTGACCAATGCCTTTGTATTACATAACTCTCACCTGCCTTAACATCCTATAGAATAAAGGATTATTTGCTTTAAAGGAGAATGAAAGTGAAAATCTTAGTTAAATGGTAGAATTTATGGGGTTCCCTACCTCCACCCAGATGGCACCAGCCAATTTTCTCCTGTAAGAGATCATCTGAAACTGAGCATATGCAGTTGAAACTGTTTCTGACTTGGTTTTAATCGTATATGCTCCATGCCTGCAATCACTTGTAAGAGAAGATGTGGTGGCACAAGACAGTGCTACTCTGCAGGCAAGAAAAAACATGGCAGTTATTGGGGGGCAAACTTGTGTGGAGGGAGGGAATACCAGAAGGACTTCCATTTATCTGAGGCTTTTGTGCTCCTAAAGACGTCTATATCTCCACTGTTTCTGAATTCTTTGTAGGTGACCTGTCTTCCTCTATCATTCAAAGGGCCATATTCAATTCAGTGAGAGAAAGGTTTATCTCAAGAAAAGTCATGGACGATATTACATTTTAGATTAAATTTAATTCAGAAAAACTTATCTCACATGAGAACTCACCTGAGAAACGTCTGGAGCTGAATTTGGAGAAAAGTTATTTCTCCTCCAATTGAGTCTCATCCATGATTTTTCACATGATAAACAATGAGATAACATTTTCTCACTGAATTGAATCTGGCCCAAAATGTCGGCATTATAAGGGGTAAGAATTTGACTGCATACATGTTGAGATCCACTCATTTGGGAAGGTTTCCACATGAACAGATCTCTTCAGGATTTGGCCTCCCATCTATAGAGATGTCGCGAACTGTTCGCCGGCGAACTTGTTCGCGCGAACATCGGGTGTTCGCGCTCGCCGGAAGTTCGCGAACGTCGCGCGACGTTCGCCATTTTGGGTTCGCCATTGTTGGCGCTTTTTTTTGCCCTCTCACCCCAGACCAGCAGGTACATGGCAGCCAATCAGGAAGCTCTCCCTTGGACCACTCCCCTTCCCTATAAAAACCGAAGCCCTGCAGCTTTTTTTCACTCTGCCTGTGTGTGCTGAAGAGATAGTGTAGGGAGAGAGCTGCTGCCTGTTAGTGATTTCAGGGACAGTTGAAAGTTTGCTGGCTAGTAATCGTTTTGATACTGCTCTGTTATTGGAGGGACAGAAGTCTGCAGGGGTTTGAGGGACATTTAAGCTTAGGTAGCTTTGCTGGCTAGTAATCTACCTTCTACTGCAGTGCTCTGTATGTAGCTGCAGTGGGCAGCTGTCCTGCTTCTGATCTCATCTGCTGACTGCTGCAATAGCAATAGTCCTTGTAAGGACTGCTTTTATTTATTTTTTTGTTGTTTTACTACTACTACTACTACTACTACTACTACTACTACTATAAGAGCCCAGTGCTATTAGTCTAGCAGTGTTGGGGAGTGGGACTGGTGTGCTAATCTGCTGCTCCTAGTAGTTCAGCAGCACCAACTTTAATTTTTTTTTTTTAATATTCATTCTTTTTTTATTTAACTTTTTTTTATTTTACTACCGCTGTAGTAGTGTATAAGTTGACCTTTTAGGCATTATTTGCCCTGTAGGCATTTTTTGCCCAGTGTGTTATTCAACCAACTGCTATCTAGCTGTGTGACCGTGTTCACATTCTGTCTAAATATCCATAATATTACCGTCTCCAGAAAAAACACCGGAGTGACTTTTTTCAAGCAGCCATAATAAATTTTACGTAATCCGTATCCATCGCTGTAGTAGTGTATAAGTTGACCTTTTAGGCATTATTTGCCCTGTAGGCATTTTTTGCCCAGTGTGTTATTCAACCAACTGCCATCTAGCATCACTAACAGCTCTCCCCCTACACTATCTCTTCCAAGCACACACAGGCAGATTTTTCAGATACATTTTTGCCCTTGATCCCCCTCTGGCATGCCACTGTCCAGGTCGTTGCACCCTTTAAACAACTTTAAAATCATTTTTCTGGCCAGAAATGTCTTTTGTAGATGTTAAAGTTCGCCTTCCCATTGAAGTCTATGGGGTTCGCGAACCGTTCGCGAACCGCTCGCAATTTTGCGCAAGTTCGCGAATATGTTCGCGAACTTTTTTTCCGACGTTCGCTACATCCCTACCCATCTACTGCAGAGGGTCTACAGAGACCTGTCAAATGAGCACTGCATCAATGAACCAATGTAGTCCTCACTCATATATTGGTCATACAGACCTTTCTACCCTTCTGAGGGCCCCATACACAGTCAAATAAGCATCCAATTTGGTCTGCAGAGACCAAGTCAGCAACTTTATCTGCCTGTGTATAATCACCTTTTCTGCTTTAAGAACCTCCCATGTCCACATTACAATCTTCTTGTGGTTCGCAAGTAATAATGTGGTGGTATGAGAGACGTACCTGGTGGCTGAGGGCATCCCCACTGCACCCATGGCAGGGACGCCTGCTGAGTTTGTGTGCGTATAACTGAATTTGGCGGAGTTTCCGGTTTTGTGCTGCAATGCATGTGCCTTCATTGCGAAATTCAAAAATTTAAAGGGCTCAAATCCAATTGCTCATTGCCCAATGTAAAGGTCTTTTTTTTAGTTCCTGGTGCGATTTCAAGTGTACTGATCTGTTCCTGACCCTGTCTGTCCCTGACCTTTGACTATTCCCTTGGATCCTGCTTTGTACTGCGTTTTGGTGTGTTTGACTCGGCTTGTGACCTTGACTACTCTCTCGTCTCCTGCATTGTACAGCATTGCCTGACTTGTACCTCACACTTGGTTCCCTTGCTTGCACAGAACTTTCTCCTTGAGCCTCTCACATTAAGACCTGGTGGCATCTGAGTATCGGGGGGCTTGTCCCAAAGCCAAAGGCAGCTGTTATAGGCGGAAGGGCGAGCTGTGATGGGTCCTTGGAGCTTGTTCTGAGTTTTGGGATACCCCGTGTTACAGGTGGACATGCACAGCAGAGGTATAGGCGCTGTTATCCAGAATTCTCTGGACCTGGGGCTTTCTGGATAAGGAATCATTCTGTAGGATCTTCATGCCCTAAGACTACTGGAAAATGACTTCAACATAAAATGAACCCAATAGGCTGGTTTTGCTTCCAATAAGGATTAATTATATCTTAGTTTTGATCAAGTACAAGCTACTGTTTTATCATTAAAGAGAAAAAGGGAAAAAAATTAAATGGCCTCTCGGTAATTCTGGATAATGGGTTTCTGTATAACAGCTCCCATACCTGTATACATTATATTGTTCTCATTAGTAACTGGAAAACAGAACATATGTTGTCGCAATAATTAATTTAAACAGAAAATGTATCCTAACAGAAATATGAAGGCTATTGTGTGCCTCCCCCTATTCTCAGATAAATTTAAGGTTGCCCTCAGTTTATTTTTGTCCCTTTCATCAACTATTGAACTTCAATGTAATTTACTGATACATATTTTTAGTCTGAATAAATGTAATGTTTGTGGGAAACAGTCCAGGGAAAAGAAGACAAGTGTGTTTATGTAGCTGAGTATTTGTTTTATTTGTCAGATTGTTTTACCCTTCCCGGGGATGAAAGCAAGGAATAAGGTGGGTAGCCCTTCCTTCTTTAGTGTGGGAGTCTCTGGATTTCCAAGTTATAATGTTTAATATTAGTCCGTGACTTGGGTCTGGCAGAAAAGTTAGACATCACACATTAGTAAAGTAATAAGCTGCAGCCGCATGAGAAGAAATCTGTGTTAAGCATTGGCAGACTAAGTGGGACACATTTATAAAAGACAAAGTACAAGAATTCATATTTTGATGGAATAAAAAATCCCCCAGCGCAGCTCTGTCACTTCACTCTTCCATCAATAAGCAAAACAGCTGTTGCATGAACTTGGCATCGAGCACTACAGGGGGATAATGTTAAAGGGATACTGTCATGGGAAAAAAAATTTTTTCAAAATGAATCAGTTTATAGTGCTGCTCCAGCAGAATTCTGCACTGAAATCCATTTCTAAAAAGACCAAACAGATTTTTTTATATTCAATTTTGAAATCTGACATGGGGCTAGACATTTTGTCAATTTCCCAGCTGCCCCTAGTCATGTGACTTGTGCCTGCACTTTAGGAGAGAAATGCTTTCTGTCAGGCTGCTGTTTTTCCTTCACAATGTAACTGAATGTGTCTCAGTGAGACATGGGTTTTTACTATTGAGTGCTGATCTTAGATCTACCAGGCAGCTGTTATATTGTGTTAGGGAGCTGCTATCTGGTTACCTTCCCATTGTTCTTTTGTTTGGCTACTGGGGGGAAAAGGGAGGGGGGTGATATCACTCCAACTTGCAGTACAGCAGTAAAGAGTGATTGAAGTTTATCAGAGCACAAGTCACATGACTTGGGGTAGCTGGGAAATTGCCAATATGTCTAGCCCCATGTCAGATTTCAAAATTGGATATGAAAAAATCTGTTTGCTTTTTTGAGAAATGGATTTCAGTGCAGAATTCTGCTGGAGCAGCACTATTAACTGATTCATTTTTAAAATTCTTTTTTTTCCCATGACAGTATCCCTTTAAGGAAGCTTGACCATTAATGGTGGGATTTTAGAAGGGGCGAGATGGGTCAACACAGCTTATACAGTATGTATAGCCATTTCTCATAGCTACTGTTATGTTTTGGTAGCAGAGGATGAGTAGAGTAGAACAGTGCTTTATTAGCAGGTTCATGAAGCCATTACACAACAGTAACTTCCAACTCTATCACTCTTAAGCAGTATCGATAGTACTATGTATACACAGTATAACTCGTGTGCACAGTGACACCTGCAGGCCATTTGTATAAACACCACAGCTACATTGATGCTTTATTAAAGGGACACAGTCTATTAGGGAAAAAAGATTTACTCCAGTAGATGGTCTAGTGTCTTTAGAAATAATCCTCCTGTTTTAACTGCACATGGGAATATATTTAATTCTTAATCCTTCCATCTTTAGGATTCTAGTTCTCGTTCCTTAGGTGAACCACTATTGCTTTACCAGACATATACATGTACACTTTCATGTCATTTGATATTGCATAAGTAAATAATGATCTGAAGAGCTGTGCTCCTCTGGTAACTCTTCCAAATAAATCATAAGGATGCACCATTGTAACGTAAGAGAATAAATGGATATTAAATCCACAAGATCCTTTTCAGGTACAACTGAGATAGAATCATGTGACTGAAATAACAGAGATAATCTCCCTGCATAATGGACATCTGTGTATATGTGCTTTGGGAAAATAATTATCGTTCTCGCAAGGACAAACATGGAGTCGTTTCAATTTCCTTGTTGGTCCTGTTGAGTTCGAGAAATAACAAACAGATTAAAAGTGATATGAAACAGATTTTTTTATGATCAAAAAAATAGGCAATAAGTATGCACAAGAACTATTCATTGCCATCATGCTGAAAAGACTTGTGGCTAAAGAACAAATGTCATTTTGATGCTAAAGGCCAAAAAATTGTTCAATCCCCAATCCCCTATTGATAATTTACTTCTAATAGGTAAAGATGCACACACAAATGTGCACATTTATTGAATTGGACAAAATAATGGCAGTTGCAAATTCACTGCCCACAATTAGGCTGGAATTATAGGAGGAAAAATGATTATTTACCAAACTCCAAATGCAGAAATCATGAAAAATTCCTGATTTCTTTGAAAAATTGGACTTTTCGGAATTTATTAAACCCTGCGGATGGAAAAGTCACAATCTGAATATCCGGCATCTCAGACCTGTCGAGGTTGCATATAATTCAATGGGAGAAGTCCCAATGATTTTTTGATGTGCAGTGGGATTCGTGCAATACCCCAAAAGAGTTTTTGGGTGAAAATTCCGAAAAAAACGTGAAAATCTGATTTTTTTTTCAAATTTTCAGGAAAATTTAATAATAAATAAGCGTAAAAAAAACCCTGAGCGGATTTGATCGGAGTTTGTAGCAGAAAATATTGAGATAAATTTGGACTTTGATAAATAACACCCTACGTGTATAACACTATGTAGCATTCCACTTCAGTGTTGTGTAGGGGATTGCAGCTCCCAAAAATGCAGACTTTGAAATACCTTTAAAGTACACGTAAAGGCAAAAAAATACAATTAATGAAAAAGAAACCTATCTTCAATATACCTTAATTAAAAAAATGTGTACTGTTTTTATAAGAAACCTGACTGTATGCAGTGAAATTCTCCCTTCATTTACTGCTGTGGATAGGAATTGTCAGACGGTCCCTAACTGCTGAGCAGGGAAACAATCATACTTATGAACAGCAGGGGGAGCCCCCGCCTTACTTCCCAGCCATGCAGAACTCAAGCAGCTTTGTTTATGACGATCCCTAAGCAGCCCAGACAACACTGAGCATGTGCACAGTCTTAGTCTTGCAAAGATGTTTAACAAAGTTACAAGATGGTGTCCCCCTGTAGCCAACTTTGAAAGCTTAAATCATTTGTTTGATTAGGTTTGTGGTGCAGTAAGTTCATGTTTGTATTTAGTAAACAAAATACAGCATTTCTAGCCTTATTCTATTATAGACTTTACATGCCTTTTAAAGCCTGGAAAAGGAGTATGGGATGAGAACATGGGCTTTATTTTTACTCCTTGCTCTCAAGGGTGATCCCTTGTCTTTTGGTAAATGGTATAAGTGAATGTCCAAATTTCTATTATGGAACATATCTATTACTGATTTCAGATCCTTGTCAGTACAATGACATAAAGTCCCAGTAGAGTATCAGCTGCTTTCCTGTCTTGAATGTGAAATCTGTTTTGAATGTGAGAAGTACACTGGTGCTTTCCCTCTGTTCCTACAACATTGTGTTGCAAGAGCAACCAGACACGTCTTTTATCTGTGCTTTCACTTATAAAGGGAACTGAGCTTTTGGCTGTAGTTCTGTCTGCCATCATGACAGATCTGGCAACGTTCTCTACTTTTGGTTTGGTTCTTTCCCAGAATATTTCCAAGCCAATGGTCTATGCTTATTGGTGGCAGAGATTTATAGTCTATAGAGTTAGGACTTGGCTACTGCAATGATACACTCTTCCACAAAAACTCTAGGGGATTTGATTACTTTAATTGTGAATATTTGTTGAATATTATATTAGGGATTTAAAGACTATTGTACAACAAGTTATACTGAAGCCAATGGCAACCCACAATTAAATTATCAAAATGGAATTACTTGTCTATCTCAAGACATAAATCATTGAATATAATATAAGCCGTACAATCTCATACAGGAGATATTTACCCTTACCTTCTCATTGGTTAGATTTGACACGGTGGTAATTTAGAAAATATACACATTACTGTTCTTCAGCAGTCTACTAAAACAATGTAATTCCAAAATTCCAAAATTCCAAAAAAGTGTTGTAATAATATTTGAGTTAAAAGGATACTATTTCAACAAACTATAACTGGCATCTGAGGAATATCTAGAAGAGGAGCATACCTCCCAAAATTTAATAAAAAGGAAAGAGGGATAAAAAGATCTGGGGCAGCAAATTTTTTTTCTACGCCCTAATTATCATGTCCATTTTACAAAATTTGGCAGGTTATGGAAAGTCTGAACACATTTCTGGGAGTTTTAGGTCCATGTTTTATGTGTTATAACAGTTTTGCTAATGAAATGTATTTTCCCCAAACCTCAATCTATTTTCCTTCAGTCTGCATCCTATAATCTGTATATATTTAGAATTCATTACATTTTTATTGAGTTTTTTTTGGGAAATCTTTAAGCAAAAAATGGAAAGTTATAAGGTAGCGAGCATAGCTGGAGTTGAATTATCTTTGGCTTGTGATAACCTAAGGAGCAAGTCACATTAATGGCAAGTGATTGAAACCCCAATATGAACCCTACTTGATCCCTATGGATCATACCCAATCATGATCATGCCAAAATTTGAATATCATTATTAGAAACTGAGATAGTAACCGAGGTAGTAATTCCAGCAATCAATATGGTATGTACCAGTTTTTGGTATGGGGGAAATTTTAGCTGTCATTATATCGCATGAAAAAGTATCTCCCTGGAGAAGCTGGTTGGACATTCATTTTGTAGCTGCCAATATTGAGATAAATTCGGACCTTGATAAATAACCCCCTTAGGCTGGGGGAGGAGGGTCTATGTAGGGTAGGGTTTTTTGTAAGGGCAGAGACCCACGCTCAGATTCGGGGAGATAAGTCGGCCATCGACAAATTTCCTCCTCTTCAAGGTGACTAACTTCCCCGGACTGCCTTCCGATGGCTAGAAAGTAAATCGATGTTGGGATGGCAATTGGATCGCTTCATTTTCCGAAGTCGCCCAAAGTTGCCTCACGAGAAAACTTTGGGCAACTTCAGAAAACGAAGAGCTCCAAGGGCTATCCCACCGGCGATTTTTATTCTAGCCGACGGGAGGCAGTCTGGGGAGATTAGTCGCCCCAAAGAAGAGAAGATTTGTTACCAGGCAACTAATCTCCCCGAATCTGAGCGTTTGTCTCTGCCCTAAAATGTAAGGAGATGTGAAAATGTTCTCTAGCAGAGAGAGAAAATCGAACTTGTCAATTTCTGATGCTTTAGCTAACAAGATGTAGGGACCATCAAAGACACTTCTCATTGGATTCGCATTCATTAGATTGGACTAATCATCGACTACATGCTTGGGGTCAAATTATTATGTCATATATAATTGATTTACACAGATTTTAGGCAGACTGGGGTCATAATCCATAATCATAATCTACTGGAGGCCATAAGTGGCCACCAGACATGTAGCAGATGATTACCCCACTCAAATTAATAACTTGAAAAACCATAGAATAAGGTGAAATTTTTAAATGTAGAAATTTTCTATAGTTCTCCAGTTGAAAGACACTATTCTAGAGTAAAATAGTCTTATTAGAACTTTATCTTTTCATGATCTGCTTAAAAGATCCCACCATTTTCTGTTTGGTCTGTATAATTAGATATTATTATGTGGGACTGTTCTAAAAACAACATTTTTAGGATTGACTGCATGGGCTGTTTCTCTCTTTGTTTACATACACTTTCTCTTTGTTCCTGGGAAATTCACCACATCACAATCTTACACAAAGAAAGTTCTTATGAGCAGATTGGGATAGTAGGGAGTCTGCTTACCTCAATTTACAAAAAAAAAACTCACCTTAGGATATATTTGGCTCTATTTTAAGTGCAGAGCTTCCTCAAAACATGTCTTATTTCTGATTTCCAAAAAGATTTTTTTACATTTTACAGACATTGATTTAATTGCAAACACATTTTAGAAAAGCAGGGTCTACAAACGAATGCATCCCAATGCAATGACTGTCAAATTCAGGGTTAACCAAGAATTGCTGCTCATGTAAAGTTGGATTCTACAAGTCTCTTTTTTGGCTAGTTCCCAAACACCAAAAGGAACTTGCTACATTTGCAAACCAGGGAGGAAACCAGCCGGCTCAGCTTACATGTAAAGCAGAAACCCACCACATCTCCTGGGTAACTGTGATGAGAATATTTGCGGAATCAGAGAAATAACATACTTTCACCCTTCTCAGCCTCCCTTTCACTGCCCCCCCCAAGCTAAAGAACTCTCTTGGATCCAAGCACTCAGTGAAATCTGAGCCTGACACATTTTCTCTGGCAAATGTTTAATGCATTTTGTGCTGATTTTCCATACAGTCCCACTAAAAAGGAAGCCAGGACTTGGTCATAATTTCCTGTGTCCAGAAAGATGCTCTTTTATTGATGTTTCTCTAATCCCTGTCTCTTACCCACTGTGAAGTACTTTCTCTCTTGGATTTTTTGCAGTGAAACATCCACATTTGGCTGCTGACTGGGGAAAACTTACATATTGAGATTCTGCTGGAGTCTCAGTACTAGATTGGTGCTGAGTGCAGACTTAAGGTGGCCATACATAGAGAGATCTGCTCGTTTGGCGACGTGGGCAATATTGAGGTGGGCAATATCGGGCTGATCTGATCATGGGCCCTAGGGCCCAACGATCGGATCCTAACGATACCTAACGGGCGGTCGGATCGCGGGACCGCATCATGAACAGATGCGGCAGCGATCCAACGGGATTTTTAGTCCCATCAGATCTCAATCGGGGAAGCCCATCGGGGGGCCCCATACACGGGCCAATAAGCTGTCGAGTGCAGCTTTCATCAGCCCATGTATGGCCACCTTTAGTTCCTAAAGAAGCAGAAGGATGAAGACCAGGCAGGTCAGCCAGAGACAGTGAGATCCTTTTAGTGACATGTGTTCAGAGATCAGTATGAAACTATATATGACAGCAAGAGCTATTGTTATATATCAGTAGTGATGGGCGAAATTATTCGCCAGGCGCGAAGTTGCAAAATTCGCTGGGGAAAATTCGCCGGCGTAAAAAATTCGAGGCTGGTGCCGTTTTGCTAAAACGCCCCAAATTCGCCCATCACTATTTATCAGAAATCTCAAATTCTCAATTGACCCCCCGAAACGTTGTGTGGAGATCTCAATAAACCAAAAACAGTAAGCACATTTTGCAGTGTGGGTGCCATCTGATTTCCACAATTGTGTGAGTTCCCAGTTAGAGCACCAGAGAGTTGCGCACACAGAACTGGGACTTGTATTAAAGTAACTCAGACGAATCAAAAACACTCAGAAACTCTTGCCTGTGTTCAAAATACAAACTGTTTAGGCATAAGAAAATGGATTTGGGTTCTAATGAAAATGGATTTGAGTTGGGAGATTTAGCTTTGTGTAATCATGGAAGACATAGTGAGACCCCATGGATATTTGGTGAGGCTACATTGGTATATAAGAAGCTGCTGCAATAAGTCAAATATATGTCTTGCATTGGGACATACTTGTCCATTTATTGTCTTATTGAGTACAGCTCAGGCAATGACATACACCAATATTTTCTATTACTAGAAGTGTGTCTGGAACACTTCTCAACCTTTTATCTCAGTTCTTACTAAATCCATCCAGGTGCACTATCCTTGTCTGAAAGCCTAATTGGGAAAGTAATATTTGTCTATATTTAAGTACATTAGATACAATTTAAGATGAAACAGACATAAATTCATCAAGTTTCACCTCTACAAATTCATTCAGAAGAACAGTATGCTGACAGTAGGCCAGCTGAAAATTCAGATGGAGGTATTATTTATGTCCCAATATCTGTCAGTCAGCCATTTTTCTACCCAAGTCCCATGTTCCCAGTAACACTTGTTTAATTCAGCAGTTTTAATGTGAAATATCTAAAAATGTAATGCAAAATATAGATATTTCACATCAAAGCCCTTGCCCTGACACAGTTTCATACTTACCCTCAAAGTAAGTATATATATATATAAGTATAAAAATACTAAAAACACTACAGATGTTTAGCTTGCAGGTCTTTCATTTACTGGTTGTGCTCTTGTTACTTCTTTGAGTTTAGTCTTGTTTAGTTTAGTTCTGAAGACTTTGAGGGAGGATTCTCTCTGGAGATATTCAGGAATGGCATTCTAAATATAAGGAGCAGCAAGACAGAAGGGTTTGATGCAGGAAACAGCAGTAGTGGTGGGAGATGCAAGCGGTGGCTCTGAAAAGAGCAGAGGATTTTGCCAGGAACATATAGAGAGACAAGGGATGAGATGTAGTTAGGTGCAGAGGAGTGAAGGGCTTTGAAGGTTATGAGAAGGAGTTTGTAAGTTTTTCTTTGATGATTAGTTCCATTTTTGTTATGTTGAGTTTGAGGTGGCACTGGTTCATCCAGTTGGATGCTGCTAGGAGGCAGTTAGAGATTTGAGTCTCAGTTTCAGCTGTTAATAAAGGGATGGATAAATATAATTTAGTATCACCAGTATACAGATGATTATTAAAGCCAAATGAGAGGACGAGATTTCCCAAAGACAGAGTGTTCAGGGAGAACAAAGGGCCAAGTAAAGAGCCTTGTGGCATCCCTACATTGATTGCAACTGGAGATGAGGTTTCAGTTGCATAAGACACAGTGAATGCAGATGATAGGTCAAGGAGGATAAGGAAGATGAAGATCACTTGTAACTCTACACAACACAGTGTACAGTGTACAGTGTACAGGCCAGAAACCAGATTGCAGAGGGTCAATCAGATTATGGGTGTGTAGAAAGTTAGTGATAGGGGAGAATACAATATGTTCAAGGAGTTTAGAGGCAAGTGGTAGAAGTAAAACAAGATGGTTATTTGATGGGATGAGTCAAGTGTGGCCTTTTTCAGAATAGGTTTTACAAAGGCCTGTTTGAAAGGAGAGGGGAATGTTCCAGAGGCTAGAGAAGAATTGAAGATGTGAGTAAGTGCTGGACTAAGTTCCCCAGCACAGTGACTCAGCACAGAAGAGAGAGCAGAGCAATATGTGAGTGTGGAGGACAAGAGAAGCTTTGAGATTTAAGACAGTGTTACTGGAGGAAAGGAATTAAGACATGCAGAAGGGGGCTTAGGAAGAAGGAGCTGGTTATCATATGTAGAGGTAGGAATCTGATTGCGGATGGACTCTACTTTGTCTTAAAAGGTCCTGAGGAGAGTGTATCAGGGTGACCGATACTGTTGATGAGGGATGGTGAAGAGTATTGAGTATAGAAAAGAGTCGTTGGTTGGATTTGTGACTGTTAATAAGGTACTGTAGTACTCTTGCTTGGCCATCGACAAGGCAGAATTGGGGCGACAGTAGAAATTTATAATGAATAAAGTCTGCTTGCAGATGGAATTTCTTTCACATATGTTTAGCCGATCTTGTACAGAAGCGTAGGAATCTGGTTTGTGAATTTAGCCAGGGTGTGGGTTTTGAGCATGAGTATGCTTAGCATGTAAGGGGACAAAAGAGCCAATGGTGGAGGATAGCATGTGATTATATTCACTTACCAGGATATCATATATATCACTAAAGGAGGAGAGACTGGACCTAAAATACTGAGCTAAGGCCAGGAGGTCAGTGCCAAGCGTATTCAAAGTTAAGAGAGTGAGAGATGGAAAATGTAACCAAATGATAATTGGAAAAGGGGAAGGGGTGACTGTTAAAACCAGAGAGAGAGGTCTTTTTTAGTAAAAACTAGATCCAGAAAGTGGCCATCCTTATGAGTAGAATTGGTTAAAATGAGTAGGCGGAAAAGATGAGAGGGCCAGGGTTGTGAAGCATCATCAGCATGGAATTTAAAATCCCCAAGGATGATTGCAGGGTTGTCAGCTGTCAGAGGAAGAAAGAAAGCCAGGTGTCAAAGTCAGAGAGGAAGGCAGCAGAGGTGGATCTGTGATGGGGTCTGGAAATGACAGCTACCCATAAAGAAAGAGGGTAGAAGGTCTGAAGGGCATGCACCTCGAAAGAGTTGAATGAGAAGGATGGAGAATAGGTTTGAACCGACAGTGAGCAAAGAATTCCAAATCCCCCATCACCTCAATGGTTCGGGGTTGTGAGACAAAGAGAGACCACCATGAAAAAATGCAGCCTTGTGTTCTAAATCTAATGCCGATATCTCTCTCATATTTTATGTAGGGCACAGCCAAGATTCCTTTACTTCCCAGATTTATTAAGGACAGTATTTTGATTTCTATGTATATATGTATATATGTGCGTGTGTATATATATATATAATTGATAGCTACAGTATGTCTTCATAGAGGCACCAGAAAGACCTAACAAATGCATAAGTAACCAGGTACTGTAAGTTGTGGATTTATCCATTTATATTATTTATTTTTGAAATGTCAAGGTTCAGTACAATCTCCTTTCTTTACTAGGATGGCCCTGTCCTAGACCCCACCTTGACTATAAGAAAAACAACTTTTGTTCCTGTAAGGCATGTTCTTTCTATGCATTATGTTTATTTTTACAGTAGAATGAATTTGAACAAGATATTTTCCTAGGGAAAACCAGCTCAACAAGAAAAATGACACATGGTTGTTTAGTAAATGTACAGTAGAGCTCTTTCACAACAAACCACACAGACTACACAAAACACCACACCATACTTTCATTGTCTATTTGTTTCTTTACAAACTTGGTATTGTATACTGTTCTCTATGTTACCTCCCTAAAGAAGTCAGTGCAATGGTAACCTTAAACGGGTCAATAACTGTTGTTATTTTTGTAATTTTATTTTACGGTCAACTTCAAAACACAAGGAATGAAAATTAGACTTAAACACTTCATAAACCTATTTCCTTATATTAAAACGTATGAAAAGGCTATTACTCCATAAACCAACGACTTGGTCGTGTCAGCAAAGTAAATGAAAATATCTTAAAACATAGAACAACAATGAACCAAATACAACTGGCGTAGCTGTTTGAACATCCATTTTTCCCTTAACCTTAAAGGGATACTGTCATGGAAAAACATGTTTTTTTACAAAATGTATCAGTTAACAGTGCTACTACAGCAGAATCCTGCATTGTTGTTTTTTTTTTCAAAACAAGAAATGGATTTTTTTATATCTAATTTTAAAATTTGCTATGGTCATGTGACTTGTGCTCTGATAAACTTCAGTCACACTTTACTGCTGCACTGCAAGTTGGAGTGATGTCATTACCCCTCCCTCCTACAAGCTGCTGTAATGTAAATAGAGCCTTGTCTGCTGAGCCTGTCAATTGAACAATAGGCAGGAATCAAGATAAGCTCCCACTGACACCACTTCAGCAGGACTGAAATAAGATAGTCCTGTGATCACTACCCCCACTTACATTTCAAAAAATAAATATATATTTTTAGTTTATTATATTTGTTTACACAAAAATGAATGGCAGAAACACAGGAGTACACTCCCAGGACTGATGACAGGGAATAGAAAGGGAATAGAAAAAAAGGATAAAATAAGGAGGACATACTTGAAAACCTGGAAAACTTAAAGGAGAAGGAAAGGTTAAAACTAAGTAAGCCTTATCAGAAAGGTCTATATAAATATACCAGTAAACCCTCAAAGTAATACTGCTCTGAGGCCTCTGTCAAAAGAAATACCCCATTTCTTTCCTTCTATTGTGTACTCATGGGCTTCTGTATCAGACTTCCTGTTTTCAGCTTAAACCTTCTTGCCCCGGGCGTGAGCATGCTCAGTTTGCTCCTCTCCCCCCCCCTTCTCTGCTGTAATCTGAGCTCATAGCTACAGTATAAGTGAGCAAGGAGAGACTCAGGCAGGAAGTGATGTCACACTAAGCTAATACGGCAGCTGCTATCCTAAACAAACAGAAAGAGCTTCTAGAGCTTTTTACTATGGTATGGTAAAACATTCTACAGAATATATACATTGTACATGTTATAATAAATGTTGTATACTACACACGTCAAACATTTTACCAATGGTATTTTTTGAACCTGTTCTTGCACATATAGTCGTTGAAGGGTTGTTGTTTTCCTTTTCTTTTTAATATGTAGGTCAGTGCATATTTGTAGCATGGAAAGTTATTTAACCATGACTCACAAAGATAGAAAGTCCAAGACTGTTCAGTGACTCTAGCCTAAAAAGAAAGAAATCCCCATTGTCAGATCTATTTGTGACAGGGGCCCACACTTAAGCCACAGGCATGGCACAAATCCTTCTTTCTGCTCCAGAAATATTCACCCCACGCCGACCGGACCGTTGCGCGCGCGAGGAATGAAATGCACTTGTACAGTTTTCGAACACTTTATTTACTAACCTAATCCTTTTGGATGTGACAGCTGGAGAAACAAGCGTACAGTAGGTAAATATAGAACTAGGTCAGCTTGTGATGGCGAATATTTAACAGGAAACCACATTCATTTGCTACAAGACTTCGCTTGTTACGCAGAAGAAAATGGAGAGAGAAAAAAGAGATCTTGCTTAATATTTCTGCTTTAGCTAAGGAAACGCGGAGGGAACAATAATCAAATAAATACACTCTTTGTGACTATTTTAAAATAAGCATTCGGTGTTAAATATATCCATGACATAATGATTCAGCAGACGCCTGCTTCATAGTCAGTGAAAGGAAACGCACAGAGGTTGCACTGCCGGAAGGAGGGGGCTTTCTTTCGTTCTTTTCTTTTTTTAGCGTCTGTTTGAATATGCTGCATGTCTGTGCTGTACATATACAGCCTGTACTGTATAGTGTGTTTATCCAGTCGTGCACATCGTGATCAACTCAACCAAACACACAGCCTCTTGCGCACATATGACGCATGTCGTTGTAAGGCTAGCATTCAGCAGTAGTGATGGGCGAATAAATTCGCCTAGCACAAATTCACAGCGAATTTCCGCCGCCAGCAAATAAATTTGCGAATTTTCCGTGAAAATGTTCATATTTCACATTTTTTTTTGGAAAACTTTCCAATTTCACCATTTTTTAGTGAAATCATTCGAATGTCACAATTTTTTTGTGAAAACAATCGAATTTCACAATTTTTTCATGAATTTTCCTATTTCATGATTTTTCCTGCAAATTGTTCGCCATTTCGCAAATTTGCCTGGAAATTTGCGAATTTTTCTGGAGAAATTCGCCCATCACTATTCAGCAGCAAAGGGAAAGGGAATACAGGTATGGGATCTGTTAAACGTAAACCCATTATCCAGAAAAGCTCTTTATTACAGAATAGACGTCTCCCATAGACTCCATTTAATCCAGATTAAAAATGATTTCCCTTTTCTCTGTAATAATAAAACAGTAGCTTGTACTTGATCCCAACTAAGATATAATTAATCCTTATTGGAAGCAAAAACAGCCTATTGGGTTTATTTAGGGGCAAATTCATCAAGGATCGAATATCGAGGGTTAATTGACTTGAAAAAAATCTGAAAAATTTGTACAGATTTATTTCACAATTTTATTGATTTTTTTTTCCTGCACACAAAACATTTATTGATAAATCAGTGAGGATTTGGTCGGAGTAGTTTTCAGACAATAGTGAGAACTTTTCGGATTTTAAAAAATAACCCCCTTAGGACCCTTACACCCCTAAGATGCGCTTTCTTCCATTCAAACACAGGAGAGTAGACGCAGTCGATTATTTTGAAGGGGGCTGTACTCACACAGACGCATGTAAGCGCCAAACGCAGGTTGGGATGCGGTATGTTGCATTTCACCTTGACTGTGTCTACTCCTGTGCTCCCCTGTGGCTGAACGCAGGGGAGTGCAGGTAAAAACACCCATGTCTAGTGATTCTTAGAGCCAATCAGATTTCAAACAGCAGTCACGCAAATACAATCTGCTAATTGGTTTCTATGGATTTAGACTTGTTGCACCTGTTCTAATATTACCTCTTTATTCCCCTTTCTTACAAAAGGCCATTGACTGTGAATATCTGCAGGTCTGTTTACTAATGGATTTATGCGGTGCATACTCATATGTGTATCTTTGAATGTTAACAATCAAGGACTGCATTGGTTTTCTTCACTTGTCTCTGACAAGGTAAAGACTGTGTTTAACGGAATGTAATTAATCAAATCAACACCCTGTTGTGTCTCTGGCAAGTGCCATAGGACTGGAATCACTGTTACTGTTCTGTGTTCCAAGGGCTGTCTGTGCACTTTCTTTTAGAACAGAGACTGTGTCTCTGCACTTTTGTACTTTGTTCCGCTATTAACAAATATAACTGTATGAGCAACAAACAATCATTATGACCGATATGCTATTGCTTCTTGACTTAAAATAACCCAATAAATAAACAAAAAACTTGAAAGGATTATTAATGAATACCTGGACCAGGAGACCCGAGTGAGCAAATAGCATTGAGCATGGAACACTGAGATGAAAGGCCCTTAATTGCCCTATATAAATATACTACTTTGGATTTCAATGTCCTCTAAAGTTTAACTCTTTAAATAATCAGGCGGGCTAAATCTTAGGAACTCCGAGATCAATCTGCAGTCTGAAGGCCTTAAAAGACAAGCAGAATGACTCTAAGAGCCTATTTCTTAACAATATACAAATTAAAATGACCTCTGCCTCAGTTACGGAGGTCTCTTTTCCATATACACCAGATCCTGACTCATGGAATGTCTAAAGTGTATGGCAGTGATCCCCAAACAGTGGCTTGAGAGCAACATGATGCTCATCAACCCTTTGGATGTTGCTCCCAGTGCCCTCAAAGAATTTTTGAAGTTGTGGTTGCATAAATCCAGGTGTATAGACAAACAGAGTCTTCTCTAAGATGCCAGTCCATACAGGGGCTACTAAATGGCCATTCACAGCACTTATTTTCACCACCCAGGAACATTTTTCATATTTTGTTGCTCCCCAACTCTTTCTACATTTGAATGTTGCTCGGGGTAGAGAAGATTGGGGAACTTTGGTGTATGACAACATTCAACACATAGCGAAACTGATGCTGATTTCTCTGGATGGTCAAAAAATGGAAAAGCAGTGACAATAAGAGAAGATCAAATAAAATGTGCCCAAAATACCCTTAGAACTACACTGATTATCAGTGTTGGGAGGTTTTCTGGTGTTCTTTGGAGAGACCACTTTGCTGGTGCCTAAATAGATGCTATAGATGCACCACTTGGTCACCACAAAGAAAAGACAATAGTTTAGTGACTATAAAGCCTTTTTTGGGTACTATGATATGACACTTTCCTGAGTAATTCATTTACAAAATGATTTCCTCAGTATCAAGAGATCAGAATGAAACAGCTATTAGTAACAGGGTTTATGCCCTGCTGGGTTATTTATTTGTCACTGTTGCTCTGTTCCTCTATGTGAGCAAAGTCTTAATAAAAGCCAATGATTAATCAATTCTGCCAGCGAGAAACGTATAGACTTTGGACTGGAAAGTTCTACTTGGACATGAATTCAAATAGGTCACGCTGACCTCAGCAATCTGTGTTTACTTAATATGCAAAACTAGCATTTTTTGGCTTTCCCATTCTCAAGTCTCCCTTTTTTTTTCCTAAAATGTTGTAAGGTAACCTTTCTGTGCCAAAATGCTACAAGAATGCAATATCTCTTCTCAAGTCAGTTGGTCCATTTTGTTAGACTGATAGATCTATACCAAGGATTGTGAGTGTTAAGGTGGCCATACACGGATAGATCCGCTCGTTTGGCGATGTCACCAAACGAGCGGATCTCCCTCCGATATGCCCACCTTAAGGTGGGCAATATCGGGCAGATCCGATCGTGGGCCCTAGGGCCCAACGATCGGATCCTAGCATTCACAAACGGGCGGTCGGATCGCGGGACCGCATCAACGAACAGATGCGGCCGCGATCCGACGGGGTTTTTAAACCCATCCGATCGAGATCTGGCCGACTTTCGGCCAGATCTCGATCGGGGAAGCCCGTCGGGGGCCCCCATACACGGGCCAATAAGCTGCCGACACGGTCTGTCGGCAGCTTTTATCGGCCCGTGTATGGCCACCTTAAGTTAAAAACATTTCTTCTAATGAAAGAAACAATGCAAAGTCCTACAGGACATTTTATCCTGGGATTTTTTGGATAAGGGGTCTGTAATTTAGATCTCCGTACCTTAAGTCTGATACAAAAAATCATTTAAAACCCAACCCAACAGGATTGTTTTGCCTCCAATGAGGATTAATTATATCTTTGTTGGGATCAAGTACAAGGTGCTGTTTAAATAATACAGAGAAAAGGGAAACCATTTTTAAAAATTAGAATTATTAAAATGGAGCCAATGGAAGATGGCCTTCCAGTAATTTGGAGCGTTCTGGATAATGGATTCCAGATAACTGATCATATACATATGGAGTGAGCTGCCTTATTCCACTTATAAAGGCACTAACAATATCGGGTCATTTGCAGGCTCTCATTTTTGGGACAGCAATACCAGTGCTTTCCAAAAACGTGCGCTATCATTTTGCATAGGGTGTCCTTTAAACAATTCTCTAGATGTCATGATGTCAGTTTCAGATTACAGTGAATGGAAAATGCCTCAGGTCTTTATGGACTCACAGCTTCTGTCAACATAAGGTGAGTCTTCAATCTGCTGATTACCCGCGATTAAAGAGTCTAGGGGCCCATTTAGAAATATCTAGATAGTATTCTGCCTATAAGATGAGTAAAAATATGCAACAATATGTTTCACATATAGAGTTTAAGCACAGAGTAAAAATTGCCACCTGATCTTGAATGGCATCAACCATTATAACCTTTGGCCACATTATATCAAGTCATCCAGCATTCCATAAAAATACTGCTTCAAAAAAATGTTTGCATCTCCATTATAGGGCTCATTTATGATCTGTGAGACAAGATCATAAGGAGCACCCTGACCCTCACTTAGTGTACATCAGTGGTCCCAACCAATGGCTCACTAACACCTTGGATGTTGCTCCCAGTGACCTCAAAGCTGGTGCTTATATTTTAATTCCTGGCTTGGAGGCAAGTTTTGGTTGCTTAAAAAATAGGTTTACAGCCAAGCAAAGCCCCAATCCAAATTAGGGCTACCAAATAGCCAATGTAAGCCCTTATTTGGCACCCTCAGTAACTTTTTTCATGTTTATGTTGCTCCCCAATTCTTTTTATATTTCAGTGTGGCTCATGGGTAGAAAAGGTTGGGGACCCCTGGTGTACATAGATGCTCCATGATGGATTACAAAGTCCTGAGCATTTCCCTTGAATACAGTTCTTCCTACTTTTGCAACACTGTATTCTTGAGAGGCAGGCTAGAAGGCCATCCCTTGTATGTCCCCTGTGGAATGTAACAAATGTTGGAGGAAGATAGTGACTCATTTCTTGTAAGTCAATAGTATTCCTTAGCTGAAAGTAGAGGGTTTGGGGGGTTTCTATCTCAAATACCGTAACTGCTGGACGTTCAAGGGATATTTTCATCACCAGGTCAGGAGGAAGAATGTAATTCAGTTATTTAAGGGAGTAGGATATTGGTTTCATATTTATATATAGCACTTGACGTCGCTCTGTTTTCCAAAGAATTTGTGCACCATCCACAATGGGCTTCAAGTCCCAGAGTCCATCACTTTTGTTATTTTACACTATAGGTAGGGAACTGGTCCCAGGGAACATAGAAAAGGATTATCTTGGTTTCCTTTCGATCTGTGGGATGAAGTACCTGTCCCAACTGAATGAAATCATGTATATTGGGGTGAATATTTTCCCTTTTAGTAAATATAGTTCAGCCTTTCTAAAACTTTCTACAAACTATCCAGCAGAAGGCGAATAAAACCCCAAACTGTCAGGTGCCCATCAAACCTGACCACAAAATTGCAACTGGATAGCTTACTGGATCAATCACGACTTAGTTTGTTTAATAAGCATAACTATATTTGATCTTTCTTGTTTAAATAGCACTTGAGAAGAGAGAGGAGACGTTATCAAGGCGGGGACTGAGTCCTCGTAGGTAATCAGCCCGCTGGTGAAGCAACAAAGTCCGCTCTGGCTGCGGTGAAGTAATCATCCAAAATGAGGCAGTAGTGTGGCTCAAAAAACTTTTCTCCAAGGCATGCTATTTAGTAAAAAAATATACTTTATTTACATCAATAATTTAAAAGACATCAAGAGTATACCCTCTAACGCCTGACACGTTTCATGCTTACCCAGCACTTAGTCATAGGCAGAATTAGTGTGGCTCAACCAGATCCAAATAAAGTGCGGGTACGAACCATTAAATGATGATGAAGTGACACGTCACGAAACGCGTAAAGCTGCTCCCCTGCCCGCTACTTTGCTATTTTTAAGCATTTTCAATAAAGCCGTATATGTTTTAATTTAATGGTTTGACCCGCACTTTAGTTGGATCCGATTGAGCCACACTACTGCCTCATTTTGGTTGTTTAAATAGCACTAAAGCTGTTCTTGAGCCTCAATCTCTTATTAGCATTCTTTTTGGTGGTCTATGGCCGTTCTTCTGCTCAGGGTTATCCAGTGAGGGCCATTACTAATTGGCAGGGATTGTGGTCTCAGTTCTTCTCTCTGTTGTGAGGGAATACAAACAGTTAATTTTCATTGGCCACACGCAGACTATTGTGGCACAAGTTGCTATGTCTTGACAGGCTGAAATAGTTTTCCAAGTTAAACACATATAGTGAATCTGACCCATTTCACTTCACCAAAAATTTGCAAAATGGCAAAAAATGTCTGCATATCCATTGGTCTATTGGCGATAAAAAATTTTGATGCACAACAAATTTTGTCGCTTATCACTTATTTACGATTCATGTAAATACACAATAAAACATATACCAAGATAATGACCATTGTTATGGGGGAAATGAAGCATTTGGCACCACGTGTGCTTCAGGTCTACTAAATAGTGGGGATGCACAGAATCCACTATTTTGGATTCGGCTGAACCCCCAAATCCTTCGCGAAAGATTCAGCCGAACCAAATCCAAATCCTAATTTGTATACGCAAATTAGGGCTGGGAAGGGGAAAACATTTTTTACTTCCTTGTTTTGTGACAAAAAGTCTTGTGATTTCCCTTCTCGTCCTTAATTTGTATATGTATGATTCGGAATCGGCCAAATCCTGTGGAAAAGGCTGAATCCCGAACCGAATCCTGGATTTGGTGCATGCCTTCTAAATAGCAATCAACTAGATTTATAATCACTAGCAAGGCACCCACTTGCTGCTATAGGTTTCCTAATCTTCACTCCTTTAAAATCAGTATTGGGGCCCAAATTGTGACTTTAATGGCACCTTGGCATTTTCTTTGGGAACTCTCTGGATGATTTATCAGCAAAAGGTCATTTGGGGCTTCTTCATTAAATAGGATTATGACTCTAATATCTGTTCTGTTTTTCCTTCCCTTATACCTGGAAGAAGTCAAGTCTTTGGTTTATTGCATACCATTTGATGTATGATTCTTTAATTAGGGAAGGACATGTATTTATTCTTTGTAAAGAAGAAGAAGAAGAAATGAACTGTGACCAAACAATTTAAACACTGAGATGAGAGCTAGGGTTTCAGTTCCTAAACGGGAAACAAAAGAGAGAAGTGAATCACATGAAATAGTCGCAAGGCTAACCAGACTCTTCCAAATTCACATTGTTTGAGTCTGCGGACCATGTAATTTATAAGCAAAGGTGTCGTTACCACTTGCTTGATAAAATGAACTATTCCCACTGTTATTTTTCTAACGGCTGTATTTCACAGATATCCATCAACAGACTGCCAGCTATTTAGTATGACTGATGACTTAGAGTAATCTGGCCTCTATGAGAAAACAGTAATAATCCTGGCTCAGCTAAGAAGTCCTTAAAGGGATCCTGTCATCAGAAAACATGTTTTTTTCAGAACACATCAGTTAATAGTGCTACTCCAGCAGAATTCTGCACTGAAATCCATTTCTCAAAAGAGCAAACAGATTTTTTTATATTCAATTTTGAATTCTGACATGGGGCTAGGCCTATTGTCAATTTCCCAGCTGCCCCAAGTCATGTGACTTGTGCTCTGATAAACTTCAATCACTCTTTACTGCTGTACTGCAAGTTGGAGTGATATTACCCCCCTCCCTTCCCCACCCCCAGCAGCCAAACAAAAGAACAATGGGAAGGTAACCAGATAGCAGCTTCCTAACATAAGATAACAGCTGCCTGGTAGATCTAAGAACAACACTCAATAGTAAAAACCCATGACCCACTGAGACACATTCAGTTACATTGAGAAGGAAAAACAGCAGCCTGCCAGAAAGCATTTCTCTCCTAAAGTGCAGGCACAAGTCACATGACCAGGGGCAGCTGGGAAATTGACAAAATGTCTAGCCCCATGTCAGATTTCAAAATTCAATATAAAAAAATCTGTTTGCTCTTTTGAGAAATGGATTTCAGTGCAGAATTCTGCTGGACCAGCACTATTAACTTATTCATTTTGAAAAAATTTTTTCCCCATGACAGTATCCCTTTAAATCTGTCTTCTTTCTTCCATGGAATCTTCTCTGGGGGCACACTAGCAAATGTTGATGAAAATTCCAGACCATTCTGCATCAGCCCAACTTCTGACTCATCACACATTTGCATTTTCAGACGAAAAAGATCCTGAGCAGACTGGTTTCCAATACCCACCTCACATTACCCTTCTAAGAACAAAAAATAAACAGTTAGCAAGGGCTTACGTATAATGCACGGCCTGCCTGGGAAATCAATGGATCAAATGCCTATTTAAAATTCATAAATCACCTTTTTTTTCCATCAAGTAAATTAAGTCTTCGAGAAAATGTGCATACTGGGCCAAATGAAAGCCTGTAAAAGTATACTGGTCTCATAGCAGAAGATTTATTTAACAAGACCACATCTACGCTTTGTACTTCCAATGAGTTTCCAACCTGGTTGCTTTGATTGACAGTGTAATTAGGCTTGTCTCAGCTTGCAGGTCACTAGGGTGAAACATATACATTAATCACCAAAGGTTCGGTGACATGTTTGTGTTTGACCCCCTGCATTAATCTAAATAGGAAAGACAGTGATATTTTTAGTGGACTAACATGTCATTTTATGAATCTAAAAAGAAATTACAGGGGAAGCTCATTTTCTGCTGGATAATTAGTGACGAGCCCTAAGCTTAGCTTCTCAACAGCCAATCAGAGTCCACTGAGCATGTGAGTGTCACAGACACTTTCCAAGATGGTGACCCCCTGTGACAAGTTTGAAGTCCTGGATCATTGCTGCTATTGACAAGCTGAAACTTTAGCCTCGTGCAATAAGTTCAGTGTATAAAATATGCAATTTTAACCATATTCATTTTTAGGGTTTAGTTCTCCTTTTTAGGAAGCATGACCCAAGTAAAGATATAGCTAATGTACATGCGTGCACACAGTGCCGATATTTAAACAGTTATTGATACAAGAAATCATTAGAATTATCAGCAATACTAGGCAGTGCCACTGATGTCACAATTCTAGCAGTGATGTCACAAGCGGTGTTTGACTAGTGCATACCTTTACACGTGGGTCCGAAAAGTCAAATATTGTGCGATATACTTTATACTTTATACATTAACCAGGTGGTAAGGCATAGCTACTTCTATGGCCTATATTCTGCTCACCCAAGAAATGCTCTTGTAGACGTTAAGGGAGTTATTTATTAAACTCCGGTCTGGCTTTTTAGGGGAGTTTTTTTAAACTCCAATTTTTTCAATATTTATTAAAGCCCGATATCGCAAAAATTCTGAATCGGAAAAAATCTGGAATCTCAGACCTGCCAAGTTTGTGCCCATAGTCAAAGGCAGCGGTCCCTATTCTATTTTGAAGTTTTCTGCGATTAAATTAGCCAGAAAATCCGACTTTTTCTGGCTCTTCATGTAAAAATTTGGGCTTTTCAGGAGAAAGCCTGAAAAAATTGAGCGATTCGGCAAAAACCATACGCTTTGGGTTTTTGCTTGTTTTTACCCGTACCGATTAAATCAAGCTTTTTTAATAACAAATAAGGTCAAATCGTGCATTCTAGTTTGGTCAGACTTTTTTTTATTTAAAAAATCTGAAAAATTCAGATCTTGATAAAATGTGACTACCCAGCACCTCTACAGTTGTGTTAATTTTAGCAGCAAAAGAACATCTCACAGTACCTAGCTGAGGATGCTGGGAGGTAACATTCCCAGCAGCTAGAGCACAGCAAAATAAACCATTTGGGGAGCCAGTGGGTTCAGCAGGTTTTAAGGGCTTAAACTGGGTATGCACATTAACTTGAGGGCAGTTCTATGAAAGGACTAATGGAATCACTTGGCACTTGGAAACAGGCCCGGACTGGCAATCTGTGGGTTCTGGCAAATGCCAGAGGGGCTGCTATAAGGTGCCATAGAAAGTCAGTATTTAGTGGGCTGGTGGGGGCTGATTGGACCTCTGTGTGGGCTGATTGGACCTCTATGTATCTGAAATTCCAGGGCCTATTTTAATTCTCAGTCCGGACCTGCTTGGAAATGACATATGCCAGATTTCCACACAACTCCTGCCATGAACTTGCACAATCACTTTTGGACAACTGACAAAGAAGTAAATGGGGCAAATTTAGGTATTTTGGATCTGTGTTTTTTGGCCTACTAGTTAAAAATGCCTGAACTCTTACCATGTGCCATTGTCCTTAATGATGTGTCATTGGCCTTAAGGCTCAAGCTTATTCACGTACATCTGCACAGCACATTATTTATCATTGCAGAGATAAATGACAAAGTTCTAAAGGTCGGGTGGAGGACACTCAAAATCACATTTGCATATCTAATCTCCATTTGCTTGGTTGTTTATTTACACAGCGAGAGCCAAATGCACACTGCTATCACTGGAGATATCACTCATCTGGCTCAAGGGTTTGCACTGGTCTTCACAAACTGGACATTTGTGTTGCTATTAAGTAAAAATAATACCATATTGTGCAGAATATATATATAAAATTTTAATTTGATGTGATCACTAGCAACCATATGGTACTAGTGATGTGATGTCATAGTTGGATGATTTCATCAATAGGAAACATGTCATAATAATTAATAATAATAATTATTATATTTGTACCTTTACCTTTATTACTCAGCTGAAACCATTATCCTTTGCAATGTAATGTATTCATGAATGACTGGTTTATTTACATCTAGTATAGGTAAATCTAAAAACAACTGGACTTGCTGAGTAATCAATAAAGACGTTTCACTACTCATCCGAGCAGCTTCTTCAGTTGAACCTATACTAGATACTAGATAGACCATGACCTGGATGAATGAAAATCTTCATGGTTTATGTACAGTATATCAGCCACCAGGTTGTGTTCATCTTGTATTTGATAAAAATTTAGGCCAGAGACCCCAGGGCAATTTTGATACTGGTACTAGTATCAAGCCCCACTAACCATGGGCTACGTAAAAATAAATACAACTGGCTGGATCACATATTTGTTTAGGTAAATCAGTATATGAATTTTCTGGACCAGAATGATGATCAGATCAACTTTTCTGGACAAGGCCAACAATTAGATCATAAGGCCTATGGAGACTTGTTGGGTAAGGACCTTATCAATGCGTCAATGTGATTCTTGAACAAAGGGATTATCAACATGCCCAACTGATTTCTGGTAAAAATCAGGACTTTCCAAAGGCCCCTGTTAAACTGAAGGGGCCAACTGAACAGTTTTTATCACCTGTGTATGGCTATATTTATAGTAGCAAGTTGATTTAAATTATCCATAGGGAGATTAGATGGAGCATCTTAATCCAAAAACATCCTGTATAGAGTAGGTAAAGAATTGCATAGAAAAGGGCGTGCTACCTTTTTCTCACTAATTAGCATTTTTGTCATATTTTATGTCTGAAATCCTAATTATACGATATTTATAGCAGAGCATTCAAGAACACAGTAACCCAAGACAACAACCCCACAACAGTTTTTATGTACAGTACTAGCATAGCTCTGGCATATTTTCAGAAAATCTTCAAGAACCGTGCATTAAAAAAATTACACATTTAATTTTAAAAATTTAAGAGAAAATAGTAGTTATTTAATTTATCAAAAATACCACTTCAAAATCTGGAATATTTTTGGTATCATCCCCAGATAATACTTGGCCATTTCACTGTACACTTAATAATCAACCTCAAAATATCCATGTCCATGAGTTAGTTTAAAATAGTAGAATTATGTATATCAGGGGTTTCCAAACTTT
The DNA here is from genome assembly GCA_038501925.1 of Xenopus petersii. Lineage (NCBI taxonomy): Eukaryota > Metazoa > Chordata > Amphibia > Anura > Pipidae > Xenopus > Xenopus petersii. The sequence goes on along the minus strand of CM076687.1, from coordinate 13,520,405 downwards.
GTTTTGTTACTCATGGGCCACATTCAGATGTAAAAAAGTTTGGAAAGCATCACAAGCACGGAAAAAGTTGTATGCAGTGCCAAAAATAGGCAATTGGTAGCCTCTATGGGGACTGGCAGCCTACAAGAAGTTCTGTTTTGCAGTATACATGTTTTTTATGCAACTAAACTTGCCTTCAGGGCAGGAATTCATACATTTGCACCTGATTTGAGGCAACTGGGAGCAACTTTCAATGGGGATGAGCAACATGTTGCTTGAAAGCCACTGGTTGGGGATCACTGATGTTTAAGGAGACATATAAATGGAGAGATGGAAATGGAGAAACTGAAGGCATCAAGACCAAAACCATGCTATGCATTATTAAAGGTTTTAATATCATTGAGGTCAATGATATCAATGATACAGCAAAGCTACCCATGTCATATCTTCATTCTTCGTGCTTCTCTGAACAGATGTCTACTTCCACAAAGAGTCAGTTATATCCACTGGAGGTATTAATAGTTAGTAGATACCAAACCAAGGACACTGTTTTAAAGCCCACTTGACCCATGAAGGGTTTGAATACTTCCTATTGTTTTTATATAGTTGGCTATATCTTTACTGACCCAAATTATGACCTATAACCAGGGGTGCTTCGCCAATGAGGCGAGTTGAGGCTGTTGCCTCAGACGGCAGCGCCCCGCTAGGTACCAAGGGCGGCAAAAATGCTGTTCCTGGTACTTTAAGAGCGAATTTCCGGGGGAGGCGGGGCAGCAGCAACTGCCTCAGGCGGCGGAGGGGCCAGGATCGCCCCTGCCTATAACTGATGGTGTTCTTGAACACCTTAAGAAACCTCTGCAGATCCTCAGATCTTGGCCCAAATAAAGAGTCATTTGGCATCAAGTTGTGTTGTGTTGTCAGATTGAATCCTCACAAGTATTTAACAATATATTGTAAAGTAACAAAGACGCTGTCTGACTTCCTTGTAATTTCTATAATGCAATCACCATATATGAGTAGCACATTCAGTGACATCGCAATAGAGGCAATAGACACAATGGGGCGAATTCACTAACCTTCTAAATTCGCCAGCGAAGGCTTCGTTCACATCGCCACACTTCGGCAGGTGAAAATTCGTCAGGACAACGCATATTCACTAAAATGCTAAGTTGCGTCCACGGCGCCGAACGATGGTTATGTTTCGCTAGAGTTAATTCGGCAAGAAAAGCGAAGTTGCGCTAGCGTTGCCTAATTTGCATACGGCGGGAAGTTAAATTTCAATGGACGTATACAGTATGTTGCAGCAAATACATTACATTACACAAGCCCAGGAACCGTAATAAAATAAAATAGAGTTGTTATAATGCCCTACACATGAGCCCAGTGTATAGTTTATGTGCCATATCTTTGGAAATGTAGGGGGAAGCCGGGTACCCTAAAACAAATTTACGATCTTTTGCAGCCTATCACCCTGAAAATCTGAAAAGTCACCAGCGTTTTTTGGGAAATAAAAAAATGTTCACATTTTTTTTTGAGGAACTCCTATCTACTTCTATTGCACTTCGCCTGGCCTGAGATAGTGAAGGCAAGTCTGGCACAAGAGGAAACGTTCATTAAAATCCGCATCTTAGTGAATTTGCATAGTTATGTCCATTTGCCAGAGAGAAAATTTGCCTGGAGTGCAAAGTAGCGCTAGAGTCTATCTCCTTCGCTAGCGAAGTTACGCCAGCGTTTTCACCAGCGCCAGTCACTTCGCCCTTTATTAAACTTGCCTCAATGACTTCTGGGGGCCCATGAGGTGAGGGACTAAATCTTCTCCAGGGTGGCTATTGCTCATGTTGTTAGTTAATCCTAACAGTATGTACAGTAAATCCTTGAAAAATATCCGTATTCCGGTAATCATTTAAGATTCCGGCTGCTCTTATACCCACAACAAGATATTATGAAAATCAGAGAAGAACAGCACCGAGTGTACGATATATCTAGTAGATAGCTGATCCAAAGTTTTGTTTCTAAGAACCCTGTGTTCTCTGGGTGATTCACAGAAGCTGAGCACATTGGACACTTTCGATCGTGCCTGGAAACAGATAGCGAGTGAATTATGAGTCATATAAATACCTGCTATCAATCAGTGTGGTTTTAGGCAAAACATTTAATAACTTTGGTTTCTCTTCATTCATACATTCATTTACAAATAAATATACAGTTTATCTGCACTACCTGTTAATCGCGCATAATGATCAGTTTAGGGCAGTGATCCCCAACCAGTAGCTCGTGAGTAACATGTTGCTCTCCAACCCCTTGGATGTTGCTCCCAGTGGCCTCAAAGCAGGTGCAAATTTTTGAAGTACAGGCTTGGAGGCAAGTTTTGGTTGTATAAAAACTAGGGATGCACCAAATCCAGGATTCGGTTCAGGATTCGGCCTTTTTCAGCAGGATACGGATTTGGCCGAATCCTTCTGCCAGGCCGAACCGAATCCAAACCCTTATTTGCATATGCAAATTAGGGGCGGGGAGAGAAATCGCGTGACTTTTTGTCAGAAAACAAAGAAGGAAAAAATGTTTCCCCCTTCCCACCCCTAATTTGCATATGCAAATTAGGGTTCGGATTCGGTTCGGTATTCGGCCGAATCTTTCGCAAAGGATTCGGGGGTTCGGCCGAATCCAAAATAGTGGATTCGGTGCATCCCTAATAAAAACCAAATGTACTGCCAAACAGAGCCTCAATGTAGGTTGACAATCCACATAGGAGCTACCAAATGGCCAATCACAGCCCTTATTTGACACCCCAAGAAGATTTTACATGCTAGTGTTGCTCCCCAACTACTTTTACTTCTGAATGTTGCTCATTGGTTCAAAAGGTTGGGGATCCCTGGTTTAGGGGAAGATTTACAAAAAATGGAAACAGTTCACACCATTTTTTGTTTTTGTTTTCCCGGCAGAGAAAATGTTTTTGACGGGTAAAATATTTTTCTTATATTTAACTATGGAAGAAACATTTCTCTGCCAAACATAGATGTCCATTCTGATTATTTATCAAGGAGTATTTATCAAGTGCAAGTCAAGTTTCCATATATATTTTTAATTAATTATTAGAAAAAGCATTAACATTCAAAATCAAGCCATCATCATCAGTTTGGGGCACCATTATCCCATCAAGGGATTGTATACTTCCTTGCTATTGAAAAAGGAATATAGATCTACTTCTGTATCTCATATACAACTGGGCCTATAGTCTATGGGGTTATTTATCAAAGATATTTTCAATTTTTTAAAACTCGAATAAAATCGATTTTACGTGATCGAAAACTGAAATCAAATTTGAAACAAATTTGAATCAAATTATCCTACAGAAAGAAATATAAATATATATTTTTTTTTTGACACACGACATTTTTTTTCTTCCACTGGCAAAAACGACTTATAACTATAATTAACATCTTCAAATAGTTCAAGGGAACTCTGCCATTGACTTCTACAGCACAGGAACTCGGCAGATTATAGGTGGTGAATATTTGAATTACAACTGTTTCCAGGGTCGAGGTGGGATAAATCTCACGTTCGAGTAATTTTGAGTTGGTGCTTTTAAATTCAATTTGTCAGTTTTGACCAAAAAATACATTCGAAAATTCTAATTCAAATTGAACCTTAGTAAATCTGCCCCTAAATGTAATTCTGAAATGTGGTTAATATTCCAAAGCCATTATTGATCTATTTGATTTTCAATTTTAGACAAAATGTTGGGGGGAAGACTTTGGTAACTTGGCCCCATAAACCACTTTACAGATAGTGCACCCTACTCAAACTGAAAAAAAAGTAGAGATTGGGCCTGAAATTCAAAAGTTTAGTGAAGCCAGGAGAGTGGAACCTGTAGTGTGAGCACTATCAGGAAGACACAGACAGATATTGGTCTGTGAGAACTGGAAAACGGTTATCCAAAATACAGCTTTAATATACTATATTTATACTGTCCATTCAATTCTTCATGTGCTTTTTCTCTGTAATAATTAGTCAGTAGGGATGGGCGAATTTTTTCGCCTAGTTTCGCCGAAAAAATGATGCCCATAGACTTGTATGGAGTTGTGCGTCAAAATAAAAAGACGTGCGACAAAAAAAATGTCAGCGTCGGCATCATTTCGTCGGCGGCGAATTTTTGGCGAAACGAAATGGGTCAAATTCGCCCATCCCTATTAGTCAGTTCCTTTTTCTATACTTACCAGAAGGGGTGGGGCAGGAATACATGAGTTTATAAAAAAAAGGCAATGGAAGGCTGAGCCAGCCCCAAACGTTCAGCTCCTGTGAATTTTGGCCCACACATCACTAATACATGAACCCACAGGTCCCAAACATTCCAAATAACATGCTTGCATCATTTGTTATCACTGTACTGCTGGTCCTGACTACAAATTCATGGTGAATTTCCACATTTCGCCGCAAGCAAATGAATTTGCGAAAGCACAGCGACAATTCGCTGGGCAAAAAACCACCGCATCAAAATTAGCGCACATATAAAAATTGTCGCTCCTGTCGAAATTATTAGGACACCCATTGACTTTAATGCATTTGGACCAAATATTGGACAGATTAATTTGCGAAACTGCAGCGACAATTTGCGGGCAAAAAAATCAGCTTTTTTTAATAAAAAAAAAATGTTGCGCATCAAAATTGGTGCGCATATAAAAATTGTCGCTCTCATGAAAATATTTTTGGCACCCATTGACTTCAATGCGTTTTGAAAATTTTTCACGCTGTAAAATTCGAAAATTTTTCGGTGAAGCAACATGGCACAGATTCGCCCATCACTAGTCATATATATATTAGTCCTGACTACATGGACCATTGAAACAGGTCTTTGCTCGAGGGGTGTTGACTACTGTTTTTATGGTAATCAGGGCTAGCAAAGGATAGAGAGATATTGCTTACATTTGCAATTACAATTAACTTTGAAATCAGTGAAAATAATAAGCAAGACTGTACTAACAATGGTGCTATGAAGAGTAAGACTATTAACTTAAACTGGACAATAAATGTATAACAGAAATGACAGTTAATATGTAAACAACCTCCCTTCCCGTGGGGACACGCAGCTCCCCAGTGCTCCTGTGCTGGCGCGCGTTCGCTCACAGGGAGGGGGGTAGTGCGGGTATTAGGACCGTGCGACCCAGGGGCAATAGGACTGCGCAGAATAGGGGTGTGAAGGAAATCCAGCCTTGGATATGAATACTTGACACAGGGGAAGGTACAGAATGGCAGGGGGTTTAACGAAAGTAATATAGGAAGGGGAAAATAAGAGAGAGAGATTAGGTTCATCACCACTCATGGGGCAAATTCACTAAAGGGAATATTTTCAGCTGCGATGGATCAGCCTCACTTCATGCCAGTTAGCCAGATGTAAATTCATTTTGCGGTTTGCAAATTTCACATTAAATTCACAGGTCTAAGCTGGCGAAGGAAATTCTCACGAAAGAGGTAATGTTCTGTGAAATTCGCACTTTAGTGAATTTGCAGAGTAACGATCGTTCGCCTAATGATAGGGCGTGAAAATGCACTAGTGACGGTCTCTTTCACTAGCGAATTAACGCCTGTGCCTCATAGTAAATCGGCGATATCCCTGTGGATGAGATTTCTGGCAAATTTTTGCTATCGACGGGCATTTTTCCCTTTAGTAAATCTGCCCCATAGAGTTTTGTCATACCAAATTAGGGATATCATAAAAAAAAAAATGCATGGCAATTTTGTAAGGGGAACCCGCTGCTGTCTACTGCAGTGGAGTCAAGTTCGGTAAGGTTTATTGCTAAGAGTGTTCCATCACTAGGAAATTTGTCCCCTTAATTTGTTTTTGAGGTAGTTGATTAACCGTAAATTTCCATTGGCATCATGTTTGTTTCAAAATGTGTTCACCAACTGCTGATGACCTATCCCCTCTATTCATGCAGGGCACAGGTTCTAGGATCCTATCTTTCAGTCTCCTTAATAGGTATTGCCTTTATTTTTAATTCCTGTGATATAACTTGAATTTAGCTCCACACCTGCAGGTGCACATATTATAGCCAATGAATTGATGCAACTTTCTGTGGTAGCATGCTTGGGGAGAGTTTATCCCTTACATTACTTCTCCTCAATGCAAAACATGGTTTCTTAAAGGGATACTGTCATGGAAAAAAATTTTTTTTCAAAATGCATCAGTTAATAGTGCTGCTCCAGCAGAATTCTGCACTGAAATCCATTTCTCAGAAGAGCAAACTGATTTTTTTATATTTAATTTTGAAATCTGACATGGGGCTAGACATATTGTCAATTTCCCAGCTGCCCCAAGTCATGTGACTTGTGCTCTGATAAACTTCAATCACTCTTTACTGCTGTACTGCAAGTTGGAGTATCACCCCTTCCCTCCCCCCCCAGCAGCCAAACAAAAGAACAATGGGAAGGTAACCAGATAGCAGCTCCCTAACACACGATAACAGCTGCCTGGTAGTTCTAAGAACAACACTCAATAGTAAAAACCCATGTCCCACTGAGACACATTCAGTTACATTGAGAAGGAGAAACAGCAGCCTGCCAGAAAGCATTTCTCTCCTAAAGTGCAGGCACAAGTCACATAACATGGGACAGCTGGGAAATTGACAAAATGTCTAGCCCCATGTCAGATTTATGTTTGCTCTTTTGAGAAATGGATTTCAGTGCAGAATTCTGCTGGAGCAGCACTATTAACTGATGCGTTTTGAAAAAAACATGTTTTCCGATGACAGGATCCCTTTAAGATCCAGTTGACATAGACTAGAGTCTTATTTTATTACCTTCCAATGTTTATACATATATTTCCCTCAAGAATATAGCTAGTAACAAATCTTATCTTATTAGATTGTTCTGTCCAGCAAAGCACTTATTTACTTGACCAGAGATCAAAGTATAAGATTCTCCTGTGTCACACAGAGCAGTAGTTCACTGGGTAGATGGAGACAACAGTGCTGGAGACCTCACCCTAGCCAAAAACCACTGCTCCACCCTAGACCCTTAATTTAATAAATATAGCTTTGTGGCCCAAACCTTAGAAAAACATAGAAAATGTGTGAATCACAATTCAAAACAACAGTTTATTGGAAAGCATGTGCATATTACACCACCACTTGGCCTATGGTCACTGGGCAGAAACCAAAATCAGCTGTATTTTGACTAACCACAGACCAAACGGTATTACATATAACACGGGATGTATATAAAGGCTCACATAAAACCTGGTGTAAGAATTAGGGGCAGTTTCAATAAATGGCGAAGTGGTCGCTTAGTGAATTTGCCCCTTAGGGTCCAGGGTGTGGGAACTACTCCTGCCACCAGGGTGCTAATCTTATAATTTATATTGCAGAACAATGGGCTGTTGTCTGGAAACTCTGATGTAGATTTGGTTAGACACTGCCCCCGTGGAGCTTCTGATCTAATACCCAAATTAACCTGTCTGATATGTTTCTGGAGTGTGGGTGAAAGCTGGAGCCCCCCAGGGGAAACCCACATAGACACGCAGACACGTAAACACTCCACACAGACCGTGTCGTGATTGAAACTGAAACAAGGACCCCAGCAGACCCCCTCCTACAACAATGTAAAGGATATTCTGGAAGAGAAGAGAAAGGGAACACAAGCTATAGAAAAACAGTCACCTATGAACAATGAGCTTAGATAGTGATTGCACGTCCGGCTTTCTCTAGTATAAACAATACTTTGAACTTGACCTCAGATAAAGTACAAATAAAGATCCCTCTCGTTGAATCCAAATGAGGTAATAGCTGTTGGACTCTTACTAGGTTAAAAGTGGAAGTGTTTTTTTTTCCTATATCCAAAATAATAACTATATGTATCCTAAAGGACAAGGAAAGGGCAATAAACAGGGGGTGTCATTATGTCAGGCTAGGGATGAACTAATTTGACCCGTTTTGTTTCGCCAAAAATTCGCCGTCAGCGAAATGTCACAGATGCACATTAAAGTCTATGGGTGTCAAAAAAATGTTGTCGCGCGTCTTTTTTTTTGTCGCACGCAGCCATACAAGTCCATGGGCGTCATTTTTTCGGCGAAACGAGGCAAAAAAATTCGCCCATCCATGCAGGCAACCACCCTGTGCATTAAATATTTCAGGTTTTTTTCCTGGACCATAGTAAAATGCCAAATTTTCCCTATAATTCAGAAAGTTAGCAATTGAATACACCGGCTGCAGCTTTAGACTGGTCTGGTGGCTCCCAGCAAAGGGAGCAAGAGAAAGTATGCAGTTAGCAGGGTTCGAGAAGGGGTTGGGGGTCTCCTCAGCTGGAGTGATGGGTCCTTGGGGTGACAGCCTTCAGTGGGCCTCAGATATACCAACCAGGTTCCAAGTAGGGAAGAAGCACAACAACTCAGCCAGGCAATGCCTTTATCACATTTAATGCAGAAGTATTAGAAGCACAAGGTTTCGGGGTTGCACCTGAGGAAGGGGTTGGTCCCTGAAAGCTTGTGCTTTTAATACTTCTGCATTAAATGTGATAAAGGCATTGCCTGGCTGAGTTGGTGTGCTTCTTTCCTACTTGGAACCTGGTTGGTATATTGGGCTTGGAAGCTGCCCGGGATATGAATGCACCCTACAACAAGTAGTAAGTGGTGTGCTGCAAATGAAAAGGTGTAGTTGAACCCCAGATATACTAAACATTTAGCCCAGTGGCTCCAAACTGATAGGACTGCCGGGGGGGGGGAAGAATGAGCAGTGGAGCAGGGGTACCCAATCTAAATATTTGGTTGAGCTTGAAGGTCATTAAAGGTGTGAATTGGGTTGAGCACTTATTTGCTTCACTAGATATTCAAGGATCTATGGTTAAATATATAATCATGAATGTCTCGCTGTATCTGTACTCTTTTTATGAGTGTGACCCCGACCAAATTGATTTAGTTAAATCTAAATCTTGCAGAACTGCTGGGTTATTAAATTGTCAATATCTTCAACAGAGATAGCAACACAATCCTGTGATGATTCCCCAATCTGTGACATACTTCTTTTTCCTCTTTTTGGTTTATTCCCAACATAACACATTATATGATTATATAATATAATAATATAATATAATATATCGTCATGTCTATTTGGTGTACTTCCTCTGTATTAGTGCTCGGTTGCAGTTACTGTTGACGGATGACCTTGTTGTTTCTTCCCTATAAAGCAAAGTTTGGTTCTCTAAGCAATGTAGTGTATCGTGTAGTATTGAAGTGGGAGGTAGGATGAGATACTAACAAAACTAAATGATCTGTGCAGATACCTTGGACCCTCAAAGGTCATTCAGGAACAAATATATAGAGGGATCATGGGCCTGAGAAATATATGCTCTAAGTTGGGCCACAAATGCAAAGACTTTCTGGTTTAAGATACCGTTTACTTACGGCCACCTTTGATTGGCTGCCAACAGTTTCCAACTGGCTGTCCTACCTCCTGGAACCTGATATTTAGGGCCCGTCTTCACAATAGTCAACTATATATAATTATTCATTTTACAGGTGTTATATCAGCCTATGATGGAAATAAGATGGTACTGACTAGACCATCTGTGCTCGACCATCTGATCTGGCTCATAGAGAGATACATTTGGCTACAGCTCCTGTATGGTCCAGTGATATTATAAAACATTACAACGTCAGGTCTGGGTAACAGGGATAATGGCTGCAAGTTCACAAATAAAACAGACTGTAGGACTATGTGGGGTCCTTCAGCTGTTGTTGAACCTCAACTCCTACAAACCGCTGACAACATTAAAGGGTGGTTCACCTTTAAGTTATTTTTTAATATGTTATAGCATGGCCAATTCTAAGCAACTTTCCAATTGGTCTTCATTATTTATTTTTTATAGTTGCTTTAATTATTTGCCTTTTTCTTCTGAGTTCTTTAAATGGGGGGTCACTGACCCCATATTAAAACAAATGATTCGTAAGGCTACAAACTTATTGTTATTGCTACTTTTTATTGCTCATCTTTCTAATTAGGCTTCTACTTTTCATATTCCAGTCTCTTATTCAAATCAGTGCATGGTTGCTAGGGTAACATGGACTCTAGCAATCAAACAGCTGAAACTGCAAACTGCAGAGCCGCTGAATAAAAAGCTAAATAACTCAAAAACTACAAATAATAAAAATGGAAAACCAATTCCAAATTGTCTCAGAATATCACTCTCTACATTATACTACAATTTAACTCAAAGGTGGACAACCCCTTTAAGCTATCAGTGAGTTCTAGAAGTAGCATTTTCAGCAATTGACTACAAATTTGGCAACACTGATAAGAGAAGTGTTTTTCGCCATCTTGCCTGAAGCAGGAACCCCAAGAGCTTGCATTTTATAATCTACTAAATTAGTCAATAAGTTTGTTTTACAGTTTTTTTACCATCTTGCCCTACTAACTCCATCTTGTTCTCTTTTACTTACTGCCCCCTACTCCTCATAACTAAGCTCTACTGTGGCCATGGGATTTGCTAAATACTTCACACTTTAAGGACTTTAAGGACAGTGCTTGTGGCTCGGATTTATAGGACACAAAAAACGCAACAAATACCAGGAGATAATAATATCGAAGTAGTTGGTCAATGTATTGCTGTACACTAGATTTACTTTCTCTACACTCTAACAAAATTTGGCATTTACAATCGGCAATACAGGGATCTGTTATTCTTATACAAACGGAGTATTAGACTGAAATAAAGTACATTAAAAAAAAATTCATAAACAGTAGTGTTGGGCAAATTTGCGAAACGGGCGCGAAAATTCACAGGCGTCAAAAAAAATGGACGCCGGCGCATTTTCGCCAAAAAAACGGACGCCGGCGTCAAAAAAAATGGACACCGATGTCAAAAACGGACACCGGTGTCAAAAAGGAGACGCCAGTGCCGTTTCGCTAATTTTTTGCCGTTTCGTGAATTTTCCGGCGAATCGAAACTGCGCAAATTCGCCCATCACTAATAAACAGCATTTCCTGCATTAAAAAAGGATTATAGAGCATTGCTGCTCTATTTCAATTGGCTGTACCACTAACAAACACTAGGTGGCTCTCAAGAGGCATGGATTTTGCCTTGAATCTCGCCACATCAGCCTGGAATAAATAAAATAATGAAAGGGTACAGACCCTTTCACTGCCACAGGGATCTGCCTGTCACTGGAGAGAATAATAGTCGCATATAGCAGAATCCATTTATCCTTGTATATTATGTTCCCTGCAAGAGCAGCATTGTTTAGACAGAATTCATTTTATCCTGCTTCAATTACTTAATTCTGCAATGAGCATGTAGAGGTTTTTGTTCCTCTGCAAAATAGTAGCCGGTGTCCCATAGAGCCTTCCATCTAATCTGGGTGCCTCAGGCGCAAGGAGATGAAATGATTCGCCCACAGATCACAAGGATTCGGTACAGGAACTGAATTAAGGGAGATTGGCCACGGCCCAGTGCCTTAACCCCTTTTCATTCTGATCGTTTCCATGTAATTGTCCAGAATGGAAACCCTGGGCCCTAAGAGCTGCTATTGACTTAAAACTCCCAGAATCCTCTGCAGAGAAAGCTGTGCTACATTGGGATGGGATATATGCCTCTACTCCTATCAAAATATACAGATATTTAAGGGGGTTAATTATTATGCTCCGAATATCCGAAAATTAAAATCATTTGTAGTTTTTGGACTAAAAAAAAAAACCCCACAAATTTTTCAGAATTTATTAAAGCCTGATGGTCTAAAAAGTCTGACTCCAAAAATCCGGAATCTCAAAGCTCTCGAGGTCCTGTATAAGTCAATGGGGAAGGTCCCAGTGTCTGCACTGATGTCTGTACCAATATCAGATGATTTCGGGGATTCGGAGTAAAAAAACTCAAAAAAATCGTAGTTTTTTGGGAAAACTCTGAACAGGGGAAAAGCTCCGAAGTTTTCCAGGCCCTATTTTTGGGGCTTTTTTCCTTGATAAATAAGGTCCATTTGGGCAATCTGAGTTGCTCGGATTTCTAACTTAGAAATACTTAGAAAAATTCGGACCTTGATAAATAACCCCCTTGATGTTGTGAGGTTACCCCACTGTACTGATCTTGCATTGCTTGGCACCTGCAACAAAGGCCACATTATTCAACCAGGGCCATGCTGAGAGTAGGGATGCACCGAATCCAGGATTCGGTTCGGGATTCGGCCGAATCCTTTGTGAAGGATTCGGGGGTTCGGCCGAATCCAAAAAAGTGGATTCGGTGCATCCCTAGCTGAGAGCTATAGTTTAACAACAGCAAGGGGACTGCCAGTTGACCATTCCTTAAACTGAATTCTAAACATACCCATAAGGTATTTCACATTTGCAAGAAAAGTGATGGCTGCATCCTCAAGTCACATGGCTGCCTTTTCTGAATCTCCAACCATTCTCTTTTAAGCCTCATCATCATGATTTGTGGCTGTGCTGCAAAAATAGGCAACGGGTGCAAATAAGGGGAACCACCCAGATGAGTAGCTGTAGTTAGGAAGCTGGGCTGGTTACTATGCAGGAAAGCCTGTCTGTCCTCATATCTGGTTGTCCTACCTCCCTACTGCCCTTTGCTCTTGCAAAAAATAGGAATGTTGGCCTTATGTTCAAATCTTATTGTATACAGGTATGGGGCATGTTTAGGTCCGTTGCCTGGGGCCTGGGGACCTAAATGCAGCCCTGTTCTTCGGGCAACTAATCTCCCCAAAATGCCTTCCGACCAGCAAGAATATGAATCGCCGCGGGATGACATATGAATCGCTTTGGATTTCCTCGTGAGGCAACTTCGGGCGACTTTGTTAATGTATGCCATCCCTGCCGGCGATTCTTATTCTTGCCGGCAGGAAGGCATTTCGGGGAGATTTGTCGCCCCAAAGTAGGGGAGATTTGTCGCTGGGTGACTAATCTCCCCCGAATCTTCACGTGTGCCATCACCCTTATATCCCAGACCCTGTCTCTGCTAAAGAAGACCCAAAAATGCAGGTGTGATTACTTAAAGGAAAACTATACCCCCCAAACACTGTACGTCTCTATAAAAAGAGATCATATAAAGCAGCTCATATGTAAAACCCTGCTTCATGTAAATGAACCATTATCATAATAATATACTTTTCTAGTAGTATGTGCCATCGGGTAATCATAAATAGAAAACTGCCATTTTAAAAAATAAGGGCCGCCCCCTGGAATCGTACGATTCACTGAGCACACAAACATACCAACAAACCATACTTGTTAGTTCACATGAGCCAATTAACAGACAGAGTTGTGTCTTTTGCTTCCTCACTTCTTCCTGTTACAGTTAGTGTTGAAGTATTTCTGGTCAGGTGATCTCTGAGGCAGCACACAGACCATCACAAAATGGTGGCTCAAGGCAAGAGATGTAAAAGGGCAAGATTTACTTAAATATATATACCAGTTTGGTAAGATTCTTTAATATGCCAGTTGCCACTTAATATGATGTAAACTATCTGTTGCTTAAGTGTTCATTTTGGGGGTATAGTTTTCCTTTAATGGAATTTTCTTGTAAGGGTCCCCCCCTGAAGTTAGTGCCAAGTATAGATGCCCATTCATATATCCATCCGCATCTGATGTTGCATGCTACCCAGCAATGATTCACTGTCAGAGCACATGCCGTGTTTAGAGAAACATCTAATTAGGACACAAAAGTAACTGAGGTGATAACGATCTGTAAGGCCTAATTAGCTGCCAGGTTTGGATCACAGTTATGATTCTGTTTGGTTCGTGAATTGTTTTGTGCATCTGTGTGAAAGTGAATTCTGCTGGGTACAGACAGTTACAGGCTGAACTTGTGAAAGTCACGTACAGTGTGTAGCAAGGGGAATTTGTTTGTGTATGTGTGTGTGTGTATGTGTGTGTATGTGTGTGTGTGTGTGTGTGTGTGTGTGTGTGTATGTGTGTGTGTGTGTGTGTATGTGTGTGTGTGTGTGTGTGTGCGCGCACGGCCTAAGCAACTGTAAAAACACGTAGTGATTCCCACACAAGGTCAACAACAAGCACATTGCTTTCTACACAGAGAGATAGTGGGGCCACAAAAGCTACAAACAGAATTTATGTGTATCCGCACATTCCTCGAGACTCTGCCCTTAAACCTCTGGCAGACAAGGAACGTATGATAGTGCAGCTTGTCTGGCAGCAAATGAAGGGGACCCTCTGCAACAACAAGATGCTGAAAAACAACTATTGTTGTTACACTACATAAAGCCAACTGTTGCTGAACTACAAATCTCAGCAGCTGGGGCCTGGGAGTGAATATTCTGGTTGATATGGAACATTGAACTAGTGATGTGCGGGTCGGGTAAAACCGCATCCGTTCTGGACCTGCCCTTCCACAACCCACGCCTGCCCGCATCCAACTTCCAGGTTCCTTTTATAGACCCACGCTGACCCGCCGATGACATCACAAAAGGAGCGGGCGAGCAGGCGTGCAGCTATAAAGCTGGAATTTGTCCTGGGCGAAACACGAATTTTGCCGCCCCCGTCAATTTTGTTGCTGGTGTTTATGTCAATGGGCGTCTGTATTATGTTGACGCGCAGCGGTTTTGACGAGAGCTACTTTTCCGACTTGCATCCAAAATTTTTTGACACAGGTGAATCTTCACTGCAGTTTCGCAAATTTATCTGCAGGCGTCAAAATACGGAAATTCTCTGCAAATTTGCGGGTGCTGAATTTAATCGCACATCACTACTGTATATTAAAAATTCAATCTACACCATAGGGACCCAGACTGCGGGACTGGGATTCTAAAGCTTCTAGAACTCACTGGGTTAAGTTACAGCACCTCCATCTTATCACATGCATTTTTTTTATCTTATGTTCGTACCTCTGTGTGATTAATAAACTGCCCACTCCTTGCCCAGTCCCTCGCCTACACACTCACTCAGCTGACTGACCTTGCATGACCACAATAAGGTCCTTGCCATAATTAACTAGTCACCATGTGGAACATTGTATAGGTGGTACAATGTGGCAGCATAAAGTGAAAATCTGTCCCTTGGAATGGAAAATGTACAGTATCAACAACTGTTCTGAAATAATCAATTTTATATTCACTATCCTTCTCTCAGCATCTGTTTCTCCTCATTCTGTCTTCATTCAGGAGTTGGGTGTCAGATCCAATATATCTTATAGGGAGGCCCCTTTTGCCTAGAAGATGTATTAGAGCTAGGGTTGCCATCTGGCCAGTATTTTACCGGCCATTGTCGGTAAAAATGATGGTTGATCCCAATGTT
This sequence comes from Xenopus petersii, assembly GCA_038501925.1. Taxonomy (NCBI): domain Eukaryota; kingdom Metazoa; phylum Chordata; class Amphibia; order Anura; family Pipidae; genus Xenopus; species Xenopus petersii. The sequence goes on along the minus strand of CM076687.1, from coordinate 13,505,190 downwards.
ATTAATGGGGAAAAAAGATAATTATATAGAAAGGCCGGTATTTTTTTCCAGAAAAGGTGGCAACCCTAATTAGAACTTACTCTATTAAACTCACCAGAAATTGTACAAATTTGTACAAAAGGCAGTTATTTTGTTTGCACTGGAATCAGTTATTTGAGTGAGTCCCCCCTATAAAATATATTGGATCATTTATCTGACACCCTACTGCTGTATGCAGACAGAATGAAGAGAAATAGATGCTGAGAGAGGGATAGTTACCGTATATACTCGAGTATAAGCCGAGTTTTCCAGCCCCCAAAATATGCTGAAAAACTCTACCTCGGCTTATACTCAGGTCAAGCACAAAAACGGTCGCCGGCGCCTAAGAATATTCGCCGGCGCCTTAGAATAGTAGCCGGCACCTAAGAATATTCGCTGGCACCTTAGAATAGTAGCCGGCGCCTTAGAATATTCACCGGCGCCTAAGAATAGTCATCCAAAAACGAGATTGAAACTTACCAGAAGCTGCTGCATTTCTCACCCTCGGCTTATACTCGAGTCAATAAGTTTCCCAGTTTTTGGAGGTAAAATTAGGTACCTCGACTTATACTCGGGACGGCTTATACTCGAGTATATACGGTAATATAAACTTGATTAGTTCAGAAACGGTACAGCATTTTTAATCAATTGTATTTAGAAAGTTTCTTATGTCATTATGAGGAAGCTTATATTAAATCATTTTCATGATAGTTCGCCTTTACAGGCCTTATATGACCATCGAAAGTCATTCAGCATGTCCCTCTGTGGTTGCAGCTAGCTGTATCAACACCAGGTTTGGGCACTGGAGGTTAGTTGCAGCAGGGAATTTTTACTGCAAAGGAATGCTCCCAGCGCACTATAAGACATGCCTATATATTTTACTGGCTCTTTAAAGGTTAAGTAAACCTTTAAAATAAGTGAATGTAAAATAGACGAGGGGGCTATTCTAAACACTTTTGTAATTTACATTCATTATTTATTTTGTTTTTATTCCAAGATATTAAGGGATACATGTGCTGTTAATATGAATGAATTGTGTTACAACAGTGCCACCTGCTGGTCATTTTCCCACCAGTCTGACCAGCAAGTAGTAAAGAAAGTTGTCAGGAGAAATAAAGAGGCTGATGTTCTTCTGTTTAGGAATAAAATTAGAAACCTTTCTCACATCTTTCCTAAGCAGAAAAACATCAGTCTCTTTCTTTCTCCTGACAACTTCCTTGACTACTTGCTGGTCAGACTGGTGGGAAAATGACCAGCAGGTGGCGATGTTGTAACAAAATTCATTCATATTAACAGCACATGTTTCCCTTAATATCTTGGAATAAAAAAAAAATAAATAATGAATGCACAATGCAGAAGTGCCTAGAATAGCCCTCTCATCAATTTTACATTCACTTATTTTTAAGGTTTACTTATCCTTTAAGGGAAAGTAAATACAAGATAAACCCTGACTGTAAACAGGCCAGTGTGTTTCTGCGGCTGGAAAACCTTTAGCACTGATCAAATTGATGGCGGGGGGGGGGGCAATGGAGATAGCCATAAACTTTATGGACAGGATATTGTCCCAAAGAGCTGACAATCTAACCAAGGGTGCATGAAAAGGCCTGCGGAGAGTGTCGAGCAATTTAAAGCTGAGCTCCACTTGAGACTATAGAAAGTGTGCAATGGGGTGGAAATGGCCGGGGTGATTAATGGGCTTATTTTCTTTCAGCTGTTAAACAATAGTAGGAAAAGTGACTTTGTAATCACGTAAAAGCTAAACAGAGATTAGGGGAGGAGGAAGAATATTTCACATGGATAAGAAACAAAAGGGATTTGGATATGTTAGGGTTACCGGCTTATAAACACTGGGAATGAGTTGCACTGGAAGCTGCCGCGTCAGGTAGATGTCATGTGATTTAGCTTAGTGGCGGTGGAACTTGGGGTCAACTTCCGTCTGCAGCGCCTCCAATTATAAGGGGTCCAACTCTCTAGCTGCTATTGAACTACAACTCTAAGCACCCCCTATTATTTTCTGCTGATAGCGGATTCTGGTAGAGTTCCTTCCCCTGACACCAACTTGCCTTACTATACACACTATCCCACAATTGCAACCCCTATCCAGAAAAAAAAGACAATTTTGTGAGCACAAAGGAGTTTTTTTACTTTTACACCCCAGCTTTGTAGGACCACACAAAAAATGGCCCCATCGCAGCTCCTTTTGGCATTCATAGTGGGATCAAATAGTACAAACTGACCCATGTAACCCATTGGTTGGCCTCCATAAACTTGATAGTTTGATGGAAATTTGAGGAGCATTTTGCACCCCTGCCAACAGTGCTACAAAACTGTGAGGTGTTAAAAAGCTCCCAAATAGCCCTACATGCAATTGCCCTTGTAGACACAATAAATCTCCTCTTCTTCGGGGCGACTTTTTTCCGAGCAATTCGTTTTGCCATCCTGCTGGCGATTTACAATCTAGCCGGTCGGAGGCAGTTCGGGGAGAGTAGTTGCCACAAAGAAGAGGCGATTTGTCGCTGGGCGACTATTCTCCCCGAATTTGAGTGTGTGTCTCTTCCCTAACACCCATTTAAACTCTGTGTGGACAGAGTCAGCATCAACAATAGACTGAGATTTATAAAAGAAATATTTAGAGGGGAAAATTGGAAGAGCTGGGTAAATAATATAAAGCTGCTTCTCGAAGTAACAGGAGAACTTGTTTGCTTCCTCTTCTTCCTGCTCTGAGCCACAATTATAAAAACACAAAATCCACCCTTGTGTATGAAAGCAATCAGTCTCCCCCCCCTACAGCCGAGGCTAAAAACTCCCACCCACCCCTGTGGTGCACTACATCCATTAAACCCACTTGTGAGCTCAAAGATAAACAAAAGCCAAGGAGGGGGGTGTTGAAAATGCCAGTGCAGTACAAACTGGGAACTGCCAGAGCTTTTGAGAAGAGATAAGATTTAAATTAAAAAAAATTAAAAAAAGAGTTGGGGAGACAATTGATAGATGGAGCGATGGCTGAATCAACACTTTCAATGCTACAACCTATTTTCTCTTAGGCCATACAGGGCCTGGAATCAGCTGCCGACTCAACTCCTCAATTTCAGAAGCATAGGGCACCCAGATGCTCTACATGTGCCCCTAAACCACTTGTTTTTGGTTGCGGGATTGAACGAACAATGGAATATATTCAGTTGTAGATTAGGATTCAAAATAGGCCCTGGCATTTCAAGTACATAGAGGCCCAAATAGCATCCCACCAGCTCTAAACACTCTGTGTCATCTTACAGTAGCCCCTCTGCCATATACATAGTAACTAGGGTTGCCACCTTTTCTGGAAAAAAATACCGGCCTACCTATATATTTATCTTTTTAATAACATTGGGATCAACCATCATTTTTACCGGCCAGGCCAATAAAATACAGGCCAGGTGGCAAACCCTAAGGGCTCTTACAGCATTCAGCCGCAAGGGAGTGCAGGAGTAGATGCATTCAGTTTTTTTCAATGGGGCTGTACTCACACATGCGCTTTAGGCGCTGAACGCAGGTTGAGAGGCAACATGCTGCATTTTTCCTGCGTTCGGTGCCTACACGCTCCTGTGTGAGTACATCCCCATTGATAAAAACTGAATGCGTCTACTCCTGCGCTCCCCTGCGGCTGAACGCATAAAAATGGAACGCAGGGGAGTGCAGCTTCAAATGCTCGTCTGTAAGAGCCCTAATAGTAACATAGTAAGTTAGGTTGAAAGAAAGACACACGTCCATGAAGTTCAACCTTTTTCCTCTATTTTAACCTGCCTAACTGCCAGTTAAACTCACAAGATTGAATCTGGGCCTAATTATTTCTAGACTGCTACAAGTTTCTCATGTGGAATAGGCAAGAGAAAGCAGTGCATGGATAACAGGTAAGTGACCTGTTATCCATGCTCGGATAACAGATCTTTCCGTAATTTAGATCTCCATACCTTAAGTCTACTAGAAAAGCATGTAAACATTAAATAAACCCAATAGGCTGGTTTTGCTTCCAATAAGGATTAATTGTATCTTAGTTGGGATCAAGTACAAACTACTGTTTTATTATTACAGAGAAGAAATTTGGATTATGTGGATAAAATGGAGTATGTGAGGGACGGCCTTTCCGTAATTCGGAGCTTTCTGGATAACGGGTTTCCAGATAATGGATCCCATACCTGTATAGCATTCATCTCTAAATTAATCTCTACAATCAGTCCTACGCAGAGGTGGTTTAGGAGTCCTAACACGGGTGACTGCCCCAGCGGGGCGTTTTGGTGTCTGCAGTGTTGGAGTGTGTAAGTGGGTAGAGTGTGGGGGGTAAAACAAAATGGCGACAGCAGCAACATGGCAAAATAGTATTAGTAGGATATGATGGTAACACTTACTAATAGTGTCCACGTTGCAGTCATTCAACTGTGTTTGAAGAATACAGTAACTCCCAGCACCCACAACCAAAGGTTGTTGCAGTTTAAAGGACCATAAATCACGCAGTGATACTTTATATAAATAATGGAGTCTGGTTTGCCCCAGGCTAAGCCACCTACAGGCCAACCCTATAATACAAAACAATATTGTGCAACTCTCATAGGCTTCATTAGACTGTCTGCGCTCCAATGTGTTCTCCATATGCGTCTCCCCATACTAAACACGTCACATCTGCGATGGCGGAGAAGTATTGGCACTACGTAACGTCATCTAATTGAATGGGGCAAATTCGATAACCTCTGAAAATTCGCCAGTGCCACACTTCGCCAGACTGACGACGGTGTGTGAATGATCGCTAGTGTCTGTCTCTTTCGCTAGCGATGTTACTCCTGTGGCCGTTAATAAATCAGCGAAGTTCCGAAATTACGTCATTCGGCCGAATTGTCGCCTGCGTTAGTCCCTTCACCCTTTAGTAAAGTTGCCCCAATGTGCTGCTAAGCACTGAACTATAACTCACACGCTAGCACCTAAGGATACGAGCAACGTGCTGATCTTAAGCTGGCCATAGATGCAAAGATCCGATCGTATGAATCATCATACGATCGGACCCTCCCATCTCCCGACCCACCACTAACCATTCAGATCAAAGTCTTACCAGTCAGATTAGTTAAAGAACAGATCAGCAATGTTCTGCCCCTGACAGCAATCGTACGATATCTATGTCCAACCAAAGCCAGTGACAGTCTCCCACTGAAAATCATACGATCGGCAATACACACAGAGATATTATCGGCAGCCGACAGAAATTTTCTAACCTGTCCGATCGACCAAAAGACCGATCTCCGCTGGACGAAAAATGTCGGGACTTTCCACACACGTTCCGAAAATCGTACGAATCCTCGATTCGTACGATCAGATCTTTGTGTCTATGGCCAGCTTTACACTGAAGTATTTTGGATATTAATACAAGCGACCACAATGGGAGTTGTTTTACAAATTTTGCTATACAAGACATCATTAAAGCTGGCCATAGACGCACAGATCCTATCCTCGATTCGTACGATTTTCGGATCGTGTGTGAAGAGTGCCGACATCTTTTGTCCGGCGGAGATCGGTCGTTTGGTCGATCGGACAGGTTTGATGTTGACCCGATCGATACCGCCGGAGCCCATTGCGCATCGTAATCGGATCGTTCGGCAATAGGGCTGAACATTCAGATTACCCCCGATATAGCCAAGCTCGTTAATGGCATATCGGGGAAAGATCTGCTCGTTTGGTGATGTCTCCAAACGAGCGTATCTTTGCGACTATGGCCACCTTAAAGCTGGAGCTATTTCCTTTCTCTCTATAAATATATATATATATATATATATATATATATATATATAGTCACATTGATGCATGCTAGGGTTGCCGCCTGGCCGGTAAAAATGATGGCCGATCCCAATATTATTAATAGGGAAAAACGACAAATATATAGGAAGGCCGGTATTTTTTTCCAGAAAAGGTGGCAACCCTCAGTTTAAAAGGGATTGCATGTAAAAACCAAAAGGCTGTGTTTATCTACTTGTTAGCCCTGTCTCTGGTGAGGACTATAGTGAAACACCATGCAGCTGTTATGTACTACAAATCCCAGCATCCTCTTAAAAGTGCTCATTTGTTCCTGCCCTTGTATGACACAGCCGTTTCTCCTTTAGAAGATCTAATGGTTGTAGTCTGAAGATAAGTCTAAAATAATGACTCGGGAGAGAATGGATCCCTACTTCCTGCTAGAGGGAGCTCTGCTCACCGTGTGTGGGGGAGTGTGTGTCTCACAGCAGAGAAGTTACGAAATGCAGGAAGTCATTGAGTTACTTCCTGGTTTCAATGAAAACATATCTCTTAAAGAGGCAGCTTTTCTTATGTGGAGGCTTCTTTTTATTCCCTTATTATTCGGCTGACTAATTCTCAACTCCGTTCTACTTTAATTCCACACCTTCTGACCTTATTATCATTTATTTATTATGGTTTACAGAGATTATACAGCAATCCCTGCCCCAGTTCAGCTTACAATCAAAGGTCCGTAGCACATGAAAAGCTCAGGCCAATGAACCTGCCTGAATGGTTTTTTTTGTATTACTGTAACCCAAAAGCTTTTTGAGAAGGCCCTGGCAATCGCCATTAGAGGGGATGCTGGGAGTTGTAGCTCAAGTTTGCAGGAATTCCACAGACTGGCATCTCAGTCTTATTGCAGTGCGCTAACTTTATCTTCGGTGGTGAGAGACAGTAGGTCACCTAATAAACAACCCCCACCCCCTTGTAACGTCCCCATTGAAAGAGACAAGCTCATGAGAGACACTGCAATGCCTGCACGGTGCTGTGAATAAAGAGCACTGTTGTATCAGGTTACAACCAGACACAAATGAAATGCCGCATGCACAACAGCTACATTACGTTCCTGCTGCAGACCCCACTAATATCTGTACAGCTGTGCAAAATGCATAAATGATTTGCCATTTAGCCATTCAACAAGCATATCTTCATGTGTGCCCTTTTTACTAAAAGGGTGTCCGTTTTGCTCTTCTCTTCTTAAGAGCACGGGCACACGTGAAGATTCGGGGAGATTTAAATCGCCGGTGGGATGGCCCTCGGAGGGCTTCGTTTTCCGAAGTTGCCTCACTAGGAAACCGGACGACTTTGGAAAACGAAGCGCTCCAAGTGCCATCCCGCCGGCGATTTAGATGAGTTCGGGAATCAAAGTGATCCGAGTGCCATCCCGCCGTTCGATTTAAATTCTAGCCGGTGATAATGCTTTTCTGGGAGATTTGCCGCCCGAAGAAAAGGCGATTAGTCGATGGGCCACTAAATCTACCAGAATCTTAGCGTGTGCACTTACGCTTATAGTATATCAGGAAGTCAGGATAGAATTTTTCCTCCTCTGAAGCAAATTGGAGAGGCTTCAGATGGGGTTGTTTGCCTTCCTCTGGATCTACTGGCAGTTAGACAGGTATATATATATATATATAGACCAAAAAATGACCAGCAACACCAGGATTTCAGTGAAAAAGAAATATATTCATATGTGCATATTCAGCTGAATATGCACATATGAATATATTTCTTTTTCACTGAAATCCTGGTGTTGCTGGTCATTTTTTGGTCTACATAAAATTTTCTTACCGGGCACCCAGGTATAGAATCAAGAAGCGGTGTGCCACCCTACTGACTATATATATATATGTGTATATATATATATATATATATATATATATATATATATATATATATATATATATATATATATATATATATACTTAAAAGGTTGAACTTGATGGACGTGTTTCAACCTAACTTACTATGTTACTTGATGCATTTAACATAGCAAGGCCCATACTTTGCTCGGCAGCACTACAGCTCCCATCAGCCTCAGCTTGCAGCTGGCTGGCAATGAAAGAAGTTGCAGTTCTATGGCAGCCAACAGCTAAGGCAGGACGGCTCTTACTTCTAATCCAAGCTCCTCCGCATGGCTATTTACTATTTATAAACTTCCAGGCACATTATATATCACTTTTTATATGCACAAGGTCCGGTCCACTCAACTGGAGGCCTTTTAAATGTTGCCGGTCTAGTCAAGCCCAGGCTGCTCCCTGTAGCAGAATGCAGAGGTATTGTAATTCTTTTCATTTTGGAATACAAAGACTCCCTTCCCTACCCCCATGAAGATAGGTGGAGTCCCCTTTGGGCCTTTTTTTTTTTTTTCTTTCAGTAATAATAAGGTCAGAGCATTGAATGACATTGCAGTGACGTGATGCTCTGGGTGAAGCAAAACTCAGTGTTGTGTGCAGCTCTGCCAGTTCCCCCTGTGGGTGCGACACAGTCGGGTCCCTAGCTCTGTGCAGACTCCTACACAAGGCACTTTGTTACTACCAACACGGAATTTGCTTGGAACAACCCTAGTGTCTTTTGTGTGTGTGTGTGTGCTTTATGTACCTTTTTGCACACATTTAACCATAGCGTGAATTATTATTATTATGAGAGCTGAACAATATGTTGGCACTCTAGAAAAACATGTTAATAATAATTAGGACAAGTTTGCAGCAGGGCTGTTTTCATACTACATTGCTATTGTAGTGGTGTGGATCAGACCTTAAGCTCTCTGGTTGCTCTCACAAGCCCCATGTGCAAAATAATAAACGGAGTGCTTGTGAGATCACTCTTTAGACTTTGCCAATGGAAATCAGCAACCTTGTCGTTTCATTTCACAACTCCCAGGAGTAATCCGTACCACCACCCCGGCCGCACAAAGATTTTCAACGTGAAAGGAGAGAAATGCACAAAAAGAGAATAAAAAAGTTAAAATATTATAATGGGGAAAAGGGGTTGTTTCTATGTCAATGTTCAGTGCAGCTGTTTGTGGAGTATGTGCTCGTGCTGCCTTACAATGAGGGCAGTGTCATGGAAAATCAACTGTCCTTAAACATAAATGCTTCTAAAAACAGCCTAATGGTTGAGCTATTATGGAATAAGCAAAGCGGCACGGAGACAGTGTGCTTGGTCTTGCCGAGGTGGGAAGAGGACAAATGGAAAGTTGAAAGTGGTGGCGGTGGGGTAAAGGAAAGGGGGTTTGAGAATAGTGACAAAGATATAATTTCCTGCCGTATACTGTCTCACTGTTTCCACTGCCGCTCTTGCCCAAGACAGACAAAGCGGTGTGTTAAAGCGGTGTGACAAAGTGTTGTGTTAAATGTTCTCTGCACATGTGCATGTGTGCAACTGTAAGGCTCAATCCCGCCAAGTGAAAAAGTGTGTAAGGCAGGGAGGAGGAATAATTTGTTGGGTGTGTGTTTGTGGTGATAGGAAAAGCAAACAGAGAAATGGAACCTGGTGTATTTAATGCACACATCTGTTGTACTCACTGTGCAGAGTAAAAAAAAAAGCTCCTTTCGTATGAACTAACTCTGCAAAGTGCAGCTGCAAGGCAGGGACTGGGTTAAAAGTGCTCAACACATGTAATGCCTCCTGGGGAATGTTCCTAACACACTGCGGTCAGCCATGATCATTATTTTTAAAGAGATCTGTGCATGCAGGGCAGGTAGGTGCATCGGGGTACATGCCGGCATTGCTCAGGCTTTTGTTTCAAATAAAAACAACAACAAAAAAGTCCCTTAAAAAAAATCCATAGTGCAGCCAGGATAGTATTAATGCGGCCACACACTAGAGTCAGACTCTCACCAGCTCCTAATTATAGGAAAAGTGATCATTTTTAGCAAATATTCCTTTTTTTAAATGATTTTTCTGTTTTTGCTTTTGTAATAATAAAAGCAAACCTTGTACGTGTTGGTAACGAAGTTGCACGGATCCATATTGTTGGCAAAACAATCCTGTTGGATTTTTTTTTATTGTGTCAGTGGTGATCCCAATGATAGCAAGATCCCTTATCTGGAAATCCCCAGCAGTCTGGATAATAGATCCTGTACCCTGTAGTAACAGTAAGGCACTGTGGATCCATATGTGGCTCACCCTGGATTTAAAACACTAGTACATCAGATCATTCATATGTGCAGATCATGTATTAAACCATATATCAAATGCACTGAATACCAAACAGATGTTAAATCTACTTTTTTTTTCTTTTTACTAGTAACCTGCAAAACACGTTTACAAAAATCAAACATGTTTACAAAAATCTTCCATTTTTTTGTTTTTTTTTTTGCAATTTATTTCTGCCACTCCTCCTTCCCAACTTTTCTTTCTCTCTCCTACCGATTTTCTTTTTAAAGTTTTATAAGTCTGAGCCCATGTGAGATTTAATCTTCTTGTCAATCCGTTTCAACCCCCCCTCTCCAGTCTCTTTCTTCTCTCTCATCGCCCCCCTCCCCTCCACTTCCTTATTTAAATCAGTTCAAACTCCACCCAGCCAAGAGGTTGAAACTTTATAAAGTCTAGCAAGTTGCTCACACTAAGAATCAGAGGGATTTACTATAGAAGAGAGGGGCAAGAAACGGGGGAGAGAAGAAAAAAAACCAAAACAAAAAGCACGAAATTAAAAAGAAACCAAAAAAAGGAACATAACAAAGTGAAGAACTGAACTACAGAACTTTTTTTTGGGCTTTTTTTTTTTTCCTCTGAAGACAGGAGACTGGAGCCCTCACTTGCAAGACACTGTGACTTTTATTTGTTTTGTTTTAAATTATTGCAAAAGTTGCGTCAACAGTTTACTAAGCTCTCAAGATGTCTACAGCTTTGATTTCTCCTACAATCTTTGACCTAAGTGATGTTTTATGCAAGGTAAATTCGCTTTTCCCCCTTTTAACTTCATAATTATTGTTTCACTGCTTCTTAATGCTTTCAAACAATCATGCCTCCTTTTCCTAAGCAAGGATCCTCTAAATGTCTCCAGTCATTCTTGGGATCTCCTGTGTGTGTTTGTGCTGGGGGTTGTGTGTATTCTGGGACAGTACCCCCGTACAGATGTGAGCCCTAATCCTGCAGCATGACTTTGTAGAACTTTACATTTGAATTGCACTTTGTAAATGAAAGTCATGAGGGGAACTGTGCAGACAGGGCACCCGGCCTAGGAATGGGATTCTACCCTGTTGTCTTTCTTTGGGGAGTAGGTCTTGAGTTTCTGTGTGTGTTTTAAAGATCAGGGTAGAAGTTCTGTGTGTGTTCTGAAAGCAGGGGAGGTACAGTATGGGTTTGTACAGGTAGTGTTAGATGAATGCCGCATGGGATATGAACACATGTAGCCCCTCTGAAGCCTTTTCACAAACTTTTAAAATGTCCGTCTCTTTCTACAGACACAAAGGTCAGATTTGTGTGTGGATGGACTTTAGCTGTATTACACATTTTTCCAGTCAATTGTCAGGTTAATGCACACACACTGCAGATGAAACTTTAATCGCCCCCCACCAAAAAAAAACTTACTGCAAAAATGTTTTGTCCTTCAATCTCTAAAATGAATCTGTTTGCTAATATGTAGTGTGTGCCCACGACTTTCATACGGTGCAGAGCCAAGTATCTTTCATTTATACAATGAGTCCAGGGGGATCCAGGGCAGATTCTTTGTTTGTGAAGGAATTTTTTTCTGTAAAATGTGGGCTGGAAAGAGGAGAGACCTTGAACAAAAGTAGGCTTAGTTTCTCAGCCCCCCCCCCCCCTTATGTTGTTGTAATATCCAGCAACCACAACTGTGCAGTAATGTATTGATCTACTAAAGGATTAAGAGAAGTTGTGGTGCAGTCAGGCAGCAGGGCAGTTAGGTCACATAGCTGTTCCCCTATTTATTCCTAATCTTGACCTGCTTAACCCTCATTTTATAAGTGTCTTACTGTTTTATAGCTACATCACTTTCTACCTATTTTTATGTTTTTACAGAGCAACAAAATGTTGAACTATAACAACAATATTATCAACCCATCAACAACAAATTTCCCTTTAATGGACAGAAAAGCAGTTGGAACACCAGCAATTGTTGGATTTCCAAGGAGGCACTCTGTTACATTGCCCAATGCCAAGTTTAATCAAAATCAGTTCCTAAACAGCCTCAAAATGGAACCTTCCACTGCCATGGGTAACAAGGAGAACAAGTTTCGGGATCGCTCATTCTCTGAGAGTGGGGAGAGGCTTCTCCAAAAGCCTGGGGGACAGGTGAACTCCAGCAGGTACAAGACAGAGTTGTGCCGTCCTTTTGAGGAGAATGGATCCTGTAAGTATGGCGACAAGTGTCAGTTTGCCCATGGCATCCATGAGCTGAGAAGTTTGACCAGGCACCCAAAGTACAAGACTGAGCTGTGCCGCACTTTCCACACCATTGGGTTTTGCCCCTATGGACCAAGGTGCCACTTCATCCACAATGCAGAAGAGAGACGCTTGGTATCCGGACGTGACCAAGGTCATTTCTCTCTGTCCTCTTCCTCTAAGATGGAGAGACCTAGGCTTCAGCACAGCTTTAGTTTTGCTGGCTTCCCCACTACCAATGGGCTGCTGGACAGCCCAACTTCAATCACCCCTCCACCTATTCTTAGCACTGATGACCTGATAAACTCTCCAACCTTGCATGACTGTTCTAGCAACCCTTTCACGTTCTCCAGCCAGGAGCTGGCCAGCTTGTTTGCTCCAAGCATGGGAATGCAGATGCCTCTGAGCAACTCTAATGCCTCTGGATCCCCAACATCCTTTCTCTTTCGCCCCATGTCAGAGTCCCCACAAATGTTTGATTCTCCCCCAAGTCCCCGAGATTCATTATCTGACCAAGAAGGCTATCTGAGCAGTTCCAGCAGTGGCTCAGACTCCCCAACCCTTGACACCACTAAACGTCTTCCTATCTTTAGCAGACTTTCTATCTCTGATGATTAAGCCTGTGATCAGCTGTGCTCAACCCACCTTCCTAGCACAACTGAAACATGAACTGATCTCAAGCAAAGGGGATTGAAGTTTCACCAATGTCTTGCCCTGAATTGTCTTTGGTTCAACCACAGTGCCAAAAAAAGTTTACAAGAATGAACAGTGCCTTTTTTCCCCACAAATATCCCAATATTTGCTGTCTTAAGAGGGCATCACTCTGATCTGCATGAGCAGCAGAGGTACATCAAAAGATGCTACCTCCCTCTAGTGGCCCCTGCTCTTCCAGTCATTCCTAAAGTGCATTTTCTTCTAGCCATTCATTTGGCATCTGCTGGTTTTAAAGGCACCAAGACAACGTTAAAAACATCTTATTACCTATGAACAATCTTCCGTAGCCTTTAGAATGTACAAACCATGGACAGATCTAATATTTGAGGGGGCAAGAATGTTTAGAGACACAGAAGGGCTTTAAAACATACTTTTTTTTTTATTTTTTAATAGATTTTGGTGCTACTCAAACCCTTCCAAACATGAGATTGTTGTGTAGAGGGTGGATTTATTGTATTCATTCCATAAGGAAAAAACCCCTTTCATTGTAAACCTTAGGTTGACATACAGTAGCTTTAATGGTTATGCTAAGAGTACTTGTGTTAGGCTTTCCTTAGGGCACTCACGCCAACTTTTTTTTTTTTTCTCGGTTTTTGATTTTTTTTGTATAACTCAAAACAAAATTGGAGAGCAAGAAATTTTGCTTGTCACTGCACAACAATATAAAAAAAAAAAAAGCTTATTTAACTTATCAAAAAAAAAAACGTATTTATTGCCGAACAATATTCATTTTTGTGTCATATTTATCAGGATGATGAATCCATAGAATATATTCTTTTATGTTTAAATTATGATCTTCCATATTAATCTTAAGATTGTGAAGCCTTCCCTTCCCCCCCCTCCCCTTTTTTTTCCAACAGTTTAATATATTATACTACAATGACATTTTTTTTGTTTTTGTAACTTTACACCTTTTTTTTTGTTTATTTTAAGGAAAAAAAAGATTAAAAAAAAAAGGAAAATTAATTTAAAAAGAATGCAAAAACGGTGTTGCATTATTTATTTTAGACCCCTCCTCCCCTCCATTTTTTTGTTTAGACTGCAAATTGAGTTTAATCTGGTTACTGCCTTTATGTGTGTATGTAAATATATATATTTCTCTAGGCCCTCTTTCATAATTTTGTTTCTGGGCTATAGCAGATAGGCACATTATACTGTAAGACAGTATAGTTTTAATATTTTTGTATAGCTTTGAAGTACAAGGTAATGGATCCTGTACAAGAGTGCCTTTGTTTTCTAAAGACATTCCAAACTGCAGTATATTGTCTTATTCTAGGAGCTGAGTTTTCCCTGTTTAAAGTGAATGAAACTGGCACTAAATAAATGAATGTAATTTGTTTGTTTTTTTTTTTTTTTCCTTTTCTGTTGCCGTTCACAATTGTGTGTGAATTTTATTAAAAAGGAAAAAAAAGCTTTTTTTGTAACGACTGTTTGCAGTTTAAATCCAATAAAACCCCAATTGTTTTTTTTTTCAAATAAAGTGTGTGTTTATTTTCTAAACCATATGAAGTGGCATGTGCTTATGTCGTGAGGGGAGGGGGGAGCCTACAGATGGAGCTGAGCTTTTATAGAAGCATCTGCTGCACATGGCACATCGTTCAAATATGGGGAGAAGTGTGTGCCAGATGCTTCAGTTTAAAGTGTGCTTTAGCTAAGCAAGCATTCCATTCCCTATACCCCCTGTAACAACTGTATATGGTATTTATAAAGTCAGCAATTACAGTACCAAGAAGTGGGGTGGGAGGAGGGCTTGTTGATACCAGGTAAAACCATGTTAACTTTGTTGCCAAAAGGGATTTAAGTTGGACAGATAACCCCAAAGGGTATAAAGAAGAAAAAATCTTGGCTTTCTCTGGTCTTATATATGTGTCCCTTATTAAAGGAGAAGTAAACCCCTACCCTACTAAGACCCTCCTCCCCCACCAGCCGAGCTGCTACCCTGGCAAATGCCCCTAACTTTATACTTGCCCCTCGGTGCAGATTCACGGGATCTGAGTTGGAGGCAGCCATCTTTCTCTGTGCTTTGGCAATGATCGTGATTTTCGGTGCATTTGCAGTTGACGAATAAACTGCTCCAACTGCGCATACGCCGATACGGAAATTACGCCGGGCAAATGCCCCTAACTTTTTACTTGCCCCTCGGTGCAGATTCATGGGATCGGAGTTGGAGGCAGCCATCTTTTTCTTCGGTCTTCTTCTGGCGCTTTTGCAATGATCGTTTTTTTTGTGCATGCGCAGTTGATGAAAACTGCTCCAACAGCGCATGCGCCGATAAGGAAATTACTTCCCGATGAAGATTGAAGAGAAGAAGATGGCGCCTATGAACTCTGATGCTGTTACTCTGCACCAATTGTGGTAAGTGAAAAGTTAGGGGCATTTGCCCGGGGTAGCAGCTAGGCTGGGGGGAGGAGGGAAGGGGGTCTATGTAGGGTAGGGTTTTTTAACAAGGGGTTTACTTCTCCTTTAAAATGTACTTGGGGTACAACTGCCTTGGCACCCTGAAGTGTAGCAGCTACATGTTTAACAGGGGGCTTGGTTCTTAAAAGCCTACAAGGCCCTATACAGCACAGCAATATAACAGGAATACAGTAAAGGTGACATTCTTCCATCAGTTTATTTTTTTCTTTAAGGGGTGGGCGGTGTAAGTGGCAGCCTAGGGGCATCAGTATGAAGGGCGTGCAGTAACATGACAAGCTTTCGGATACATCTTGGAGCTTCTGTGTTTTAAAACATTTTAATGGATGACTGAAAAAAAGTTATGGTTGTGTTTGCATTGTGAACGCCTGTAGGCCTCTTCATCCACCACCCCACTTTTCCGGTTTATGAATGCTCGTAATCCGCTTAAAGTCACAATGATAGATGCTTGAATGTTGTTTAAAGACACACCAACCCAAAGAACATATAAGTACGTTTTCATCCAAAATGCCAAAATAGAGACCCTTCCTTTGCATTTCTGGCTAATAGCCCGGTAAGTTGAGTTTGCTCTTCTTAAAGGAATAGTTCAGTGTGAAAATAAAAACTGTGTAAATAGATAGGCTGTGCAAAATAAAAAATGTTTCTAATATAGTTAGTTAGCCACAAATTTAATATATAAAGGCTGGACTAAACAGATGTCTAATAAAACAGCCAGAATCCAACTTCCTGCTTTTCAGCTCTATAACTCTGAGTTAGTCAGCGACTTGAAGGGGGGCCACATGGGACATTTCTGTTCAGTGAGTTTGTAATTGATCCTCAGCATTCAGCTCAGATTCAAAAGCAACAGATATGACCCATGTGGCCCCCCCTCAAGTCTCTGATTGGTCACTGCCTGGTAACCAGGGCAACCAGCCAGTGTAAACCAAGAGAGCTGATCAGTAGTGCTCTGACTGACATGTTATACATCAAATCACTCCAGCCTTTATACATTACATTTTTGGCTAACTAACTATATTAGAAACATTTTTTATTTTGCACAGCCTATCTATTTACCCAGTTTTTATTTTTACACTGAACAATTCCTTTAATGAGGAGAAATATGGAGCATGAGCACTGCTTTTCTGATCAACTTTCTATAAACATGTAATTAGTGTTTGTGACAGGCCCTAGTGCTGCATTCTTTTCCTGGGGACAGCACCTTCAGTGCAGCTTTAGATATGACACTTGAATCCATTATGCTGGAAGGGAATAGGAGGCATAATGGAGACTTCTGTGGATGAACTTGGAAAGCTCTGCCACAGGCACTTGCCTTTAAGTTTTCTTAAAATACTGCCTATCTGCCAGTTACTGTTGCTTTACAGCAGAAATCCCTATTTCCATACACTGGCCACTAGGTGTCTCCGCTATTTGCACACTGCCAGCTTCAGAGTGGGTTTTTGCAGTAATATATATATATATATATATATACACTTCATGAACTGTTCTACAGGTAAGAGAACCTTTATCGGGAAACCCGTTATCTAAAAGGTTTAAAATTACAGGATAGCCAACTCCCATAGACTTAATTGTATCCAAATTATTTTCTTTTTCTCTGTAATAATAAAGTACTGGTATAGGACCTGTTATACAGAATGCTTGGGACCTATAGCTTTCCGATAATAATGGATCTTTCCTTAATTTGGATCTTCATGCCTTAAGTCTACTAGAAAATCATGTAAACATTAAATAAACTCAATAGGCTGGTTTTGCATTCAATAAGGATTAAGGATTAATAGTTTGGATAGAAAATGGAAGATTTGAGAGAAAATGGGAGAAAAAGAGCAGTGTGTTAAGGAAAGTGGCAGTATGTGAAATATATTACATTTCTGTAGTTTATTTGTAGTTTTAGATAGATGTGGCCTGTTATATCCCAACATGTATGTCCTTATTGAGTACATTGTGGTGAACGGTGTTGGCCTTATTGTCTCTAAGGTGGTGAGTGAAGGAGGCAGTGAGGTTGTTTGTATTTGGGAAGTTCTTTCGCAATTAATGCGCAGGCACAAACACGTGAAGATGATTTGATCGACCGGGTATTTAAACTCTTTCTGAAGATGCGCCCAGCACTTATGCCCCTGTGAGAGCGGCAAAACGCGTTGGGTGGCATAGGTGGACGGTGGGTAACTAGCTCCCACTTGCTCCCCATATAGTTAGGCAGAAATCACTGGGGGCTGATTGGAAGGGAGGGAGTCCGTATTGGATAATTCAGTTAGAATGTATTTGAGCCATTTGAGGCCTCAGTTACACAAACAGTCAAGCTTGACATTTCATGTGAAATATGAAGGTATAGCTCATGTGTGCTCATATGATATCATTCCTTTTCAAATGAATGGAAAAGCCTGCTGGTCACTGGTTGTTTTCTTAAGTGCACGTTCTTCCTCTGAGTCATCAGTCATCTATGTTAGTATGCAAAATCGTTGTTAATGAGAGGGTACTGTAACGTTTACGAGCCTGCAGGTAAAATGGAAGTTTATCTTACACTTACAGTACCTGGCAAGGTTAAGTCTTGAGGTGCTACAGGGAGAGGTAATTCCAAGTATAATCCTTCAAGGAGCTCCTGTTAATCCTATGGATAGGGGTCACTTATACACAGCGCTCAGGGGACAGTCCACAAGTGCCTTTCATCAGGTTTTTGTGCTTTCAGTACAAGTATAAGCTAAACCCAAACACTTACCTGTCATCCTACAAACAATTTTTACTGCCCTAAGAATCACCCTTTCCATATTCCTGGTTTCAAGGTGGATTCCAGACACTTGCACTAGTGCATGATAATGCTGCATTGTCTTTGGTGGTGACGCAATAAAAGATTTGTTCAAGTCTAGTTACTCATAAACACCATCACACTGTATATGTCAGGGGTGTCAAAACTTTTGGCTCCCCGGGCCGCATTGGAAAAAGAAAAATTGTCTGGGGCCACACATGAAATACACAAACAAGTTTGATTTGTAAAAGTAAAGGAAATACACAGAAAAGAACTACAATGCCAGTTGGATAACCAGATGGAGCTATACACTGGAATATGGGACACCTGGATATTAAATAGACTTATTATTATATTATTACTACTAACTGGGCAATGGGCAGAGTCCCCCCTCTTCTTATATCCTTTGCGACATGAAGTTTCCTCGGGAACCAAGCGTTTCAAACTGGGCCGCATTCATATGCATCGTGGGCCGCATGTGGCCCTCAGCCGCAGTTTGGACACCCCTGGTATATGTTCTTACTGGACCTTGAGGAAACTTTGCACCTGTTGTTACCTTTGTCAGATTGAAACATTATTGCGTTTGAAGGAGGTGTCAGTTGATGCCTGGCAGTTTAGTTTGCAACTGCCAGCCATTATGATTACTAACTGAATTTAAGGATTTACCCTGGTGGTCTACGATGGGGACGCCCGACACGTCTTCTTTCTTTGACTCAAATGTGCATACTTAAAGAATAGCTATGCCACTCGCTTCTGGGTTTGAAGCGGCGGCACGGATGATGCCATTGTAATTTGGCATGAGATTATGGCAGGTTGCCCAATGTAAAAGTCTATTCGTAGTTCCTGGGTGCGATTTCTGTGTTTTTATACGTTGTTTCACCCTGCCTGATCCTGACCAAGTCCTGTCTGTACTGACCTCTGCCTTTATTAGACCATTCTTCTGGATTCCGTATTTACGCTGCTTATTGTTATTGACCCGGCCTGTTTTCCAACTACGCTCTTGCTTCCTGAATCTGTACCACTCTGCCAATTTGGTATTGACCCGGCCTGAGATCTTTGTTCTCTATTTCTGTATAACGTGTGGTTCCCTTGGCTGCCCAGAACTCTCTCCCTGGTCCTCTCATAATAAGACTTGGCGGCACCCGAGTAGAGAAGGGCTTCTCCCAAAGTGAAAGATGGTTGTTAAAGGCAGAAGGCTGAGACGTGACCAGGACCTTGGGGTTTGTTCTACCCAAGCCTTATGGTAGATAATCGAATTAACTATACACATTTTAAGCTTCTACATCAGACTGGACCTCCACAATACCTCCTATTCTTCTAGGCTCCTGGCTTTATTGTTATGATCCTGGGTTTGATGCTTCTACATAACTCTTACTTAGGTTTAATGAATAAGATTTAAAAAATGCAAGCACCACAGTTCACCAATGTGTTTTCAACCATTTAAAGATGGATAGTGGCTTTAGACAGAAAATATATTTTATTAAATTGGAGATTCCATCTACCAGCCCAGTTGGAAGCGATATGGTTAAATATATTTTGAGTGCTCCTGCTTTAAATCTGGGAAATGTTTTATTGGCAGAATCCCCTGCTGTTTTTATAGGGCAGTCAGGGAAACGGAGCAGGAGGGATCTGGTCTCGCGTTGAAGGAAGTGAAAAGGAGAGACAAAAACAATGTCTAAAGAAAGAAAAGTAGTCAATGTTTTATTCCTGGGTTTCTCTGCAATAAAAACTGCCCTTTCTGCTAGGCACTGGTTTATAGTGCAGCCATATGCACAACTTCCAATGTAAACACAGGTACATAGTGAACATCATAATATTTGTTATTGTTTCTAAGGATAATGTGGAGAAAGAGAAAGGCATGGCTTATAAAGTCTTCATTAAAAAATGTCACTGGTAAACCTCTTGACTTCAGGGTGGGTGGGGGATATATTTTATGGCTTTCATGTAAAGAAAAACAAAAAAGTTTAACCGCTTAAAAGTAATGATTATACTATTAAAGAATTTTACCTAAATTCAGTCCTGTATATTTATTGTTTTTAAAATGAATATATGCCATATAAAGCTAAATGAGACATGCATTTCTACCGAACAGTATAAAGTAAACTTTAAAAACCAAGGTAGGCTACTAAAAACCTGTGATGAATGATGAAACCAAGTACAATTAGGGGCTTATTTATCAAAGTCCGAATGCCAAAAAGTGGAAAAAAACATTTTTTAGGATTTATTAAACCCATAGGCTGCAAAAAGTCCAAATCCAAAAATCCAGCATCTCAGACCTGCCGAGGTTGTATAGAAGTCAATGGGAGATGGGAAGTTTCTGTTGTGTGCTTCAGAATTAGCCCGAAAATCAGACTATTTTTCAGGCAAAAATCTGAAAAATTTGGCCTTTTCGGGAAGAAGAGTGATTCAGGAAACTCCCCGATCCGATTAAATCGTGTTTGTTTTAATAATAAATAAGCTCCAATTGTGTATTCTAGTTTTGGTCTGAATTTTCTCATTAAAAAAGTCGGATAAATTCGGACTTTGATAAATAAGTAAATAAATAAATAATGTTCATTAAGAAATTTGGGCATTCTATACATCTGAATATTCTCTTTTTACTTGATTGACTAGGCCTTAAGCTGGCCATACACTCGTTGCCAAACGAGCGGATCTCTCCCCGATATGCCCACATTGAGGTGGGCGATATCAGGCTGATCCGATCGTGGGCCCTGAGGCCCAACGATCGGATCATAATGCTGCCAATACAGTCGGTTGGATCACAGGACTACGAACAGATGCGGCTTGGATCCAACGGGATTTTTAACCCTGCCCAATCGATATCTGACCCACTTTCAGCAGAGCCCGTCGGAGGGCCCCACACACGGGCCGATAACATGCCCACTTTTAGCTGCCTGTGTATGGTCACCTTAAGGCTGTAAGATTCTTTATGTGTCTTAAATGAGATGGCATGCCTGACAGATATCTAGCTGATCCCCGGTTGATATTAATCAGTGGGTTTGACAATTCCATCTGGTAAGGAATTCATCCTTCTAGGCCTCTATTATGAGCCAGTTATTATCATTGGGTTGTCAAATAAGTGGATCTTTCCATGTCTGCCCAGCTTAAAGGTGGCCACACACGCACAAATATTATCATATATGGTGGGAGGCGAAGCAACCAATATCGGCAAAATATTGGTCGTGCCCGAACATCCACAAAGAGATACCGCTGAATCATCAGATATAGGTAGAGTTCTATTGTTTCTACCAGTAAATCTGATGATTCAGCTCTTAGTTTTCACTATGAACGTTATCTTTAATGTGACCAATTAGTGTTGCCACCGTTTCTACCGGCCGGTGGTGGGAACAAAAAGGTGCGGTCCGTGATGGAAAAGGGGGCGGGGTTGCACACTGTGCTGCAAAAAGGGCGGAGCAACATGCGCGATGGACAGGAACCTGAAAAAAAGGTAAGTACCGAGCGAATTGGGGGCGGGCCAAAGTAAAATACCGGCCGGGTGGCAACCCTATGACCAGTGTTCACAGGAAAGATCATAACTGTAACTGTAACGTGTATGGCCACGTTTAGGCTTGGGCCAAACCATACGGAATCCTCTGCTCCTCTTCTGGTGCGCTGCCTGCAACCAGAATCATTACCTTCACTTGGATGCAGGCAGACATGGCGGATTTTGGCAATGAAAAGCAAAATTTTAATTTTACTCTGAAATCCGCAGTGCCTGCCTGAACCTGAGTGCCTACAGCACAGTGTGGCCCTAATCTTAGACAGATGGCCACAATAAACAGAACACTTTTCTACCTTGCTCAATTTCGGATACTCAGTTGCTTCCTCAAATTAAAGTATTGGTCTCTCATAACTGCCCCCTTCAAGTGGCCAAAAAATATCCTTTATACAGTAAAATAGTCTAAGCTGCCCAACAACATCTGTGCATACAGGGCCCCTATTAGTAGCTCCCTTAAGAAATGCCACTTCTCTGAACAGTCCTGGGAAAAATAGAGTAATGGGTGCTGAAAATAGAGGGCAGTCAGAGTAGATGTGGTGGTGTCCTGAGGGTATCATGATGCACTAATGTATTTAAAGGGATCCTGTCATCGGAAAACATGTTTTTTTTCAAAACGCATCAGCTAATAGTGCTACTCCAGCAGAATTCTGCACTGAAATCCATTTCTCAAAAGAGCAAACCGATTTTTTTATATTCAATTTTGAAATCTGACATGGGGTTGGATATTTTGTCAATTTTCCAGCTGCCCCTGGTCATGTGACTTGTGCCTGCTCTTTAGGAGAGAAATGCTTTCTGGCAGGCTGCTGTTTTTCCTTCTCAATGTAACTGAATGTGTTTCGATATGTGCGATATGGGTTTTTACTATGGAGTATTGTTCTTAGATCTACCAAGCAGCTGTTATCTTGTGTTAGAGAGCTGTTATCTGGTTACCTTCCCAGTGTTCTTTTGTTTGGCTGCTGGGGGGGGGGAAAGGGAGGGGGTGATATCACTCCAACTTGCAGTACAGCAGTAAAGAGTGATTGAAGTTTATCAGAGCACAAGTCACATGAACAGGGACAGCTGGGAAATTGACAATATGTCTAGCCCCATGTCAGATTTCAAAATTGAATATAAAAAAATCTGTTTGCTCTTTTGAGAAATGGATTTCAGTGCAGAATTCTGCTGGAGCAGCACTATTAACTGATTCATTTTGAAAAAAAATTTTTTCCCATGACAGTATCCCTTTAAAGGAACAGTAACACCAAAGAAATGACAGTGCTTTAAAGTAATTAAAATATAATGTAGTGTTTCCCTGCACTGGTAAAACTGGTGTGTTTCCTTCAGAAACGCTACTATATATGATAAAAATCATTTGTAACCATAAGGGCAGCCATTCAAGCGCAGGTTTCACAGTAGATAACAGATAAGTTCTGAAGAATTCCATTGTATACTACAGAGCTTATCTGTTATCTGCTAAGTAGCCTGTGCTTATTTCTTTATCTTGAGCACGTCTCTCCTCCTCAACTGTCTTGTTGCTATGTACAAAAACTATGGAGATCTTGCTCGCAATTTAGAATCTAAAAGGCTTGAAGGAAGATCTATTGTATAACATTCTCTGGCAGAAGGATTAGTGTGAATAAACGGCGAATAAACAGCATTTGATGATCTGCAGGCTGCATGAAATAGGGCAAATCTGAGAACTCCACCAAAAGGCAGAACAATGATGTGGTTAAAACCCATCATTTGTAAGGTTTGATTTGGTTCAAATATCTTAAACGATATTGGTACTTAATTAATGACTCAGTTGTTGGCTGGTGTCAGTAAATACTGTGGTCAGTTGCCTTCCTGAATCACTTGTGTCTGTTGATTAGTGGGTGGGATATTAGCCAGAAGGGATTAAATAGAAGAGTCATACGATATGGTGTAGGCCACCTGGAGGCATTTCTGCAAACACTTTAATGTACGTATAAGTAGACAGCCCCTCCCTGCAAAGCCCTTAACTTTCTAAGAAAAGCTGGGATGGTGAAAATGTAGCCACGAGCTATATTAGCTGTAAAACATAAACAATATACTGGTTCTGTAGTACAAAGGCCAACCTGTTGGAGATTGTTCATGTGCATTTTATTATTCATTTATAGTCAGACAAGGAAAAGTATAAGAGTAAAGACTCACATATGACTAAGCGGCTTATCCTTTCCTTTGTCTCCAACCCTGAGGAGTATGATA
Source organism: Xenopus petersii (assembly GCA_038501925.1). Taxonomy (NCBI): domain Eukaryota; kingdom Metazoa; phylum Chordata; class Amphibia; order Anura; family Pipidae; genus Xenopus; species Xenopus petersii. The sequence continues at coordinate 13,481,458 of CM076687.1, read as the reverse complement.
CTAAATTCATTCATTCAATGTAGCATTTGCCAAATTGGAGTGCTAATAACAGTGACATCTATCACCCATCGGACCAGTATTGTTTATAGGCCATCAAGCAACACTAGCACATTCACCTAATGAACGGTGAGCTTTGAATGGTGAAAACTGGCTGCATTCTAAAGAAAATCTCTTCCGAATTCGCCCGAAGTTGCCTCACGAGGAAACTTCCGGCAACTTTGGAAAGTGAAGCGATTCAAGTGCCATCCCGCAGGCGATTTAGATTCTAGCTGGCAGGAAGGCAGTTCAGGGAGATTAGTCGCCCAAACAAGAGGCAAAAAAAAGTCTCTGCCTTTAGAGACTAATATTTCCATAGGCAATTGTCCCATCTAACCCCAGCCTGATGAAGTTGACTACAGGTTCTGGACAGGTCTCTAGTTTGGTGTAGTAGTCTGTTTGGGTGGCCTACTGTAAATGTGGACTAACTGTGCAACTAAATCAGAAACTCAAGCCACACATGGCCAGAAGTGATGGGCGAATAAATTCGGCAGGCGAAAATTCGCAGTGATTTTCCGGGTTTTGCCACAGGCGAATAAATATGTGAAACAGAAATTCCGACGCACTTCAGAATAGTCCACGTTATTTGGACGCCCAATTGTTGTGCGTCAACATTATTTGGACACCAAATTGACATTAATTGACACAGGCGTTAAAACTGACGGGGGAGTCAAAATTTGTGTTTTCGCTAATTTTTCACCGTTTCGCGAATTTCGTAGGAAATTCTGAATGGGACAAATTCACCCATCACTGATGGCCAACATATGAGTAATAATACCAGCAAGCATTGTAATGGCAAGACATTTAGACATTTATTCAGATGAACTGGTCTGATGAATGGTGTCGTTTATGGCTGTCACTATCCATTCTCCTGTCCTTAGCTCCACCAACAGAAAACGAGGCCTTATATAAAATAGTATGCGTTGTCTGCTCGCAATATTTACTTATCATTAATACGCAACATCTGCTCTGTTAGAATCTGTGCATTAAAATACTTCTACCTAAATATAATCTGGCAGGTTGCCATTATACGACTAACACAAACCAGACATGGCGCCATTACTAAAAAAGGGAAAATGATGTCAGTCACGGAGCAGAGATTAGGAAGACTGACCTCGAGAGTGAATAAACTTGTATTATTATTATTATTTTTATAACAAAAACAAGTATTTATAAAGAGCTAATATATTCCCCAGTGATGTATAAAAGATTTGTATTTACATCAATTATAAAATTGCATGGCCATGTTTTTTTTGGTTGGTGAACTTTTGATATCACAGCCCATCCTCTGCACAGTGACAATATATGATTTGCATCAGATTATAGATGTCTCACCCTGCCAGACTCACTTCTCTACATTCTTACCCTTTAATCGTAGCCTATATTATCAGCCCCAACCCACTCTATGGGGCAAATTCACTAAAGGACGAATTTTCACCTGCGAAGGCTTCATCACACTTCGCGCCACTTTGCCAGGCGTAAATTTGCTACCACTACGCTAATTCACTAAAAGTTGTATCTTGGCAGCAGAACGCTGGCGAAGTTTCTCTAGCGTTAATTCGTCCGCGTGAGCGAACTTTCGCTGACGTCCATTTCTGCCTAACGAAACATCATTAGTACACTCGCGATTTGGTCAATTTGAATAGGGCGGGTACATATAGGTCATATATATATATGTCTTTATTAGAGATGTTGGTGCAAGTGCTTGAAGTGGCCACCTATTTTTAAAAATGTCCAAGGAAGCAAAATAAAGACAAAAGAGATCCTCTAATGCCCTAGACATGAGCCCACCCTAAAACAAATGTGGCATGACCGCCAGCGCTTTTTATCATTTCAATAACGTTTCAGCATACAGGATATGATGTCACTGACATAAGATTGAGGAGGATGTAGCATCATTTTATCAGTTCGCAAGGTCTAAGGAAACTCTGGAGGAAAGAGGTAAAGTTCTGTAAAATTTGCTCTTTAGTGAATTTGTGGAGTACCGATCGCCAGAGCAAAAATTCACCTGGCGATTGGGCTCGAAACTGCACAATCAACAGTCTCTTTCGCTAGCGAATTGTCCTCTACACCTGTTGGCGATGTCCCTGCGTTTGGGATTTGTGAATTTTTTCTATTGACTGCCACTCCCTCAGTAAATCTGCCCTATGAGTTACAACTGGAAGATTTAGCTTTGGCATGGAATGAAGATTGGGTATAGGAATTTGTCCAAAGTCTCAACCTCAAATTCTACCTCTGTGCTGCACAGCCAGTCTTTGGGACAGATTCCCTAAAGGGAGAAGTGACAAACGCTAGCGAAAATTCGCCAGATTGACGTTGCTCTGGCAAACGGTTGTAACTCCGCAAATTCACTAAGATGTGGATTTTACTGAACGTTACCTCATTCGACAGACTTGCTTTCGCCAGCTCAGACCAGGCGAAGTGCAATGGAAAATTTTTAACATATAAGTCCCAAAGAAACGCTGGAATCTTTTCCTTTTTTCAGAGTGCTAGCCTGCAAGGGTCCGTAAATATTTTTTTGGGTAATCGGGTTCCCCCCTACATTTCCTAACATATGGAACATAAACTATACACTGGGCTCATGTGTAGTGCAATATAACAACTCTATTTTCTTTATTAAGGTTCCCTGGACTTGTGTAATGTTAAGTATTTGCTGCAACATATACGTCCATGTAACTTTATCATTTCCCGCTGTATGCAAATTAGGCAACGTTAGCGCATCTTCAGTTTGATTGGTGAAGTATCGCTAGCAAAATTCGCCAGCGTTCGACGCAACCTCTTACTTTAGGGAATTGCCGTTGTCCTAGCGAATTTACGCCTGGCGAAGTGTTGTGATGGCTGCGAAGCCGTCGCTGGCAAATTTTCACCGCTTAGGGAATTTGCCCCCATGTCTTGTTTCAAGCCCCAGCCTTCCTTCCCACCTTTAGCTCCATTGCCAGATTCTTTCCCTACACTCACTCCAGTCTTTTTAGCAAAAAGTAACATTTAGGAATAATTACTATAAGCAAACAATGGACTCTGGAAACTATTTTCCTAGCTGGGCCCAGTGGACCCCAGTCTTCCAATGGACTTTGTCAGAAGAGACAAGACTGACATGACATAGCGTTGGGATTCAACAATATTCTCAATTGAGGCTTCAGGAGTTAGACAAGTAAACAAGGTCATTTTCTACAGCTGTAAAAAAGATTTGGGGGAACAAAAGGGAAGCGCCTCTCTATAGAAAGGTTGGTGAATGCATATACTTTTCCTACCGGCAGAAATGGTTCAAGTTCATACAATACAGTAATTCAAACATTCTAGTCAAAGAGACAAGGCTATTGTGAGCATGAAATAAGATCGAGTATTATATTCTCCTATTCAGTAAACGGTGTAATGCAGCTGGCCGCTGGTAAATTTTGAGTTTTATTTCCCAGATAACTTGAGGTCTGTGAGAGATGTGCCACTGATGTGCTCAAACATGGCCCTTTATTCTTAGGGTTTGTTGTGTTCTTCACCTCCCTCGGGAGAGAAAGGTGAGTAATCATGAGCTGTACCTCCTCATTGATGAAACAGGACACATAATCCACTGTGCCCTTGTTTGTCAATGCAGTGGCGGCTGGTCTCTGCATGTTTCTACTAAAACCTATGTTTTAATGCATTTTCAGAACCCTACCTTAAAGGGATACTGTCATGGGAAAACATGTTTTCTTTAATGCATCAGTTAATGGTGCTGCTCCAGCAGAATTCGCCACTGAAATCCATTTTTCAAAAGAGCAAACAGATTTTGTTATATTCAATTTTGAAATCTGAGATGGGGCTAGACATATTGTCAGTTTCCCAGCTGCCCCCAGTCATGATAAACTTCAATCATTCTTTACTGCTGTACTGCAAGTTGGAGTGATATCACCCCCTCCCCCCCCCCAGCAGCCAAACAAAAGAACAATGGGAAGGTAACTAGATAGCAGCTCCCTAACACAAGATAACAGCTGCCTGGTAGATCCAAGAAAAGCACTCAATAGTAAAAGCCAAGTCCCACTGAGACTGATTCAGTTACATTAAGTAGGAGAAATTACAGCCTGCCAGAAAATAGTTCTATCCTAAAGTGCAGTCACAAGTCACATGACTGGGGGCAGCTGGGAAACTGACAATATGTCAAGCCCCATGTCAGATTTCAAAATTGAATATAAAAAAATCTGTTTGCTCTTTTAAAAAATGGATTTCAGTGCAGAATTCTGATGGAGCAGCGCTAATAACTGATGTGTTTTTGAAAAAACACGTTTTCCCATGACAGTACCCCTTTAAGAATGAGATGGACAAGCAGGAGTCTATATACTTTTGGTCATACAGTGTTTTTCTTTTTTTTTTAATATGGAATGCTCATGCCAGCCAGGGTCGGTCACCAAACATTTGTGCCTAACCTTGTATGTATTAATGGAAGAATACCTAGTGAAAAGCCCAGAAGAGTAGACGGGCAGCAGAAGACCAACTTGATATTAATATACTTTTAGAACCATCAGACAGCTAAAACCATTCTCCAGGAATTAAATCATATGAGATCATATCAGGTTGTGTATTGCACTGTGTATAAACCAGCTGCTTGTCATATCTTATCCTTATCTTACAGTATAATGTTCTGCTTTTACTCATGTTTTGTCTTTAACTTGTATCTAAAGGATGAGGCATGAGCCAAAGAGGCTGTGGTTCACAAAGGAAGTTATCACCATTTATCTTTTTAGAACATTTCTTGCACCTTTCTGAAACCTTGCAGCTGCATCTTCACAAAAACCCTGTGTTAGAAGGTTATGCTTTAACCATGATACACTGGTCAAACTGACACCCAGTATAATACTGATTAATGGTTGATAAAAACCAACAGGCTCTGATAATTTAGAATTCTTTATTTCTTATTTAAGCTTCTTTTTATGCAGCATGCCAATGTATGCAGAGCTTATATTCCTCCTCTGGGGATTAATAAGTCATTGAAATTCTTTCCACTATAAAGGAAGCTTCAACAATAATAATGCTTATAATAAAACAATGCATGGATAACAGAGGATAGCAGCATAGTGTGATATCTCCATAGTCTAACACAAGCATTCATATTTTTAAGCACCATTGCCTTGCAATCTGGAGAACTTCCTTTTCAACTGAATGTTGGGATCTGGGGAAAGTAGTGCCATATTCATTACCATAGGCAGCGGCAAACAAAACACATTGTGCACCACGGCCCTAAAGCAATAATTGGCCACTAATATAGGAAAACTATAAAGATGAAGACATGTGAGTTATTTAGTCATCAAGCATGGCCATAGCTTGCTCTTGGAAAGATCAGGATTCAACACATTAGTGCTTATGTGGCAGTTAAGGCCTGTGATATAGGGGCAGATGTACTAAAGGGCGAAATGGCTAACGCTAGCGACTTTTCGCCAGAAATCACATCCGCATGGACATCGCCAATTCACTTAGGCTTTAAAAGGCACAGGTGAAAGAGACCGTCGCTAGCGTTCATTCTCACTCTATCGGCAGGCGACTTTTCGCTCTGGCGAATGGTCGTTACGCCACAAATTCAGTAAAGTGTGGATTTTACTGAACGTTACCTCTTTTGACAGATTTGACTTTGCCACCTCAGACCAGTTGAAGTGCTAAAAAGAAGCCAGATCTTCCTCAATCTTCTGTCACTTACATCATATCCCGTGAGCCAAAAATGCATTAAAGGGATACTGTCATGGGAAAAAACATTTTTTTCAAAGTAAACCAGTTAATAGTGCTGTTCCAGCAGAATTCTGCACTGAAATCCATTTCTCAAAAGAGCAAACAGATTTTTTTATATTCAATTTTGAAATCTGACATGGGGCTAGACATTTTGTCAATTTCCCAGCTGCCCCTGGTCATGTGACTTGTGCCTGCACTTTAGGAGAGAAATGATTTCTGGCAGGCTGCTGTTTTTCCTTCTCAATGTAACTGAATGTGTCTCAGTGGGACATGGGTTTTTACTATTGAGTGTTGTTCTTAAGGTGGCCATACACGGATAGATCCGCTCGTTTGGCGATGTCGCCAAACGAGTGGATCTCCCTCCGATATGCCCACCTTCAAGGTGGGCAATATCGGGCAGATCCGATCGTGGGCCCTAGGGCCCAACGATCGGATCCTAGCTCTCACAAACGGGCGGTCGGATCGCGGGACCGCATCAACGAACAGATGCGGCCGCGATCCGACGGGATTTTTAACCCCATCCGATCGAGATCTGGCCGACTTTCGGCCAGATCTCGATCGGGGAAGCCCGTCGGGGGCCCCCATACACGGGCCAATAAGCTGCCGACACGGTCTGTCGGCAGCTTTTATCGGCCCGTGTATGGCCACCTTGAGATCTACCAGGCAGCTGTTATCTTGTGTAAAGGTGGCCATACACGGATAGATCCGCTCGTTTGGCGATGTCGCCAAACGAGCGGATCTCCCTCCGATATGCCCACCTTCAAGGTGGGCAATATCGGGCAGATCCGATCGTGGGCCCTAGGGCCCAACGATCGGATCCTAGCTCTCACAAATGGGCGGTCGGATCGCGGGACCGCATCAACGAACAGATGCGGCCGCGATCCGACGGGATTTTTAACCCCATCCGATCGAGATCTGGCCGACTTTATATTCGATATCACTCCAACTTGCAGTACAGCAGTAAAGAGTGACTGAAGTTTATTAGAGTACAAATCACATGACTTGGGGCAGCTGGGAAATTGACAATATGTCTAGCCCCATGTCAGATTTCAAAATTGAATATAAAAAAAAATTGTTTGCTCTTTTGAGAAATGGATTTCAGTGCAGAATTCTGCTGGAGCAGCACTATTAACTGATTCATTTTGAAAAAGAAATTTTTTCCCATGACAGTATCCCTTTAAAGTTCAAAAAAACGCTGGCGACTTTTCCTTTTTTTAAGCGGGATTGCCTGCAAAAGTCCTTATGAACTTTTTTTTTTGGGTAACCGGTTTTCTCCAGACATTTCATAACATATGGAACATTCATTTTACAGTGGGCTCATGTGTAGGGCATTATATTAACTCTCTTGTCTTTATTAAGGTTCCCTGGACATTTGCAAGAAAAAGTGGTAACTTCAAGCATTTGCACCAACATTTATAATAAAGACGTCCATACAACTTTAAATTACCCGCCGTATGCAAATTGACCTAAGCGCAAGAGCACTAGTGAATTTTCGCTAGGCACAAACGATCGCTAGCGCATCTTCGCTATGCTCGCACTGCCGAAGTAATGCTAGCGAAAAGTCACCAGCATTTGGGCCCAACGTCGCATATTAGTGAATTTGCGTAGTGGTAGCGAATTTGCGCCTGGTGAAGTGGTGCGATGTGTGCAAAGCGGTCGCTAACGACAATTGGCCCTTTAGTGAATCTGCCCAATAGAGTAATTATTGATGCCTAATCTTTGCTGCATTGACCAGAGCTACACTTTAGTGGAAATGCATGGGAAATCTAGTTTACTTATGAGGTTGGCAATGATATTCACACTGGCCTGTACAGTCTTTGTCCCTTTCAATGACAGTCAAAGCGCAATAGATCAGGGTGTTAAGTTTCCATGTTCATTTAACGGTGGCAGTCCATATTTATAGTTTGTTCTAGTATTCTGAACCTGTAATATGTCTTATGCCTTATTGTGCTTATAACAACTACAGGACAGTTTTAGGCGTACTTTTAGTTTTTCTTTCTTTGTGTCGATATTATTGTTTTGATGATGGTGCCTGTCGTTTCTATGTCTGCACTCTACAAAAAAAAAAACATGTTCGACTGGTTTGTGTCACACCGTGAATGACTTCAGGCCTTTTCAACCAGCAGTTGTGCAGGATTATAACACAATGGTATGACTTTCAATAAGGCTCGGTAGGAGGTATAGAGAAATGTTTACCATTTATTGTAAAATATAAGGACATTGAAAGTTACTAAGGAGTTCCATGGCCATGCAAAGGTATAAGCTGCTTGAGCAGGGTCGGATGGGACCTGTGGGCCCCAGTGATCCAGACAGGCCCGGACTGGCAATCTGTAGGTTCTGGCAAATGCCAGAGGGGCTGCTGTAAGATGCTATAGACAGTCACTATCCATTGAGCTGCTGACGGGCTGTTTGGGCCTCTGTGAACTTGAAATGCCAGGGTCTATTTTGATTCCCAGTCCAGACCTGGATCCAGACCCTCTCCCTGGTCCAGAAACCCTGGTTGCTTCCCCCTGACCGCCCCACATGTGCCTGATTGTAGCTGCAAGAAAGAATAAGGTACAAGTGGGGGTCGCAATTAGGGTTGGAGGTCCAGGGGGTGTGCGGGCTGCTGAGGGGCAGCCCCAGTGGGCCCCAGACCCCCCAATCCAACTTGAGAAACAGTTTTTATATAGTAAGTTGTGACCTACTGTATGTTAGAGTAGGGGCTACATTATTTCTTGGAATCATGGGACAATAATTACATGACTAAGCACCATTTATTACTGACATCACTGACATCACTAAGCATTGTTTATACAGTGAATAAAGTACCCTTTATTGTAAAATATAAATATAAGTCACTGAGAAATTCCAGGACCATACATATAAAAGCACAAGGCCGAAGGTCATGGAACTCTGAGGTTACCTCTCATGCTCATATTTTCCAACAAGCGGTACTTTATTTATTATAATACATACGTTTTAGTGAGTCATGTGACAAAAATGACATCGCTATTCTCCGTTTATAACCGATGACATCACTAAGAGCCATTTATAAGGATATCATTTACAGGATATTCAAAGCTGTTGTGTATTATAAGAATATATGGACTATTTAAGCAGAAGACATCTGCTTTGCGGCAGAAGACGTTTACATTTTTATAATTCCTGCATTGTCTCTGTACCCAGTGTCGGACTGGGATGCCAGGGGCCCACCAGAAAGCCTTAGACCTTGGGCCCACCAGAAAACCTAAAACCGTGAGCCCACCAGAAAACCTTAAACAGTGGATGTTTCCAAACTATTATTCCTCCTCTACTCACTCAACCTCTTTATTCTCCTAGTATCTTATATTTACTTACAATATTCTCCCATTATTAAGCATTTTTACCCATAAAGAAATAGGGAATGACCATGAAATAGGTAAAATGTTTAGAAACAAGAGGGCCCACTAACACCTTGGCCCACCGGGAGTTTTCCTGGTATCCCAGTGGACCAGTCCGACACTGTCTGTACCCATTGTGGGCAATGAGTATTGAATCCCATGTTCGCTTCTTTCTCTATAAGGCAGAGGTCCCCAACCTTTTTCACCCATGAGCAACATTCAGACATAAAAAGAGTTGAGGCGCAAAACAAGCATTAGAAATATTTCTGGGTGGTGCCAATTAAGGGCTGTGATTGGCTATTGGTAGCCCCTATGTGGACTGTCAACCTACACTGAGACTCTGTTTGGCAGTGCACCTGCTTTTTATGCAACCAAAATGTACCTCAAAGCCTGGAATTCAAAAATAATCACCTGCTTTGAGACCACTGGGAGCAACATCCAAGGGGTTGGAGAGTAACATGTTGCTCACGAGCTACTGGTTGGGGATCACTGCTATAAGGGCTCAGATTCAGGGAGATTAGTCGCCCGGTGACCAATCTCCTCTTCTTCGGGGCGACTAATTTCCCCAAACTGCCTCTCGCCGGCTAGAATCTAAATCGATGGCGGGATGGCACTCGGAAAGTTTTGTTTTCCGAAGTTTCCTTGTGAGGCAACTTCGGGCGACTTCGAAAAACAAAGCATTCTGAATACCATCCCACAGGAGATTAACATTCTAGCCGGCGGGAGGCAGTTCGGGGAGATTTTTCACCCCGAAGAAGAGGAGATTGGTCGCCCTGAATCTGAGTGTGTGCCCTGATCCTTATAGTGCTAGTGTTAGTAGAACAACATATCAACATTTCTTCAACATTTGCGTCTCCTGCTACCTATACCGAGACATGAGCCTGGGGAGATAATCATAAGATTTCTTGCAGAGGAAAGAACCGAATGTACCAGTCTCCAATAGATGATCTTATCATGGGGTGAAAGTCAAAGTGCCAAACTCAACATAAATAGAATCTATATCATCTTGGAAGCTGTAAATTTCTCATTTACAGGGTAATGCCATTTTCATTTGATAAGATATATTTAAACCCTAATGTGCTCGGTGCACCATATCTTTGAAGGCATCTATGGCAACAGGATGAAGAAACGAAGCTCAAAACCTCACTCTCACTCACAGCGGAAATGCCTCAATGAAGCGTTCAGCTATGAAGCTGCAAAAAATGAGCTCATGATTTATGCTCTGTACTATATTTTTTACCCAGTGATTAAGTATATTTAAAAAAAAAAGCAAGACTGTTAGGGTCATGGAGGCCTGGTATAATGCCAGAGCGGAACATTTCTCAAATTCTCTACCCGCTGCATATTCTCTTTTTTTCCCTACCAGCCATGCTGATATCCTCCTTTCTTGTGTTTTTTTACCCTTGACTTACAGCAAAATAAAACGTGAATCATGTGGTGCAGGGCCAATAAGCCTTGTGGTAAGTCCTGTTATCTGTTATATGTAATGGTAATGTAGCGGTGAAGTAAACATGTTGCAAAACAAACACGATGAGTAATGGAGAAGAGGAAGTTCAATATATTTATTAAGCGATGCCGGTCCTTCACTATAAATGTATAGGGAACAACTGATGCAAGAATGAACTAAATATAAATGTACAATTGTTACATTATTTATAGCCTATAGCATGCTATCAGACTCTTGGTTCCATTGTGCATTAGTTAAAGGAGCAATAACACAAAAAAATTAAAGGAGAACAAAGCCTAAAAATTAAAATGGCTGCAAATGTTATATTTTATATAGTGAACTTATTGCACCAGCCTAAAGTTTCAGCTTGTCAGTAGCAGCAATGATCCAGGACTTCAAACTTGTCACAGGGGGTCACCATCTTGGAAAGTGACACTCACATGCTCAGTGGGTTCTGATTGGCTGTTGAGAAGCTAAGCTTAGGGCTCGTCACTAATTATCCAGCAGAAAATGAGCTTCCCCTGTAATATAAGATGATGCTACAGGTTTGCTGATTATTAAATTCTGATGCTAATTGCACTGGTTGCTGTGCTGCCATGTAGTAATTATCTGTATTAATTACTAATCAGCCTTATATTGTGACATTTCTATTCTATGTGTACTGTATATTGTGAGTGGGTCCCTAAGCTCAGTAAGTGACAGCAGCACAGAGCAGGTGCAGTGAATCAGCAGAAAAGAAGATGGGGAGCTACTGGGGCATCTTTGGATACACAGATCTTTACTACTAAAGGGCTGTCGTTGCCTTGGGCTGGTACCGAAGCCCAAAACATAATATACAACATATTTAGCTACTTCTTTAGTTAAGCTTTAGTTCTCCTTTAAAGTTTATCAAAGTAATTATAATATAATTGTTTGCTGCTCTACAGTGTGTTTCCTTCAGGTAGACTACTATGGTTTATATCAGTGATCCCCAACCAGTGGTTTGTTTGCTTACCAACCCCTTGGATGTTGTTCCCAGTCGTTACAGAGCAGGCGCTTATTTTAGAATTCCAGGCTTGGAGACAAGTTCTGGTTGCATAAAACCAAAGGTACTGCCAAACAGAGCCTCCTGTAGGCTGCCAGTCCACATAGGGGCTACCAAATAGCCAATCACAGTCCTTATTTTGAACCACCCTGGAAACTTTTTCATTCTTGAGTTTCTCCCCAACTATTTTTACATGTGAATTTGGCTCACAGGTAAAACAAGGTTGGGGATCTCTGGTTTCTATAAACAAGATGTTGTGTAACCATGGGGGCAGCCATTCAGGCTGGAAAAGGGCATAGGGTACATAGAGATAACAGATAAGCCTGGGGAACTTCTATTCTATTCTACAGAGCTTATCTGTTATCTGCTATCTACCTTATGTCCTTTTCCAGCCTGAATGGCTGCCCCCATGGCTACACAGCAGCTTGATTATAGAAACTTGTAGTAGTGTTTCTGAAACAAAAAAAGAACATTTACCAGTGCAGTGCCGGATTGCATTATACTTTCTGTACTTTGATATGCTTTCATTTGTTACTGTTCCTTTAATATACCAGCTGGTTGCTATGGGATAGTGTTTAGGAGGTCAAAGGGCATTTTTAATAATGACAGAGGCAGAAGTGCTTTAGCACTAAGTGGTGCAAAATTGTCCTAACAGGCCTGGATTTCAGGCTTCCTAGTGCCAGGCGGGTTTGCGAGCTCACCACCTTCCCCACGCATGCGCAGGAGCTCGATCGCTTGCATGCGCAGGAACACTTGGGGATTACAGTGCTACGTAATATGTTGGCGCTATATAAATACATGTTAATAATAATAATAATAATTCCCCATTGCTCCTTAGGTTGCGGCCGAGAGGCATGCCGCCCCTACGATTGAGCTGTCTTAGGCCCGGGGCCATTGTGGCCTTGCCACAAATCTGGGCCTGGGGCCTAACCGTGAAGGACTTGTCCCTCTATCTTTGTGAGGTGCAGCCTGGATTAAAATGTTTATTTGGGTGCAAGTACAGTAAATACAAGGCTCTTTTTACACTCCCAGTTTGCAGATCTGAATAATGCAAAATGTAGGGGGCATTTCAGTGACTGTCCATGTGCCACAGACCTATAGTCCCCTCTATATGGGGCTTTGCTTTGTTTTAAAGCAATATACAGTACAGCTTGTGCACAGTTGTTCTCTCTACAAACTACATGTGGTGCCTCCTCCAGACCAGACAGCTTGCACAATATACTTCTGTACATATGTGTCAGTATTGACATCACTCCCTCTAATGGTAGGTATTTGACTCCCCTTGCAAAAGTTACATGGAGCACTCCCAAGGAACACATGCAAGAATAATAGACAAACTTTCTCTTTTAATTGTTGAATATTACTGAACTAGACTATTTTATAGTTGATTTGAATGGGCCGTCCTAATGTGGATCAAGAAGTATCAGTTTCAGATTTTTGCCATCTTTATGGTCACAAAAAACATAACTATTTCCTAATTAATAGGCACAAAATTTGTTCAGCACAAGCCCTTTTCTTTGAATTCATGTTATATGGGGGTATAGTGCCCCTTTAATCAGCACACATTCATAATACCGTTTCTAAGCTCATTTAAGATATACTGGAAGGAATGTAAAAAATGGCAAGATGAAAGCAGCTGATGTGCCCTGGGCATAGAAAAAAAAGGTGTTAATCTTAACTCCCAAGAGTCGCCACAATTTGCCTTCCCCATTAGATGGGAGGCTGCTCCCTTAATAACATAGCTCACAGGCAGATGCAAACAGATGTAGCTCTGTAAATAGTTAGAGTCGGATACAAATTTTCCTACACTATAATTAAAACCTATTGGGCTACTTTGATGCTGTGAGTCAGACTTGTCTTGTAAAATGCCCTTAGTGGCCAATCAGTTTCCACTCTGGGCTTTAGCTGTGAAATATATAAGTACCTATAAGAATCACAGATAAGTATGTGCAGGAGATATTTGCACTTAAGGGCAGAGACACACGGGAAGATTCGGGGAGATTTAGTCACCCGACGACTAATCGCCTCTTCTTGGGGCGACTAATCTCCCCAAAAAGCCTTCCCACCGGCTACTCGTCAGGCAACTTCGGACGACTTTGGAAAACAAAGCTTTTCGAGTGCCGAATTAGATTCTAGCTGGTGGGAAGGCAGTTCGGAGAGATTAGTTGCCCGAAGATGAGGCGATTTGTCGTCGGGCGGATAAATCTCCTTGAATCTCCACGTGTGTCTCTGCCCTTAGAGACTAATATTTCCATGGGCAATTGTCCCATCTAACCCCAGTCTAAAAGCCCCCATACACGGGCCGAGTCAGCAGCTTATTGGCCCGTGTGTGGGGCCATCCAACGGGCTTCCCAGAGCGATTTCTGTCTGAAAATTGGGCAAATCTATATCAGGCAGGTTAAAAAAATCCCATCAGATCGCGGCCACATTTGTGCGTGTATGCGATCCTGCGATCTGACTGCCCATTTTGGATACATTGTGATCCAATCGTTGGGCCCTAGGGACCACGATCGGATCAGCACGATATCGCACACTTCAATATGGGGAGATCCGCTCATTTGGTGACATCGCCAAACAAGCATTTATGGTCACCTTAATGAAGGTGACTACAGAATTAGATTCTAGCCGGCGGGAAGGCTTTTCGGGGGGAGATTAGTTGCCCGAAGAAGAGAGGTTTAGTTGCTGGGCAAATTAATCTCCACGAAGTGTCTCTGCCCTTAAAGTCAGTATCTTATTGGTGGAGAAACCAAAAGAACAAATTGACTTTAGGAATGCCAGGCCTAGGGATAAAGATATTTACATTTAACCTACAATTAAACTCTACTGGCTCACCCATCATTATGTGCTTTTAGTAGTAGGTTTAAACACTCCCTTTTAATGTTAAGGAAAGATCCAGTGTTGCCCCATTTATAGAAAAATCATGCTAAGGGCTACAGAGGGTTTTAATTGGCAACAACAGCCTGCTAAGGCCTACTCCTAGTAATTGCATATGCTGACTGTAGCTCTTTTTTTTTTAAATTTTTATTTATCGTGTACTGCCTCTTTAAACCTTCGACTTAGACCATTCACCATCTAAAATCTGCTGAATTGCTGTTTTAGCCTATGGGGATCTCCTAAAACCTATTTGGAGTCAATTGTGGACTTTGAAAAGTCTACGTTTTTTTTTTTTTTTTTTAAATACTTTGAATCGAATTCGATCAAATACGATCTTACTTCAATTCGAAACAATCAAATACAGTCTTTTCACCCCCAAAAAAAAATGTTGATTTTTTTAAAATAAATTTCGGTTGGTCTTTTTTTATTCGAATTTCTAATTTATGGAAGTTTAAAAAAAAACTCCCATTATTTCGAAATTCGACCCTTGATAAATCTGCCCCTAAATGTATCAATTTAGAACAGTTAAAGAGTCGGCGACCCCCCTCCCAGAGCTGCTTTAGAAGGTGAAAAATGAAACTATAAACTTCAATGTTAGAAAAACAGTCACACATAGAAAATGGAAAGTGATTGAAAAAGTCTTTATTTCTGGTGCATTATCGGCAGTACTGAAAACTGGAAAAAAGTGTTTGAAGGTGAAGGTGTAAAATTAGATAAATAGAAAAACAGGATTTGTTGTATGACTTGTGATTTATCATTTTTCAGTGCAGAGACTAGTGATGGGCAAATAAATTCGCCTGGTGCAAATTAGTGGTGAATTTCTGCGTTTTGACGCCGGCTAATAAATTCATGAAACTCCAGCGAAAATTCGTGGGCGTCAAAAAAATTTTGGACGCCCATTGACATCAAAATTGATGTGAGCAACTTTATTAATCTGGCAAATTTTATAAAATGAACATGGTAATTAGGAGGTGTGGCCACAAAAATGGGTGTGGCCCCTCTTTCTGTTTCCAAAATGGAGTCGTGCCCAGTCTGAAATGTAGGAAGTTCTGTAGAAGTCTGGCTATTTGGCCACTGGCTGAATAGTCTTCACATGTTAATTCACTGTCATTTCGCAAATTTTGCAGGAAATTCGCACATTTTTCGCCAAATCGAAATGGGAGAAATTCGCCCATCACTGGCAGAGATGTTTCTTTTAGCCAAAAGTGTCAGACTGGGCTGGCGGGACACCGGGAAAAAACCCGGTGGGCCCCCGGCTCATGTGGGCCCCGCCGGCCCAGGTCCGTACCCACATCTGCCCTTAATGCCTCGACCCCCTTTGTTGGAGGTCAAAAAAAAAGTTTGTGCGGACTCTGTGACTGCGGCGCTCGCATGCATACAAACGCGGCACCGCGCATGCGCACAGATGCAGTGTGCACCAGCGCGGCAGGGTTGAGGACGGAGTGGGGCCCTGGAGCAGTAGCCCCAGTGGGCCCTGGGCCCCCCAGTCCGACCCTGGCTTAGAACACTACTTTAGGGGTGTCATTTATTACACTGGAATTCTGGGGAGAAGCAATTTGCTCTGCAATCGTATGTTGTGTTTTAGTAACATGGGTAAAAGCTCTGTATTTTAGAGCTGTGAAGTGTTAATGCCAAAACATCAGTCTGGTGTTACTCGACATTTGTTGTTATGATAGAACTGGATGCAAGAATTTGAAATGGCTTCATTCCACTCTATTTACTTTCTGTCACAATAACAATTGCTGTTTTTATAAGCCTTTGTCTAACTAGGACATGTTGATGTGATTTCTTTTGCATTTGTTTAAAGCAACAGGACATTTAATTAACATGTGAAGAGTAAAGTGTCACAGACATTCAGCCAGTGGCCAAACAGCCAGACTCCTACAGGACTTCCCACGTTTTAACTCCATACCTCCCAACAGTTTGGAAACAGAAAGATGGACAAGATTAGCCGCGCGGCGAACATTTTTGACCACGCCCATTTTTGTGGCCACACCTCTTAATTACCATGTGCATTTGACCAAATTTGGCAGATGAATAAAATTTGAACATATTTCTGAGGTTTTTGTGTGTTATTACAGTTTTGCTCATGAAGGTGAATTTCCCTTTAAGATGCAAATCAGTTTCCCCAAGAGAACCTGCTTAATTTTAACTGTTACAAAATGATCTAAGTATCTATACTGGGCTCTCTGCCAAAAGCCAATTAAGTTAGAAACTTTGTATCTTTTTCTGGCTGTTCAGAGCAGGAGATCACAGAGAAAGGGGCAAATTCACTGAGCTCCAAATATTCGCCACTGACAAAATTTACCAGGACAACGCTAATTCACTAAAATGCGAAGTTGTGTTCAGGGCACCGAACGATATTGAAGTTGTGCTAGCATTGCCTAATTTGCATACGGCAAAAATTTTTGGCGAAATGAAACTGGTCAAATTCACCAACGCCCATTAAAGTCTGTGTGTTATGTGGGTCACCCACATAACACAGAAACCCCTTATATCCATCACAGTTACCTGTTTCTTCAAAAAGTATGAATAAATGCCATTTCCTATGCTGAAATCCAGATGTTTAACAGTTCTTCTTTCTGCAGCATTTGAAATCCTGGCAGGGAAGGAGGGACTAAACGCTGATGTTACAATTTGTTTCAACTACTCCACAGCTTACAGACAGCATGCAGGAACTACATAACCCACAATGCATTGCACTGTGATGTTCCTTTCCTTATTGGAATCATGTGTGCAGGGAATTGTGGGGTTTGGAGGATGCAGGCTGAGAACAGATGGCTGTTGATACAATGTAACAGTAGTCAGACAGCTCAGCAAAGTAGTCAGAAAGATCAGCAGGAGAGCAGGGGACTAGGCTTAGGGAACTATTCCAAACCATTAAAAATCATGAAAAGTCTACATATTTTTTAATTGATATATATTGCAAAGTTGCTTGAAATTATGTTTAATTTCCAAAAAGCTTAAGTTGTGTTTTTGTAGAGTTCCCCTTCACCAAAAAGGATTGTTTTGTCCTTATTGCCCATGTGACTATGACCTTGTCTGTAACAGAAGTGCATTTACGGCTCTTTGCTTATCAGAGGGATTCTGAGAGATGTAGTTTTACAAGAGGTTGACCTGGATACTTAAAGCATGACACAATTATTTAAACAATGTCAAGCAAACTTTTTACATTTTGACATCTTGATGCCGAGAGCAAATGTCCTGTCTGCCCTACCTTTAAAATGAAGCACGTTTTAAAATGTGAGAATTATTAATATGTAAAGTATTTTGAAAATATGCATTTGAGAAATGTAAAATGAATTCTGTGTGGGCTCTTGGCACCATTTTTTGGGGGGAGCAGAATGCTGCCCCTGGCATTGTATTGTGTGTCTATTATTATTATTGATGTATAAGTTTCACTGTGTTTTCTTAGCACTGTATGCAACACAGGGTTAAAATGAAATAACCCAACAAGGGATGCGGGAAGACTAAGGAGGTGAAATGGCCAATCATATTGAGTATCCAGCCTGCAGCTCACCTCCTGCCAAAGAGTAATGGAAGTTCAGGAATAGCTGGAGGGCTACTGATTGAACATTCCTGCTATATAAATATATATTCTAACATTTTTCTCATAGAAGCCCTTCTGGTGCCAGGGCCTAGGTAAGTGTCTCATCTCTGCATGGTCCTTAAACCAGCCCTGACTATAACGTGAGAAGGAAGGCGTGAGACAAGCCGAGCAACAGAAATATAAAAGGCAAGAGGGGTAAATTATGAGGACTACATATTCACGAGAGGAGTGAAACTATGGTTGCCACCTGTCCAGTTTTGACCTGGACAACCCTGTCTTCTTAATATGGAAATCCCAGCAGGATTTCCTGAGATTGTTATGTTAATTGTCCAATCGACCCCCCCATGAGGTCATCGTCCCGCTGCTCAGCATCAGTGATTCACCCCTCAACGGCATCAACCCCAATGGGGAAAGGTGGCAACCCTAGATGCACCATCAATACCCTTAGTGCTTATTCAATGAGTACTTGCACCAAGCAACTCTGTATTCATGTGGAAAGTGTAGTGCTTGTGGGGATAATGATGGGTCAGGGTGCAAATTGCAAAAAACATGGAAGCTTGTACAGGGTCGGACTGGGCCGGTGGGATAACGGGAAAAAACCCGGAGGGCCACGGCTCTCGTGGGCCCCGTCGGACCAGACCTGCTTCCTGTTACCACTGCCCTGAGACCACTTCTCCTGGTCCTGGTCCAGGGTTGCCAGGTCTAGTTTTCAAAAACAGCCAAAATCAGCTACAGAACCAGTCCAAAACCAGTCACAAAAAAAGCACAATATGTGCAAAGATAAAGAAATAAATATATGTGAAAACACGCCTTTTTCAAATTTTCACTGAATAAAATGGGACATATACGCCCGTCACCTGTCGTAACCACAGAGGGGGGCCCAGGAGGTATTGGGGCCCCATAACACCCTAATACATATACAAATTCAATAAATATTGGAAAAAACAGTTCAACCAATAGACCTTTTGGTGGCCAGTAGATTTTTGCCCCAAAATTGTCTGAAATTGAGAAAAGTCACCAGAAAACGCAAGAATGCTTAAGAGGGACGGGAGACTGGGGTACAGTGCACAAAATCTTGTAACTCCCGACTTCTACACAAGTCAGTCCCATTGCATGCTGGGTATTGTAGTCTTACATTCAACTTACATTAAACTTGGCAGTCGGCAAATTGTTAAACAGAAACTACATTACCCAACATGCATTAGGAGAGACAGGCTCGGCACATTAGGGCAACAGAAACTTTGGCTGGTTTCCGAAGTTCAAACCAGCAAAAGGCCCAAAAAGTAGCCCAAATCCGTACCTTGGCTAGTTTGTACTTTCAAAACCTGCCTGGGCTTTAAATTAGTAGCCCAATTTGCCTGGAAAACCGTCAACCTGGGTTTGGTTCTTGATTGGGAATAATGAGGATAAGGATTATCTGCTCGTTGGAGCGCCCATGTAAATCACTTGCGGTACAAGCGAGCGAGCACTGGCAGGGGTCCCAGAATGGGCTTTGTAGCATGAGCAGGGGTCGGAGGGGGAAAAGCAGCCCCGGTGTACCCCCTGAGCTTGCATATGTAACAATGTTGCATGTGGAAAAACAACATAGTGCATTCAGGCGGTATTGGCAATTTCTACAATTTCTACAGTGTTTTTCCACTGGTGGAGAAAAAAATTGGTCACGAATAAGGAAATGACCAGGGCTCCGATGATTAAGGCTTATAAAAGCCATTATAGTTATCAGCACAACTAGTTTTCCTAAGGAGTAAACCGGCCTTTGTCAATATTACCCATAATCTCAAGTGTTTCATTCTCTTCCTCCAAAATAAATATGTTCTTCCCAACATAACAATCACATCTATTATACATGATCTGGAAAGGAAACAAGATAAAGCTCATACCTGCTGCTACAAGTTCTGTTTTGAAATCACTCAATTTTGGCTTCTGTATTGTTGGCTGATCCGATTGATATTTTCTCCAATCAGTGTCCCATTATTAAGAGTGGTGCCAACAAAGCAGTTAAGTGGCCTGATCAAGAAAACAAAGGCATAAATATGCTGGCGGCCTTAAAGGAGAAGTAAAGCAGGATGTAATGATTATGCCGTGATTCACCCAGAAAATGCCCTTTGACTCATGAAGACCTGGACGGATTCCTTAGTTAACATTGTACCTCAACCACGTTGCCTTTTAAAGGAGAACTAAAGCTTAACTAAACAAGTAGCTAGAAATGTTGTACATGATGTTTTGGGCTTCTGTACCAGCCCAAGACAACCACAGCCCTTTAGCAGTAAAGATCTGTGTCTCCAAAGATGCCCCAGTAGCTCCCCATCTTCTTTTCTGCTGATTCACTGCACATGCTCTGTGCTGCTGTCACTTACTGAGTTTAGGGACCCACTCACAATATACAGTACACATAGAATAGAAATGTCACAATATAAGGCTGGCTAGGAATGAATACATATTATATATAGTATTGATGGGCGAATGTCTTCACCAGCCATGGATTCACAGTGAAATTCCAAATTTCACCATGTGCAAATTCTTTTAGCGAAACTGCAGCTGAAAATTTGGTGGGAAAACGCCCATAAGAAAAAACGTCCATTAACTTTAAGGGCTTTAGCACACAGGCAGATTTGGGGAGATTAAATCACTTGGCGACTAATCGCCTCTTCTTCGGGGCGACAATCTCCCCGAACTGCGGTTTGCAAATTTTTTCAACGTTTCGCAAATTTTTCGGCGAAGTGAAACAGGACAGATTCACTCATCATTAATACAGATAATTACTACATGGCAGCACAGAAACCAGTGCAATTAGCATCAGAATTTAATAATCAGCAAACCTGTAGCATCAGCTTATATTACAGGGGAAGCTCATTTTCTGCTGGATAATTAGTGATGAGCCCTAAGCTTAGCTTCTCAACAGCCAATCAGAGCCCACTGAGCATGTGAGTGTCACAGACACTTTCCAAGATGGTGACCCCCTGTGACAAGTTTGAAGTCCTGGATCATTGCTGCTATTGACAAGCTGAAACTTTAGCCTCGTGCAATAAGTTCACTATATAAATCAGGAGTCGGATCTGTCATGGGCGTCAAAAATATTTTGATGCTGGCGTCAAAATTCGCTCTTTGCCGTTTTTTCCGGCACAGCGAAATAGGAGAAATTCGCCATCACTAGAAAAGACTCAATAAAATCATGAAAAAAATCAGAATCTTGCAATTTTTTCCAATTTGACACCCGAAAACTGGATGGATTATTGTTCGAAAAGCTCTGATTCTTTAGATTATTGTACGAAACCCAGCGCAGATGAGGATATCTTCAGTTTGTAAACGGGACATCTACTATTGACTTCTACAGGAACTCAGCAGATTTGAGATGGAGTATTTTTTATTCTGATTTTTAGCAGCCCCAGGGGTTTAATAAATCTCGAAAAATTGGGGTTTTCCCCTATAAAACTCTCACCATAAAATTTGGACTTTAGTAAATAATCCCTCTGTATGTTTAAATGATTTTTTAGCAGACTTAAGGTATGGAGATCCAAATTATGAAAAGATCTCTTATGCGGAAACCCTCAAGTCCCTAGCTATATTCTGGATAACAGATCTCATACAGAGGGGGTCTACAGGCCCATCAGATGATGACATCAACAAGCCAATGGGGTCCTCAATAAACAGGAATATCAAACCTGCCCAAATGATATCTGGACAATTTTTGGCAGATAATAGTAGGACAGACCCGTCAGAGCGTTTTTATTGACTTTTATATGGCCACCTTAAAGTGGTCATTCACCTTAAAATTAACTTTTAGTATGATGTAGAGAGTGATTTTCTGAGACAATTTGCAATTGGTTTGAATTTTTTATGATTTGTGGTTTTTGAGTTATTTAGCTTTTTATTCAGCAGCTCTCCAGTCTGCAATTTCAGGGTCCAAATTCCCCTAGCAACCATGCACTGATCTGAATAAGAGACTGGAATATGAAGGGGAGAGGGCCTGATTAGAAAGACGAGTAATGAGTAAAAAGTAGCAATAATAATACATTTGCAGCCTTACAGAGCATTTGTTTTTCGATAGCGTCAGTGACCCCTCATTTGAAAGCTGGAAAAAAGGCATTTAATTAAAAAATAAATAAAATAATGAAGTCCAATTGAAAAATGTCTTTGAACTGGCCATTCTATATCATGTTAAAGGAGAAGGGAAGGCTAAAACTAAGTAAAGGTGACAGATAATGCTGCCGATATTGTTAGTTTAGACCAATTCAACAGCTAATCTGCCCATGTATGGAGTGTATGGAGGCTTCTGACGGGTCTTTCCGAACGATATCTGGACATGATATCGATCTGGGAGGTTTTATTTTTCTCCTGACCGACCCATCGGAGCCCATTGCGCTCGTTGTAATCCGATCGTTCGGCCACAGGGCTGAACGTCCAGATTACCCCCGATATAGCCCTGCCGTTAGTGGCATATCGGGGAAAAGATCCGCTCGTTTGGCGATGTCGGCAAACGAGCGGATCTTATAGTGTATGGCCAGCTTTATGAGAAGGGTCTATATAATACACCAGTAAATCCTCAAAGTAATGCTGCTCTGAGTCCTCTGTCAAAAGAAACACCACATTTCTTTCCTTCTATTGTGTACTCATGGGCTTCTGTATCAGACTTCCTGTTTTCAGCTTTAACCTCCAGGGCTAGGGCTTGAGCATGCTCAGTTTGCTCCTGTCCCCCTCCCTCCTAATCGCCTCATCTCAAGAGACAATCTCCCCGAACTGCCTTCCCCCTGCCTTCCACCTGCTATAATGAGAAAACACCAGTGCCAATGCACTTGCGGCGCTTCGATCTCAGAAGTCGCCTGAAATTTCCTCATGGGGCAACTTTGGGCGACTTCGAAAATTGAGCGTTGCATGTGCATTGGCGCTGGCGTTTTATCATTATAGCAGGCGGACAGTGTCGGACTGGCCCACCGGGGTACCAGGAAAAGTCCCGGTGGGACCTGGTGTCAGTGGGCCTAAACTTTTGGCCTATTTAGTGAGATTTCCAGAATATGAAATGTGTTGTTTTTTTGTTTTTTTTTTGCAAATGTCTGAATCAAATATGATTTTTAAAATCTATGCTTTAATCTCTTTTCAGCAGCTGTGAGTCATCAGATCCTCTTCAGTGCAGGAACTGCTACTTCTCTCAAGTGGTTCTGGAGTGCCATTATCTCTAGAGTCATTTCATTCTGAGATGATAAACAACAATCAGATAAGCAACAGGTCTAGTCTATCCACGAAAGGGCCACATAAGTTAATAATGTAGTTGTTTCATCAACATCCATCAAGTTCAGCCCTTCAGCCAGATATCTCCTTCTTATCATAGAATGATCCAGGTCAGGGGATAGATTTTTAGCATTTATATGTGTACAAACTCACATTTTAATGACGGCTTTCATAATAGACAATTTTCACTGGCCCAAGGGATGTTCTCGCAGCTAATTAGTGTGCTAATTCCCTGGGCTGTAATTAAGCGTTTGCACTCCAAAAGAACTTGTGACTTTTAGAAGGTATCTGTGCACCGGACAGTATCCCTGATTATAATCCTGCTGCTGGTGCTAATTATTTTTGGGAAACTACGTGGCCCTTAGCATGGAGCAATTTCCTCAACGCATAGAGATCTCAGTTTTTCTCTGCAAGTAATCACCCAAAAGGAAATCCAGGCCTTTGGTGTCAGAACGGAGCAACTCAATCTGGAACAAAGCTCCATTAAACTGACTCAGCAGCAGCAACAACGATCTGCAATTAAAAGCTAAAGGCAAACTGCTAGGAATAATTTTGGGAATGGGCTGCTGCTTTGTGTCTTCCTTAGGAAGGGTGAATTGCTTTTATTATAGTAAAACTAGCAACTAGCTGATTGTTATGAATTTGAATATGTAGGACAAGGGCAAGTAGTTTCGACTATACCCCCAAAATGAATACTTAAGCAACAGATAGTTTATATCAAATTGAATGACATATTAAAGAATCTTACCAAACTGGAATATATATTTACATAAATATTGCCCTTTTACATCACTTGCCTTGAACCACCATTTCGTGACTCTATCTGTGCTGCCTCAGAGATCACCTGACCAGAAATACTACAACACTAACTGTAACAGGAAGAAGTGAGGAAGCAAAAGGCAGATCTCTGTCTGTTAATTGGCTCATGTGACCTTACATGTGGTTTGTATGTGTGCACAGTGAATCTTACAATCTCAGGGGGCGGCCCTTATTTTTTAAAATGGCAATTTTCTATTTATGATTACCCAATGGCACATACTACTAAAAAAGTATATTATTATGATAATGGTTCATTTACATGAAGCAGGGTTTTACACATGAGCTGTTTTACTCAGTATCTTTTAATAGAGACCTACATTGTTTGGGGGGTATAGTTTTCCTTTAAGGTGGCCATAGACGCAACAATTACGATCTTTCCTGGAAAAGATCTTTCCAAGAAAAATCGTTCATTTCAATACACACGTGTAGAGCTAAATTGTCAGATATACAGGTAGAAACAATAGAATTCTACCTGTGTCTGACGATTCAGCACTAACGGTGTTGGACTGGGCCAGTGGGACACTGTGAAAAAACCCGGTGGGCCCCGGACTTACTCCCTCGGGTTGCTCTGTAAAATAATAAACCTGCCTACCTGTGTTGGCGCATGCACACTTAGGGCCCCTCTTGGCACATGTACGTTCAGCGCACCAAGGTGGCGCATGCGTGAGCCGTGTTAGCGCATGCACGGTGGGCCAGGGAATCGGAGGTGGGGAGGGGACCTCGGGGACTGCCAGGAGGGCCGAGGCTCCAGTGTAACCGTGAGCCCTAACAATGGCAGATGTTCCGGTGCCTTCAAAGGCACCCAATGAAAATGTTCTGTCTGGTCCAATCGACAAGCCAACCAATATCCAAGCCTTCTGCCGATATCAGTCAGCTTGTCTGCCACCATACACGCAACGAATATCGAATGAAAATGAGTTTTGTATGTTAATATCGGTGCCACACACTTGAACTACAGTCTGTATGCTACCCTTGCTTGCTTTCATGGAACACTATCATGCTCTGGGTTGCACCAGGACACCCCTTCATTTTTCATATGAGATTCTATAGAAACTAGATGTAAATTCATGGAATTTACAGATTACTTCATATTTGGAAAAGGCTTAAAGACCTGGTCCTTATGTCAGCTCCCCTACTCTCAACTTGAATGATTCGACTCATTGAGGTTCATCTATTAACACTGGGCACATCTGCAGGTAAGTGGCACCCATGGCCCCAATCAGCTATAAGGGTTGCTCGGCCAACTTGAAGTAAATGAATGAAAACAACATTTTAACTGGTTTATTGATGGGGCAGGTGTGGTCAGCAGGCCAGGACTGGGTTTCCTAATAGGCCCTGGCATTTCTAGTACACAGAGGCCCAAACAGCCCTACACAGAGGCCCAAATAGCCCCTCTACCATCCCAAGAAATAGTTACTGTCTATGGCATCTTACAACCTCCCCTCTGGCATTAATATTAATATATATCATATATTTGTATATACAGATCCGTTTTGTCTCTATTTATCCTTTATCTAGCAATACTGTATATTTCACCATGCTGGGGTTTCCCATGGAGGAAATATTTAATAATGCAACAACTTACTTCCTTGCTCTGCAACTTTGCTCAGATTCCAACATTAGCATTTTGATGCAATGGCCATGTGAGTATAATTATTATTATTAGTGTCCCTTTATTATCATTATTATTAACACACATTTATACAGTGCCAACATGTTCCGCAGGGCTGTACAATAGATGGAACATACCTGCAATGCAGCCAATCACCAATACAAAAAAAAATGCTCAGTAGAACTTACAATTGAAACGGTGTTATTCTGTGCTTTATCCACCGAGGCTATAGTGAAAGAAATAAGTATGGAGAAGAAGAGAATGTACAGTATCCTATATTCGTATTTTTGTATCATCCAATAAACTTGTACATGAACATGCAAAAAGCAGAGCTGGAAATTCAGTCGTGAGTTTTTAATTTGCGCCAACCCCTTGAGCACAGGAATTCTTATCTGAAAAAGAGAGTGTATGTTTGTGAAGTGGGCAGGCACGGAACTGCCATGTCTACTCATGCCAACAAACAGTGGAATGTTCCTTCTATCCATTTCTGTGCTGACATGCATTATTTGCTGGCTCTTTCACAATGAACTTGCACAAAGCGCTATAAAACGCTAGCATGCTGATGCACGCCTTCTCCGGCTTTGTGTAGCCTAACACATTAGTGGCCACGGTAAAAGAAGCAGGTCATGAACAGGGCATGATGAATGTAAGATGGGTATCAAAAAACTGATCTACATCTAGGGGAAAAATTCATACGGAAGGCCCGGTGTCAACGACTCCTATTGTAGGATGAACCAAAACAAAGTCTAGCAGTAGCTATTGAACCAATGGAATAAACCACTCTGTGGCCCCAGAGGTTACATACCCCTGTATCTATTTACTGATGAGAAAAGAGCTTGTCATTGGGTTACATCTTGATGTCATGTTTGTACCTTGGATGGCTTTAGCTTGACAATTATTGCATCATAGTAGATGCTGGCTTTTTGCATCGCCCACATCAGAATTGGCTTAAAAGGCACCAATCATGACCAAAATCATTTACTAAGTAAATACACATGTGAAAGTTCAAGAAAATTTTTAAAACAGTTAGAATTGTTTGTATAATGTAAATCATCAGCTCACTATTCCTTCTGCAAGATCTCCCCTATCTCCACTGCAGTTCTAGCTGAGGCAGCCATCTTGGATTTCACTGGCTCGTCCTACCTATATCTTCCCAGCCAACTGTAGCTCTGAAATTTCGCACATGCTCAGTTGAAATTCCTTGCTTGCTTATCAACCCTTCTAAGCTATTTTCAAATCAGCCAAACCTCTGTGTTAGCTGCTGTACAGTAGTGCTGCCACCTGCTGGAAGTTAGTGTGTGCCCTTCATTTGCATAATGACATCACCAGCAGGGGACAAGATAGGGAAATCTCATGATACTTCTAGTGGAGGAGTTTACTAAAACAAGGCATTCTGCGTTGAATACTCAAGGCAGTGTTACAATCTGAGCATGCTCCTGAAATTTGCATATTATAGTCTCAATATGGCCTCCCTCAGTGAAAGAACCCATTTGACAAAGTAAGGGATGTTTTTAAAACCTGCAGTTTTTTCAAAAAACTATATATGTAATTTGATTAAACGTGTTTAGCTTGTACTGGTCAGATTGTTAATATGTGTTTGATTTTGGCTGTGATAGGTGCCCTTTAACATACTGTAGTATGTATCACAAACTGGGTGGCAGCTTCCTTCCATTTCCAACTCAATGTAGCAGGCACAGTTCAAAGAGTTTCTCAGATATTTTGGCAGCATTAATTGATGGCATCATCAGGTGAGTCAGTGTCATGTCATGGTTGTGGTTGTGCCCATGTGGGTGGTGCATTGACCCCAGTGAACTTCATTATATAAGAATAAATGGATATATGAACAGGGATTTTATGGAAAGGTGCAGAATAGACCTTTTAAGTGCAGTGTGCATATTGCAAATTTGGATGCAATTCTACTAGCAATGCAGTGTTTTTCCTACAATTTCAGCATCGCCATAGCTCAGCACAGCAGTTCAAGATGCAAGTACCCAGGGCCACACAATGATGTCATCGCACCGTGCAGTGCTTGTGACATCATTGCACCGAAAACTACACAAAAATTCAAAATAAAAGAAACGCCAAGACGCGGGTTCAATGCCTGAAAATAGGTTGCACTTTTGACCTCTTGCCTTGTACCTGACCACGATCCATTACTGCCTGCCCCTGAATCTTCTGCCTGAATCTTGACCACAATCCTTGTCTAAGCCCTTGGCTAGCACGTATTGGACTTTGTATCTAGTGCTTCCTCCTCAGTCCGGACTTCTCCGCTAATTGGGCCGTGAAGCCCCGACAATTGGACGCAATTATCATTATTATCACTATTGTCCCTGGTGGTCATACAACAATTGTAGGGTTTGACAGTTTTCATGTTTTCATACAAAGATGTAGATAATGTCGATTTATGCAAACCATAAACTCATGAGCTTTAGTGATTATAAACATTTTCCTTATTATTATTTAAAGTGAAATGTTTGAGAGATCCCAATGTATTAAATCTGATACTTCCAGTCTTGAAGTGGGGGAAGCTCAGAGCTAGTGATTAGATAACTAGGGCTGTGCCAAATACCATCATATCATAGATATGAGCTAAAGTTTTTATATTTCTATCCAAGCACCATTCACAAATACAGAGGCTTTTGGGACAGCAAATACATCTCCAATAGACCACATAGAGAAAGATATCATCCCCTCCCTACCGGTACACACACACACTGCAATTTGGTATTACCAGCAATTAAATGATTTTCAGCAGCATGTTGCACTCATAGCTGCACAACCGGGTGTTGCTAACCACAATGTAATACATCTCCGACATGTTCTCACAGCTTGCCACATCATCATATCCTCATGTGCTCTGCTTCCCTGAAGGACGTCCAGTTTGTCTACACAAAACACCAGCCAAACAATGATATATAGACTTATATATATAGACAAGTCTTAAATGGCTTTTATATATATATATATATATATATATATATATATATATATATATATATGCACAAAAAAGATCCGCACTCACAGGTCTTATGAAAATTTTAGAACATTTATTACACGAGTCTGATTGGAATTGCTGATACTGCACCCAGGCGTTTGAAACTATGTATCGAGAGTGCCGGCTTCATGGCACAATATATATATTGTTTCTGACCTAAACTCACAAAAAACACTATAAATGCAAATTCTGAAAGAGCACTGCAGATATTTACTAAAAGGCTTAATTCTGGATCCTGAGTTTATGGTACATTGTCTTGCTTACCATCTTCTTTGGCCACATATTTGTTGTGTGACAGTTCATTAGTTTTATATTTCACTATGAAGGGGAAATGCACTGGACCATGTACCAACTGTAGCTAGTCAACCTGTGAGGTTACCCTGCACATAGGCACTTCCACCCAACATTGCCACCAGCATCAGGTTGACATATTTAAGTGAGTTGTTGACTATACACAAAGAGATGAGTGAGGAAGTTCTACTCTGCCCGGCCATTAGCCGGGGCTTCTTGTCCAGTGACATTGTGACACCATGAAGCATGAATGGGCTCTCATCACTTCTTGTGTTGTGTATCATATGTCTGGCGGCAGACTAAGTGCTTATTGATGGAGGGTTCTATAGTATGAATTATCTGCTTTGTTTTAGGTAGGAGATCTCTTGATAGGTAGCTGAATAGGAATAGAAAAAAAGGCTTTTTATGCACAGATTATTTCATTTGCGGTTTAGAGTACAGATGAGGATTGTCAACATCCAACCTTAGTTGGATAAATTTACTATAGCAATTTAATCTTTTGTACATTCTAATTAATCATTACATTTAAAAAAAAAAAAAAAAAAAAAAAAGGTCCTATGTTGAAGAAACCAGTTTTGTTTCGCTTTTCTTTAAAGTTAACTTCTTTCCAAAGTTTGGACCTGAGATAAGAAGAACAGCAATGCTTTGGGCATCATGCAGCTTGATAAGACTCTGTCCATCTTTTCTTAGGCCCAAACTTGGGAAAAAGAGCAATAACTAGTTGGATTTGATCAAGTGCACGGTGCGGCCTGAAAGACATGCACCGACTATTTGCTGTGGGTGGATGGTGATGGCCTTGAAAAAACAGTGAGAAGGATGTCACGGTCCATTGAATGCCTCTAAGGGAAATGGTGAATGAGTGTGAAGCCCATCAAAACAATGTCATATATAATTGCAAACTAGGGAATCATTATAATTGTGGGCCTGCACAACTAGTATGGCCATACAACGATGCATAGAAATTCAGTCTGACACAAAAGGACAACAGGTTCCTACTTAAAATGATAGGGCAGGGCAATTGACATGCAGAAATGGTCTGACTTTTGCCCCATGTTTTGAAAGGACATTGTAGTTGCCATGTGCATTTTGCCAAAGCTCTCCATTTACAGAGATATATTAAGCCTCCATTGATACATCATAGATTCTGTATCCTTCAGGTCAAACCCCATTGTCATGGAAAAGACATTAGGGGGCACATTTACTTTGCTCGAGTTAAGGAATAGAATAAAAAAAAATTCTAATTTCGCATGTTTTGTTTGGCTACTTCGACTACGACTTCGACTTCGAATCGAACGATTCGAACTAAAAATCGTTCGGATATTCAACCATTCGAAAGTCGAAGTACTGTCTCTTTAAAAAAAACTTTGACTAACTACTTCGCCACCTAAAACCTACCGAGCATCAATGTTAGCCTATGGGGCTATTTTTTTTGGTCGTAGGAAAATTGTTCGATCGATGAATTAAAATCCTTCGAACAGTTCGATTCGAAGGATTTAATCGTTTAATCCTTCGATCAAACTAATTGCGGTAAATCCTTTGACTTCGATATTCAAAGTCGAAGGATTTACATTCGGCAGTCGAATATCGAGGGTTAATTAACCCTCAATATTCGACCATATGTAAATCTGCTCCTTAGAATAGAAATGTCACAATATAATGCTGATTAGTAATTAATACAGATAATTACTACATGGCAGCACAGAAACCAGTGCAATTAGCATCAGAATTTAATAATCAGCAAACCTGTAGCATCAGCTTATATTACAGGGGAAGCTCATTTTCTGTTGGATAATTAGTGACGAGCCCTAAGCTTAGCTTCTCAACAGCTGCTTAGAGCCCACTGAGCATGTGAGTGTCACAGACACTTTCCAAGATGGTGACCCCCTGTGACAAGTTTGAAGTCCTGGATCATTGCTGCTATTGACAAGCTGAAACTTTAGGCTGGTGCAATCAGTTCTGTATATAAAATATGCCATTTTTAGCCATATTGATTTTTAGGCTTTAGTTCTCCTTTAAATTGGTCAAATCTATACATAAACTAATCACATATACAACTAGTAATCCAATATTAGAGCTATACTTATGGCACTCCATCATAAAAGCAAATCAGAAGTGTTGCTATCCTGTATTCGAGAAAATCGAACCATTCACAGAATATGCTGGTGGCAATTTCTCAAGCACCTGTTAATATGAGTGGGGTATTTATGTGGTTGTAAACAAGAGGACAATTCAAGGTGTGAATGTTTTTTGCCTTTCCTTTGTAAACTGCATTTACTACCACCCACAACCGGCAGCAGATTAGCATTACAGCCACTTCCCTGCCTTCATATGTAGATTTTGCAGAATAACAATATTCTCAGCGCAGCCCTGCAGGTATTTTTCTTGAATAGATTTAAAAATATTCAGCCCCAGTAGCTGTTTAAACTAATCAATAAATGAGCACTGTTTTAAAGATTTTGCCACGTATGAATTTATAATAGATCCTTGTCAGTTAGGGGCATATTTATCAAGGGCCATATTACGAATTAAAAGAACTTCGAAATTCAAATTCAAAAAGACCAACCGAAATTAAGTTGAAGTTTTTTTGTTTTTTTTTTTGGTCGAATAGGTCCATTTTCAATCGAAAAGGTCCGTATTTGGCTGAATTCGAATCGTTCGAATCGAAGGAATATCGCATTTGATTGAATTTAATTCTAAGTTTTCCCAGAAAAAACTTTGAATTTTCAAAGTCCACCAATTAACTTCAAATAGGTTCTAGGAGGTCCCCCATAGGCTAAAACGGAAATCCAAAATGTTTTTTCATGGCGAATGGTCGAAGTGGAATTTTTACAGTAGGAGGCAGATTTATCAAGGGTCGAATTTCGAATTGAAAAAACTTTGAAATTCGAATTCAAAAAGACCAACCGAAATTAAGTTGAAGTTTTTTTTTTTTTGGTCGAATAGGTCCGTTTTCAACCGAATAGGTACATATTTGGCCGAATTCTAATCGTTCAAAACGAAGGAAAAGCGCATTTGTTTGAATTTGATTCCAAGTTTTTCCCCAAAAAAACTTAGAATTTTCAAAGTCCACCAATGGACTCCAAATAGGTTCTAGGAGGTCCCCCGTATGCTAAAACGACAATTTGGCAGGGTTTAGATGGCGAATGGTCAAGTGGAATTTTTACAGTAGGAGGCAGATTTATCAAGGGTCAAATTTCGAGTTTGAAAAACTTCAAAATTCGAATTGAAAAAGACCAATTTCGATTTTTCAAAGTCCACCAATTGACTCCAACTTAGGAGGTCCCCCATAGGCTGAAACAGCAATTTGGCAGGTTTTAGCCGGCAAATGGTCAAAGTTTGAATTTTTAAAGAGACAGTACACGATAAATTTCGAAATTAGAATTTTTAAATTTTTTTCAAATTCAAATCAAATTTGGACTATTCCCTGACAAAGTACACAAAAATTAGCTTGGAATTCAATTTTTTTTTTATTTGAATTTTCACTTTGACTGCCCCTAAGTGATGTAAAGACAAAACGCGTAAGGCTACTTCTGTAATGGGTACAGAATAAACGGACCTTGTTTTTACTCTGCCTTTGATGGACTACTCATTGAGCAGGTGCTCACAATATATACAGTTGAATAGTATCGTCACTGGTGGGGGAATTTAGAGCTTGATTTCTAAATCTAGATTTATATATATAAGTCAAGCACTAAGTGCTTGATAGTTGCCATGCTTAAGTAGACTTCTTACCACCCGCTGATTTATGTGTGATCCATAAATAATAACATGTCCTCATTTCCAGGTAACAATGGCCTGACAAGTAATTGCACAAAGGCTTACATTTGAATTAGAAAGAACTCAATGGGCTGTTTTGGTGGGATTTTGTGCAGCTTATTTTGGGCCACTGATAACCATGGCGTTTAAAGTGCCTCTGTGGGCCCTGTCCTAGATTTAAAAGCTATAAGGTTTATGTAGAACATAAAGGGGCGAGCTCTAAGGTTTATCTTCATTTAAAATTCAAGCAGGGCTTTATCTGTCCAGTGTTAAGTCAATGAAAGCTTTGTCTCTGGAGCACAGAAACTGAAATGTCACATGGGAGAGAAGCAGGACGATAAAGGTGGAAGAAGCTTGGAAACACAAAAGAACTCAAGACAAGTTTGACTTGAAATTGAATCCCCGCTTGTTCCCGGTGCAGTCATCACTTGCTCAGCCTGATTCCAAGATTGCACATTATGTAATGTTAGTTTAAAGCAGAGCAAACACATATATCCACCTTTGTTTGAGAAGAGACAAAGCAAATGATCAAGTTTACATACACAACAGAATCCGTTATCAGCAAGAGGTGGAGGAGGAGAAAAAGGGGTTTGTTTTGCAGGCCGGAGTTCTATTTTGAGATTCAAGGACACATGAAGATCAAAAGAGGAAACAATGCAGCAACCTGCTCAAATGATCCTGTGAAATGCTAAGTATTTACACATTTCTAGGGTAGAAATTGATAAAACTTACCTACCATAACTTTTTGGTTTTCTAGCTGAAACAATAGACAGACCCATACAATCTATTTTCGCCCACAGTCTAAGGGCAGAGACGCGATGCAATTCGAGGAGATTAGTCACCCGGCAACAAATCTCCTCCTCTTCGGGGCGACTTATCTCCCCCGGCTGCCTCCCTGCACCTTCGCGCCCGCTAGAATGTAAATCGCCAGTGGGATGAGCTTCATTCCTCACAAGGAAACTTCGGCCGACTACGGAAAACGAAGCACTTCAAGTGCCATTCCGCCATCCATTTAGATTCTAGCCGACAGGAAGGCGTGGGGAGGCAGTTTGAGAGATTAGTCGCCCAGAATAAAAGGAGATTTGTCGCTGGGTGACTAATCTCCCCGAATCGCAGCGTTTCTCTGCCATAAAACTGAGTTGGCAGCTTGTCGGCCCGTGCTTGGGGCCCTCCCCATGTTCGTTAATGCGGCCCCACAATCTGAACACCTGTTTTACCTAAATTATGATCCAATTGTTGGGCCCTAGGACCTATGATCAGATCAGTCCAATATCGCCCACCTCAATGTGGGCATATCGGGGAGAGATCCGCTCGTTTGTTGAAATTACCGAACAAACGGATCTCTACGCGTATGGCCACCTTAAAGGAATTGTTCAGTGTAAAAATAAAAACTGGGTAAATAGATAAAAACATGTTTCTAATATAGTTAGTTAGGCAAAAATGTAATGTATAAAGGCTGGGGTGACTGGATGTCTAACATAATAGCCAGAACACTACTTCCTGCTTTTCAGCTCTATCGGTTTCCACTGACTGGTTACCCTGGTTACCAGGCAGTAACCAATCAGAAACTTGAAGGGGGGCCACATGGGTCATATCTGTTGCTTTTGAATCTGAGCTGAATGCTGAGGATCAATTACAAAGTCACTAAACAGTTATGTCCCATGTGGCCCCCCTTCAAGTCGCTGACTAACTCAGAGTTAGAGAGCTGAAAAGCAGGAAGTAGTGTTCTGGCTATTATTCCTATTCCTTTTCCTAACTATAGGTATCCAATAGGTATCCAATACAATCCAGTGTAAATTAGAGGCCAAGGGGGAAGGCTTTCGAATAACAGATTTTCCCATAATTTGAATCTTCATACCTTAAATCTACTAGAAAATCATTTTAACATTAAATAAATCCAATAGGCTGGTTTTGCTTCCAATACGGATTCATTATATCTTAGTTTGAATCAAGTACAAGGTACTGTTTTATTATTACAGAGAAAAGGGAAATTTTTAAAAATGTGGATTATTTGAATAAATTGAAGACTATGGAAGATGACCTTTCTGTAACTCAGAGCTTTCTGCATAACAAGTTTCCGGATAATGGATCCCATACCCATACTCCCCTGTACTAAGGACAAGTCACTGATAGAATTCTAGGGTATCATAAACCTTTAAAGCAGAGCAAGCTGCTTTTGCAGTGTTTCTGGTGCAGGTGGTTGGTGAAATTCAAACGTTTTCATGAAAAAATTGTGAAATTCGAACGTTTTCATGAAAAAAATTATACAACATGAACGTTTTCACGAAAAAATCTAGCAATTCGAACGTTTTCACGGAAAAATTGTGAAATTCGAATGCTTTCACGGAAAAAATCGTGCAATTCGAACGTTTTCACTGAAAAAATCGAGCAATTCGAACGTTTTCACAGAAAAATTATTATCCTCATGCACTTATGTCAGTCCCCTTTAATCCTTTCTAACCAATCTATATGCTCAATTCTATTGCCCTGAACTTCTTCCCAACTACTACTGACCCATGGGGTAAATTTATTAAACGGCGAAAATTCGCCAGCAACGGCTTCACAGCCATCGCAACATTTCGCCAGGCGTATATTTGCTAGGACAATACTAATTTACTAGAATGCAAAGTTGCGTCCAGGGCGCCGATCGCTGGCGAATTTTCGCTAGCGTTACTGCGGCAAACAAAGCGAAGATGTGCTAGCGTTCAATTTTGCCTACCGCAACTTTGATAGAGGTCTTCGCTCAGGCTAATTTGCATATGGTGGGATATTTAAAAAAAAATCGAGCAATTAGAACGTTTTCACAGAAAAATTTTGAAAATTGACGCCGGCGAATTGTCACCGGCAAATTTTCGATGGAGATTCGCAAAACGTGGAAATTCACAAGGAAACTTCGGAAAGCCGGAGCCATCCGACTCCCATCCCGCTAGTGATTTACATTCTAGCCGGGGGAAAAGGCAGTTTGGCGAGATTAGTCGTCCGAAGAAGAAGCGATTTGTCGCTGGGCGACTAATCTCCCAAAATAGCAGCGTGTGTCTCTGCTCTAAAAAGTAAAACTGGATGCACTAAACTCTACGCTTTTTGATGCAGTACAAGATTATGTCAGGAAGCAGGAATAAAAGCTTCCATGATCCCTACAGATACTTGCTGGAGTATATAGTATATACGTGGAAAATACTAAAGAGCTGTCTCAGCACTGAACATAAAATAATAAGCCCCAGCTGCAATAAAACAGCTCTGGAAAGTAAATGAAATCAGTTTAAAATGTATGTCCACAATGAAGGCGGCCATTTAATTACTTGCCCATTATGGCATATGATTAACTGCTTTACCATTTAAGGAGAACTCTTATTTCTGCCGTATTGCACATACAATATTATCTTCATTATCTTATCTGCACAGCAATATTCGTGCTGGTTTATAGCATTACTGCTATTCACCTGGCTCGTTTGAGATCTCTCAGCATTCATTTGTATTCTTTCGCAAGTCCCCCGAGAGATAAAAGTATGAGGCTTAAATATAGCAACCACTTTATTTAATGTTTGAGTGTCCTAATCTACTCCCTTCACTGAGTCGGTAACCATTATGAGTTGGCTCTTGGCACCATCTAAAAATCGTTGTTATCAGATTACATGTATTCAGTCAGACATACACGACAAGCTCCTTCTCCAATAGAGCTCCCCATTATGTTGTTATGCAATAATAGGTGCAAAATTTACTACAGGTCAAATCACCTATAGGAAGCAACCAATTAGCAGGAAGCATTTACTGTGCTTGTTTTAAAACCATACCTCTTATTATCCTCATGCACTTATGTCAGTCCCCTTTAATCCTTTCTAACCAATCTATATGCTCAATTCTATAGCTCTGAACTTCTTCCCAACTACTACTGACCCATGGGGTAAATTTATTAAACGGCGAAAATTCCCCAGCAACGGCTTCACAGCCATCGCAACATTTCGCCAGGCGTAAATTTGCTAGGACAATACTAATTTACTAGAATGCAAAGTTGCGTCCAGGGCGCCGATCGCTGGCGAATTTTCGCTAGCGTTACTTCGGCAAACAAAGCGAAGATGTGCTAGCGTTCAATTTTGCCTACCGCAACTTCGTTAGAGGTCTTCGCTCAGGCTAATTTGCATATGGTGGGAAATTTAGGCGCAAATTCACTAAGCGCCGAACGCTAGCATTAATTCGCTAGCGTTTGGCATTTTTCGTTCCTGCGCAAATTCACTAACGAACGCTGGCGTAATTTCACTAGTGTTACTTCGCACCCTTACGCCAGGCGAATTTTCGCTAGCGACGTAACTACGCAAATTCACTAACTTGCGCAGTGTACTGAACTCTACCTTTTACGCTAGACTTCCTTCGCCACCTCAGACCTGGCGAAGCGCAATAGAGTAGATAGGGATTGTTTCAAAAAAAGTCAAAATTTTTTCTAAGTCCCAAAAAACGCTGGCGTGTTTTCTACATGATGGGTGATAGGCTGAAAAAGATTGAAAATATTTTTGGGGCTCCCCTCCTTCCCCCCTACATTTCCTGACTCATGGCAACTTACCTAGACAGGGGGCACATGTGTAGGGCAAAATAAAATTTGTATTTGCTGATTTGAAGGTTTTCTAGGCATTTGTAGTGCTGATACGTGTTCCTCCATTGAAATTTGAATTTCGCGCCGTATGCAAATGAACCATCGCTAGCGAAACTTTGCTTCGCTTGGCGAATTAACGCTAGTGCAACTTCGATAACTTACGCTACCCCTGTGCGCAACTTCGGATTTTAGTGAATTTGCGGAGCGC
Organism: Xenopus petersii; assembly: GCA_038501925.1. Taxonomy (NCBI): domain Eukaryota; kingdom Metazoa; phylum Chordata; class Amphibia; order Anura; family Pipidae; genus Xenopus; species Xenopus petersii. Next base: position 13,443,982 of record CM076687.1, on the reverse strand, counting down.
TGGCTAAAAAACGCCTGGCGAAGTGTGGAGAAGTGTGGCGAAGCGCGGCGAAGTTGAATGGACGTATAAGTTGCAGCAAATACATTACATTACACAAGGTCAGGGAACCTTAGTAAAGAAAATAGAGTTGTTATATTGCCCTACACATGAGCCCACTGTTAAGTTAATGTTCTATAACTTAGAAAATGTATGGGGGAACCTGGTTACCATAAAAAAAATTTTTAGGACTTTTGCAGGTGATCACTCTGAAAAAAGGATAAGACGCCAGAGTTTTTTGGACATAGAAACTTTTTCCACTAAAAATATGATATAAGTAACAGAAGATTGAGGAAGATCTATGTACTCTGAGCTGGCGAAGGCAATTCTGGCGAAATAGGTAACGTTCAGTAAAATCCGCATCTTAGTGAATTTGTGAAGTAACGTCCATTCGCCGGAGCGAAAATTCACCTGGCGGTAGAGTGCGAATGAGCGCTAGTGTCTGTTTCTTTCACTAGCAAAGTTATACCTGCAGCCGTTAGTAAATCGCGAAGTGCCTTAAAATGCTATCGTTGGCGAATCGTCGCCAGCCCTTCAGTACATTTACCCCCATGTGTAATGGTGCAATGTCCTTCTGCAGTTTACTCATCCAACATGTAGAACGAGGATCTCCAACTTTTTTTTTTTACCTTTGAACCACATTCAAATGAACATAAACAAGCAAAATGTACCTGGGGGTTCCAAATATGGACTGTGCTAAAAAAAATCCTTCAAATTCGATATTCGAAGGATTTTACTTCGAGGGTCGAATTCAAGGTTTTTTTTCTGCCCCTAAATGTCTGTGTTTTATTTCTAGGACTAGGGTATACATTTTTATTATTGCCTTATGCAAGTGATGAGTAGTGATGGGCAAATTTGTCCCATTGCATCGTCAAAATATTCACGAATTTCCTGCGAAATTCGCCAAACAGGCAAAAATTCACAAAACACGAATTTTGATGCCCGCGTTAATTCTGACGACATCGTTAAAGCCAATGGGCGTCCAAATAATGTTGATGCGCATTGTTTTTGATGCGAGTGACTTTTCTGATGCGCGTCCAAAATTTTTGGATGTCAAGCAAAATGTACCTGGGGGTTCCAAATATGGACTGTGCTAAAAAAAATCCTTCAAATTCAATATTCGAAGGATTTTACTTCGAGGGACGAACTCGAGGGTTTTTTTCTGCCCCTAAATGTCTGTGTTTTATTTCTAGGACTAGGGTATACATTTTTATTATTGCCTTATGTCTGTGGTTCAAAGTGGAGCAGACATAGCCTTTAGCGTGGGACTTTATTTGAAGGCATCTCAGGCATCTCAAACCGCTGCTGTAGGGAACAAATATGTCACCTGCTGATGTCAGTAAGTTCTGCTTGTCTGACTGAGCAAACCAACCACTAAAGACACTAAAGAACAAGGTGTTCTTGCCTCACCACCTACCCCTCCTGTATAAACATATTAGAGAAAGTGGGTCATGTAATGTGTTGCTGCGTATGTATATTTGTTACTTAGAAAGATTACACTGATTACACAAGAAAGAAACAGTTCTACATTTCTGGATATCCAATGTAGGTATAATTACATGAAATGTCTCTATACAGGCCAATTACTAGGCTGTCCAATAAATAAATACAAAGGTAAAAATAAATTTTGGCAATCGCACTTTGCATGTTTATTCCCAATGATGGCGCAAGCTTGCACCAATGTGCGTTATTTCCCTAATCTGCAGTATATTTGTATATTTGTATTTATATATATATTCCCAGGGCACCCTAGGACTAAATGTAATTATTTTTATGGTCCCATGTATTTTTTCTTCATTCTGTAGATTTTGCAAGATATGAAATATGTTACACAATGTCATTGGCTTTGCCTAAACATGATATATATGTAATTATGAGCAGTTACCAATTCAAACAAAGCTCAATGATTGCGACATGTTCTCCACATATGGATGTATTACGTGTTCACACCTGCTAGTACCGCGTACTGGATTATTATTATTATTTATTAACATGTATTTATATAGCGCCAACATATTGCGTAGCACTGTAAAGTAAATGTGATTATACAACTACATCACATGAATTACATATATAGAATATATGGAGTAACAAACATCACAATCAATACAGGTACAAAAAGGTGAGGAAGGCCCTATGCATAGGCATACAGTCTAAAGGGAAGGGAGTAATACACAAGGTGTGGGAGTGGGCAAGATCGAAGTAAGTGGGTGAGAAATGTGGTACTGTATGTGGTGTTGCGTTTGGTAGTTAAGCAGAGTGAGGGTAGGCTTCTCGAAAGAAGTGCGTTTTCAGAGATTTTTTGAAAGCAGAAAGGTTGGGAGAAAGTCGGACAGATCGTGGGAGAGCGTTCCAGAGGAGGGGTGCAGCCCTTGCAAAGTCTTGAATGCGAGCGTGTGAGGAGGTAATGAGAGAAGAGTTGAGTAGCAGGTCAGTAGAGGAGCGTAGTAAGCGAGTGGGTGAGTATATAGAGATGAGTTCAGAGATGTAGGGTGGAGCAGAGTTGTGAAGTGCTTTGAAAGTCAGTGTCATTAATTTGAATTTGATTCTGAAAGGTAACGGAAGCCAGTGCAGGGATTGACAGAATGACGAGGCAGAGGAGGAGCGGTTGCTGAGGTGTATGAGCCTCGCAGCAGTGTTCATTATGGACTGGAGAGGTGACAGTCTCTGGAGGGGGAGGCCAATTAAAAGAGAGTTACAGTAGTCTAGACGCGATATGATGAGAGAGTGAATAAGAATTTTGGCAGCGTCTTGGGTGATAAATGATCGTATTTTGGATATGTTCCTTAGGTGGAAGTGACATGATTTAATAAGTGACTGGATATGAGGAGTGAATGACAGGGCAGAATCTAGGATAACCCCAAGGCACCGGGCCTGGGGAGAGGGGGTGATAGTGGAATTGTTAACTACCATGGATACTTCGGGGATGCTACTGGTGTTAGTTGGAGGAAAGAGAACCATTACAGTGTATTGCTTCATTTGTTGCATGACTTTAATTGCTAGTTTGTATATTATGTGGGAACATTTTAGGCATCATCAGAAGGAACTTGGATGATAAAAGGTTTGCTATCTCTATGTCCATATCAGGCTCACGGCACACAATATGTTTGAGTATCTGCAAATGTAGGGTATATGAGCTCTCAACAGGGACCACACCTCCTACCTGCTTCTAATAGATCTAAGATCTTCTCGTTTATTTGAATCAGTGCCATCTGACCCTCTACATCTAAAGCCATATTGCACAGTATCTGTTCAGTTTGTGGGTCCATCAGCCTGATAACCCAGATCTCGGTCTTGTGTGCGTCAGCATTTTGTGTCCAGGTTTCCGGAAAATAGTGGTGTTAATGAACTTATCAACATTATGATAAAGTCATTGATAAGTAGGAATGTGTCAATAGATGGATTTAGGGGTTTTACTAGCGAAAATTTGTCTCGTTGCTTCGCCAAAAAATTCACAAATTTCCCGCAAAAGTCGTAACACGGGCAAAAATTTGCGAAACATGAATTTTGACGCACATGTAAATTCTGACGCCATCGTTAAAGTCAAGGGGCATCCAAATAATGTTGATGCGCGTTGGTTTTGATGCGAGTGACTTTTCTGATGCGCTTTTTCACGGCAGCTTCGTGAATTTATTCGCCAGGGGCGAAACATGGAAATTCACTAGTGTTTGCCAGGCATGAATTTGCAGAGAAATTATGGACTTTGTGATCTGTAAATTTTTCCGTGAAACAGCGTCAAAAATCCGGCGCAAAAACATTTCACTGCAACAAAAAGGTTGCCAAAACAAAATTGTTGCAGAGACAAAAAAGTCACCATAAGTAAAGCAAGCCCATTGACTTTAATGCATTTGGACAAAAAAGTTGCAGAGACAAAAAAGTCACGTCAAGAAAAACGCCCATTGACTTTACTGCATTTGGAGGGAGAAAAAATTGTTGCGTATGTAAAAAATTGCTGCACTAGAAACATTTTTATTGACTTATTTCAAATTTTTTTTTTTTTTTTTTAATTTTTTCGCATTTTCACAAATTTTTCAGTGAGAAATTTTACTAGTTTTGACAGTTGGAATATGGCAGTGAATATATTCAATTCCTATTATGTGCTGTTTGTAGCCATATCATTTCTAAATGAAATTTTCCCCTCTTGGCAATCTACCATTCTACATGCAGCTTTGTGTTGGAGTCAGTTGTTTTGAAAGACAGTGTTAATACAATCATAATCTGACTCCAACTCCTATTTGAAGAAAGACTGATTGCTTAGAAGAGATGCTGAAATTCAATTTGATTATTTCAGAAAATATGCAGAATTTTTAACTATTTAGAAAGTTTCTAATTTCCATGAGAAGATGGTTACATCAAATAGTTTATCCTTTTTAACTGTTAGAAGTCACGACGTGCCATAGATCTCTGGTTACAATTGGGTATTCTATACATCCTTATAGTTTATGGAGACATTAAAATTCCTTATTGGAGAAATGGAGAAAACTTTTTTTCTATATGTTGGGAACAAACAGAGCTGCCAACAGAATTGAAGGGCACCACCATGAACCACTGAATCTTCTTTTGCAAACAATTACAGGCATGGAGCAGTCCAGTTCGGCTTCACCTATACATGCTCAAAGTCTCTTAAAGGAGAAGATTCAGTGATAGGAGACAACACCTTTCAACGCTGCTGCTTGTTCAGATTTTGGGGACCAAATTGGTGCATTTTGGGTGGAAGAGAGGGATCTACAGAAATATTACCTTTACCTTTGACTTTAGTTCTCCATTAAATGCACTATGTTTATGGGTGTATAACTACCACAAAGTTGCAGATGTAGGAAATAATTATAGAGTCTTTGAAAAATAATTACTTTATATCCACTACAGTTTGATGGATTGTTTTTATAATAGTGGCATTGTGACTCTTAGCTCAGAAAACATGTTGGCGACTTTAGAGTCATGTGGATGTTGGTATGATGAAAATCTTGTTTACCTTCTAATTTTTAATGTGATACAAAGCATTCTGAATTTTGTTCCGTGCTGCAAAGCCTGTAAAATGTTCATGTTCCTGTAAGCAGCCATATTGGATTTGTAGGACCACCCACAGCATTTAAAGGGGCCTTTTAACACCTTTTCAACATGAGTTCAATAAATAGAGCTTGGGCTGAACATACATTTTGCCTATTGCTATAATCAGGAAAAATATATAGTTTTCATTATTTCTTAAGAGGGAAATTAAAGTTGCTCCATGTTTGGTCCTTGCTAGGCAGATAATGATATTACCAGAGCACAGATAATCCCCCTGCATCTAGGGGCAAATTCACTAAACGACGAAGCGCCTAACGCTAGCGTGAATGCGCTAGCGTAGCACATTTTCGTTAATTCGCCGATTCACTAACGGACACTGGTGTAAATTCGCTAGTGTTACTTCGCACCCTTACGCCTGGCTAATTTGTGCAACGGACGTAACTACGCAAATTCACTAACGTGCGAATTATTCTGAACGCTACCTTTTACGCCAGACTTCCTTCACTTCAGAGCAGTTGAAGTGCAATAGAGTAGATGCTTCAAAAAAAGTTAAAAAAATTTAGAAGTCCCAAAAAACGCTGGCGTTTTTTCATTTTTTATGGGTGATAGGCTGAAAAAGATCGAAAAAATTTTTGGGGCTACCCTCTCCCCCCTACATTTCCTGACTCATGGCAACTTAACTATACATTGGGCACATGTGTAGGGCAAAATAAAAATTTTATTTGCTGTTTTGAAGGTTTCCCAGGCTTGTGTAGTGCTGCTACATATTCCTCCATTGTAACTTCAATTTGGCAACATATGCAAATTAACCATCGCTAGCGTAACTTTGCTTTGCTTGGCGAATTAACGCTAGCGCAACTTCGCAACCTTACGCTTCCCCTGAGCGCAACTTCGGATTTTAGTGAATTTGCGCAGCGCTGTCGAAAATACGCCTGGCAAACTGCGGCAAAGTGAATGCCCCACTAAATATCTGTGTTAAGGCCATCTATCTCTGGACCTGGGTTAAATGATTCGATATATGAATAACAGGCTTCCTTGGAACACTGGTAGTTAATTTTTTTTGTTCTAATAAAAGGACTAGAGAATTAAATCTCCCAGGACTTGGTATATGTTAAGAGCTCTTATGTTGATGAGGCGTGTTTGAAGTGTATACATTTTCTAAACTAGCATTGAGCAGATGATGTTTAAAAGAATGATGGGAAACGGTCCAACAGTTTTTTTCAGGAACGGCTATTAAACTTGTTTGCTTTTTTGCAAATCAATATATTACATATGGAACGTTCTACCAACACAGGGATTACAAAGCAGTCGTATGGTTGATATGAACTATTCTTTTTTTTTTTTTTTCAACGTGTGTCTCTAGAGCCCCCTGGAATGCGATTGCTTCATTTTATGATCTCAGAATAGATCAGGAGAAACCACTGTGACAAAAGGGAGTGTTCTGCTGTCCAGCTTCTAAAGAATGAATTGGGAATGTGATGGGACGTGACCAGCTGACTAGGCATGGTTTCCATCAACACACGATGATCCATGTTTATAGGTCTGGCAATTTACCAAACAAAAAGTCTACAGTACTTCAGGCTTATAAAGTGAAGGGAAACTCTCGGCGAGGCTTTTTATTTTTACACTTCAGAGCACTGAAAAAATAGAAAAATGCTAATTGTAAAATATACCCTGTTACTGATTAGTGTTTCCTTTAAATATTTCTATAAATCCTCTGTAGAGCACACAGTATGGGCAAATGTTATGCTTCACAAATAGAAAGGCCTTGCTGCATATTTGCATTTACTAATTTGCATGAGAGCTCCCACTCTCATCTGATTCATTCAATTGCTTCATTATACATTTTATAAAGGGACTAAAGGTGGCCACAGACGCAAAGATCCGCTCGTTTGTCGACATCGCCAAACGGGCGAATCTTTCGCTGATATGCCATTAACGAGCATGGATATATCGGGAGTAATCTGAACGTTTGTCCGTATGGCCGAATGATCCGATTACGATGTGCAATGGGCTCCGGCGGGATCGGTCGGGTCAAAATCAAACTTGTCCGATCGACCAAACAACCGATCTCCGCCAGACAAAGATGCCGGCACTCTCCACACACAATCCAAAAATCGAACGAATCCTCGATTCATACAATAGGATCTGTGTAGGATCTATGGCCAGCTCCAGTTTAACCTGCAACTTACTCGCTGCTTTCAAAGTAAAACTCCCAAACTTGGCTGCCCTTTTATTAGACATCAGTGGGATCACCTGACTATAGCTGGGAAGGGTGGGAGCTACAACATGGAGCTGGTCACTGCTCCTGTATAAATTATAATAAACAAGGGAAAGTTGTGCTCACCACTTATTTTTGAAAACATTAAGCAGGGGTGCAATGGGGCTGTGACAACAAAATTATATATAGACAAATACAAGAGTCCTCTGCACTCAACCCATTATCAATATATTAAGGACATTTTGTGCCTTAAGCTACTAAAATGCCTTACCCTTTAAACAAAACAGGGATTGTTTGTCCATATATTGCAATATATTTTAGCTGGCCAACTACGTCAAAGTCATCCCCGGTATGGTCAGTCCTACACTCAACTTTCATCTGATTCATTAAGAATTCTATTGCTTCATTTTATAAAGTTTTACCTGCAACTTGCTTTCTGCTTTCAAAGCAAAAATCCCAAACTTGGTTGCCCTTTTATTGGCCACCAGTGGGATCACCTGACTATAGGTGACAGGGTGGAAGGTCTCCATAGGCTTTCCTAGCAATTTGGGATTGAAGGAAAATCGTTCGATCGATGAATTAAAATCCTTCGAACAGTTCGATTCGAAGGATTTAATCGTTCGATCGAACGAATTGCGGTAAATCCTTCGACTTCGATATTCGAAGTCGAAAGATTTAACTTCGATGGTCGAATATTGAGGGTTAATTAACCCTCGATATTCGATCCATAGTAAATGTGCCCTTTAATGTTTTGCTAGTAGACTTAAGGTATGAAGATCCAAATTTCCAAAAATTTTCCATCATCCAAAAACCACAGGTCCCGAGCATTCTATAAAACAGGTTCCATAAGTGTATAAAGAATTCCACCGTAACTTGAGTTGCACCAGAGCTATTTTCATATTAAAGTGCAAACTGGAACTTGACTTTAATTTAGGAACTTTAATACTTGGTTCATTTAGGTTTTATTTGTGTAAATTTGGTGATTAATGTGAACTTTGACATCCATTGGACTAAATAAATCATTGAATGAATGTAAATAGTCGTTATCCTGTGCTACAAGTGTAACTTGATTTGTGGGGCTCATGAATGTGTGGGCCAGGCGATGCTGTTACAGACTTTATTGTTCCTTGGTATCAGTTCAAAGCAATGAAAATAGAAATGTTCCAGATATGTGATACACAGAGACTAGTTCCTGTTAGCTGTATATCTTGTAGCTCCATTAAAATCAGATATGGGCCATTCGTCTTGGACCTTTCTTTTCTTTTCGTTTTATTTTCCGGTGGGATGACAAAACAGTGCAATAAAAAAACTTTAAAGTAATGACGGTAATGCACAACTTTATGGCCTCGTTCAATATTTGGTGTCATGAAGGACTGCAGGCAGGCTGAGTCACTCCTTCCATAATCCTTTTCATTTCCTCCAGAGAAGTATTAGAGTTGGATGTATCAGAGGCCAACCAATAATATACTGACAGTTGGAGAAGGGGACATTACATGTTATATAGCAAAGGAATATAAGCTTCATGGTACTAACCTACAGTACTTTACTGAACAAGTATGTCAATTTGGAAATTCTTTAGACTTTATTAGCCAGTATGTTGACCAAATACATTTTTATTAAAAGTGTGCACCAATCCGTTAAAAGATGGACTATCACTGGTATCAAAATGACTGTTCCTTTAAAGCTGACAGTTTAGAACACAGGTAGTCAATCAGGATATCTGAATGTCTACAGCGCTAGATTGACTGCCAGATGCAACAAAAACAACAGCACATGCAAAAAGCCTACACATCCAAATTGTTTCACATCTTTTAATGTGTATCTTCATTGCATTAAGTGCTGTAATCAAGTACTCATGTACAGTGATTATCTTCCGGCAAATGTACAATTGTAAAATGTAAACTCCATGACGGTTTTTTTCAATCTCACAAACATCTTCAGAAGAGGATTCACGATGTAAGGGCGAAATAATTTTTCTAAAATGTCAGCCCTTATGAAAGAGTTACCTAAAGGATCAGTAACATTAAAAAAAAGTGTATCAAAGTAATAAGAATATAATGTACTGATTGTACTGCACTCATACAATTGGTGTGTTTTCTGCAGAAACTCTACTATAGTTTATATAAACAAGCTGCTGTGTATCCATGGGGGCAGCCATTCAAGCACAGGATACACAGTAGATAACAGATAAGTACTACTATAGTTTATATAAACAAGCTGCTGTGTAGCCATGGGGGCAGCCATTCAAAGCTGAAAAAAAAGAAAAGGCACAGGATACTCAACAGATAACAGATAAGCTCTGTAGTATACAATGGGATTCTTCAGAATCTTTGATCTACTGTGTATCATGTGCTTGAATGGCTGCCCCCATGGCTACACAGCAGCTTGTTTATATAAACTATAGCAGTACTTATCTGTTATCTACTGTGTATCCTGTGCTTGAATGGCTGCCCCCACTAACGTAGTGTTTCTGAAGCAAACATAGTAAGTTAGGTTGAAAAAAGACACACGTTCATCAAGTTCAACCTTTTAACGTTTTTTAACCTGCCTAACTGCCAGTTTTATCAGTGTAGGGCAACAGTACATTATATGGTCATTATATTGTCATTTGTTTTTGGTGTTACTTTCCTTTAAGGAGTTTGCAATCCCTTTAAGCTCAAGCCAGAATTTGTCAATGATTTTAGCAACTTATAGGGGTCCTTCCCAAAGCCAAGTGGCCATTCTTATGGATTTGTTTTCCATCAGTGGGGCATTGTGAAAATATCTGCAGACCTCTACACTTGATTGTCATCTTGTTCTCAGTGCAGAACACAACGCACAGGGAGGTGCAAGTGCTTTTAGAATGAGAACTATGGGTGCCTTATTGAGCACCTTAGTGCCTCCCCTCCCCCCCCTGAAGTCAAGAATGAGCAGTTTTATTTCTTTTGATTACCTTCCATTGCCCAGGTTGGTGACAGGGTCTCATTAAAAAAGTACTGAAGAGCTCAAAGGCTGCTGTAAAGTAGTAGAAGTCAATGCTGGGTAACTGGAGGGGATCAGAACAGTCTAAGCTTGTTCTGAAACAACAACAGTTTTAGGACAGATTTTGCAAAGCAGACAAAAAGTCAAACAGAATAATGCTTGAGGCTGGAAAATACAGACCTGCAAGCTTGACATGTGTAGTGGGAACACTGGCTGAAGGATCAGTGACATATCATTATTATATAATATTAATGAGACAATGTGTTTTTCATGTTAAACAATGTTATGTGTGTGGGAAGTTGGACTGTGGCGTTGTGGTAGATGTGGTCTACTTTGGTTTTCCCGGTACTTTTATACATTATCATATAAACTGAATACACTCAGATCTATTGGTAAACTTCTATCTGGATGATCAGAAACAGAAATGAGTAATCGGTGGTTTACACTCTCGTTCTCATACATTATAAGTACTGTAGCAAACCTCAGGCTTCATAATTGCAACTCATTTTGTTTCATTTGAGTATTAGGGATTTAGATGTGGCACATCACTGGAAAAGATGAATGAGAATTGAGGAAGAACCAAGAAGAACAAGGACCATTGTCCATTTTGTTATAAGAAGAGGCAATAGAAGCCCTTCCTTTCTCACGCTTGTCAGATCATGACTCACACCTGGAGCTTCCATTAAGGAAGAGTTTTTGCTTGAAATAAAGAAACCATTCCATGTGAAGGCAAATCATTTTGATAGGCACCAGTAGGCCTTAAATGTACAACTCCAATGCATTCAATGTCCATGAAAACACCAACTTCTATTTCTTGGGCCCATTTTCCAGTCTGATAACTAGGGTGGTAGAAAGCCAACTTAAAGGAGAAGGAAAGCTACCAAGGCAGTTTACTGTCAATAGTGCAAGCTAAAACTCCATTTTTATTTTTTAGAATGCTTTTCCATACCTGAGTAAACAGCTCTAGACACTGTCTCTGTTTGTTTAGGCAGCTGCCCTATTAGATTAGTGTGACATCACTTCCTGCCGGAGTCTCTCGCAGCTCGCTCATAGCTCTGAACTCAGATTACAGCAGGGAGGGGAGGAGGGAGGGAGAGAGGAGCAAACTGAGCATGCTCAAGCCCTAGCCCTGGAGGTTTAAGATGTAAACAGGAAGTCTGATATAGAAGCCCATGTGTACACAATAGAAAGAAAGAAATGTGGTGTTTCATTTGATAACGGACTCTGAGAAGCATTACTTTGAGAGTTTTCTAGTGTATCCATATAGACCATTCTGATAAAGCTGTTTTAACCTTTTCTTCTCCTTTAAATCCAGGTGATTCTATGACCACATACATGTTCTATTAAGAATCCAAGCTGCCTCACATTGTCTCAGTTCGGTTAGAAACAATACAACTGGACAACCTGGTCGTTCTATAAAGTTAATATTATTATTAGGCAAACAATCTTATTTTAGGCCTCTCTGAGCAATTAATAAGCATTTCTACACCTTCTGCAAGAGCACGCTTGCTTCTTGTCGATTCTTTCCTTATAAAGGCTTGATAAATGCAGAGAAGTGTTGTTCTTTCCTTTTTCTTTCACTGCAAGAAATCTAAAATAGTAGGATGGCAAACAATGTTAAAAAAGAAATGTTTAAGACTAGTGGAAAACCCCCGCCTTTGTGAAAAATCTGACAAAGTAAACTGACTTTGTGCTAACATATGGGCCTGTTGATACAGAAACGTGTTTGCAAGAAGCACAGTTGAGACCAAGAAGGAACATTTAATCTGCTATGTCAACAGGTTATGGATGAAGCGATTACAAAAAAGAGAAGTTGCACTATGCCTTGGTGCATGCCAGAGATTGCATTAGTTAGGTACTTAAGGCATGAAGCCAATTTAACTTTGTACTATATACACACTTGCATCAAGTTTTCTAAAACTGTCATATGATCTTATCCATTTTACCCGACAGAACGATGAGTTGTGACAGTAGAAAGAAAGTCAGTGCACAAGACTATAAATGTAAAATATTAACCCAAATACTTACTTTAAAATAAAAAATATCATTATTATGTATAATATAAGAAGGGGTAAAAAATGACTATTCCTCCTTAGTGAATGACTCCTCTGACTTGTACTGTTTCCAAAAGACCCATGTCCAATGGTCGAACACTGGCCTGCAAGAACTTTGCCATGAGCCGACATTTATAATGATAGTCTCTGTGGGTCTGGAACTTTTAATGATTGGACTTTTTAGAAGCAACATGACATATACAATAAATATTACTGTCAAAGAGCAAGTATCCCACCTTGTATTTGCCGAATATGTTGTGTAGGGGGCACTTGGTAAAAATGTCTGCAATTTTTCTGCATCTACATTTTCTATTTTCTAAAAAATGTAGCTGGTGTGACATCAGCCTAGTGTGAGTGCAATAAAACACAGGAGGACTCAAATAAGTCAGCCATGCATTTATGATTTGATCAGAACTGAGATCTCTCTCATATAATAGCTAAAGCAGGGTAAGATCAACCTGTGATATCAATGACAAATAAGATGTTTTTGGTATGCTTGCACAAAGTGAATGTGGCCTCATTCTTTATCTGAATACAGTAGTTTAGCCTAAATTGTACTTCAGTGAGGAAATACTTGCATTGAGCTAATAAAGTTAGTTCAGTTATCCTTAGCCAGGGCCAGATTTACTCATCAAGCTCCCCTAGGCCTCCCATTCTTGTTGTCTACCACTCTGGATTTACAAACCGGCTGCCCCTAGGCCAGCTCTGCTCTCCCCCCCCTCTCCCGCTAATGTCCCCTCTCCTTCCAGTTTGGTCCCCCCTCCACTGACCCCTCCCGTTACAGGTGCCACTCCCCTTCCCCCCTGCCAGGCGTTGCCCGTCGCCTCCACTTACAGGTGCCTACCCCTTCCCCCTGCCAGGGGCTGTCCACTCCCCTCCCCTTCCCCCCTTGCCAGGTGCTGTCCCCTTTCTCTGAGTGCGTGCGATCACAGGCGCGCACATGGAAGTCTTCTTAGTTGGGCACAGCACTGGAGACGGATGTGTGTCTCCAGTGCTAATAACTAATTTCGATGTGGCTGGGCTGTATTCTGCCCCTCAAGTTCTGCAGTCATAGGCTCGGCCTTTGTGGCCTCGCCACAAATCCTGGGCTGCCCTCCCTTTGACACATGCTCATGCACAAATTTCCTTCGTCAGGTCTAGGGCATTGATGATTGGCACATGGTACACTGCTTCTGAGCCAGTGTGGATGTGTCTAGGCAAGTTGTCACCATATGGCAGGAATAAAACCAGCCATTGGGTCGAATAGTGGGTGGTGACATCATATGGGGCGGAAAAAATCTCTGGGCAGTGAACAGGGTGCAGCGGAAGGGGAAATAAGCAGGGAATAGGTGGCCTAAACATATAAAGGGTTTTCTGTCAGTGGAGATGGTCAGGAAAGGGAGGTATTTATTGGGTGTTACCGGCTACTACATTTTAATTCGGCCCCAGTTGGTGATTTACAGGCTGAACCAGGGTGGCAAACCATATGCCAAACACAGTCAAAGTAAAGGGGTGGACGTATTTGCACTGGCATAGCCACACGCCAGTAGTGAATCCAGTAATAAAGAAGAAACAAATACCTTGAGTATGCAGCAAATGGGGACATCCCAAGTTTATTCCATGGTGCTAGTGACACAATTCAAAAGATCAAATGTTTCGGGACTGCATGGCCCTTCCTCAACGATGACATTTGTTGCTAAATATGAAGCTTGCACATAATTGAAGTATATTGTGGCCAGTTTCAAGCAGATGTGCCAATGCCACCAGTTTATTCCATTAAAAGACCAGGGCGCAAATTCACTATGCGCCGAAGCGCCGAACGCTAGCGTTAATTCGCTAGCGTTTGGCATTTATCGTTACTGCGCAAATTCACTAACGAACGCTAGCGTAGTTTTGCTAGTGTTACTTCGCACCCTTACGCCTGGCGAAGTTTCGCTAGCAACGTAACTACGCAAATTTACTAACGTGTACTGAACGCTACCTTTTACGCTAGACTTCCTTCGCCACCTCAGACCAGGCGAAGCGCAATAGAGTAGATAGGGATTGTTTCAAAAAAAGTAAAAAAATTTTCTAAGTCCCAAAAAACGCTGGTGTGTTTTCTACATTATGGGTGATAGGCTGAAAAAGATCAAAAATTGTTTTGGGGCTCCCCTCCTTCCCCCCTACATTTCCTGACTCAGGGCAACTTACCTAGACAGTGGGCACGTGTGTAGGGCAAAATTAAATTTTTATTTGATGTTTTGAAGGTTTTCTAGCCATTTGTAGTGCTGATACGTGTTCCTCCATTGAAATTTGAATTTGGCGCCGTATGCAAATTAGCCTTTGCTAGCGTAACTTCGCTTCACTTAGCGAGTCAACGCTAGCGCAACTTCGCAATCTTACGCTACCCCTGTGCGCAACTTCGGATTTTAGTGAATTTGCGTAGCGCTGGCGAAACTACGCCCGGCGAAGTGCGGCAAAGCGCGGTCAATATGCCCACTCAAGGTGGACATATTGGGACAAGATCTACTTATTTGGCGACCTCTTCAAACAAGCGGATCTATCCATGAATGGCCACTTTTACGCTCAGCAGATTTCAATTACACAAACGCCATCTTTCTGTCCAGCATTCGGTGATATCCTGTAGTCGTCTGTAGAGTACTGTATATGTAAATATTTACACCAAAAAGAATGTTCTTTGCACACAGTTTATTATGTCCTTATACTGTATATTTAAAGGAAACTAAACATAAAACAAATACTGGTTGTACATTAGCTATTTATTCTGTTACACATTAACCACTAACCAATAAAATCCTTGTTAACTACATACACTATATAAACTAATTTACACTAATTTACAATGAATATATAAATTGCTTTTCTTGCATGTATTATATAAATAATGGATCATCCATTACAGTTTGTTCTGTTCCATGTCACTAGTGTGAGATTAACTGTACTCTCCATGACCATTGCTCGAACGTACAGGCCCCTCTGGCAGTAAAGAGGTTAACCCAATTAATCATCCGAAGAACATCTGAAAAGAACGGAAAGAAAAATAAATGCAAAAAAAAATGAAAGATATGAAACGGTGCCTTTGGCCATAGCAGTTGCAGAAGGCTGTAATCAGGATAATGACAGAGATTGGGTGAGACATAAATACTGGGATTAAGATATTGATTAGTGAAAATGACTGTTGCAGGGTGGGAAAATGCATCAGCGAGAAGTGAGGGTTTGACTTTACAGGATAAGCAAAGGGCACCATCCGTTGCCTCAGGCATTCCATTTGCCCCTTTATAAATCACAGTCTAGTGCTGCTAAATTAGAGGACTTTATGAGGGAAGTATGAAAACCACAGTAGAATACAAATGTCCATTGCACAAGAATTCTGCTTTGAAACACTCAAAACCAAATTTAAAAACATTTCAAGAACAGCTTGTTAAGTAAAGTTTCCTAACGAGTGTACCTTTGCTCAACTTGGCCGCCCAAGCGTGGGGCCAAATCAGGCTGATCCATTTGTTGGATCCAGGTGCCAACAACCAGATCTGTGGGCCTACAGGTGTCAATCAGATGAGGACTGCGTCAATGTGGCCCTCACCCAACAGGATTATCAAACCAGCCAGATAGAGATCAGTTGAACAGGCCCTTCCGAGGACCCAATAAGCCAATTCAGACACATTCTATGGTCAGTTTTATTAGTAACCAATTAACCTTCCTTATTGTTTTTGTAGTGTGGGAGGAAACCAGAGTAGCACAGATAACCCACCCAAGCACGGGAGACACATAGTTACATAGTTAAATAGGGTTGAAAAAAGACAAAGTCCATCAAGTTCAACTCCTCCAAATAAAAACCCAGCATCCAGACATACACCCCTCCCTACTTTCACATAAATTCTATATACCCATATCTATACTAACTATAGAGTTTAGTATCACAATAGCCTTTGATATTATGTCTGTCCAAGAAATCATCCAAGTCCCTCTTATAGTCATTAACTGAATCAGCATCACAACATCATCCGGCAGTGCATTCCCCAACCTCACTGTCCTTCTACGTTGCTTCAAATGAAAGTTCCTTTCTTCTAGTCTAAAGGGGAGGCCTCTGGTACGGTGATCCACTTTATGGGTAAAAAGGTCCCCTGCTATTTGTCTATAATGTCCTCTAATGTACTTGTAAAGTATAATCATGTCCCCTCACAAGCGCCTTTTTTCCAGAGAAAACAAGCCCAACCTTGACAGTCTACCCTCATAATTTAACTCTTCCAGTTTAGTTGCACTTAGTCTCTGCACTCTCTCCAGCTCATTTATATCCCTCTTAAGGACTGGATTCCAAAACTGCACTGCATACTCCAGATGAGGCCGTCGCGTTGCTCCCTGCTGGTTCCGGTCCTCTAGGGTGGGTGCGCGCGCCACGCACGTGCATTATTTAAAGGCGCAGTCGCGCAGGCGGCAATTGGCGCGAAATTCAAACAGTTTAAAAGGGGAATTTGGTTTTCAGCAAATTGCCCGTTGTTAGGTTCAATTAGCTTGTTCCTGGGTATTTGTTCTGTGTGATTCCTGTTTGATCCACTGTGTTTGACCCTTGCCTGCCTGCTTACTACTCTGACCTCTCCAATCCTGACCTTGCCTGCCTGAAACTACGTTGTTCTCTCCAATCCTGACCTTGCCTGTTCTCCAACTATTCTGCGATCTCTAATCCTGATTCTGGCCTGTCTGATTATTCTAACTGCTTGTGCTGGCCCAGCCTGCCTGTTCCTGGTGGCTTCCTATCTTCCAGCATCCTTGTAAACAGTTGTGCCCCATTGCCTGCCAGAACTTACGCCTTGCACCTCTCGTTCAGTCCAGGTGGCATCTGAGTAAGCCGAGGGCTCCTCCCGAGGCCAAAGGCGGTCACTTAACTGGTGAAGTATGAGCCGAGAACAGGGTGCTTGGCGTCTGTTCTGGTGTTGGGTGCCGACCGTGACAGCAACTTCTCTAGTGTAATGAGTGAAACTGCACTAATGGAGCCAAATTTCCGTGTTAAAACCTTAAACTTTAAGTTTCAAGAGGCAGCTTTTTGTCACTGGTAACTGGCTGCTCGCTGCCACATAAGGCGAAGTTCTAACCCTGCCCCATGGCAGGAGTGGCCCTGCACTAAAACTGAGCTTTAACCTGCTGATATACTTACTTATGGGATGCTCTAACTGGTTGACACACCTTTTGGCTCTAGGCCTTACCCTGTCCTGTTTTATCCCAGCTGGTGCATCAATGTTTGCAATCAAATATCTTTTCAGCTATGTATCTTACACAATATATCCATTTTGCCTAAAAGAAAACAATATTACAACATTTTAATGGAACTATAGTCCTTTGCTTACCAATACCTGGGATGACTATACAAGGTCATGAAGATGGAATTACAGTAACTGGGAACATAAACCTTTATGATGAAAGAGTCATAAAGATAACCAACCAAAGATCCCCATTGTGACACACCTGTTTCATTTAGCATCTTAGCTGTTACTCATTGTATATATAATTCCTATTGCTTTCGCTGCAGATCATAGTCATCTGGCTGACCTGCTTCATCATTCAGAGATGATGATACTAGACACACACACAAATATTGTATCTCACGTCAGACATGAAATGTTGCTTTTACAGATGGAATTACAGCTACAACCAAAACTTAAACTGGCCATCATGGGCCAAGCTGCCGAGAGATTAAGTCGTCAGGTTATTTGCCGGTGTATGGGGGCCTCCGACGGGCTTCCCCGACCAATATCTGTCTGCAAATCGGCCAGATGTTTATCTGTTAAAAAATCCTGTCAGATTGAGGACCACATCGGTTTGTTGATGCGGCCCTTTCATGGATCTCCAGCATCTGATCGTGGGGCCTAGACGACTTCTCTAAAGAAGCGGATCTGCACATGTATGGCCACCTTATGAGGGGTCAAGGTGCCCACACAGACAACAGATTTGCATACCTGCCGAAAATGATCACATTCTCAAATGATATATGACTGAAGCTTATCTGGGCCAGGTAGAAAATATTTCAGCTGAGGGTTGTTGATACCACATATTTTCAATGGCCCTCAGGATGATCAGATCATTGGCTTGAGGTATAAATGATAGCAGGGTTCAAAATTGTTATTTTATTTGAACTGTTCTGACACTTTTTATTACTGCTTGTTATCCATGGTTTGTGATTCAGGGTAAGGCTAGCGAAGGAGATATAAATAGAGACGTTATTGTTGAGGTGTTTCCAAAGTCTAGGGGAGCATTATCTGCTGTGATAGCCTATACAAGTATGTGGAGCAAAGAGAAAGGGCTATCCGGCACTCAGAGGAATCCACAGGGCCAACAAGTCTTTATTGGTCATAATTAAGTATAAATGCATCTCCATAGGCCCTATGCGTTTCCTATCTCCAAGGTACTTAGCCCATGATTAAGTACCTTGGAGGTACGAAACGCGTAGGGCCTATGGAGATGCATTTATACTTTTAATTATGACCAATAAAGACTTTTTTTTAAACTGGATAGCCCTTTCTCTTTTCTGCACATATCGGTTTGCAACTCCCTGAAGCTGGGGGTCTGGGGCTGGTGCACCTGGACCACACGATCAACCTGGTGAGCTATTTACGTTATCATTCTGGAGCGCCATTTGGTCCCTTTGTTTTGCATAGCCGATACAAGCCCGTGGTAAACATTCAGCCCTACATTCATGTTGAGCAAATGGGTAAATGCAGCCATAATTGTCGAGGTATATCCTAAAGGGTAAGGGAGCATCATCTTCTGTAATAGAAGCTCAATGTCTACATGCAGCCCTGCATTCATTTGAGGAACTGGGTAAACGGAGCCATAATGGTTGAGGGATATTCCAAACACTAGGGGAGCGCGATCTTCTGTAAAAGCCAATGGAAACCCAAGGTATACATGCAGCCCTGGGTCAAGATTCATATGTATGGTGACAGATAAACAAGTATATTTTTGTTGTGTGCATGACCAGTTTTGTACAGTGGAAACAGAATGTAACTTACACCAAATTCTTTAGATTGCATGATAATCTGCATAATATTTTGCTCCGAGATATTTCCCCTTCTCTTTCTGCAAGATGTATAATGGAGAGTTTTGTCATTCCTCAGACACCAAACCTGTTGGTTTAGATTAATGCAGCTAAACTCTTTGCTAGGCAATAATTTCACAGCATGAATTTTAAAAAAAATGATAAAGTGTGCTACTTCTGTAGACTACCTTCCAAATGTGCCAGAACATGAGTCACGCTGTGTCAATAGTATTAAATACCTGCTATTGTCTGGGCGCATTCAACCACTGTTAATTATTAAAGTAAACATTCAAGAACTTGGCATTACAATGAAGCTGACAAAAAACATACATGGTTATGTCATTCGTACAAACAAGGCTTGGTAAAAAGTGGGAAATTTCAATAAGAAAGGAATACTTATTTTTTTTTTTTTAATATATTCAGAATCAGAGTTATAGCCACAAGACAAACCATCAATCATGTTCAACCAATGTTGACCTTCCAAAGGCTTTCAGTCTGTTGTTTAAAGATAACTATTAACTAAACAAAATTTAATTTGCACTTAGAGCTAATATACTACATGGTAAGGTAATGTAGAGATTTGAATTGCTGGTTTATCTTATTTTCTATTGTTATAGTCTATTGACATGCCTGATGGGTGGAGCTTAATCCCTCTTAAAGGTAAACAAATGTTAATCACTATGTTATTTGAGTATGAAAGAGGGTATTGTGTTTCTGGTGCTATGGTAACTTTCCTCTATTTTCCTCTATTTGCTTATCAGTTAACCTTGGTGTTGGTATGGAGAATAGGAATACACTGGATATCAACACTTGCTCTCGATACACTAGCTTTCATAGTTAAAGTATCATTAAACGCCAGGGCACACGATTAGATTCGGGAGATTAGTGCCCAGCGACAAATCTCCTCTTCTTCAGGGTGACTAATCTCCCAAACTGCCTCCCGCCGGCTAGAATGTAAATCGCCGGCAATATGGCACTCGGAACGATTCGTTTTCCGAAGACTTCCGAAGTTGCTTGGGGCTACTTCAGAAAACAAAGCGCTCTGAGTGCCATATCGCCTGTGATTTACATTCTAGACGGTAGGAGGAAGTTTGGGGAGATTAGTCGCCCTGAAGAAGAGAGGATTTGTCGCCGGGCTACTAATATCCCTCAAATCTGAGCATGTGCCCTGACTCTTAATGTAATTCTGTGTAAACCCAAAGACATATACCAGCCCTGGTTCCCTAATGTTCTCGATGCACCCGAGTGTAGGACTGGCCCACCAGGATACCAGGAAAACTCCCGGTGGGCCAAGGTGTCAGTGGGTCCTGCTTCTTCTAAACATTTGGCTTATTTCATGGCCATTCCCTATTTCTTTGAAAACAAAGAGGCTAAACAGATGGAATAATAGGTTATAGTATGTAAAGAAAAGAGAATAGGACAATAGAGGTTGAGTTAGGAAAGGAAGAAAATAATACTTAAAAGTGGGCCCCTGGTCTAAAGGTTTTTGGTGGGCCCCTGGTGTCCCAGTCCGACACTGATGCACCCATATTCCCATTGACCCTCAAGTGGTGCTCTGCTGGTCTAAGCAGAGGACTCCCCATTGTGATGCAAAACAAATGCAGATTTTGTGCGATGAAATGGATAGAAAGTTTTAGATCTGGGAGTCCAAACTTCATGGCACAAATAAATGTTGCAGATGCATCAGAATTTTTTCAAATATTAGTAATGGTTGATGGACAGAGCCAAAAACGTGCCTTTTCTGTAGCACTCTAATGAGCATTGCTCTGACAATGGCTGACATTTCCATGATGTCAACATGACTAAAAGGAACATACATATCACAAAATTAATTCCACTGTTACTCTTCTGAAATAGTTCCACCACCTCTAACTTTTAGCTTTTCAGAAGCTGCAGAAAAATCCTTTTTCTTGGAAATCGTTCTCAGAAACTAAGCACTCTCTAAAGCAGAGTGCTAAGGGCAGAGACACACGGGAAGATTCGGGGAGATTTGATCGCCCGGCGACTAATCCCCTCTTCCTCATGAGGCAACTTCGGAAAATGAAGAGCTGAGAGTGCCATCCTGCTGGCGATTTAGATTCTAGCCGGCGGGAAGGCTTTTTGGGGAGATTAGTCACCCAAAGAAGAGGCGATTTGTCACGGGCGACTAAATTTCTCCGAATCTTAGCGTATGCCCTTAGCCTGATACTGGTTAAATAGTCATATTAGACATATTAGGCAGAGTTAATTCATAAAAAATGACTCCATTTTCTTCTGCCGTACAAGATCATTTTCACTTGCTTTGATCAAGCTGGATTTATCTAATTTAACCCTACAAACATATATTGAAAATAAGCACCTTTTTAAAATATAACCTTTTATATATATATTGAAGGGGATGACATGGCACTATATATATATACTCCCAGAAACATAGCAAAGACCGTGCATTATTTTATGGGGAGAATAGTTAAAGAAGTTGAATCAAGGGAGAGACATTTTTCAGAAAGAGAATCTGCTCTTATTAGATAAACATGGCAAGAAACTAGTGATGGGCGAATTTGTCATGAAACAGCGAAAAATTAGCGAAACATGAATTTTGACGCCAGCGACAATTTTATGTGTAATAAAGTCGATTGACGTGCGTTAATTGTCACTGGCGTTGGAACTGTACTTATTGTCACAAAACTTTGATTTTCTCTACAATTTCACATATTTATTCACAGGCGGAGAAACGTGGAAATTTGCCGTGGATTCACGCGTGGTGAATAAATTCGCCCAACACTACAAGAAACCATTCAAGACATCATGATGAAGATAAGGCAGTGGTAGCCTTAACAAATGTATATGGCAAAGCCTCCTTTGGGTACTAGGCCCTAACTCATCTTCTTCACTTTTTTGCCTCTCTATGATCAGTGCACCACCAAGTTCGATGGAACCACTTTATAAGTGTTGCTAATAAAAAACCTGCAACCGTCTGTTTCCTTTCCATTTAACACATTGATCATTAGTATTTCATTGAAATATCAAACCATATCAGTAGCAGCAATTCATATCTATGTAGACAAGATACGGATTCTTCAAATGGATATCCATTATAAATGGTTCCTTGTAATAATAGACCATTTTTTCTAGTTCCACGCTTTACTTCTTTTAGCTATTTTCTACATTACTAAATTGAACTCCGATTGCCCTTTGTTCATTTAGTTATTGTGCAAGATGGATCTGTGAAACTGGCTAAGAGTATCTCTCTTTAAGAGGCTGTCATTTTCTTCCAAGCTCAGTAGATAGAGATACAAAAAGGCAGCGTGTCTGGTACTGCACACATAAAATAGTCCAAATATTTATCATGGGCTTGCCTGTTTCTTAAACTTAGATGTTCAGTATAAGTAGGAATATTTGGCTTTTGGGTCTAAGTAATTAAAAAATGTTAATTGTGCAAACAATAGCTACAGTAGACTTATTTTGCAATGTCCCCAGTAAGGTCTATCTTGGCCTGTCATCTAGAGTCACAGAACATCTAGGGGCACATTTACTTAGCTCGAGTGAAGGAATAGAAGAAAAAATACTTTTTTTGGGCTACTTCGACCTTCGACTACGACTTCGATTTGAAAGATTCGAACTAAAAATCGTTCGACTATTCGACCATTCGATAGTCGAAGTACTGTCTCTTTAAAAAAAAACGTCGACCCCCTACTTCGCCAAGTAAAGACCTATCGAACCTCAATGTTAGTCTATGGGGAAGGACCCCATAGGCTTTGCTATCTTTTTTGGGTCGAAGAAAAATGGTTTGATCGATGGATTAAAATCCTTCAAATCGAACAATTCGAAGTATTTAATCGTTCGTTCGATCGAACGAATTGCGGTAAATCCTTCGACTTCGATATTCGACCATAAGTAAATTTGCCCCCTAGAGTTTTCTTGAAAATGTACTCAACTGTTCTGTCTATGATCCCTTCTTAAAGAAGTCACTTGGCTTGTAGAAAAGCCACCTGGAAACATTCATTACTCTTGGGAACAATATGTAACACTTTACTTTCAAAATGTTCTTTTAAAAAATTCCTGCTGTTTTATATACAAACGAGGAGAAGGTTTCCTCATTCCAAATGTGATGTTCACCTGGAACCACTTCTATCAATCTACATATGCTGCTCAGAAAACCTTGAATTACATTAATTAGCCCCAGTATGGCCTAAACCGGTCTTTAGTTTGGATCTGAGCAGCATCAGATTTTTTTGTATTTTATTTTAAAATATGACATGCATATTGTCAGTTTCCCAGCTTCCCCCAGTCATGTGACTTGTGCTCTGATAAACGTCAGTCAATTTTTACTGCTGTACTGCAAGTTGGAGTGATATCACCCCCTCCCTTCCCCCCCAGCAGCCTAACAACAGAACAATGGGAAGGTAGATAACACAAGATAACAGCTCCCTGGTAGATCTAAAAACAACAAGCAATAGTAAAATCCAGGTCCCATTGCAACACATTCAGTTACATTGAGTAGGAGAAACAGCAGCCTGCCAGAAAGCACTTCCATCCTAAAGTGCTGGCTCTTTCTGAAATCACATGACCAGGTAAAATGACCTGAGATGCACCTACACACCAATATTACTGTGATGTTTATACAAATGGCCTGTAGATGTCACTGTGCTCAAGACTTATACTGTGCATACTTTCTATGCAGCTTGTGGTGTTAGAGTTGCTTACTGTTGTGTAATGGCTGCATGAGCCTGCTAATAAAGCAAACAAAAAACATAACAAATAAGTGACAAGGATGGGGTACTAACAAAAATACACTTGTTGGTTCACAAAATTAAATTTTATATTGTAGAGCGAATTGTTTAAAAACAGTGTAATTTAGAAATAAAAACGACACCATAAAAATCATGACAGAATCCCTGTAATACTTATTTTCTGAGTGCAGGTTTTATTGAACGATCACAAGCAGAATGAGCCTGCTAATCATTGTAATAGGTACTAATTGTGACATGAGCTGTCGTGAAAATGCAAACAGAGAAAAATGTATGTTATAGGTCACATATTGTTGAGTCATATTTTGTGACTACAGGTATAGGATACCTTATCCAGAAACCCGATATCCAGAAAGCTCCGAATTACGGAATGGCTGTCTTCCATAGACTCCTTTTTATCCAAATAATCCAAATTTTTAAAAATGATTTCCTTTTTCTCTGTAATAATAAAACAGCAGCTTGTACTTGATCCCAACTAAGATATAATGAATCCTTATTGGGAGCAAAACCAGCCTATTGGCTTTATTTAATGTTTAAATTAATTTCTAGTAGACTTAAGGCATGAAGACTCGAATTACGGAAAGATCCATTATCCGGAAAACCCCAGGTCCCGAGCATTCTGGATAACAGGTCCCATAATTGTCTTGCAGAATACTGCAGTGCTAAGTTAAATTGTAACATGATATTTTCCTCCAGTCTACATTGTGCCAACTTTTTATTATCTTCTAACTGCTAAGGCTAATCATATGATCCTTGCAGAACAATAAAAGATGAAGGGGAGGAGGAATCATTTGATCTGCTATATCATTTCTTATTATATTTTCCCTTGTAAACTTGTGTCGGGTTAAAGCCTTTACCAAGGAAAATTAATGGACTAATTAGAAAAGTATGTTTGCATAGAATAGTGGAGTTTGCATGGAGCAGTGGAGAACTTCATCTAATCGTATCTATTGGTATAACTCTATCATGAAAAGTGTAAATAGATCAAAACTGTTTCACATAGATAACACTCATCGACTTCAATGTGTTTGATGATCACTATGGGGGTTATTTATTAAGGTACGAATGTCAAAAACTCGAAGAATTCCATCGTAGACTAGAATTCTTTGGAATTTATTAAACCCAGAGGTTGGTAAGGGGCCCATTCACTGAGTTCGAGTGAAGGAATAGAGGAAAAATAGTTTGATTTTTGAATGGTTTTTTTGGCTACTTCGACCATCAAATTGGCTACTTCGACCTTCGACTTCGAATCGAACGATTCAAACTAAAAATCGTTTGAATATTCGACCATTCGATAATCGAAGTACTGTCTCTTTAAAAATTTCTTCGACCCCCTAGTTCACCACCTAAAATCTACCGAGGCCAATGTTAGGTCCCCATAGGCTTTCCAAGTTTTTTCTGATCGAAGGATAATCCTTCTACCGATGGATTAAAATCCTTCGAATCGTATCAATTCGAAGGATTTAACCGTTCGATCTAACGATTATTCCTTTGATCGTTCGATCGAAAGAATTCGAAAAGATATTCGAAGTCGAAGGATTTTAATTCGCCAGTCGAATATCGAGGGTAAATTAACCCTCGATATTCGACCCTTGAGACATCTGCCCCTAAAAGTCAGAATAAAAAAGTACCCCAACACAGACTGGCCGAGTTCATGTAGAAGTCAATGGGAGAAGTTCCGAAGATATCCTGATCTGCTCTGGGTTTCGTGCAGTAAGCCGAAGATTTTGTTGTTTTCAAGCAAAAATCAGGAACATCAGGAGTTTTTGTGCATGAAATCTGAAAAATCCATTTGATACAAGCTTTTTCCTGCACAGGAAATTTTCTGTATTGATAAATAAGGGGAAAGAATCTTGTGCGGATTTGGTCAGAGTAGCTTTCAGAAAATAATGAGATATTTTTGGATTTTGATAAATAACCATCTATAAATATGGAGCTTTTGGGGTTTTTTTGCTTTTGGGTTTACATATATTAGATCCCATAACTGTACTTACCTTTGGCTGCAGATTACTGCTTTTAGATCTTAGACTCAAGATAATACCAATAATGAGACTGATGCACACGTGGATCATAGTTCAACTTCTTTGTGGTTTGACTATAGTTATGATGCAGTATAATGTTATGTCGTTCTTGATTCTCGGCTTTAACTCCAAATTACATTGATACAATGCCAGAATGAGCACTAATCATCCAATTATTACATTTCAATAAGTAATGGTTTCTTTCTGAGCCATGTAGGATGGTTATTTTCAGTGAATTCCCAATAAAGTCTTTTTTAAGGTTTTTAATCGCAGAATAGCAGAAAAGATGTCTTTATGGGTTCAACTGTAGAACGATGTCCAAAGGAGTGTTTACATAATGCTATAGAACAAATTCTAACAAAGTGAATTTCAAGCTTTCAGAAATTTCGAGTGGGGAGTTTAATGTTTTTTAAAGCTTTGCATATGCAAATTAGGATTCGGATTCGGTTCGGCCGGGCAGAAGGATTCGGCCGAATCCTGCTGAAAAAGGCCGAATCCTGGCCGAATCCCGAACCGAATCCTGGATTCGGTGCATCCCTAATCTGTAGTTATGTAGTCATTAATATCCTCATTCTCCTGTCTGTGGGGGAAATTTGCTAAAGGGCGAAGTGGCTAACGCTGGCGAAAATTGGCTAGCGTGACGTCATTTCGGCACTTCACCGATTTACTAACGGTAGCTGGCATAATTTCACTGGCGTCATTTTGCCAAGGAGATAGACTCTAGCGCAACTTCGCACTCTAACGCCAGGCAAATTTTCGGTCTGGCAAAAGAGCGTTACTACGCAAATTCACTACGTTTTTGATTTTACTGACCATTACCTCTATGGCCACACTTGCCTTCGCCACCTCAAACCAGGCGAAGTGCAATAGAGTAGATAGGAGTTCCTCAAAAAAAAGTTGAACATTTTCCCAATGCTGGCGTTTTTTCCTATTTAAAGGGTGATAGACTGAAAAAGATCGTAAATTTTTTTTTGGGATACCCTCCTTCCCCCATACATTTCCTAACATATGGCACCTAAACTATACTGTGGGCTCATGTGTAGGGCAATATAACAACTTTATATAATTTTATTATGGTTCCCTGGCCTTGTGTAGTGTAATGTATTTGCTGCAACATATATCTCCATTGTACTTTAACTGCACGCCAACGCTAGCGTAACTTCGAACTGCTGAGCGTAATTTTGCCAGCGTTCAGTACCCTGTGCGCAACTTCGGATCTTCATGAATTAGCGTTGTCCAGGCGAATTTACGCTTGGCGAAGTGTTGCGATGTGCGTGAAGCCAGCGTTGGCGACTTTTTGCCGGTTAGTGAATTTGCCCGTGTGTTTTTCCAACTAATAATGTTTCCCCCACTCATCTGTTCCAAAGGCAATTAGCTTGGATAAGGTAGGAGTTTTCAATTCAAAGTACAGTTCACCATAGTGGGGCAATGAAGTATTAGAAAGAACTGCAAAGAAATGACAGAGCAGAGGAATCATTGTAACTAGTGGAGGAAAACACACAAACATGGGGACACATTGATAACATTAATATGTGCAACAACGTCCCCCATAATAAAAGGGTATTAAATTTTCCACTGATGATTTACTGGTATAATAATAATTCAATGAAACTTCATGTTGGTGAATTTCGAGCACCGATAAACCCTCCATAAACACGTTACTGACTGTGTACAACATGAATAAAGAGTTCACACAAGGCTGCCAACAAGGAGGATACTGTAGTTGCATAATCATATCATTATTTAATAAGTAAGATGGAATGAGGATTTAATTTCAGGAAGAAGGCAGCCATAAAATCTCTATGAAGTAACATCCAGTTGTTATGGATTTTTTTTTACCCTCATTTATGTAGTTCTTCAAACAAACTCCATATTCTTGTTGGCAATCATACACAGTATCACAAATCATTTTCATCAGTTCTCCATACAGTAATTATTAGATTGAATTTCTTCTAATTTAATGGGAATGACTTAGGGGCCGATTCACTAACTTCGAGTGAAGGATTCGAAGTAAAAAAACTTCGAATTCCGAAGTGTTTTTTGGGCTACTTCGACCATCGAATGGGCTACTACGACCTTCGACTACGACTTCGAATCGAAGGAATCGAACTAAAAATCGCTCGACTATTCGACCATTCGATAGTCAAAGTAATGTCTCTTTAAGAAAAAACTTCGACCCCCTAGTTCGACATCTAAAAGCTACCGAACTCAATGTTAGCCTATGGGGAAGGTCCCCATAGGCTTTCCTACGTTTTTTTGATCGAAGGATATTCCTTCGATCGTTGGATTAAAATCCGATTCGAAGGATTGAATCGTTCGATCGAAGGAATAATCCTTCGATCGTACTATTTGCGCTAAAATCCTTCGACTTCGATATTCGAAGTCGAAGGATTTTAATTCCCAGTCAAATATCGAGGGTTAATTAACCCTCGATATTCGACCCTTTGTGAATCGGCCCCTTGGTGTTCCACCGGGGCTGCAGCTGTGAGAGGTCATAGTGTGCAACACATTTTGCCAAATGTAGACTCAAAGCTAGGGCTCTGACACCGTCTCACCGTCTCTTACAACCCCCCAACCATTAGCTCGGGAGCAACATGTTGCTCACCAACCCCTTGGATGTTGCTCCCAGTGGCCTCAAAGCTGGAGCTTATTTTTGAATTCCAGGCTTGGAGGCAAGTTTTGGTTGTATAAAACCAGGTGTAATGTCAAACAGAGCCTCCTGTAGGCTGCCAGTCCACATAGGGGCTACCAAACAGCCAATAACAGCCCTTATTTGACATCCCCATCCTCCATACAGTAATTATTAGATTGAATTTCTTCTCATTTAATGGGAATGGCTCTGACACCGTCTCTAACCAAAATGTATTTAGCCCTGCACTGAGCTGGACTGTATAAACAGAACTTGAATTTAAAAATGTAAAAGTCCAAAACACTTGGGCTAATTTATCAATTCTGGGCAAATTTTTCTACCTTTAGATTTTCTAAGAAGTGAGTGGACAGGTTCGCATATATAATGTTGATTATATTCTCAAAATATATCCATTTCTAACTTGTCCATTTATTCAAGGGGATCCATTTCTGAAATATTTTCTTCTTCTGATTCTCTACGACCATTTCTTTTCTTCCTGTAACCATATTCGCAAGTCCAGTTTAAGAAATAGTTGATTTAAATTTTATGACTGGTACACAAATGTTAACCATGTGTTTGGAACACAAAGCTGTTCTTACTACATGTTATGAAAGCCCTGTTGTGTTTGTAATTCAAAATCCCCAAGCACTTCTTAAATTTGATATATTCTTGAATTACAGTGATGCAATATTATCTTGGTATTTTATTCCAACTTAAGCACGCAGGCTTTCTTACAACATATAAAGAAATGTGAAAAAAGGGGGGTTGTGGGAGCACTCCAAGGCTAAGTACAAATATATGTAAATACAATGGAAGTGCTAATTATCCGGCCAAATTAACTACAAACATAGAGAAAAATAAGATGGGTTGATAAATGCACATTCCCTGGCCCCCTATCTCATAAGTAATTCAGTATAAATGCAAGTTCATATATTTACAAAAACAGGGGTTATTAGTTACAAAGTTATGATCATAAAATTGGTAAGCCAGTGGAACCAAAGTTGTGGTCTACTAGGCAATCTCTTTCTTTTAAAAGCTAATGGCGGAGGAGGACAAAGCCCTCTGACTGAAACCAATGCCCATGTCAGGAGACACTTATCCCAAGAAATGCTACTATGCAGGGAAGTACCAGCCTTGAATACTATGACCGGAGGTAAAGAGTTAGGAAGGTGCCAGCCTTCAATCCTATGACCAGAGGTAAAAGATAGGGACCACCATTTAGGGTTTACCTTGATGGGGTATGGTGGTTTACCAATTTTATGACAATAACTTTGTAACTAATAACCCCTGTTTTTGTAAATACATGCACTTGCATAGATACTAGATTGCTTGTGAGACAGGGGATCAGGGAATGTGCATTGATCAACATATAAAGAAAACCAGTTACTAGGCCCGCAATGGTCCCCAACCATTAGCTCGGGAGCAACATGTTGCTCACCAACCCCATGGATGTTGCTCCCAGTGGCCTCAAAGCAGGTGCTTATTCCAGGCTTGGAGGCAAGTTTTGGTTGTATAAAACCAGGTGTAATGTCAAACAGATCCCCATAGGGGCTACCAAACAGCCAATAACAGCCCTTATTTGACATCCCCATGGACTTTTTCATACTTGTGTTGCCCTCCAACTATTTTTTACATTTAAATGTGGCTCATGAGTAAAAAAAAGGTTGGGGACCCCTGTAGGCTATATGGACAAGTAGGATGCCCAACATGGCCAAATAACTTGCTAACTAACTAACTAGTTCCTGGAATAAATCAATAAAAATATGTATATAGTGTTTTTCTCCTGTCAGACCCAAAGTACAGCAATCAAGACTTTGGGGCAAATTTACTAAGATTCGTAGTTGCGCCAGGCGTAACTTCGCCACACTTCGCCAGGCGTAGTTTCGCTAGCGCTCCGCAAATTCACTAAAATCCGAAGTTGCGCTCAGGGGTAGCGTAAGGTTGCGAAGTTGCGCTAGCGTTGATTCGCGAAGCGAAGTTGCGCTAGCGATGGTTAATTTGCATACGGCGCCAAATTCAAATTTCAATGGAGGAATATGTAGCAGCACTTCAAATGCCTGGGAAACCTTCAAAACATCAAATAAAATTTTTATTTTGCCCTACACATGTGCCCACTGTATAGTTAAGTTGCTATGAGTTAGGAAATGTAGGGGGGAAGGAGGGGAGCCCCAAAAAATTTTTCGGTCTTTTTCAGCCTATCACCCATAATATAGAAAAAACACCAGCGTTTTTTGGGACTTAGAAAAAATGTGAACTTTTTTTGAAGCAATCCCTATCTACTCTATTAGAGGTGGCGAAGGAAGTCTAGCGTAAAAGGTAGCGTTCAGTACACTGTGCGCGTTGCTGAATTTGCGTAGTTCCGTCCGTTGCGCAAATTCGCCAGGCGTAAGGGTGCGAAGTAACACTAGCGAATGTACGCCAGCGTTCGTTAGTGAATTTGCAAAGTAATGAAAATGACCAACGCTAGCGAATTGACGCTAGCGTTAGGCGCTTCGGCGCTTAGTGAATTTGCCCCTATGAATGACACCACGATATTAAGTGATTGTCCCAGGTTGCAAATTTCCGCAGGGAGTTGAACCAGCATCTTTGCCATGAGATCCCACGTCACAGTCTGATAGTCTGAATATCAAAGTCATTAGTTCTTTGATATGCAGAGCTAGCCGTAGGCCAGGAATGGACACAGACAGAATTGCTCACAACCACCTTTAGCTTTCCAATTTAGCTGACAATCTCAATCTGGACACATCAGAAAAATCTGCATGTCATTAAGTAGCACTGCCCCAACAAATGACAAATATGCATCCCTATTTAACATTTTTCTCATATTAAATAATGAAAAATTCTGAATAACAATTAGTTTTCTAATATAATTCATTTTTAACAAAAAAGAGATTTTGTGCATCCTTGGAGAGGAAAGTCTCCTCACTTTGATCAGAGCCCAGTTCAATATTCTGCAAGACTGGTTCTTTTCAAGTAACGTTAGATGCTCAAGACTTATTGATGAGAATCCCCCTGGGGTTTGGTCCTTAGTGGGGATAAAAACATCTTTGATAACTTTTGAGATGTGCCCAGCAATATATATAGAAAAGACCAAACACGGCATTCCCAGGACACAAATTTAGCAATTGTCTCTTTTGCACCTTGTAGTGAATGAATCTGATCTTCTGGGCATGAAATTGGTTTGGAATCAGCATGTCATTTACTGATTATAATCCTGATGAAAGACAGTCTGCTTACTCCAGCAGAATGATATGAGGATTAAGCGTTCTATCCTCAAAGAGAGAAATCCCTGTGTTTAATTTCCCCTAATGAAGATTAGCCGAAATGTACAATCATGTTTGTATTATGAGGGAGGGTATTGGCACAGCAGGGAAATGTTTACAGGGATAAATAACTTAAACCTCTAGAGAATTTCTGAAATGATTTTAAGGTGCAACTGATGGGTTAGGAATTTGGAAATCTGTGCAACAATAACCTTTGAACAATCTGGTATTTTTTTCAAAATGTAAGAGCTCGTTAACTAGGAAGGGCAAAGTATGATCCTGCATGATTTTATTCTAGTGTAATTGCATCTGCCACTATTAAGGCAAAATGTGGAGTCCTGTCTAAAGGTGAAGAGATGTGCAAAGGAAAAGCATGTGGGCATGACATACAGTAGTTATACATTTTTACACCCATCTCCTGTGTGCTTTTACCTAAGTGCAAGCCTCTAGGTCATGGATCTCCAAGATTTTGAACCCATGAGCAACATTTAGTAAAGTAAAAGGAGTTGGGGAGCAACACAAGCATGAAAAATTTTCTTGGGGTTCCAAATAGTGCTGTGATTGGCCATTTGGTAGCCCCTATGTGGATTGTCAACCTTCATTGAGGCTCTGTTTGGCAGTGCACCTGGTTTTTATACAACAAAAACTTGTAAACCAAAACTTATTAAAAAATAAACACCTGCTTTGAGGCCACTGAGAGCAACATCCAAGGGGTTGGAGAACAACATGTTGCTCATGAGCTACTGGTTGGGCATCACTTAATGGCATAGATGTAGCACTTTATCCTGCTCACCTGTTTACCCAATGCACAATGGAGCAGCACACTCCTTTACCAGAACACAACCGGCAATGTTTATACCTAAGTATTAAAAGGTTAAAGCATCTTGTTATTAGCCATATCCAATACTGTTTAAATGATTTGGAGCCTTGTTTGCAGCATCACTGGTTACCAGCTAGCATTATAGTTTCACTTGAGTAAAGGTGGAAATTGTAGACCCATTTGTCCCCTTATAAAGGAACATCACTAATTATAGCAACTGGGCTTGAGAATTGGACCATTCTTATTCCCAAGTGACTTTACGGTGTCTTCATCGTTTCTTCTTTTGCCCTTATTTCATGTTTTTATCCAGTGAAAATTATGGATTTTGGTGAATTACATAATTGACCAAAACACTTTCCATCAATGTCAAAGTGTAAGTCTCCTTCACTGTGAGTTACTATTTGGATTTTCTGGGCACCTGTGCATGTCCATAATCATCTTTTATCTGTGTACTTTCATTAAATCTCCTAAACTATATGCCTTCTACTGTAGTTACCTTTATCTTTGCTCTCTTTTAAACGCTTTCTTTTTCTGTGTACAGAACATTGCTGACTTTGAACCCCATTCACTATCAAGGAATCTCTACATGCTGATTCATTCTTTTGTCATATCGTTCTTCTTCTTACCCTGCCCTACTTATTATTAATCTATATTTTAAATTTGTATCACAATTGGATCTGCTAGTGTCCATCGCCTTTTCCATTGCTTTGCATCACAGTTCAGATCCATTCTCCTTATTTTCTCCTAAATTAATGCTCAGTGTTTAACTCCCAGAGGATCGAAGCATCTTCTCTCATCTGGTTTTATCTCCAACAATTGTTCAACAATTCCTTTCTTTGGCTGCTCTCATTTCTCTCTTTTCTGGTACAAGTATGGGATCTGTGTGATGAGTTTCACCGTAACAATTATACCCATATATTCCAATTATTTAAAAAAAATTCCCATAGACTTCAATGCTTTGTGGCGAATTTTCACAGTTTCTCAAATTTTTGGCGACGCGAAACCCATCATCCAGGATGCTCCGAATAATGTAAAGGCCATCTCCCATTGGGGAAAATTCACTAAAGTGAGTATTTTCGCCCGTATAGGCTCCGCCATAATATCTATTCTTTTGGTCAAAATAGTAATTAGTGATGGGCGAATTTGTGCAGTTTCGGTTCGCCGGAAAATTCGCGAATTTCGTGCGAAATTCTCGAAACAGCGAAAAATTCGCAAAACGGCGCCGGCGTCTCGTTTTTGACGCCGGCGCCTGTTTTCCGACGCCGGCGCCCGTTTTCCGACGCCGGTGCCCGTTTTTGACACTGGCGAATTTTTTCCGCGAATTTTCGCGGGTGTTTCGCGAATTTATTCGCTGACGGCGAATCGCGCAAATTCGCTGCGAATTCGCGCCTGGCGAATAAATTCGCCCATCACTAATAGTAATGTAAAGTGAAAAGGGCCTGTTTGGATTTGATGAAAAATTTGTAAAATTGTTACTTTTGCTTTAATGGGTGTTTTTTATTTTATTTTTTTTTGTTCTGAATACATTAGCATCAAGGGGTATTTTTTTCTTGCATTTTTCCCCATGAAAAATTGTGACATTTTTCACCATTCAAAATGGGAATTTCAATGCAAACCTGTATCAGCCAATAAAATTGCTCAATTGTACAGTTGTCAATTGCAGCTACTGTAGTTTAGGGTATATACAAGTTGTCCTAAGTTTCTAACCACAAGTGGACCCTGGAAGCCTAAGGGGGGGGTAAGCCACAAAATCATAGGGGGCAGATTTACTAAAGAGCAAAGTGGCTAACGCCAGCGACTTTTCACCAGCGTTGCCACCCGCAGGGACATCGCCAATTCACTAACAGGCGCAGGCACCAATTCACTAGTGAACACTCTATCACCAGGCGACTTTTCACTCTGGCGAACTGACGTTACTCAGCAGATTCACTAAAATATGGATTTCACTGAATGTTACCTCTTTCACCAGAGTTGCCTTCGCCACCTCAGACCAGTCGAACTGCTAAAATGATCGTCCTCAATCTTATGTCACTTACATCATATCCTGTGAGCTGAAAATGCTTTAAAATTGAAAAAACGTTGGCGACTTTTCCTTTTTTTAAGCGGGATTGGCTGCAAAAGTCCTAACTTACTTTTTTGGGTATGTGGTTTTCTCCACACATTTTATAACATATGGAACATTCATTTTACAGTGGCCTCATGTGTAGGGCATTATATTAACTCTCTTGTCTTTATTAAGCTTCCCTGGACGTGTGTAATATAAACCTGTAAATTAAACCATTTGCAGCAACATTTATAATAAAGACGTCCATACAACTTTAAATTTCCCGCCCTATGCAAATTGACCTAAACGCAAGATCACTAGCGACGTTTCATTAGGCACAAATGAAGGCTAGTGCACCTTCGCTATGAAATGCTCAAACTGCCGAAGTAACGCTTGTGGAAAGTCACCAGCGTTCGATCCCCGGGACCAAAATTAGCATTTTAGTGAATTAAAATATTTGTAGCGTATTTGCACCTGGCGAAGGGGTGTGATGGGTGACGCTGCAGAAAATTTGCCCGTTAGTGAATATCCCCCTAAATCTTTCCCCATGGAAAAGTCTATTTCACAATTTCAAATACAAGTGTGAACTGATGGAGATAAGGATGTGGGTCATTGGGTTGAAGAAGTGTGGGAGTGGTAAGAAGGGAACAAGAGGGGATTCATTGTGAATTTAACACCCCTTATCATTTGGTGCTGTAGTTCCTTTATCCAACAGTACATTGTTCAATATGAATGACAGTCTGGAGAGCCAAAGTAAGTGCCATTATGCGCGCTAGTGCTTTCATTAGTACAACTGTGTAATAAAGCACCTGCAGGGGATGTTTTCTAATGGATACATATAATCTCCCTGCACTTAGGGGTTGTTTAACTCTCCCTCCAGGACTGCTGAGGGGATTAAACTGGCCAAACATTATAAGTGGGGGGATCATCAGTGGAATCCTTTACACCACCATTAAACAGTGCAAGGTTGGCCTGTGCACATAAACTATTTAGGAAAAGAGAAGGCTGAACTGTCAATCCGTTTAACAAAAAATGCACAATTGTTTCAGCGTGTAATGCAAAATGTAAATAAGAACCAAGAACTGAAACAGTAGGCTCAACGCGGCCATTTGTTTCTTCCTTGTAAAAGATTCTGTAATTCAACATTCTAAATTAAAAGAAAAATGACCCCTTATTTATTGCATTATTTCCCAACATAAACAAACCATCAGTTTGTACTTTAGCCTTGCCTAGGTTGTCGGGCTTGCTCAGGCTCAGGATGATCGCCGCATAGCCCTCCTATTGTATTGTATAAGCGAGCATAGCCTAGCACAGGGGTCCTCAACCTTATTCACTCATGAGCTATATTCAGATGTAAAAACACAAGCATAAGTTCCTGGGGGTGCACTGACAAATAAGGGCTGTGATTGGCTATTGGTAGCCCCTATGTGGATTGGCAGCCTACAGGAGTCTCTGTTTGGCAGTACATCTGGTTATTATGCAACTAAAACTTGTCTCCAAGCCTGGAATTCAAAAATAATCACCTGCTTTGAGGCCACTGGGAGCAACATCCAAGGGGTTGGGGAGCAACATGTGGCTCACGAGCTACTGGTTGGGGATCACTGGCCTAGCAGCTCATGTGATGGGGTTTGTTGCAGAGATCATGTCCAACAACAGGGAGCCATAAAATAAACTCCATATAGTAGGAATAATTCCACAGGTTTTGTAATAGTTCTTACAGTGGAATACCATAAAATTGTCCTAAAGAGTGGGAAGTTCTACAACTGGGAAATGCACTGTTGTCCAGATTGGTCCTGGTTTTCTTGCTATTGTAATCATTGCAGTGTATAACAATATTATCAGAACAACTTGTAGGAAAGGCCCTATGATTACTATAATAGATTAACTAAAAGCGGTCCCTCTGGGCACTGGTTTCCATTGTTGAGGGCTTTTACAGATAGGGCTGAAGTCACACTATGCTGGTATGGAAAGGGACCTATTTATCATGCTGTGTTATTGATGTAAGAAAAACTGTAAAAAGAAAATTAATTATAAATGTTTTATTTGGCACTGTATTTAAAGACACTATTTACAACAATATGTCTATGATGTAAACCAGGGGTCCCCAACCTTTTATACCCATGAGCCACATTGAAATGTAAAAAGAGTTGGGGAGCAACACAAGCATGAAAAACGTTCTTAGAATGCCAAATAATTTGCTATTTGGTTGCCCCATGTGAACTGGCAGCCTACAGGAGGTTCTCTTTGGCCTTAAACCTGGTTTTTATGCAACACAAACTTCCTTCCAAGCCTGGAATTAAAAAATACGCACCTGCTTTGAGGCCACTGGAAGCAACATCCAAGGTCTTAGAGAGCAACATGGCTGGGGATCACACATATAACATATTCAAGTTAAAACTGAATTTTGGTTTGCTGAATATTCAGACTGAAAAGGAATACACAGTTTGTTATACAATTAAGACAATCAGTCAGCAATAGGTGGTGTATTTGATTGTATCTTTGCATTCACCAAATCTGTGCTTTCTTTTCTCACTTCTTGCCAACTTTGCCTCCTCGTTTCTTGACTTCTCTTCTTTTCCACGCTCCTTTTTCTCTCTCTGTTGCATTCAGTGTATCAGGACCACTCGGTACTCCTTTCATGTCTAATCATAGTGGTATTGTAAAAGAGAATGTATAATGTAGTGTGGCTGCAAGAATTACTGTAGATGTGATCTGCATTGTGATTGGTTACTGCAATCAATGATGGATACCGGAACAGCCTAAACTTTTTTGGAAGAACTAATGGAGATGTGAAGTTCAGAACAGGATAAGTGCAAAGTACACAAGAGGTAGACTTGTGTTTAAGAAGGTCATCAAACTCAGTGATATATAAGATATGAACTATTCCCCAGGGGGCTGATTAGTTAATTGTAGTTTTTTCTTTTTTACCAAGTCATAAAGATGGTTACCAACCAATAAGTAGTTGAGGCTAGGGCACAGAAGTGGGCACATTAGGACCATAGGCACATGCTGCTCTGCTGCCTTCTCTAAATATGGCTTTATCCATCCAGAAGTGGTGGTGGAACAATGAGCAGACATGCTACAAGGGTGAGATTGGTGGTAGAGAGGTGGTGGGGAGGGACCAGTGGCATGCCCTGAGAGCCCTTACATTTTGGCCTGACACTGATAGATACTTTAAGAAATACAAAACTAATTTCATGCTTTAATGGTTTGTTACACCATGTAAAAGAGCGTTCCCAAATCATTAGGTCCCCCAATTGATTTGTATTGCCTTCGTTTTAATGCATCCCTTTTTAATTATCAGGATTTTAACTAGTCAGTGGGTTGATAGACGAAATGAAATGTCCATGGTGAATTCAATAGCCAACTAGTGCGAAGAGACCTGCATGCACTTGAACGTATAATCTATATGCATTAATAAGAGTATAAGGTTACTTCTCAACATAGACGCCAACTATTGTCTACAAGAATCATTTGTTGCAATTCTGAATTCTCAAAGTGTATCGCTGAACATTCCAAGTCTAGGTATAGAGCCATGTTGAAAATGTCCTTATTATGTTGCCCTTTCCCCTCAAGCGTGACTGGGTGAGTATGTGTTTTTGAAACATAATCTTCATTATTTAATTACAATTGATGGTTGTATGGACTTTGCGGGGGGCACAATTAAAAGTTCCAGAATAAAGGATTGCAGATTTTATTTGCCAAGCATTCCTAACTGTCAAAACAAAGAAGGGATTACTGGAACAACAAAATGAATAATTTCATGTTCTGCTGTTGGAAAAATGTGGATTGTGATAGGGACCCTGCTGGTCTCAATAAAGATAGTTTAATCAACTCAAAGGTAATGTATAACATGCCAACATTTATAATTGAAACAAGACTTTAGCTAAAACACATTTAATTTATAGTTACGTTTCCCTCTCCTTGGCAATATTTGCCACTCACAGTTGCCATTTCCATTGCTTACGTTGCAATGAGTAGCTGGACATCACCGTCCAGAGAGATATAGACATCCAAGGCATGACACCCCTCAATGTAGAAAATATTTGCAGGAGGGGTACTCAGACGACCTCTATTAATAAAAAAATCTTCTCTTTAACTCTCTGTCTCTCTAAAGTTATTTAAATGTTCAGAGTTACCTAAAGCAGGATGCCCAAGAAGCTGAATTGTGAGTGAATCCATTCACCAATGGCACAAACTACAGGCTAAGACAGGGATCCCCAAACTTTTATAGCACTGAGCTACATTCAGATGTAGAAATAGCGCTGGAGGAACAAAGCAAGCATAAAAATGTTTCTGGGTGGTGCAAAATAAGGGCAGGGATTGGGCCATTTGGTAGACCCTAAATGGACCGGCAGCCTTCAGGCGGCTCTTTTTAGCAATACACCTGGATTTTATGCAACCAAAACTTACCTCCAAGCCACAAATTCAAAACTGTGAGCTGCTTTGGGGCCACTGGGAGCAACATCCAGGGGATTCGTGAGCAACATGTTGCTATGTATTGTTGGTTGAGGATCACTGTGCTACGGTGTACTGAGAAGTTACACAGACCTACAGCAAAATCTTGTTTGTGCCACACCCTACGCTTCTTGGTCATTGAATCAATCCCTTGGAATTCATATAACCTGTGGGGAACCTATTTGCCAGCCTGCAAGTGGTGCTGTCTAAGGTAGAGTACACCTGTTGTCTGATGATAGTAGTCAATGGTCACACAGCAGCTGCAAGGCTACATTCATGATATATCTATATTGCAGCGAACCACTAATACCAGGATGTTCTTTGGCTGACAATCGGATGCTGGTTAGTTTAGCACATCTGGGGGTTGCCTCTTCCTTTTACATGGGTGACCAAGTTTTGCAGGTTGGCCCTCCAGTAAGGAGCTAACTACATTAATGCTAAGCCTACTGTGTAGGTCCCATGGTATCATTGCTGATGCTCAATGTTGGACTGGGGTGTATGGGTCCCACCAGGGCTGCCACCTCAGGTCTCTCCCACCTCAGTTGTGAGCTCCCCCCCACTCCAAACATGAGCTTCAGTGAAACCAACCTGATTTAGCCTCCCACACATTCCCTATTGCACACGGTTTTCCTTTATATTGCCGTGATTGGTAGTGGGTAGGCACTTACAGTATCTGGCAGAGATTGGGCCTGGCTCTTTTTTTCCTGGTGTCCCGCTTGCCCGGTCCATCCCTGCTAAAGCTGCAGAAAGGTTGCGATTTGATGCACCACCAGGTATCAGTGCTGGACCTGTACATCAAGGAACATGTTTCCGAAACTGCTGCCACCCACACCTAACAGATATATTCTGAATTATACTTTGTAGCCCAGACTTTGCAGCCAGCCAGTGTCCAATATACTGTTGCTTTACTGGACTGCTATGTATATGCCGTAATCATAACTTGAGATTTTGAAGCTGTTGCTGAGTTGAAATATAACTATCCCTGTAGTTGTAGGGACCATCACACTACACAGATGGGGGATGTGCCCTCTGGATGAGAACTCTTTAATGTTGGTTGCCAGGGCGTTGTGACATGCACCACTGGTGCTGGGTACTGCTGGAGGCTGAGAATTGTGGATCAAAAACGACCACTGGTAAGGCGTCCCGGAGAAGGTCCTTTGTAATGATAAGACCAAAGGATTTAATTAAAAACGATTGCTCTTATTCTTTTCAAACAACTGCAGTGGTTACACAAGTGTGTGTGTGTTTTTCAGGAGCTCTGCGTATTTCTTGGACTGTTCTAAACTTTCCAAATCAACCTTTTAATTTCCTTTAGCAGCCTGCAGATTGAATCTGTTTTGTACTGTAACCAACTACAGGGCTAATTTACCCTTTACTTTGTCCTAGGTTACTTAGGTTATAACCCTTACCCCCCACCAATCCCTACCCACATAAGCTTTAAAAATACAAAAGATATTTTAAAGGTTACTGCACACTTTCATTTCTTTCTTTTGACCTATGATCAGTACAATAAAATATTATAAATAGAGTTATTCCTCCTAATTAATATGTTAATCATGGACCTATTTAAGGTCATTTGTTAAATTGAATATTTAAAGGGATCCTGTCATCGGAAAACATGTTTTTTTTCAAAATGAATCAGAATTCTGCACTGAAATCCATTTCTCAAAAGAGCAAACAGATTTTTTTTTATATTCAATTTTGAAATCTGACATGGGGCTAGACATTTTGTCAATTTCCCAGCTGCCTCTGAATCATTTTAAAAAAAAAATTTTTTTCCCATGACAGTATCCCTTTAAGAACTTACTAGACAGATTGCATATAGTATAGGTGTACAATTTTGGGGTTATGATTGAGAAACCATGCAGCCAGCACAGGTACAAATTTGCTACCAACCAGACGTATCCTTTTGAGCAACCAATCAGACGTATCTTTTAATTGCTTTAACAGCGCAAGTCTAATTAGATCTTCTGTCTCATTGGCTGGTACATTCCTGTTCAGTGGTAAAGGGTTGCAGTTAGTGATTTCTCCCTATGTTAATGCATCAGTTGCACATATATCTGGAGGGTATATATATATATATATATATATATATATATATATATATATATATACATTACTTACAATTCTTTCTCTATGGCGCAAATTCACTAAGCGCCGAACGCTAGCGTTAATTCGCTAGCATTTGCCATTTTTCGTTACTGCGTAAATTCACTAGCGAACGCTGGCGTAAATTCGCTAGTGTTACTTCGCACCCTTACGCCAGGCGAATTTTCGCTAGCGACGTAACTACTCAAATTCACTAACTTGCGCAGTGTACTGAACGCTACCTTTTACGCTAAACTTCCTTCGCCACCTCAGACCTGGCGAAGCGCAATAGAGTAGATAGGGATTGTTTCAAAAAAAGTCAAAATTTTTTCTAAGTCCCTAAAAACGCTGGCGTGTTTTCTACATGATGAGTGATAGGCTGAAAAAGATCGAAAAATTTTTTGGGGCTCCCCTCCTTCCCCCCTACATTTCCTGACTCATGGCAACTTACCTAGACAGTGGGCACATGTGTAGGGCAAAATAAAATTTTTATTTGCTGATTTGAAGGTTTTCTAGGCATTTGTAGTGCTGATACGTGTTCCTCCATTGAAATTTGAATTTCGCGCCGTATGCAAATGAACCATCGCTAGCGAAACTTCGCTTCGATTGTCGGATTAACGCTAGCGCAACTTCGAAAACTTACGCTACCCTGTGCGCAACTTCGGATTTTAGTGAATTTGCGGAGCGCTGGCGAAGTTACGCCTGGCGAAGTGTGGCAAAGTGCGGCGAATTTGCGCCTGGCGCAACTACGATTCTTAGTGAATTTGGGCCTATGTGTCTATGAAGCACGGAGGCCAGTGTTATTGAGACGTCTGAGTGTCAATGTTGTCGTCAGTGATACATGTGAATGTGTGTGTCTGGTACACATGTTTCCCAGCCTTACAATGTCTATGTCTGTGTGCAACAATGCGTCTCTGTATGCGTAAACTGTTTGTGTTTTTTTTTTGTCTGCACCTGTTTGTGGAGTCATGGTCCCGTCTATGACACTTGATATCCCTTCCCAACTGACTCTCAAAGCTGTGTTTGAAGAGCACTTTAAAAGACGCTGCGAGCAAATAACGCAGCACAATATATGTTTTCATCTAAAAAAAGTTATTAGACCGTTTCGCTCCACGTTTGGACCAACCCAGAGGTTCTCGAATATTTTAGTGACAGTTTAATACGCTTTGGCCCGGCTATGACGGCCGCACAGCAGTGCAAAGGTTAGGATGCTGTCACTGTATAAATGAAGGCTATTAATGAAAATGCGTACCAACTGTATTATATCATACAATTTGCTTTTGTCAATGTATAATGTAGTAATATGCCTCATTCTCCTACATGTCCTCCTGGACATTCCCCTTACAAGGAAAGTTCAAATTAAGAAGTAGCTAGAACTATTGTACATTATGTTTTGTGCTTCTGTACCAGCCCAAGGCAACCACAGCCCTTTAGCAGTAAAGATCTGTGTCTCCAAAGATGCCCCAGTAGCTCCTTTTCTGCTGATTCACTGCACATGCTCTGTGCTGCTGTCACTTACTGAGCTTAGGGACCCACTCACAATATACAGTACACATAGAATAGAAATGTCACAATATAAGGCTGATTAGTAATTAATACAGATAATTACTACATGGCAGCACAGAAACCAGTGCAATTAGCATCAGAATTTAATAGTCAGCAAACCTGTAGCATCAGCTTATATTACAGGGGAA
Source organism: Xenopus petersii (assembly GCA_038501925.1). Taxonomy (NCBI): domain Eukaryota; kingdom Metazoa; phylum Chordata; class Amphibia; order Anura; family Pipidae; genus Xenopus; species Xenopus petersii. The sequence goes on along the minus strand of CM076687.1, from coordinate 13,400,950 downwards.
GCTCATTTTCTGCTGGATAATTAGTGACGAGCCCTAAGCTTAGCTTCTCAACAGCCAATCAGAGCCCACTGAGCATGTGAGTGTCACAGACACTTTCCAAGATGGTGACCCCCTGTGACAAGTTTGAAGTCCTGGATCATTGCTGCTATTGACAAGCTGAAACTTTAGCCTCGTGCAATAAGTTCACTATATAAAACATGGCATTTTTAGCCCTATTCATTCTAGAGTTTAGTTCTCCTTTAATTGAACCAGAATACTTAATCTGAATGCAGTTTTCTTTGAAAATGTTTGTATGCTGTCGCAGAATTGTACCTTCCAGAAACTCAATAGTTAAAAATTTTGTTGAAAAGTAATTTTACAGTGCCAGTATAAATATATGTAAAAGAATCAGTAGCTAGGGTATAGAAGTGTTGAGAGGCCTACAGTACCTATAGTTTATGACATGGCTTAAAGGGGTGGTTCACCTATACTTTAAGTACAGTATGTGATTTTATCGTTTTTGAATTATTTTCTGACTCTTTCCAACTTTCAAATGAGGGGGGTCACTGACCCCTATCTAAAAACAAATGTTGTGTAAGGCTACAAGTGTATTTGCTATTGCTACTTTGTATTACTCATCTTTCTATTCCAGCCCTCTCCTATTCATATTCCAGTCTCTTAGTCAAATCAATGCATAGTTGCTAGGGACATTTGGACCTTAGCAACCCGATTGCAGAAACTGCAAACTCAGAGTTACTGCAGAAAAATCTAAATAACTCAAAAAACACAAATAATAAAGAATGACAACCAACTACATCAGTGACCCCCAACCAGTGGCTTGGGAAGCCCTGCTCTACATTATACTAAGGGGCCGATTCACGAAGGGTCGAATATCGAGGGTTAATTAACCCTCGATATTCGACTAGGAACTAAAATCGTTCGACTTCGAATATCGAAGTCGAACGATTTTGCGCAAATCCTGCTATCGATCGAAGGATTTTTCATTCGATCGAACGATAAAATCCTTCGAATCGAACAATTCGAAGGATTTTAATCCAACAATCGAAGGAAAATCCTTCGATCAAAAAAATCACAGGCAAGCCTATGGCGACCTTCCCCATAGGCTAACATTGACTTCGGTAGCTTTTAGCTGCCGAAGTAGGGGGTCGAAGTTTTTCTTAAAGAGACTTCGACTATCGAATGGTCGAATAGTCGAACGATTCTTAGTTCGAATCGTTCGATTCGAAGTCAAAGGTCGAAGTAGCCCATTCGATGGTCGAAGTAGCCCAAAAAAACTTCGAAATTCGAATTTTTTTTCATTCGAACCCTTCACTCGAATTTCGTGAATCGGCCCCTACGTCGAAGGTCGAAGTAGCCCATTCGATGGTCGAAGTAGCCCAAAAAAAACTTCGAAATTCGAAGTTTTTTAACTTCGGATCCTTCACTCGAAGTTAGGGAATCGGCCCCTAAAAGTTCGTTTAAAGGTGAGCATTAATCCATTCCATTCATGGTCTGGCCTAGAAGTTCTACAATAGTCAATTCCCCAAAAAATGCTTATCAAAGACCCCCCTGGCAAGCTTTAGCACTGCTTTAATATTCAGAGTTAGTGCTAATTTGTTTTGTGCACTGATATGTCAAATCTTCAGAGCTTAGTTACACAGGGGATTTCCTTACCGCCAGATAAATCTTCAATGCATTCCTCTAAGAATTAACGGCAATCAGTTCCTGAGTCGAATATATTACCGTATTTGTGAATGAACCATTTCCCATATCATGCTGTGCCCTATAATCTAGTTATGGCATGTTGCAGTGGTGCATGGATGACTTGGGACTCTCCACGTATCCGAATCCAGACTTGTAGGAACATTTTCGTGTATTTCTAATTTTAGCCAAGGTTTTGATTTTTATCTTTGTGAAGTAGCGTGCAGATCGCCTTTGCCTGCCCTACTCTTTGTCCCACCCCCTAAACCACTTTGGAACTCTCCAAAACAAACAGATTTGCTTGTAGCATGCAGAAGACCAGATTTTCCGCATGGCAGCTTAGCCTGAGAACAGGCCCATGTTGTTTAATCCCTTTCAGGTAGAAGACTGTCCCCTTTGCAGACCATGTAAGACAATCCGCCGAGGCTTAAAGTGAGTTTGTGAAAGGGGATCAGGTGTCCGGTGTTACAAAGCACTGACTCTCTTGCCTTTAACTCTTTCGGCTGTAAAAGGCAAAATGCAGATAAGGTTACATGGTGATTAAACATCTTAGGGTAAGGACACACTGGACGACTTGTCGCCAACGTTTTTAAAAAGCAAATCGCGGCGACATATCGCTCGTTTTGTCTCTGAACAAAACCAAATGAAAGACGCCAGCTCCTGTGCCCACAGCGCGTTTGTGAATCGCCTGTAGCTCCAAAACGCACCGAGACCCTTTTCCGAGCGATTTATCAGAAATAGCATGTACTTAGAAAAGCACTGAAATCTCCTAGACACGCACACACATACAGATATGTAGCAGCAATTGTATTCAAATTACAATGCGAACGCAATGACGCAAGAACGCAAAGACGCCAGGTTACAGCGGGAAGCACAAACCGTTTCCAGTTTGGGTGGAGCACGTACCGCACAGAGTAATGGGATACAAATCGCTCTGTGCCAATAGTCGCTGTGAATCGTCTGTTCAAAAAAGACGATCGTCTTGTCGCCGCGATTTACTTTTTTTAAAACGTTGGCGACAAATCGTCCAGTGTGTCCTTACCCTTAGAGGCTGATTTCCACACTTTAACCTTATGCAGTAACTTCATTTTTTTTTTCATAGAAAATCTTGAGGGTAAATTTATTAAAGGGCGAAGTGACTAACGCTGAAGTGAAAGTAGACTTTTTGTCTTGTGTAGGGCTCTTCTTTAAGTGGAAAAATACCATAGGAAGTCAATCTGCATCATTGTAGGAGACATATGGAGCTTTATATCCTTACTCGAGAAAATGTTATCAGTGGATTTTATCTAGAATGGTAATATAATCTACAGGGAGACTATAAAAAGAGTGATAAGCTAAGCACATGTAATATAACCCAGCCCAGCGAGCACAGGTAATACACACAATGATACAAATGCTGATAAAGAGGCAAAGTTATGGCAGCGAGTGGAGGAAGAGCATTTATTTTTATATTCTTACTAGAGGTGCCAAGTATATAATAAATGTAAGACTGTGAGGAGGTATGTGCTTATTGTGTAGCACCTAACCATCTTAACTGTTTATACCCTTAACAAATAAGGATCCAGGGGGGAAGAGGAAGCAGGTAAGTAATTGCCAGCATATATATACACCCTCCCCTTCTACCCCAACCTATCCTGCTCTACCCACCTCCTTGTTAACCAATCCCCTCCTCTGCCATCTCTCCTCCCAGTCACTGGCACCTTCGCTACACCCTTTGGTGCCCTCTAAGACATGAAAAGAAGTACTGAAAATCCAGTACATGGAACTTTAGTTTTGAGTTCAATTCCAACCTGGATTCTCAGCCGTGTCTTCCTGGGTTTCCACTGGATATTCCAGTTTCCTCCTACACTCCAAAAACATACAAGCAGGCTAATCGGTTCCTGATGAGTAGGGATGTAGCGAACTGCCGATTTGATCGCGAACACCGGCAAAAAATGCGAACGTTCCTGGACAGTTCGCGAACTTCGAACACCCGCTAAAATCGTTCGATTCGAACGATCGAAGGATTTTAATCAGGATTTTCGTTCGATCGAAGGATTTTCATTTGAATCGAACGATCGAAACCATTCGATCGAATGCTTACAATCGTTCGAACGAATGGAAATCGTTCGTTTTTTAGCGGTCGAAGGAATTCGAATGGTCGAATGGTCGAACGAATCGAACGCCAACCCAAATTGTGAACGTCGCGCGACGTTCGCGAACATTCTGCGGACGCGGACGGTCGAAGTTCGCGCGAACAAGTTCGCCGGCGAACAGTTCGCTACATCCCTACTGATGAGAACTGAGTGTATGTATTTGTTTAATCTAGCTATATCTATTAATATATAAAGCCCTAACTAGTAGCTTGCAGTCTACAGAGTGTAGGAAAAGTATAAGACCCTAATTCAGGTTACTGGTTGTGATTAGGAAACAGCTGAATCCATTGTCATTGTCGCCAATTAGATCCATCTGCACATATTGGTACAGTAATGTTCCCACCTGCTGACCTACGTTGAAGTTGGATATGAATTTATGAAATATTATACATCTGGCTTGGATTGTGAGATCAAAGGTACAGCATGCAGCAGCTTTTGTTCTTCAGCTTAGTCTGAATGAGGCCCAAAGGAAAATATGCATTATCCCCCAAAGAAAGAACAAAAGGTTTGGCTAGCGCTGGTATCTGCAGGGGTCCAGAGAAGAAAGTATGCCTTAACAACAGAACCAACAACCATCACTGCAACGATGAAATGTGTTAGTTAAACGTGTTGTTAATTGTTAACATTCTCCACCAGAACATGCACATAACATAGCAATATATGATTGTGGGGGAAATGCACAGAATAGGAAAGCCCTGGAACTATAAACACAGGGGCTACATGACAAGGGATCCGAATGACCAGCAGCCACATTGCACCGGTTAATGTTTAAAGATTGGCAGAATCAGATGTAGCTGTGATTGGGTGAGAAGCAATGAGTTAAGGCAGGGGAAAGCTTGGCTGGGGTCGGAGAAATAGAGGGACGTGATGTCAGGGGAAGAAGCTGTTCACTTCCTTATCTTCTGAGCAGGTAGAACTCCCCCCCTCCCTTAGCATATTTTGTGAAATGTCAGGAGTTTCTATTCTTAATGTTCTCATATTATCTGTTAATAAGCGGATGTGGATGTCTTCCTGCATGCACTGTTATATTGTGGTTTTGTTACAGTTATACAGTATAAACATAAGAGTCTGCATGGTATTATTCTTGTTAAATTAATGTCAAATGCTTGATCCAAGGAATGTTTTCGATCGCCATTGGGGTCAGGAAGGAATTTTTCCCTCTTGAGTAGGGATGCACCAATCCAGGATTCGGTTCAGGATTTGGACAGGATTCGGCCTTTTTCAGCCCTCTTGCCCGGCTGAACCAAATCTAAAGGGGGGTGGCAATGCATGACTTTTTGTCACAAAACAAGGAAGTAAAAAATGTTTTCCCCTCCCCACCCCTAATTTGCATATGCAAATTAGGATTCAGATTCGGTTTGGTATTTGGCTAAATCTTTTGCGAAGTATTCGAGGGTTCGGCCGAATCCAAAATAGTGGATTCAGTGCATTCCTACTCTTCCTCTGGATCAAAACAGTAGATATATGATAATTAATGAAGGGGGGATTTTTTCGCCAGGCACGGTGTCACGGTCGGCACCCTACACCAGAACACATGCCAAGCACCCTGGTCTCGGCTCGACTTCACCAGTTAAGTGACCGCCTTTGGCCACGGGAGGAGCCCTCGGCTTACTCAGATGCCACCTGGACTTAACAAGAGGTGCAAGGCGTAAGTTCTGGCAGGCAATGGGGCACGACTGTTTACAAGGATGCTGGAAGATAGGAAGCCACCAGAAACCGGCAGGCCGGGCCAGCACAAGCAGATGAATAGTCAGACAGGCCAAAATCAAGATAGAGATTGTAGAATAGTCAAAGGACAGGCAAAGGTTTCAGGATTGGAGAGGTCAACGTAGTTTCAGACAGGCAAGGTCAGGATTGGAGAGATCAGAGTAGTAAGCAGGCAGGCAAGGGTTAAACACAGTAGATCAAGACAGGAATCACAGTAATAACACCCAGGAACAAGCTAATTGAACCTAACAACGGGCAGTGTGTGGCAGACTAAATTCCCTTCTTATACGTTTGAATTTCGCGCCAATTGCACGCTGGCGTGATGACGCCAGCACGACTGCGCCTTTAAATGACGAACGTGCGCGTGGCACACCCTAGTGGAAACCGGCACAGGAGAAGGAAGCAGTGCGACAGGCATCCACGCTGATAATGCGCGTGGACCCCGCTGTCACTAGACCACCAGGGTAAGTTCCTTACACACGGATTCATAGCATCAAAAAAATAGGCAAAATTGTCGCAGAGACAAAAAGGTTGCCATAAGAAGAAACACCCATTGACTTTAATGCATATGGGAAAAAAAGTCCCTACAAGAAAAATGCCCATTGACTTTAATGCATTTGAAGTGAGAAAAAAATTGAGTGCTTAAAAAAAATTTGATGCCTATTGACTTCAATGTATTTCAAAATGTTATCGCCATTTTGCCATATTTTTTTGCAGTTTCGCAGTTTTCATGGAAATGGGACAGATTCGCTCATCACTGATGATAATTGGTATTTTAAGTTTTATTTGTCACAGCAGAGCTAGGACCTTGCCAGAGTTCTGCACAGGAAAATATAGATGAAGGAGAAAGGAGGTTCCCTCCTGTGACTGCATGTTGGGTTGATTGATACAGATGCTACTACTGCTTGTGCTAGGTTATAGCCTGATTGGATTTCCTATCATTGAGACACTGCAGATTCAGTGCTGTCAGCAGGGCTGCAGAACTTCTCTCATGGTGGGAGATGCAGCTCCTGCTCGTAGCAGAGTTTGGGGCCATCCTCTCTGTAGGTAGAGGCAGCCTAATATAATGATATAGTGATCTCTAGTGAGAATGGCAGAGCATAGTAGCGATTTCTTATGGAAATCTAGCTTTAAATATTGCCTTGGGGTGAGGCTGGCAAGGTCCTATGTATCTGATAAAATAAGAATAAATGCTGTGGCCAGTTGACCCCATTTCTGGCTCTTGGTGTTTCATTAAAGTATGCAACAATGAGGTTGAGCAGGATAGCTGAAAGCGAAGGGTCAATTGAGGAGTCCCCCTGTCAAGAGAAATCATACAACCCAAAATAAAAGTTGATGATGGGTGAAGGCCTTCATGTAATTTGTGGCTTTCTGGATATCAGGTTTCCAGATAAGGGGATCTGATAGCTGCTTACTGTCTACCACATATCTCTACCATGCAGCATATGAGTTGGTGCCTCGGGTATATGGTGATAGTCACCAGCTGTAGACCTGTGATGACAGGCAGAACTAAGGCATTGCTCGGATTACATGCTGCTCGTAACAGAACCACACTTGAGTCTTTGTGTCAATAAATGTTAGTTTTGCCATTGTTGAAAAGCTGAAGGGCTCCTGAATTTTGTCAACTTGTCAATTTTTGAGGAAAAAAAGCGGAAGCTCTTGCCCCGCTGATAGCTACTGTTAAGGAGAACTGCAACTCCTTTGGCAATGAGGCATTTATTTATTGTGGCTGTCAAGATGAATAGGTCTGCTAATGGGATATTACATTTCCTTTTGTCCATGTCTACCTATGTCCTTAAGCAAATGAAGGAAGCCTGAATATTCATTTGTCCTTAAGTAGGTCATTCGAGGATTCTGATTTATTTTGTTAAATTGATAAACCTAGTTGAATCTGGTATCTTCTACACTTAGGGGCACATTCACCAAGCTCGGGTGAATGAATAGAGGGAAAAAAACTAGAATTTCGAGTAGTTTTTTGTGCTCCTCGACTATCGAATTGGCGTAAATTCGCCTGAGTAGAATGATTTGCATAGATCGAGCGAAAAAACTCTGCGACTATTCTCCCATTCGATAGTCGAAGTACTGTCTCTTTTAAAAATCATTCGACTGCCTACTTCGCCAGATTAAACCTACTGAATTGCTTTAAAAGCCGATGGGAAAGTCCCATAGGCTTTTTTTCTAAGTTTTTGATCGAATAAAAAAGCATTCGGTCGAATGAAAATCCTTTGATCGAATATTCGCCGGGTGAATATTCGGCCATTCGACTATTCGCCAGCGCATAAATTCGCCCAAATTCCCTATTCAATTCTATTCCCCAGTCGAATGTAACCCCTCGAAATTCGACCCTTGATACATCTGCCCCTTAGGGATTTATTTATCAAAGTCTGATTTTATCTCAACATATTCTGCTACAAACTCTGATCAAATCCACTCGTGTTTTTCCCAAAAATATACTTTGTGGGAAAAAAATCAGATTTTCCCGTTTTTTCCGGATTTTTCACCCGAAAACTCTGATTTTTTTTGGATTTTTCATCAGGAAACTCCGAAAAATTCAGGGTATTGCACAAAACCCAGCACACGTCAAAAAATCATTGGGACTTCTCCCATTGACTTATATGCAACCTCGACAGGTCTGAGATGCTGGATTTTCTAATTCAGACTTTTCCATCCCTTAACAATTTTTAATAAACTTTAATAAATTTCAAAAAATTCTTGTTTTTTTTTTAAAAATCACACATTTTTTCTGGATTTTTGCATTCAGAGTTTAGTAAATAAACCCCTTAAACATTATTGTGAAAACACATTTTTTATATAAGCTTCGACCTGTGTAAAATAGAAACATTTTAATCAATGAAAAATTCAAATGCATTAATAACTAATTAGGTTTAAATATTATCTTAACTTATCCCTGCCTCAGCAGTTCTTGTCTTTTTAGGTTCAGGTGTCAGAGGAATTTTTTGTAAGACACTTACAATATTTCATATGTATTCAAATTGAGCCCAGACAAATACTGCATTAGAACTAATTGTCCAGTACGTAAAAACAAATGGATTTCAACATGAATTCTGCATGAAGAGAGTAAGATTGATGAAAGGGAGTTTGTCAATATTAATGTGATTATTTTAGAAAAGGTACAATATTTTTTAATTAATGGAAGCTTTCTTATTTCCATGTGATACAATGTGTACTGAGTTAAACATTTTAGAGCTTTTCATCAGACTCAATTAAAAAAATAAATAAACATGAAAATGAGCATTATCTCCCTTAATCTCCCTAGCTTTACACATGGTCAGGGTTTATATGCCAGCTCTGTTTTTGTCCACTATTTGAACTGATGGCAAAATCATTGTTTTATAAATCATGCTCTGTGCCAATCTTACATCTAGTAGACTTAGGGGCAGATTCACTAAAGGGCTAATTATCGCCAGCAACCACTTCGCACACATCGCACTACTTCGCCACAAAGTCGTTACCACTACGCTAATTCACTAATATGCGAAGTTGCGCACTGGGTGCCAAACCCTGGTGATTTTTCGTTACTTCGGCAGCACGAGCATTTCATAGCGAAGATGCGCTAGCGTTCTTTTGTGCCTGTCGAAAATTCGCTAGTGATCTTGCGCTTAGGTCAAGTTGCATATGGCGGGTAATTTAAAGTTGTATGGACGTCTTTATTATAAATGTTGGTGCAAATCCTTGAAGTTACCACTTTTTATTACAAATTGTTTTCTAGAACCAGACTGATATTGTGAAGCCATTAAGTGTTGTAGGAAGAAGGAGTTGTTTTAGTGCTGCTGATAAAATAAAAGGATTGTCAGACAATGATTGTTTTGCATGCCGTGCTTCACTGAGGCCTAAAGGTTGGGGGCGTTGCAAGCGAAACAAGAAGAATCACAAAGAATCCAATGTGGCTTCAGGCAGAAATAACTGGCAGTAGAGAGGATGATTTATTTATACTGTCAGTTCTGAATTAGCATGAAAGGTTCAACTGTTAAAGAGAAATTATGCCCCAGTGATAGTTTATCTCCATATAGTCTTTTACTTTCATTGGAAGTCATGTATAAGTGCATCACTTTCTATATCTCTTAGTGCAAGGTGACATATTGTTACAACTACAGGTATCGGATCCGTTATACCTCCTTTCTTCTAATTGGAATGGGTGACTTCATGTCAATTGGAAAGACCTACTGGTAAATAAAGCTTCTGTGGACATTATCGGAAATACTCCTTTGTGCACTTACTCATATATTTCAATGTTTAGTTTGTAGACTGGATATCACTTTAAACAAGACCCAGGTGCTGCCTAACCTACAGGGAATCAGCCAACATTAGGCCAATTTAAAAGAAGATGTGCGTCTGTCATTGTTAAAGAAAGGAAAATGGTCAAAGTTTCTCTTTTTCCTTTGCTCGTTTCCCCTGCTAAAGCAGCCATTAAAGAACAATGTTACATCCCCATTTGCTCCAATTCAGAGCGAACAGTTTTTTTCCTTTTGCTTACACAGCATTGTGTTCTATATTTAAACAGCTGACGCTGCGGAGGACTGCAGTTTGTCAGGAACAAAGAAAGTAGATGTGAATGGGGGGGGGGGGTAGGATGGAATCTTGGAATAAAGCCACCTCTCCTGGAATGTTTTATAAATGAGAAACACAATTTACAAGGATCTCAGTTGGAGTCTCATTGCAACCCTCCTTCTCTATTCTTGAAGAAAAAAATAAGTAAAGGAAATAGTTCTCTGACTTGTTCTTTGCATGAGAGTGGACTGGACAAACCAGGGCACTTGTTCATTTTCCTCTCTCTTATCAAGACATTTTTTTCTTCCCAGGGGAATGGAGATAAAAAGGGGCATTCACTGTACCAGATTAGTGTTCTGGATTGGCTGCGAAGGGAGTCAAAAGGGAGGAAAATGAAGACGTGGTGTGTAGCAAGGAAAGCAGGAGGAGTGAATAAGCAACAGAGGGGTGAAGGAAATATTGGCTAGTGAATTAGGTAGGGGTAAAGGATGGCAAGCCAGGGAGAGACTCAGGAAGTTGGATCTAAGGGCATAGACACAAGGTCAGATTTGGGGAGATTCAGGCCCGGATTTGTAGAAAGGCCACCAAAGCCAAGGCCTAGGGCGGCAGGATTTTAGGGGGCGTCATGCTGCCCAACCACATCCACATTGGTTCAATCGTTTTTTAAACTTCCTGTGCGCCAATCCCCATTGCTCCAAAAAATAGCGTGAATAAAGGGGATGGAACAGGGGCAACAAACGATAGCAGTCCTAGGGGCACCCATTATGTAAATCCGGCCCTGGGGAGATTAGTCGTCTGGCAACATATCTCCTCTTCTTCAGGGCGACTTATCTCCCCAAACTGCCTTCCCCTGACTAGAATATAAATCGCCAGTGGGATGGCACTTGGAGCGCTTTGTTTTCCAGAGTCGACCGAAGTTGCCTCATAAGGAAAAGCCAAAGCGATCAGAGTTCCACCCCACAGGCGATTTATATTCTAGCCGGCGGGAAAGCAGGGGAAGGCAGTTTGGGAGATAAGTCGCCCCTGAAGAAGAGGAGATTTGTCACTGGGCAACTAATCTGACCTTCTGTCTCTGCCCTTAGAGGGAAATTAGGAACTTTAGGAGGGGGTCTTGCAAGGGAAGGAAATCAAGAAAAGTTATGAAGATATTCTGAAAAAAGAATGATGTATTGTGGGTAGAAAACAGTTTTTTTACACTTTGTTTTTCTATGTTTTCTATTTTTCTATGTTCTTATACATAAAAAATGAACTGGGTGCATGTGTGAGATGCAGAAAGGAATGGAGGAGAATGGTGAAGTGGAGAAGGTATAAACATAAGAAGCCTTTTTTATTTATCTGGATGAAATAGTCCATTTAGACAGATCAGCTGTGCTCCAAGGATTTACACAAATGTTGTGTCTATTCACCCCAGAGGTCCCTTACTTCCCCAGACAGTCAGGCGGTAGGATCAATACTGGTAATAAAGACCAGGGAAATTTGTGCCAACATTCAAAACCACCCTTATTATAAAGACCTGAAAGTCCTGTGTAGGGGCATATATAATACATTTTAGAAATATTGTTCCGTTTTTCATAGGAGGCTGTGGGTAGCTTCCTTTTCTGCAGAACATGAAGTGATATGGGGAGTTCACCTTTTATTTAAACTGTAGTTTTGTCTTTGTGGAACTTGAATACAAAATCATAATATACACCACATCAATTCATACTCCAGAATTAGTATAAGGAGATCTTCCCCTAACGTTTAGAATGTTACTTTCTCCTGAGAAACAGCAAATACACTTTTAAACCTCAATGTACAAATGCATACGTCAGTTTAAGAAGCAGAATTAAGTTAGCAGACGATTCCCATGAAACTTATCTGCAGCTCAGTCCCACTTAGAAGCAATTCTAGCAGTAATTTAACCTACACAGCCTCCCAGCGGAACAGTATAAGTCATCTATAACAGGTCAAGGTTAGGGAAAATTATACAGCTGTAAAATCAAGAGTCAGCAGCAGTGTCAGGGTCTGAGTGCTTGACAGTTGAATTCATATTAATGCAGGCAATTCCCTAGGCTAAATATGTCATTAAAGGAATATGTTGATAGTTATCAGAATAAAACGTGTTTACCTATACCTAAAGACAATATAAAGTGTATACTTATACCTAAAGACAATATAAAGTGTATACTTATACCTAAAGACAATATAAAGTAAGTGTATACTTATACCTAAAGACAATATAAAGTGTATACTTATACCTAAAGACAATATAAAGTGTATACTTCTACCTAAAGACGATATAAAGTGTATACTTATAACTAAAGACAATATAAAGTGTATACTTATACCTAAAGACAATATAAAGTGTATACTTCTACCTAAAGACGATATAAAGTGTATACTTATAACTAAAGACAATATAAAGTGTATACTTATACCTAAAGATAATAGAAAGTGTATACATATACCTCAAGACAATATAAAGTGTATACTTATACCTAAAGACAATATAAAGTGTATACATATACCTCAAGACAATATAAAGTGTATACTTATACCTAAAGATAATATAAAGTGTATACTTATACCTAAAGATAATATATAGTGTATACTTAAACCTAAAGACAATATAAAGTGTATACCTATACCTAAAGATAATATATAATGTATTTTACAACTCAGCTTTTTTCCATGAGTGTGCGTGTGGGGGGGTCTGACATCGAGTTTTTACCAAAAAAATAAAAATGCATTTGAAATAGAACTTGAAAATGAACTTTTTCAACTGTAGTTCCAATTAGGGATGGGCGATTTTTTTCGCTTTGTTTTGCCAAAAAAATTACGCCCATAGACTTGTATGGCGTCCTGCGTCAAGAAAAAAAGCTGCGCGTCAAAAAAATTTAGACGCCCGTACACTTTAATGGGCATCTGCGACATTTCGCCGGCAGCGAATTTTTGGCGAAACAAAACGGGTCAAATTCACCCATCCCTAGTTCCAATCCTTGTGGCAATTCATTGTGACCCTGAAGAAGTCATTTTAAAGGAAATAAATAAATACTCCACTTTTTGACACAAGCTCATTCAGATGGGTATTTCTTTAAGTGGATGAACACCATCTGAACTTCCAGAAAATCTATAAATGTAATATTTTTACACAGATTCCACAAATCACTGCCCCTGCTTTCCATCGGATCTGTGCACCACCCACCACAGAAAGCAGAAGGACTTAAGGAAAAAATCCACTGGCAAAAAAAATATATTTACTTTTGGCTGTTCAGTTAATTTAATTTACCCAACTGAATGAGCTCATGTCAAAAAGGGGCTATTTTTTTTTATCCATTTAAATCCCCTAGTGTACCAACGATGACTGCCTGCATAATTATACCCACAAATCTCCCGGGAGAGAAGAACTATATTAAATAATTCCGTTTCACTTCCCTAAAACATCTATCTGGACTGGGAAGAATACCAGACTAGATGTCTGCCATATGATTTGAGATGTAATTATACACTGTGGCCATTTTTTGGACCTTATTTCATGTCACCTTTTAATGCAAGGACAACCGGATCAGCCTTTTTCTCTGTATGCCTTTGGAGAGAATTGTGGCATTGCCCATAGGTTTTAAAAAATCCAGGAGTGGATCTTTATCTCTCTGATCACTTGCCCTAGTCAAGCAATGTTGACCAGAATCAGAACCTTAACCCTACTCCATGCATCAGTTTAACCCCTGCCCTTACATATTTAAATTCTGGATGCGTACAGTTAACTTTATAGCAAGTAACTTGGACTTTCCTAATGTGACAGTCTGGCTAGAAGGTCCATTGGCATCAAAGATTTCACTTAGAAAAACATTGGCTTGCATTGGATTGACATATCTACCATGGATTAAAGCATGGCTATGATCAAAAATTAAAATTTCCTTTAAAAAATAAAATTACATATGAAATGAGAAGATCGCTGGCAAAAAATTTTAGGGTATGGAGTCTATGGTTCAAAACAAAAATGATGTCCCACCATGGTCGGCATAGTTTATTAACATCCCAAATCATTTACTACCCCCTTTTATAGTGTGTTAAATTATAATTAATTTTGTGATATGTGAATTTGATGCTCTTTCAGGATGAATATCTGCAAGATCTGCTAACCAGGCAGTACAATGGCATTATACTATGCGCAAAAAAGAGTTGGAGAGCAACGCAAGCATGAAAAAGTTCATGGGGATGTCAAATAAGGGCTGTGATTGGCTGTTTAGTAGACCCTATATGGACTGGTAGCCTACAGGAGGCTCTGTTTTGGCAGTACACTTGGTCTTTATGCAACCAAAACTTGCCTTCAAGCCTGGAATTCATAAACGTGCACCTGCTTTGATGCCACTGGGAGCAACATCCAAGGGGTTGGTGAGCAACATGTTGCTTGTGAGCTACTGGTTGGGGACCACTGGCCTAGAGTATTCCATGAATGATCACTTCTGGCTAACCACACTACCAATTAAAAATATGGGACTCAGCATACGCAATGTAATGCACAATGACACCTTATATATTCAGTCAACCACAGAGCACATTTCAGGGGTTCTTCACCACCTTCTGTCAATTTTACTATAAATACACAAAAGACTAAAGGCCCCACTCCTTCTATCCTATCGTGAAAGGACTAGATGAACAATGTCTGTGTAATTGTAGACTTACTTATACAAATGTCCAGTGTTCTTGTACAGAAAAGTCAGAGCCAGCCCTCAAAAAACAACTTGAATTCCACTGTTCCTTGAAACCTTCAGTGAACATGGCCCCCGCAAATACAATAACATCAATACTCTGAAGCTGACATTAGGGGGTTCTTTATTAAACTCTGCATGCCAAAAAACAGCAAAAAATGTGTTTTTGACAATAAAATCCAAATTTTTAGTGGAAAAAACCCACACATTTTTCAGGATTTATTATACCCCGAGGATGGAAAAAGTTAGAATCCCAACATCTCAGACCTGCCAAGGTTGTATATAAATCAATGGGAGAAGTCCGGAAGATATCCTGATTAGCTCTGGGTTTTGAGCAATAATCTGAAGATTTTGTGGTTTTTGGACAAAAAATCTGAGTTTTTGGTAAAAAATCTGAAAAATTAGTACTATTGTTTTTTTCAATTTTTTTTTTTTGTTTTCTTTTGCGCACAGGAAAATTTCAGGAAAATGTATTGATAAATAAGGGGTAAAAAAACCCGTACAGATTTGGTCGAAGTATTTTTCAGATAATAATGAGCTAAATTCGGACTTTGATAAATGGGCCTCTTAGTGTCACTAATACTAACATGCCACTGTACTAACTTTATCAAAAATCTGACAATTTATTTTGGGCCACACTAAGGGTAAGGGCACATGGGCAGATTCGGGGAGATTAGTCGCCCCAGCGACATATCGCCTCTTCTTCGGGGCGACAATCTCCCCGAACTGCCTTCCCTACCTTCCTGCCGGCTATAATGAAAAATCACCAATGGTATGGCACTCGCGGCACTTCATTTTCCGAAGTTGTCCAAAGTTGCCTCATGAGGAAACTTCGGGCGACTTCGGAAAATGAAGCGCCGCGAGTGCCATACTTCTGCCGATTTTTCATTGTATCCGGCGGGAAGGTAGGGGAAGGCAGTTCGGGGAGATCGTCACCCCGAAGAAGAGGCGATTTGACGCTGGGGCGACTAATCTCCACGGATCTGCTCATTTGCCCTTACCCTAAAACCCTGATCAGAATATTCTATTGGATTACAATGTCCAAGAGAACATCAAGAGAGTGATGGGTGAATCTGACTCATTGTGCCGAATATACGCAAAACAGCAAAAAATTCATCAAAAGCAGGGAAGGTTATAGGTGACAAATGTTTTTTTGAAGAGGGAAAATGTTTTTTGCCGCGCCACAATTTTTTGATGCGCGACAATATTTATAACCCATTGGAATTTATGGCTTTTTTGCAGCGAAACCTGGCAAACAATTTCACTCATCAGTAAATTATTTCATGTCTTTACTTACAATGCGACTGGATTATTGCAAAAGAACACTGGGCAAGTAATAGAATTCCATAGATATTGTTCCCCTACCCTGTTTTGATTTGTGGAAAAGGGAAAGGGTCTTTTATGTAGAAGTTTTAAGGTGCAGAGCTGGCAGGAATTCCAGGGTTCTTTGCATCAATGAATCCACTTGCATGCAATTCAGGTGCTCACTGCATATTGCAAAGGAGCATGGATAGACTGACTGGCATATGAGTAAAAGGAATGGATAAAAAAATATTGATTTGCCTTGTATAGTATAGGGAGTATTATTTTATTTTTTAATTAAAATAACGATTTTCACTTCTTGCTTTCTGAGAATTCCCCTAAAACCACAATTATATTCTGCTGACTGAATAAACTGCATGATGTGTGATTTCGCAAGTGAATATGCAGTCAACAGCTGGCAGCTCAATGCTTTGCTGATTAAATCATATTGTATGTAGTCATCCCATCCCTAACTTTAGTGTGGTCTATAACAGTTGGAGCAGTTTAACTGCCGTGCTTCACAGTCACGCATTTCATGGAGCTCTGAGTGGTAAATACAATACAGCTTTCTGCTGTGATATGTACTGATCAGTTATGTTTAAGCCTTGGAATTGCACAAACTTCAGACAGTTCCAAGTTCTCAGTTCCAAACATTACCCTGTTCCTTGCACTTTGCCAATTGCAGGTTGTGCCCAAAAGGCTCAGTTCTTTGCACTCCTAAAAGTTGTGTCTTCCTCTGAATATAACAATGCCTGAAATGTTGTATTATAATTATTGTTTTTTTTTGCACTTTACAGTTTGCCCAGATGCACAACTCTTGGTAGATCTATAGTGGCACACCAAGAACTGAACCTTCCTCTGAATACAGTACTGTTCCCTAGCTGGTCCCTTCTGGGGATGATTCTATCCTCGGAGGTGGATTTCCTGCTGCCGCCCACCACGCTCAGCTTTTCAGGTTGGGGGGTCCCATCGCTAGTGCAGAGAGTGCAATTTCACTCTCTGAACTAGAAGAGCCAAATTTCCAATGTGAAAACTGGCTCTTAACTCATATCATTGATGCAGTGCCCCTTGATCTATCATTTATGAAGCCAGCATGAGATGCAGGCGCAAATTCACTAAGTGCCGAAGCGCCGAACGCTAGCGTCAATTCGCTAGCGTTTGGCATTTTCGGTACTTCGCAAATTCACTAACGAACGCTGGCGTAAATTCGCTAGTGTTACTTCGCACACTTACGCCAGGCGAAATTTTGCTAGCGATGTAACTACGCAAATTCACTAAATTGCGCAGTGTACTGAACGCTACCTTTTACGCTAGACTTCCTTCGCCACCTCAGACCTGGCGAAGCGCAATAGAGTAGATAGGGATTGTTTCCAAAAAAGTCAAATTTTTTTCTAAGCCCCAAAAAACGCTGGCGTGTTTTCTACATGATGGGTGATAGGCTGAAAAAGATCTAAAAATTTTTTGGGGCTCCCCTCCTTCCCCCCTACATTTCCTGACTCATGGCAACTTACCTAGACAGTGGGCAAATGTGTAGGGCAAAATAACATTTATATTTGCTGATTTGAAGGTTTTCTAGGCATTTGTAGTGCAGATACGTGTTCCTCCATTGAAATTTGAATTTCGCGCCGTATGCAAATTAACCATCGCTAGCGAAACTTCGCTTTGCTTGGCGAATTAACGCTAGCGCAACTTCGCAAACTAACGCTACCCCCGTGCACAACTTCGGATTTTAGTGAATTTGCGGAGCGCTGGCGAAAATACGCCTGGCGAAGTGCGGCGAAGTTGCGCCTGGCGCAACTACGCATCTTAGTGAATTTGCCCCGCAGAGTGCAGCCATTGCCTCAGATTTAGGTGTTCTGTGCATCCAATTTGTACCACTTAGTACTCCTTGCCAATGGGCACAAATAGCTACTGTACCATAAACAAGTGCCAGTATTAGTATTTTCCAATATAATTCAGCAAGAAAAAGTTTTATGTTGCCCTATAATTTCAAATGGCAGAAAAGTAATTTTAAATGGTAAAAGCTCAAAATATTGTTGTTGTCGTGTATGGTATCCCGAAACTCAGAACAAACTTCAAGGTCCCAGTTTCGGGTCTCATGCTTCTGCCTCTAACAATCGTCTTTTCCTTCAGGAGGAGCCCTCCACTACTCAGATGCTGCCAGGTCTAAGGGTCAGGGCACACAGGCAGACACACAGGCCCGAACTGCCTCCCCTGCCTCCCCGCCGGCTAAAATAAAAATCATCGGCGGGATGGCACTCAGAGCGATTCATTTTCTGAAGTTGCCTCACAAGTAAACTTCGGGCGACTTTGGAGATTTATATTTTAGCCGACGGGAAGGCAGAGCAGGCAGTTCGGGGAGATTAGTCGCCTTGATGGAAGAGGAGATTTGTAGCTGGGCGACTAATCTCCCTGAATCTGCGTGTGTGCCTGACCCTTAAAATGAGAGGACTAAGGGGATGTTCTGAGCAGGTAAGGGAACCGTAGCGTATACAGAAAGGACGGGGAACAGAGAGTGCAGATATGGAACAGGCAGTGCAGTACAGAATCAGGAACAGGAGAGTATCAGGATAAACAGGATGGATCAGAACCTGTCAGTGCAGTACAGAACCAGGAACCAGGAGCATAGTCAGAATTACCAAGCCAGATCAGTATGGGCATCATTTTCGCGGTGAAACTTGGTGATAAATTTCACTTATCACTACTATTAACATCTTCAATAGTTCAAGGGACCTCTGCCATTGACTTCTACATGAACTTGGCATGTTTTAGGTGATGAACATTTTTGAAGGGTCTGACTGTCAAAAACCTCATATTCAAATTGGAATTTGAGTTGGTGAATTTAGCACTCAAAATTGTAAATATCTAGCCCTCCAAAATTAGAATTCAAATTAGAATTTTAATTTGAATTCAAACCTTAGTAAATCTGCCCCTCTGTGTGTTTTAGTAGAGGCAATTCTCCGTATTGTCTATGGCAGGGTATTTTGTAGCCACAAAAAGTAGCTGTCACTAGTAGGTCTGTGTGTCTTCACTGTAACAGCTTAAAGAAACTATTGTCTCGAGTTGTACTGTAGGTCATATGAGCTAAAGAGCGTTTAGTTGTTTCCATTTTTCTTCAAAAGGGCATTGCAGCCCAAAGTAAAAAACATCTAATTCGAGCTGAACTATATAACTGTCAAATATACATTAAAAGAGGAACCAAGAATGATGGTTTTCTCCTCTAATATCCCTGGTGACATCAATAAGGATGTGAAAGAGGAAGGACTTTTTTTTTTTTTTTTTTTTTGCAGTATTCAAGTTAAAATATATTTCAACACAAAGAAAGGCTAATAGGCTTCAGCTTTGGAAATATAATCATGAGAAGTTCTAATACTATCAGTTTTTTATCAGTGCTCCTCTATAAGGAGGAAGAGATTTGCAAGGCTGGATGACACTGATTTCAAAGACAATGTGCCTGGAAGCACGAAGGCCTTAATTCTACTGAATTTAATATGGTGCTTCCATCTTTCTTTATTTTAGATTATATGTTAAAGTCACAAAAAAAAGTACTATTTCCATTTTATCTCAATTTCCCCTTCTGTATCCATGCAGTAAAAAGACATCTGTGCATTGCAGAACTAGTTTGTTTACACTGTACTTTCACACTGCCTGGTCTAGCACTATAAGTATCAATTCCAATCATGGCTATCACAGATTTGCTACAGAACAGTATGAAAGTACAACATAATGTTCCTGCTTATAAACCAAATAACTGTCAACAAATTAAATACACTATGTTTTCACTTACCCCACAACATACCTTACCCAGTGGTACCAGCAGGCACAGGGCAAAGATTTCATTGGTGGGACCCCACTGGCTCAAAAAAACCTTAAGCAAGTGAACCGTAATATAATAAGTCAGTAAAGCAATTGTCTGTGTTTACTGAAGTCTGGAAATGGTCTCATTTTAAAAAAAAAACTGGATTTTGGGGTAGAGGAAGGATGGGAGATTGGCAGGGCTGGATTTACATAGTTGGCGCCCCTAGGCCCTCTGTCATTCGTAGCCCCAGTCCCCTCCCTTTTATTCGTTCAAATTTTCATCATCAGGACCAGAGCAATGGGGATTGGTGGATGGGAAATTTAAAAAAAACGATTGTATCTCCTGCGCATCCCCAGTGTTTCTAAACCAATGTAGATGCGGTTGGGCAGCATGCCGCTCCCTAAAATCCTTCCACCCTAGGCAAGGGCCTTGGTGGCCTCTCCACAAATCTGGGCCTGGAGATTGGTGATATATAAGGAGCTGGTTATTGAATTATATGTCAAAGACTCTTGCCACTGAAGTCCATGTTATATACAGAATCTGACCTGTTTTCTCAATTTTTAGATTGTATTTTTTGATCTCCGTGGTCTTGCACAGTTGATAGAGGGTGTTTGCTTAGAACACCATAGCCTAGGAAATAGCATTTTAGCATAGTTTAGCAGGATAATCAGTAATTATTTTTTCTATTTCTTGACTGGTATCATGCAGGAGCAATATGGAATTGTTGTAGTGTAGACCAGTATGGCCTCAGATCTGGTCATGTTGCAAAAATGCCTTAGGCATCGTACAACCATGTCTGGGAAATTTGAAAACCATTGAAATATTTTGGTCAGACTATACCAGTGAGTTTAGATCTTGTGAATACGTTTCCAAACCTACTTTGTTGTTTTTCAGGGGAAAAACTCATATAAATAATTGCTGGGCTACATGTTAAAGACCTCAAATGCAACTCTCTCTAAGCTCAATAAACTTTAGCTAATGTCGGCTATATGTTTATGTAAGAAGCGTTTGCATATAGTTATTTGTCATGTTGGTGAAGTTGTGAAAATTATGTAAACTGCAAGTTACCCATAAGGTTATTGTAACATATGGAATCCCAAGCCCAGAACTAACTCCTAGATTCTGGTCTTGGCCCACTCTTCTGCCTATAGCAGCTGCCTTTGACTTCAAGTGTTTTGATCTCAGCAGTTTTCCACGGTATGTATCAGAATGGCTGGTGTGCCAGTAAGAACTGGTTTTGTTTAAGTGATTCTGTTGAAGTACACTTGAATATAAAAGACTTCAGACGAAAGGAAAAATGTGTTGAAAAATCCCCTACCTGAAACCATCTACCGTAACAATGTGAAAGGTCTTGTACTTGAGAATCACCTAGAACTTCTAACTGGATAAAGACTCAGACTTCCCACTATATAAAAGAAATAACATCAACCAGAGCAGCCATCAAGTATGATAAAGGAGTTGCTTCCTGAAACATGTTTTAAGCGTTTGCTGGCAAGGAAATGTATTTAGTTTGCTCTTAAGAAGGATATTGTTGATCTGGAGAGAGTGCAGAGACGTGCATACGAAAGCAATGGAACAATTGAACTATGAGGAAAGACTCTAAAAAGTTGGGGTTCTTTCCTCTTGAGAAAAGGCGCTTGCGAGAGGACATGATTACTCTACTCAAGTACTTTATAAGGCATTAGAGACTAATAGCTGGAGATCTTTTTTCCTAAAAGATTCAGATGGTGTTTCTGAGGTTAGGTATTATCATCACTGGGGGTGGGTGCCTAATACCGTATATACTTGTGTATAAGCCGACCCGTGTATAAGCCGAGGTACCTAATTTACCTAAGAAAACTGGAAAAATGTATTGACTCGTGTATAAGCCTAGGGGTGAGAAACTCCTCCATGCTGCTGCACATACTTCTCCCCCCTCCTCGCTTAATTCTGCTCCAGCCCCTCCCCTCTCAGCTCTTGTCAATCAGTCCTCCCTCTTCAGCCCTTCCCCTCCGTGCTCAAATGACAATGGTAGCTCTTCTTTCTGACAGGCACCATAAAGTATTTCAAAAGTACCGTATAACTCCAGAGCTGCAGCCCCTCCCGCAACTGAAATCAGGCTACAGGGAAGCGCAGGCTATGAACGGAATGTCCTCCTCCTTTCCCCCTATTACGAGGCTTCAGCGTCCCAGGGCAGCGTCAGAGACTTCCTGTACAGGTGCGTGCTCGTATCACAGAGTGAGCGCGCACCTCATCCCGTCTCGAGCGCTCCTCTTCTAAACTCTTGTGCGCTCCTAAGCGCAATACGGTAATGCGCACACATTGCAAAAAGGGGAAGGGCTGAGGCGCACTGTGTGACGAGAGCTTAGAGGGGAGGGGCTGAGGAAGCCACGAGCGGGGAGAAGTACGGGCAGCACGGAGGAGTCACTACACACACTAAGTAAGCGTCAACCTTTTTAGCTGACACGCGTATAAGCCGAGGTAGAGTTTTTCAGCACATTTTGGGTGCTGAAAAACTCGGCTTATACGCGAGTATATACGGTATATTGAAACCAACAGGTTTTCGTAGTGTTTTTTTAAAAAAATGAGTCTTATTATAAAATCTTATTATAAATTCTTTTTATGGTATTTGGGCTCCCGCCCTCCAGTCCCTATACATTTTGCAGTGCAGAGTTAACATGAGATAGGCATGTCCTTTATTACAGTTGTGCTTGTTACTCATTAGGGTTTGTTTAAAAGAAAAACAAATGACCTCTTGAAGCACTAGCATAACATTTCTGATTTACAGAAAGTCAGTTTCCCATAGAATCCATTTTATCCATATCATCCAAATAATTTGATTTGGATTCCCATTTTCTCAGTAATAATAAAACAGTAGCTTGTACTTGATCCCAACTAAGATATAATTAATCCTTATTGGACGTAAAACCAGCCTATCGGGTTTATTTAGGGGCAGATGTATCAAGGGTTGAATTTTGAGGGGTTAAATCCCTCGAAATTCGCAGGGGAATAGAATCGAATAGGCAATTCGGGCGAATTTACGGGCCGGCAAATAGTCGAATGGGCAAATATTCGCCCGGCGAATAGTCGCACTATCGAATATTCCATTGAAGGATTTTCATTCGATCGAATGATCGATTGAATGCCTTTTAACAAGCCTATGGGACTTTCTTATAGGCTTTTAAAGCAATTCGGTAGGTTTAATCTGGCGAAGTAGGCAGTCGAAGTATTTTTAAAAGAGACAGTACTTCGACTATCGAATGGGCGAATAGTCGCAGCGTTTTTGCGCTCGATCTATTCCAATCATTCTACTCAGGCGAATTTACGCCAATTCGAGGAGCACAAAAAACGACTTGAAATTCCAGTATTTTTCCTTCTATTCCTTCACTCAAACTTAGTGAATGGGCCCCTTAATGTTGACATGATTTTCTAGTAAACAAAAGGTATAAAGATCCAAATTACAGAACGATCCATTACCCGGAAAACCCCAGGTCCCAAGCATTCCGAATAACAGGTCCTATACTTGTGTATTTTACACACTATGATATACTGTCTAGTTAAGTACATTTCAAAAGATTGTTGATTACATTTTTTTAAGTTCAGCCACAATAGAAAATAGAACGTAATTGAAAAAAGTCTTTATTTCTAGTGAACTTGTATGAAAAGAACTGAACTTAATACATCGTTGGAAAGTGAGCAACACATTTAAGAACAATTTCCTTTAAAACCAATATTATGGGATTTCCCAATGTGGGGCATTGGCATTTTCATTTAAAACTGAAAGCAAAACCAACATCCTTTTTTTTTTGGAATCTTATGAAACATCAACGTTTGTTTGCAGTACATAGGTTTCCATTAAGTGTTGAAATTCATGGGGAGATTTTAAAGGGGCGGTTCATCTTTAAGTTAACCTTTAGTATGTTATAGAATGGCTACATCTTGCATTGACCTTGATGTATTCTTTTTTCTTTTGCCTTCTTCTGATTCTTTCCAACTTTCAAATGAGGGAACCTGACCCCATTTAAAAAAACATTTTTCAAAAAATGTTTCAAAGTTTCCTCTTGAGGAAACTTTTGGCGACTTTGGAAAAGGAAGCGCCCCGGGTGTCATCCCACTGGTGATTTTCATTCTAGCCGGCACGAAGGCGTTGTGGGGAGATTAGTCGCCGAAGAAGAGGTGATTTGTCGAGGGGCGTCTAATCTCCCCGAATCTCCACGTGTGTCTCTGCTCTTAAGCCACAGTTAAGCAGATAATATATGAGAAAAGCAAAGAGTCCAGAATTAGCCACCACCAAGAAACACAGAACCTACAGGAAAAAAACAAACATGGCTACTGTATAGGGTACTATTTAGCTACTACATCTATATAGAGATAAAGATAGACATTTTGGATAGAAGAAACTTGAATTATATGAGGTTGGCAATGGCTAGAGGGATAGTCATGGATTTCTTTAAGAAGGAACTTTAACATGTTAAAGAATATAAGAATGATTTAGCATTGATTAAAGTGTGGGTGTATTGATGACAGTTCCAGTGTCTTGTATTTTAATCACACGGTTCCTTTAAATGGGTTTGTAACTACATTTATTACATGCAGCATATTGAATTGATGAGTGATCACAAAATAAACTCAATAAATAATGGGTGGGATAAAAGTTCAGCACTCTGAGAAGAATCTAGAAATGTCAGAACATGTTTTTTTGGATAATAAGGAGGTAGTTTATGGGCAAGTGTCACTATAAAACCATCATCATCTACTGGCGCTTGTCACTGGGTTTTTTTTTTTTTGATGTGTTTGAGATGAAAATGTGATATTGACATGGTATGGGTCAAGCAAACAGAAATGGTTATTTTTATGAAACAGAATTTTTTTTTCTTCATTAATGTTGTTGGCAGGAGAAAAACCCCTCCAGTCTTTTTGCTAAAGGCTTCATTATGCAATACTTTCTTATAGATATTCAGGGGGACTATTCTATACTTCTATAACCCTTTTTAGGGTTATTAGCAAAATAATGGTAAAACAATAATTATGAAACGCCCAAGTGCGACTGAATTGGCCTCTGACCCTGCTGTTCTACTGTAGGTCAGCCAATACCCCTTTACATGTTGGCTTGGTTTTAAATGTAACATGATCTGTGTTGATGTTATGATACTTAGGAGGTTATTTATTAAAATTAGAATTTATTGCATCCCAAGGATGGAAAAAGGCCAAATCGGAAAATCCGGCATCTCAGACCTGCCCAGGTTGTATATAAGTCAATGGGAGAGGTCCCTATCCTATTTGGAAATTTCTGTCGTCTGTGCTGGAATGAGCCTGAAAATGTGACCATTTCAGACTTTTCAGGCAGAAATCCGAAAAAATTCAGGCTTTTCAGGAAAAAGAACTAAAACATTTTATTATTACATTCAAGAAATACTTCAGAAGAAATTGTAAGATTCACATTTTCACTCATTTTTATCGAGTTTGTCCCCGATCCGATTAAATCGTGATTTTTTTTAATAATAAATAAGGTCACGTCGTGGATTCTAGTTTTCCACTGTCGGAAGTGGTCGCTAAACAGTTTCTGGCTTTGCAAAAGCTATATTAAATTTGTTCATTGCAAATAGTTTTTCCGTTACCGACTTTTATTGCATTCCCCCGAATATGTTTCATTGTCCTTAATATATTGATAATGGGTTGAGTGCAGAGGGTATTTGTCTGTGTGAATGTTGTGGTCATAACCTCATTGCACCCCCTCTTAATGTTTTTTTAAATTAGTGGTGAGCACAACTTTCCCTTGTGTATAAATATATAGTGAATAAAGTACCCCCTCTTATAAAATATAAGGATATTATAAGTTACCGAGGAGTTTCATGACCATATAAAAACACGAGGCCGAAGGCCGAGTGTTTTTATACAGGTCATGGAACTCTGAGGTAACTTCTAATTTCCTCATATTTTGCAACTGGGGGTACTTTATAATACACAAGTTTCAGTGAGTCATGTGACAGAAATTACATCAGAACTCACCGTTTATAACTAATGACATCAGAACTCACCATTTATAAGGATATAATTTACAAGATATTCGTGGCTTTTGTGTATTATATATATATATATATATGTATATATATATATATATATATATACAGGGCCACCATCGGGGGGGACAGGGGGGACAAGTGTCCCAGGCCCGGGCATGAAGGGGGGCCCTTGAGAGCGCCGAAGCTGCGCGGCCATCGCGAACAGCCGAAATGCGGAAGTGAGAGCAGCCAAAGGACCTGAAGCCACGAAAACATCCGAACTCATGAATCGGCGAAAAGACCCGAAGTAACGAAAATAGGCGAAGTCACGAAAGGAGGCGCATTTGAAGTCCTGAAGCAACGAGTTCAATTCCTCTGAACACCAATGTGGTTTTTTTTTTTTAATCCCCTGGCCACCAGTGTATTATTTTAATATTCTATAGGCCACCAATGGTTTTTTTTGGGGCCCCAATTTTTTTTTAACTTGTAAGGGGGCCCTGACCATCAATAGCTTTTTATAACTTGTGTGTGGGGGGGGGGTTACTTTTTTAGCGCTGCTGGTGTGGTCTTTGGGCGGGATCTGAGGTGGGGCTTGGGCGCTAGTGTTGAAAATTTTATTGAACGGGGCCCCGTGATTTCTAATATATATATATATATATATATATATATATATATATATATATATATATATATATATACTATTATGAATATAGTATTTTATTTGTGTGGTTCATATTCACTGTTTTCTCTTAATATTCAGTAAAACAGGTCAGTCTGAAAGTTATTATGCTAAGGAATACTTTGTCTGTCTCATGAAAGCTTCCATGTTATTATAGCATACAAATCCTTCTGTATAATGCTTTAATTAAAGTAGGGAAGAAGAAGAATTGGTCATTAGGGCGTATAGCAGCCATGCATGGGACGAGCCGACACAGAAAACTCACCTATAAATCCACACATCTGTGCTTATCTGCAGACTCTTCTGATAGGAACATTGTAACGAAAATATGAATAATCCCCTAGGCTCTTGCTGAACTGTATTGTGCACTTTGGCCAGATAATAAATGGGGCTGTTTATCTTGGTGGATTGTGTAAGAAAACACTGAAGAGGATTACAGCACGACTTTCAGCCTGATAGAGGGCTGCCCTTCATCTAACCCCAAAGTAATGTAAATACAGGAATGGACTTCTTTTATTGGAAGGAAATAAATGTGGATACTATGTGTATGGGTGCCAAACACTGAGATTAAGGGAAGATTGAATGGGGAGAGGCCCATGAATGTGAGGAACCTGTCTTAATCCAGCACGCCTGCCAGTCTTCAGGAATTTGCTTTAAAGCCTATCTGTAAATTAGAGAAATATTATCATGCCGAGAAGAAAAAAAACCAACATATTTTCTGCTATATTTTCTAGGACCTGTTATCCAGAATTCTCAGGACCTGGGGTTTTCCGGATAACAGATCCTTCCGTAATTTGGATCTTCATACCTAAAGTCTACTAGAAAATCATGAAAACATTAAATAAACCCAATAGGCTGGTTTTGCTTTCAATAAGGATTAAAGGAGAACTAAACCCTAAAAATTAACATGGCTAAACATGCCATATTTTATATAGTGACCTTATTGCACGAGGCTAAAGTTTCAGCTTGTCAATAGCAGCAATGATCCAGGACTTCAAACTTGTCACAGGGGGTCACCATCTTGGAAAGTGTCTGTGACACTCGCATGCTCAGTGGGCTCTGATTGGCTGTTGAGAAGCTAAGCTTAGGGCGCGTCACTAATTATCCAGCAGAAAATTAGCTTCCCCTGTAATATAAGCTGATGCTACAGGTTTGCTGATTATTAAATTCTGATGCTATTTGCACTGGTTTCTGTGCTGCCATGTAGTAATTATCTGTATTAATTACTAATCAGCCTTATATTGTGACATTTCTATTCTATGTGTACTGTATATTGGGAGTAGGTCCCTAAGCTCAGTAAGTGACAGCAGCACAGAGCATGTGCAGTGAATCAGCAGAAAAGAAGATGGGGAGCTACTGGGGCATCTTTGAAGACACAAATCTTTACTGCTAAAGGGCTGTGGTTGCCTCGGGCTGAACCGAAGCCCAAAACATAATGTACAACATTTCTAGTCTACTTCTTTAGTTAGGGTTTAGTTCTCCTTTAAACATATCTTAGTTTGGATCAAGTACAACGTTCTGTTTTATTATTACTGAGAAAAAGGAATTACCTTTTAAAATTTTGGATCATTTGCATAAATTTGAGTCTATGCAAGAAAGCCTTTGTAATTCGGTGCTTTCTGGATAACGGGTGCTTTCTGGATAAACAATCCTATTCCTGTATAAAGAAACATAAATGAAATGCCATGGAATATTAGGTTTTGGTTTTTCATAATTACAAAATATTATCTACTGCTATATCTGGGAATGTATAATTCTTTGATGCATTTCACCCAGGGCTGCCGTCAGTAAGGTATAGGGTTTACTGCAATCCAGAGCTCCATGGCAGTGGGGGCCACATCAGACATAAACATTAGTGATGGGCAAATAAATTCGCCTGGCACAAATTTGCACTAAATTTCTGCATTTCGGCGCTGGCAAATAAATTTGCGAAACTCCCGCGAAAATTTGCAGGTGAAAATTCCCCGCCGTCAATTTCTGTTTTTTTGGTGAAAACGTTCATTGCTCGATTTTTCTGTGAAAACTTTCCAATTGCTTGATTTTGTAGTGAAAACATTCAAACTGCTCGATTTTTTTGTGAAAACGTTTTAATTGCTTGATTTTAGTGAAAACGTTCGAATTGCTAGATTTTTTTTAGTGAAAACGTTCGAATTGCTCGATTTTTCCTTGAAAACGTTTGAATTTCCCGATTTTTTTCATGATTTTCAGGAATTTTTAGCCGTTTCGCGAATTTTGTGGGAAATTCCCGAATTTTTGGGCAAAGCGGGAGAAATTCGCCCATCACTAATGAACATACAATGTGCAGGTCTCAAAGACGGCGGGACATGCAGCAAGTGGGTTGGGTTTGGGTGGTTTGTGGGTGGGGTTTGGGTGGTTTGTAGGTGGGGTTACTGTGTAATGGGCATAGCTAATGTGGATCCCCTGAAGGGCCTTTAATTATGTCATTGAGGTCTACTTGGTCTACTTGTTGGAAGGTCCTCTGTCCAAGGAGCCAGGTGACTTAAAAATTGAGTCCCCCTCATGGGACATGCCCTGCTAACTCTGAGACATGGGGCCCTGTGAGTTCTGATGAAAGCAGCCATGCTTCAACTTTTTATGATCATTGTAGGAAAAAGGCCAACACCCTCCTGGACTGAATGGAGGATGTAAATAACTAGTAGCCATAACAATCATATTAATAAGGTGGCCTATAAGTAGTGGCATTTGGTAGATTTCATTATATTCTTGCAAATGTACAGCTTGCTTTAAGTCGTGGGATTTGTTGCTCAAAACGTTGGCAGACAGAACCAACTGTTTGATCTCCCAAACAGGCATTTGCATGGAATAAACTTGGACTGAAAACACTTCACCAAACCCGTGGAATCACTTCTTGTTCTACCCTCTTTCCACCTCTTGTTTTTAATGCAGAGGAATAAACTATACAGAACTGTTTTGTGTTGACAAGCAATTTTTCTTTTAAATCCCATTTTTCTCATCGCAAACCAAGTAAAAGAAAGCTTGTTTTAATGATCACTAATGAAATGTTATTTCTTGTGAATTAAAAAACGAATAAACCTGCCTAACATTGATGCTATTTGAAGCAGAACACATGTTACCATTAGCACATTGTTGGCGGAGTAAAATATTTATTCTTCATTTTCCTATGAACCAGTTTGAACATTGCCTCAGTAAAAAGAATGTCAAGCCAATATGGTGTCCGCCGTTAATCAAGTAAAGTATTGTCTCTTTCTTGGTGTGCGTATGAAAACCTCACCTCTATCACTGTCACTGTTTTGACAGTTCTGCATAAACATGATCGATGCTACGGTGAAATCACCAACTAAAAAAGTTAAATATACAGGTATGGGAGCTGTTATCCAGAATGCTCAGGACCCGGGGTTTTCCGTATAATGGATGCACTTCGGAAAACAAAGTTGCTGGGAGACTATTCTCCCCGAATCTGAGCATGTGCCCTGACCCTAAAATGCATTGGCAGTACATGTAAGTTAGTTAATGTAGATGCCTTATGAGGTTGCTGAACCAGAAGATCTTTGCCCAATTTGGTTACCTACATGCTGGGCCAAATCAGGCTGATCTTCTTGTTTGGCTCCTGGACCTTTGATTAGATCATAACTACTGCCAATGCAGGCCCATCAGGAGAGAACTGCATCAAAGGGCTAATGTGGTCCTCACTCAACAGGATTTTGGAACTGGCCCCATAGATATCTGTCAGGGAAGGTCCATCCACCAACACAGAATAGCTGTTGACTTGGTCTGAAGGTGCCAAATCAGCAGTGGGCCCATGTATGTCCATATAAAGGCATTAATACAATTTACCATCACAACATCGCCCAACAGGGCATTCCAAAGCCATCTGCCCTCAGTGTGAAGAACCATCTGCCCTGCTTCAAATCAAAGTTCTGTTCCTCGGGTCTGAAGGGGGAGTAGTCTATGATTCTTTGTTCAAAAAAAATCCCCCATGAAAAAAAATCTCCCGGCTATTATGTACCGTATTTAATTCTGAGATAATAAAACACTAAATGGGTTATTTACTAAACTCCTAATGCAAAAATCACTTAAAAAATTTCCCCAGAGTATGGAAAAGTCAGAAAATCTGGCATCTCAGACTTGTCGAGGTTGCATATAAGTCAATGGCAGAAGTCCCAATGTTTTTTTGATGTGTTCTGGGTTTTGTGCGATACTCCAAGTTTTCGGGCAAAAGACATAAGAAATTTGAGTTTTGGGTGAAAAATTAAAAAATATCGAAGTTTTCAGGTGAAAAATCCAAAAAAAAATTGTGAAAATCATATTTTTTTTCCCCACAAAGCAATTTTTCGGGAAAATGTAATAATAAATAAGGGTAAAAAAACCCAAGCAGATTTGATTGGCGATTGCAGCAGAAAATGTTGAGATAAAATCGGACTTCGATAACTAACCCCCTAAAAGTCATGTGTTGAAGGTCAATAAGAAAACTTTAGGTCATAAAATACACTATTGTTGAATCTAGAAAACTCTACAAACACATGGGCTGGTCTATTTTTACATTTGGACAAACTGCATTAATTGGTGAGTAAAAAAAAATATATGATCCTTTAATCCAATGGTAAGAAATGTGGTTAGCCGAAAGCACGGCCATATTGGAATCTAGTGCACAGTCACATTAGCATGCGGTTGTGTTGGGGATGAAGGTTCCTTCAGTATTTCCTTATTTTGCTTATAAAATATGAACATGAATTAATTTACTGCCATTTCAATTTAAAGGACAACAGGCTTTTATTATCTTCCCAGCCGTGAAATAAAAAAGCCACGCACAATAGGATACATTCATTTAACTCTCGTTTAAGTAAGCAAGTGAGATGATGATTCTGCCAAAGTCCTTTTGTTTAGCCTCTTGTTGTAAATGTTGTTAATCTCTTTATGATGTTAGAACAGAGGATTGATTGTGTGATAAAATAAACAGACAGGGCTGCAAGTTCAGGCAGAGAATGTGTTATGTTTGTTTTAGAGTGACCCGCTGAACTTACACTTTTTATCCCTCGGCCCTTAAGCCTAGTCATATTGACACAACATTATTCCCCCCCACCTCATGTGACATTATCACTAACTGTTACGTAAGGAATCACAAACCCAGAACAAACCCCAAGGTCCCAGCCTCAGCTCCGCAAATAAACACCGCCTTTTGCTTCGGGAGGAGCCCTCTGCTACTCGGATGCCAAGAGGTGTTATAGTGAGAGGACCAGGGAGAAGGTTCTGGACAGACATGGGAACCAAACCTTAGCAGGAGGAATGGGGAACAAGGAGCATGGTCAAGGGACAGGCTGAGTCCAAACGGTCAGCACAGTACCAATTCAGGAGACAAGAGGGTAGTCGAGGTCACACCCCGGGGTAACATACACAAATAGCACAGTACATAAGCAAGATCCAAGAGAGTGGTCAGAAACAGGCAACGGTCAGGACAGGCAGCTTAACTGGACAGGGTCAGGGACAGGCAGGGTCTAATCGGACCTAGAAATGGACCCTGCAAATAGACCTACGTTGAGCAGTGAGTTCAAATTTTGCGCCAAATGAGATGGCGTAAGTTGCAGCACTCACTTCAAACCCGAAAACGGTGTGAGCAAGCAACTAAAAGTGCAAAAGCTTTATTGGTTCTAAGCTTAATGAATGCCTTCAATTCCGATTATTAGCAGCAGGTCTCTGAATATGTTTGGGACTTGTTATGTACACATGGTCACCAGAGATGAGGAGATCAAATTGGGATTGCAAAATTTGCATGATTTGGGAATTAAAGAGCTTTTAACTTTATAAATGTGTGGTCAGAAGTGATGCTGTTGAAACAGCAAGCTCAGTGGCTTATGTCATGCTCAGTGGACCTCCCTCTGTATTGTCCCGTTTTGCTGCCAGTTTCTCTAGGCAATTGGACAACGTGGAGCAGGGTCGGACTGGACATGGGGAGGCCCACCAGGTTACTATACTCC
This sequence comes from Xenopus petersii, assembly GCA_038501925.1. Classification (NCBI taxonomy): domain Eukaryota; kingdom Metazoa; phylum Chordata; class Amphibia; order Anura; family Pipidae; genus Xenopus; species Xenopus petersii. The sequence continues at coordinate 13,368,513 of CM076687.1, read as the reverse complement.
AGGCCCCCCGAGCGCATGCACGAATGTCTGGGCACCAACGCGCATGCAAACGGCGCTCAATTTCTTCTCCCTGGCTATCTCTTATAGAACGCAGGGAGGAGAAATCGAGCGCAGCACAGTGGATCATCGCCCTGTCGCCATTTCTGAAGAGGAGCGCAAGCAAAGTATGGGTAAGTCATTTCTTAAAGGGATCCTGTCATCGGAAAACATGTTTTTTTCAAAACGCATCAGTTAATAGTGCTACTCCAGCAGAATTCTGCACTGAAATCCATTTCTCAAAAGAGCAAACAGATTTTTTTATATTCAGTTTTGAAATCTGACATGGGGCTAGACATTTTGTCAATTTCCCAGCTGCCCCTGGTCATGTGACTTGTGCCTGCACTTTAGGAGAGAAATGCTTTCTGGCAGGCTGCTGTTTTTCTTTCTCAATGTATCTGAATGTGTCTCAGTGGGACATGGGTTTTTACTATTGAGTGCTGTTCTTAGATCTACCAGGCAGCTGTTATCTTGTGTTAGGGAGCTGCTATCTGGTTACCTTCCCATTGTTCTTTTGTTTGGCTGCTGGGAAAAGGGAGGGGGGTGATATCACTCCAACTTGCAGTACAGCAGTAAAGAGTGATTGAAGTTTATCAGAGCACAAGTCACATGACTTGGGGAAGCTGGGAAATTGACAATATGTCTAGCCCCATGTCAGATTTCAAAATTGAATATAAAAAAATCTGTTTGTTCTTTTGAGAAATGGATTTCAGTGCAGAATTCTGTTTGAGCAGCACTATTAACGGATTCATTTTGAATTGTTTTTTTTTCCCATGACAGTATCCCTTTAATAAAAGCTTTGAGAATTAAAAGTGAATACTGTCTTGGTGTTATTTTTTGTTAAAAAGAAACACATTTTTTTCAAAAAATGTTTTATGTTATTGGTCCTTCAATATTGATAATGGGTTGAGTGCAAAGGACTCTTGTATTTGTCTGTATGAATTTTGTGGTCACAGCCTCATTGCATCCCAGCTTAATGTTTTTAAAAATTAGTGTTGAGCACAACTTTCCCTTGTTTGTTATACTACAAATGCCAAAAAGTCAATGGGCGTCTAAATAATTTCGAGACACACCAATTTTGACCCAGCAAATTTTTCGCCGGCGAATTGTCGCCGCAGTTTCGTGTGTTAATTGGCTTGCGGCGAAACGTGGAAATTTGAAGCAAATTTGGGTCTGCCACATTTATTGGCCCATCACTAGTTACACTTACTCCTAAAAAGAGTTTAGAATTCCAAATTCTACTTCGGAATCCGAAAAAGTCCACCAATGCCTTTATTTCAGATGAAATGCTGAGATTTTCACATAGATCCTACTGTTCTGTCTTATTTCTGTACTTTGTACAGCCTATTACACCAATAATCAGAGAGAGAACAATGCTTCACATGCTGTTTCTCTAATACTTTTCTCTTCTGTGAAGGACATACATTGGCCTTGCTGCCCCTGAATACCATTTTAGAGCAAAGAAGAGAAGCCTTGGAGTGATAAAATGGGATTAAACCTTCACACACTACATAATAAATGCATAGTTGTAATTCTTTCACAAAACCTGAATTTCCCAGCATTAGGAATAAACCCTGTTCAGTGTAGCTGGCATTGAGCCACTATGAGCTGAATGTGACTATAGCGAATTCTTCTGGGAACCAGTTGTTAGTGAACGAGCAACATATCAAAAGCACATGGTTGACTTATCAAAGCAACCACCCACTGCCATTGAAATAAAAGTCTAATTGGCTTGGTTTGTTCCCAGTGGATATTCCCAGTGGCTAGTTCAGTGTGAGATCTGACAGCCACATCAGGCTAGTTCCATTCATTAGGAATATTAAAACTAACGTAGGATAAATGCGTTTTTCCTTCACCATCAAAGTACTTAGGCGGACCAAACCATTGAGTCCCATGTATGTACAATGGGCTTTATTCACCACATAGACTTTTTTTCCTACTTTTGGAATAATAATCCTATCCTCTTTTATGTTTAACCAATTTCTTTCCAGGAATTAGAATGACCGCGTGTACGGGAACAGGAGCGCGGTCCAATAAAACAAAATCTGAGGAAGGCACCAGGATATTTCACGTCCATTTTATGTCCACTGTCTCCTGTGAAACATCTTACTTCCAAGTTAATTATTGAATTCATGTGGGATCGCTTAAAATGTAAGCGGCTGACATTTATTAAATACAGCCACAATAAAAATACATTTGAAGGCTCTAAACAATGACACATATTTGGTCATTTCATTTTTATTCTCATTGCAAAAGCCTTGATTCTGCCAACATATGGGATAGTCTTTGTGTATTTGATTTTTTTTCTACCAGAATGCACACTTTTATTAGCGCTGGTTTACAGTTAGCCTTCTTGGGACACATTGCACCAATTTGTAAAGAAACCTGTCCTGATTCTGTAAATATCTGCCAAAATGAAGAAACCAGGGAGCTTTGTCACCTGTTAATCGTTCCCTACTAACCCTAGCAAAGGCAATCTTCAATGGTCTTCTATGGTTAAGGTTAGGTAAGTTGCCAACACCAGGTTCAATGGGGGAATGTAATAAAAGTCCAAAGACAAAAACAATTTGCACAAATAAGAATAAAAATTTGCATTTCGCAATGTAATATTCTTCCTTAAACTGTTATTGGATTGTGAATTTTAGTTGTGCAGTATTAAAGGAGAAGGAAAGCTACAGAGGCATTTTATTGCCAATAGATTAGCTGAAATAGTGCAAGTTAGAATGCTATATTTATTCTGTAGAATGTTTTACCATACCTGAGTAAAAAACTCTAGAAGCTCTCTGTTTGTTTAGGATAGCAGCTGCCATATTAGCTTGGTGTGACATCACTTCCTGCCTGACTCTCTCCCTGCTCACTTATAGCTCTGTACTCAGATTACAGCAGGGAGGGGAGGAGGGAGGGGGCAAAGGAGCAAACTGAGCATGCTCACACACGGAGCAAGGAGATTTATGCTGAAAACAGGAAGTCTGATACAGAAGCCCATGAGTACACAATAGAAGGAAAGAAATGCTGTGTTTCTTTTGACAGAGGACTCGGAGCAGCATTACTTTGAGGGTTTACTGGTGTATTTAGGTGGACCTTTCTGATAAAGCCTTCTTAGTTTAAACCTTTCCTTCTCCTTTAAGACCCACAAGTTTTCCTTTTTAGGACAGTAACATGGCAGGTGAACATGGCCGATGCTCCTAAGGCCCCATGGTAAAGATAAATAATTAAACTTAGGAGTGTTTAACTCAGTCTTGGCATCATTTGACCAGAGCAGCATTAAGGCCACAAGTCTTACCCTTTCCACTTAACCCTGTATATAACCTTATGCTTACAAAAACGACACTTGGAGCTCAGGATGGAGTTTAAAGGCTGCAGCGTTATTAAACATATTAATATGAACAACATGTAACAGTAGCATAACATCAACCCCACGGGAATACCTGCCTAACTAGTTACAGCATCGAGTGAATGGGCCACCACCATCACCGCCTGGATGGGCAAGTAGTAAGGAATGGCCTCACCCAACTTTCCAGAGGTCCTTACCTGGAGAGGCACTTCACAGTTAGGGGACTACAGCCCATTACCCCACTCTGGCAAGCATTCAACCACTCACCCAGCTGCCAAAGCCACATACTTATCAACTAAGGAAACCAAAAACTCAATGGCGGGATGGCAGGATGCTTCTTCCCCCTTGCTGATCATGCAGATTGAAGGAACAGCCCATTTCTACTCCTAGCCAATTTTGATTCCTCCCTGTGTCCTGTCTAACCCGGTCAAAGCTGACCTCCCTCCACTTAAACTTGTCCGGGAAGTCCTATTATATATATCTTAAATGTAATTAAAGACATAAACTGAACACAATTATGAAATGTAAGTCATATTACCCACCTAAAATAATGCCTGGCTCATCCTGGTTGCCTGTGACATAAAATCAGGAGAGTCATCTGGGAGACCAAATGTTTCACACAGGAACATAATGAAAACATTTAAGTCCCCATTCATATTTTGAGTTTTATTACCTTTGGCACACCAGAAATTGTGGTTTTTACTATGACACGCACACAGCTCAGCATGTGGAGTATGAAGTTATTAATTATAACAATGTATTAGAACAGGATTGTGGCTCATATGTGCAATATAGCTAAGGAAAGAATAATATACAATCTGGTTTAGTGTGCACCTGGAGAACATTACTGGTTACGCAAAGAGATTGCACGTGTTTTAGCATCCGTGGTAATACAAGAAATGGTGACATATATATATATATATATATATATATATATATATATATATAGATATATATATATATATATATATAGACAAATACAAGATTCCTCTGCACTCAACCCATTATCAATATATTTAAGACAGCGACATTTTGTGCATACTGCTACTAAAAAATGCCTTACCCTTTAAACAAAACAGGGATTGTTTGTCCATATATTGCAATATATTTAAGCTGGCCAACTACGTCAAAGTCATCCCATATCTGGCCAGTCCTATGCTCAATTTTCATCTGATTCATTAAGAATTCTATGGTTCAATTATACATTTTATAAAAGGGACGAATATGTTTTACCTGCAACTTACTTGCTGCTTTCAAAGTAAAACTCCCAAACTTGGCTGCCCTTTTATTAGACACCAGTGGGATCACCTGACTATAGTTGGGAAGGGTGGGAGCTACAACATGGAGCTGGTCACTGCTCCTGTATAACTATAACAAACAAGGGAAAGTTGTGCTCACCACTAGTTTTTAAAATCATTAGGCGGGGGTGCAATGAGGGTGTGACCACAAAATACATATAGACAAATACAAGATTCCTCTGCACTCAACCCATTATCAATATATTTAAGACAGAAAATTAAGATGAAAATTGAGCATAGGACTGGCCAGATATGGGATGACTTTGACGTAGTTGGCCAGCTTAAATATATTGCAATATATGGACAAACAATCCCTGTTTTGTTTAAAGGGTAAGGCATTTTTTAGTAGCAGTATGCACAAAATGTTGCTGTCTTAAATATATTGATAATGGGTTGAGTGCAGAGGACTCTTGTATTTGTCTATATGTATTTTGTGGTCACACCCTCATTGCACCCCCGCCTAATGATTTTAAAAACTAGTGGTGAGCACAACTTTCCCTTGTTTATATATATATATATATATATATATATATATATATATATATATATATATATATATATATATATATATACATACAGCCTAAGGTCTTTAGCTGGAACAAAATATGTACAGTATTTCAGGATGAATTGTACTTTACAATATCAAAGGGTAACTATAGCCTCATTTTTTAATTATCTCTACGAGTTTGCCTTAAAGGAACGGTTCAGAGTGAAAATAAAAACTGGGTAAATAGATAGCCTGTGCAAAATAATAAAAAAAATAATAAAAAAAATGTTTCTAATATAGTTAGTTAACCAAAAATGTAATGTATAAAGGCTGGAGTGACTGGATGTCTAACATAATAGCCAGAACACTACTTCCTGCTTTTCAGCTCTCTAACTCTGAGTGACTTTAAGGGGGGCCACATGGGACATATCTGTTCAGTGAGTTTGCAATTGATCCTCAGCATTCAGCTCAGATTCAAAAGCAACAGTTATGACCCATGTGGCTCCCCCTCAAGTCACTGATCAGTGGAAACCAAGAGAGCTGCAAAGCAGGAAGTAGTGTTCTGGCTATTATGTTGGACATCCAGTCACTCCAGCCTTTATTTTTGGCTAACTAACTATATTAGAGACATTTTTTATTTTGCACAGCCTTTCTATTTACCCAGTTTTTATTTGTATACTGAACTGTTCCTTTAACAGTATTCAGTGTCATAGAATGAGTTTCATAGGAGCCCACAGAGATACCAGGGAAAATCCTGGTGGGCCCTGATGGATGCTGAGCAGCATGGTGAAAGAGATGTATTTGGTGGGCTGTTTTAGTGAGGTTCTCTGGTGGGTCCAAGGTATCCTAGTCTGACAATGGAAGTATTAACAGTTGGTAACAGTATTTTGCATTTACCTTATTCTCTAAGCTGCTGTAAGAGTATTAGAGGCTCAGACTGAAGTTTATCCTTGTCTATACCGTCATTGTCAAGCTGGCCACAAGCTCAATCCAACTCTACGGCTTCTGGAGCCTACAAAGTGAATTATATTAGGATAAAAGGGATTTGGAGGGAATTACTGGGGAATAATTCAGGTATAGGCAGTCAACATGGTTTGACATGATACTAGAGGACATAGCTATCTATCATCTAAATTACAGTTCTTTACAACCTTTTTTCCTATACAGACAGAAACAGGTGACTTATAACTTCAGACATGGACTAATCCACCCTCCTTCCCTAACAAACAAAGGCTGGGCCCCTGTGGTTTTGCACATAATGGAGAAATTAGACTCCAGATACAATTTATCCAATTATTACCACCCAACTGAACTGAAGGGGGAAATCAAGGACCTGACCTACGCCCTTCCGATTTACAAAGAGAATTTCCCATGGCAGTGAAGAGATTACACCTGGACTCAAGTGGCATCACTTGTCAAATGAGATATGTGGCATAAAAGATACTCTATTTCCCAGCTTGATGCAGAGGTTGAATCAGCTGCCTGGACTATGGTGCTTTCAGTTAGGGTAGGCTCCTTGTATTTGGAAGAAAACACACTTTTAATGATATCATTTATCTTAAAATTTTATCCAGTGGTGGAAATTGCTATGGATAACCATATCGACTATTGATAAATAGATTTCTCAGGTGGAGAGTTTGCCCTTTCTTCACTAGAATCTTGATTAATATTCCAGAATGAAATCCAACTGAGTATCTGGTTTGCAGACAGCTAGTGCCTTCGATAGAAACAACTCTAAAGCCAATGATAATGTTTAATCAGTGAATATCAGAAAGTTGATTAGAATTATATTTTCTGTCATCATGGAAAGAAATTGGGGAGGTTGAGTTCTCTTGTTTTAGGGGCAGATTTATCAAAGGTTGAGGTGAATTTTCGAAAGAAAAGAAATCGAATTTCGAGCTTGGTTTATCCCACGGTGTTGAGATAGAAAGAGATCTGGCAGATTCTGGATGTAGGGATCATCCTGCAAATGGTGATGGGTTGACACACTTTGTAGCGATATGCACCAGTATGGCACGGGAGTTGTGTTCAACATAGAATATGGGATAAATACACGGGGGGTGTTTCGAACACAGATAACACACACGGGTTAAAATAGGTTGCTTATGTACGATGTGACTGACCAATGGGTAACAGAGCTATGGTTTTTGATCAAATACATAATATGGACACTAAGGGGCACATTTACTTAGCTCGAGTGAAGGATTAGAATAAAAATTACTTCGAATTTCGAAAGTTTTTTTTGGCTGGTTCAACCTTCAACTAAGAATCGAACGATTCAAACGACCATTCGATAGTCGAAGTACTGTCTCTTTAAAAAAAAACTTTGACCCCCTACTTCACCAACTAAAACCTACCGAACATCAATGTTAGCCTATGGGGAAGGTCCCCATAGGCTTTCCTACAAATTTGGGATCTAAGGATTTTCGTTCGATCGATGGATTAAAATCGATCGAACGATTATTCCTTCGATCGTTCGATCGAACGAATAGCGCTAAATCCTTCGACTTCGATATTCGAAGGATTTAACTTCGACAGTCGAATATCGAGGGTTAATTAACCCTCGATATTCGACCAATAGTAAATGTGCCCCCTAGTCAATAAGGATATCATTTGCAACAATGTTATTAATATATGGTTAACGATCTTTGAATGAATATATCTTGGAGGATGTGTCCAATCAGATAGATGGAGGGGAGACACGTCACAGTGGGAGAGAATTTGAATTTTGCGCCATTCACTTGGTATTTAGTGGCAATTTGTATTACACTGTGTAATTTTGACAAAGGCTGAGTTGCAGCAGAAACGTTAGCGCGTCTTGAATAAATCGTTTATACCTTTGTAAGAGTGAGTGCGGCTTCTTCATCGGAGGAATATATATATATATAGATATATGTGTACTATACTGTATATAAAGTATAACCATGTATATCCAACACATCTACTAAATGACCTCCTATCAGTTGTTGAGTCTCCAGTTGTCTCACCCCTGTTGCAAGAATGATCCAGCTGCTCACACAGATACTCATAACACAAATCTACTGCTGAGTGATGTACAGAATACATGAAAATATACAGTGCATGTTCAAATATACAGACAAAGCCACACATGCATGGATAATTCTATACTAGGATAATTCTTACTTGGCGCTTGTTCAACACATATATTTGTCTTGCTTCACCCTGAAAGGGAGTCATTGCTTGTGACCGAGCTAAACTGGAAAAAACAACATGTTCCATCGCAGAACTCATCAGTTAATCAGAGTTATACCTCATGTGCGTTTTCACTTCTTCTCATCCTGGGAGTGTTTAAGCAAACAAAGCAACAAGGAAAGGCCTATCCAAATATTTTCAGCAGAACTATTCAATCATTTCTTAGACTGAAGCTCTGATAAGAAGCACTAGTGCTTTGTTGGTTAAGGGTGCTGGGGTTGAAAATGTTTCCACATTGACCATTTCCATCCAGTCAGTCCGGGGGGAGAGATAATTGAATTAAATGTTTCAAATTGATGCAGATGCATTAGTTCAGGAGCCAGGAAAGATGGGGGCCTTGTGTACAGTAAATCTGGGAGACCGATGTGCATCTTTCCTACTCTTGGGACAAAATTAATCTGTACGTAGAGTGGAGCAAAGATCACAAGATTTGCTTTTCATTGTTGGCATTGTCAGGCCCGGATTTGTGGAAAGGCCACCTAGGCCCGGGCCTGGGGCAGCAGAATTTTAGGGGGGGGGCATGCTGCCCAACCACACCCACATTGGTTCAAAACACTGGGGATGCGCTGGAGACACAATCATTTTTTTAAATTTCCCGTCCACCAATCCCCATTGCTCCAGTCCAGATGATGAGAATTTGCATGAATAAAGGGGAGGAGACAGGGGTGACGAACCGCAGTGGGCCTAGGGGCACCCACTATGTAAATCCGGCCCTGGGCATTGTAGATGACTGTAGATCAAAGTCGATTGAAGGGTTGTCATCTTTGGAATCCGTGTTTAATACTTGTCTGCTGTGGGTACGTTAGAGTAGTCAAAGAAATAGCAGATGAGATTCTATATGGCTACCTGTAGTAAAAACCTAGTAATACACTTTAACAGAGATTAAATGGCTCAATTAATGGTTATTGATTTATGAATAATAGTAGATTAGGTGGATGCAAATCTTCCAAGTAACAAAGAATTGGTTAGGCACAACCTTTAAGTTGGGGTTTGGATTGAAGCTGGAAATATGGAAATTAGAAGAAACAGGACCAATAAAGGTCACTGTTTGTGTCAATTTAACATAAAAACATAAAAAGGTTGGCTTACACGAAAAAAACTTGCGTAGTTCTACTTAAAACAAACTTGTTTTTGATTGAAGATGCTCCACACATGTATTCCAGTTCAGTATAGTGTTGCCACCTGTCCGGGTTTGACCTGGACAACCTGTTTTTTTGAAGGGCTGTCTAGGTCAAAAACTGCTTGCTTGCTCTTCCAAATTAGGAAAACCAGGCAGGATTCCCTGAGATGGACACTGCGATCGGCCAATTGGTGATTGCCATATCAAACCTGTATTTACTAATGGGAGATGCATTGGTTTTGCTAAAAAATAAGGAGGAGCAACCTAATGCACATACAGTAGGCCTAGAATCAGTAGTTACTTTAGGATATTATTTTTGGGGTCAATCAAATTGAAATTTTTTGACGCCACAGATTTTTTGCCTGTGAATTTTAGCCGCAGTTTCACAAATTTATTCGCTGGTGGGGAAACGTGGAAATTCACCGCAAATTCACACCTGGGGAATTTATTCGCCATCACTACTATTTACCATTAAATTGGCAAAGCATACATCCCAGTCTGTCCCACTTTCTGCGGGACAGTCCCGAATTTGATTTACATATGCAAATTAGTATTCGGTTCAGCCAGACAGAAGGATGCGGCTGAATCCGAATCCTGCTGAAAACGCCTGAATCCCGAACTGAATCCTGGATTCGGTGCATCCCTACTGCACTGACAAAGTTACAAAGTTTCTGAAACTTAATTAAAATAATGGGCTTTTTGGCAGAGAGCCCAGAACATTGAGCAGCTGTACTTAGATACATTTGTGACAATTTAAGATTAGCAAAGTAAAAATTTAAGATAAGCAAGTCTCTTGGGGAAGCTTAAAGGGCAGTTGCAGCTTCATTAGCACAACTGTTGTAACACATAAAACATGGCCCTGAAACTCTTATAAAAATGTTCAAACTTTCATAACCTGCCAAATTTAGTAAAATGGACATGGTAATTAGGGGGTGTGCCCATAAAATGGGCGTGGTCAGAAAATGTCCCTGCACTTCTAGCGGCTGATGTTTTTGTCCCTCTTTACATTTTGCAAATGTTGGGTTGAGGTATGAGGAAGGACTATGATATGTGAGCATTTCATTGGCCAAATGCGATCAGTAAATTTAGAGGCAGGATGAGGATTAGGTTGAGACAACACAATGTGAACTGGAATAAATGGACAGAGCAACATGAAAAGGGTCATGAAATAAAATGAATATATATATATATAAGGCAGGGAAGATAAGATGCAAATGGGACAGAAGTTGACATTTAATGAGACAGGCCAACTAGCCCGGCTCTTCTCAAAGAAATATTCAACCAAGATGGCAGAGGGAAATGTATTACAGTGAAATTACAGCTGATCCACTAAAAAGTGATTTCCATACACCCAGTCATAGTCATGCATTAGTTCAGATTCATCAAGTTATTCTGCTCCTACTGCACTCTTTCATTCCGTCTCTCCTAGCTTAAAGTAAAAGAAAACCCAAGGCAGTGGAAAAGGTGCGGTGTATGAGTTCTCACTGTAACAGATCACCAACCTCTAAGAGCATAGACGGGTCAAGAGCTCAGGTGGGTGTAGGAGAACAAGTGCCTCTTGTAAAGGGCAGGAATGTTGAAGCTATGATTAGGTGTTATCCTGCCATAATTTGCATTCTATAAGAAGACAAGGTTTGTCACAATAATAAGTGAATTAAATCGTGTACTTTATATTCCACTGCATGGGCCATTTTCAGTGCATTCTCAGAACTCATCAAACCTTGGTTTTGGAAAGTAAGAAATGTTTTGGAGCATATTTTCCTATAAGTTTTTCGGAGATAATGACACTTTTGCCTTATGTCTTCATTTTTACAATCGTACAGCCAGGTCTGAACTGAGAATTAAAAAAAAGGGCCTGGCATTTCAGGTACACAGAGGCCCAATAAGCCCACACAGAGGCCCAAACAGCCCCACCAGCCCACTAAATACTGACTTTGTATGGCACCTCTGGCATTTGCCAGAACTCACAGATTGCCAGTCCGGGCCTGCGTATAGCCATGATAAGCAAGCCAATTAAATATATTAAATCTTTAGCCTGCCTTTCAAGTTCTGACTTGCCAAGCCTTCTCTCCAGTAATGCGTGGGAACCTCATTGAACTATATTTTAGGTGTGTTACTTTAGGATCCTGTAGCCTGACTAACACATGGGTTGCTTTGTGTCAGTCTTAACCAGACATTATGATAATTAGTTTTGAAATTATAATGCTGGAAGAGTGCTTCTATTAAACAGAAATACACAGCAGGGCCGGAACTAGGAGTAGGCAGAGTAGCCACTTGGCTAGTGAGCAAAGCTGGGACACTAAGGGACACTATGACACAATGTGGGACATTCACTAAGATTCGTAGTTGCGCCAGGCGTAACTTTGCCGCATTTCGCCAGTCGTAGTTTCGCCAGTGCTCCGCAAATTCACTAAAATCCGAAGTTACGCTCAGGGGTAGCGTAAGGTTGCGAAGTTGCGCTAGAGTTTATTCGCTAAGCGAAGCGAAGTTACGCTAGCGTTGATTCGCTAAGTGAAGCGAAGTTACGCTAGCGATGGTTAATTTGCATACAGCGCCAAATTCAAATTTCAATGGAGGAATATGTAGCATCACTACACAAGCCTGGGAACCTTCAAAACATCAAATAAAAATTTTATTTTGCCCTACACATGTGCCCACTGTATAGTTAAGTTGCCATGAGATAGGAAATGTAGGGGGGAAGGAGGGGAGCCCCAAAAAATTTTTCGATCTTTTTCAGCCTATCACCCATAATATAGAAAACACGCCAGCGTTTTTTGGGACTTAGAAAAATTTTTAACTTTTTTTGAAGAAATCCCTATCTACTCTATTGTGCTTCGCTTGGTCTGAAGTGGCGAAGGAAATCTAGGCGCAAAAGGTAGCGTTCAGAACAATGCGCACGTTAGTGAATTTGCGTAGTTACGTCCGTTGCCCAAATTAGCCAGGCGTAAGGGTGCGAAGTTACACTAGCGAAGTTACGCCAGCGTCTGTCAGTGAATTTGCGAAGTAACGAAAATGGCCAACGCTAGCGAATTGAGCGTTAGGCGCTTCGGCGCATAGTGAATTTGCCCCAATGACACTAAGGGATAGATTTATCAAGGGTTGAATTTAGGGACAGATTTATAAAGGGTCTAATTTAGACTTCATGGGAGTTTGTATGAACTCCTAAAAACTCCCATGAACTCAAAATTCAAGTTAAAAATGAAAAAATTTACTTTTTAAAATTTGGTGAATGGGATCGACCCGCAAACTCGAATCAAATTCGAATCAAATTTGATTTGAGTTTTTTCTCCGGAAAAAAACGCAATTTTTAGGATGGCTCCAAACAACTCCAGGATGTCCCCCAAAGGCTAAAACAGCAATTCAGTAGGTTTAAGGTGGCGAATAGTCTAATTTGAAGCCTTAAAAGACCAGTACATGCTAAATTTCGAAATCTGAATTTGAATTTTTTTTAAAAACTAGAATCGAATTTTAACTATTCCCTAGTCGGATTCAACAAAAAAAATTCGAATTTTCACTTCAACCCTTGATAAATCTGCCCCTAAGATTCTGGGACTCTACTTGGCACACTTTGGGGCCGATTCACGAAATTCGGGTGAAGGGTTCGAATAAAAAAAAAATCGAATTTCGAAGTATTTTTTGGGTACTTCGACCATCGAATTGGTTAAATTCGATCGAATTCGATCGAATTCGATCGAATTCGAACGATTCGAACGATTAGAAGTAAAAATCGTTCGACTATTCGACCATTCGATAGTCGAAGTACTGTCCCTTTAAGAAAAACTTTGACCCCCTACTTCGGCAGCTAAAAGCTACCGAAGTCAATGTTAGCCTATGGGGAACGTCCCCATAGGCTTGCCTGTGATTTTTTGATCGAAGGATTTTCCTTCGATCGTTGAATTAAAATCCTTCGAATCGTTCGATTCGAAGGATTTAATCGTTCGATCGAATGAAAAATCCTTCGATCGATCGAATTTTTAGCGCTAAATCCTTCGAATTCGATATTCGAATTCGAAGGATTTAAATTCCCAGTCGAATATCGAGGGTTAATTAACCCTCGATATTCGACCCTTCGTGAATCGGCCCCTTTGTCTATTTTCAGAAAATGACTGCTAGTATTGTGCCTCATACATGGCATGCATATACTAGACATACCCACATATGTAATAAAAGGCACTAAGCTTGCCCAGGAGCAGTAACCAATAGCAACCAATAAGATGCTTGCTTTTAAACAGACAACCAGTAAATGATACCTGCTAATTGGTTGCTATGAGTTACTGCTCCTGGGCAAACGTAATGCCTTTTATTACATAACCCCAATAGTTTGAAACACTAGATGGGAGTGCAAGGTTGTTTGGGGAAGGGAGTAGAGTTAAACATTGTCAATTACTGTCATTTATTAAAAGACATGTAAACCCTTTCCACATAAATTTAATTAGTGAACAGCCTCTTTGAAATCTTTAGATACATGCCAATCTGGTTGTTAAAATGTTAACAGTATGGCTGCAGTATCCTCTTTTTCACTTAGAATTTCTTCTCCTCCTCTAACCCACTCTGCCCCCTCCCTCAGAAATGTACTTTGGCTGTTGGCTCATGAGCATGCTCAGTTCTTCTCAGCTCAGATTACTAAACACACCTTCCAGACTAACAGCCAATGAAGAGATAGCATTACTGGTTCCCATAGAAACTCTAGCTGTCTGATCCTATTTTTTTTCCCTAACCACCTCTCCTGAGCTCAGCTTAACCATTACAGTGCTTAACCTCAGAATAACTTTTTATCAAAGTATGTTGTGCCTGTGTAACCTGCATTCTGTATTGCATGAACTTTACAGCCTACATGTCTCAATGTTACTGATGGTGTGTACGGGGGAAAATGGCCGCCGGGTGAAAGCTGCTATTTGTTTTAGGAAAATGCAATGGCGCTGGCAAATGGAGGGGGTATATGCAGTACAAATGATGTGGCTTGGGTGGGGAAGATATGCCCAACTTATATACATGGAGGGAAATGTAATTTTACATATCCTTTAAGTGAAATCCATTGCAGATGTATGCCCCCCCTCCCCCATTACACACACATGGGTCAAGAGCCAGACATACAGTATAACACTGCTCATGTATTTCATTTTCAAACTGCAGCAAAATTCTTTTAACATCAACCATCTCATGACCTTAAACAAACAACTTTCTTTTCCATTTTGGAGACATATATTGTCCATATTTCCCTAGCCTGTAGGCACTTTCCATGACTGCACCTTTCCCTAGAGACATGCACTGCTGCCGAAGGCACAAACATTGTTTGCCTTAAAATGTTTATCAGTGGGATAGGCTCTCAATAAGCCCTAAGTAATATAATGTCTGAGTAATCTGTCATACTGCCTGCCAAACAGGTCTTGCACATTTAAACATGTCTTGTAAAAGAGGGTCCAGCTGGGCTTTTTCTCATAAATATTCCTGTTGCTTGAAGTTTCCAAGAGTGCTGGAAATGGATAATATGGATTTTTTTTTTCTTAAAGGGATACTGTCATGGGAAAAAACCATTTTTTTCAAAACGCATCAGTTAGGGTAGAACTCCACGGGTGATTTTACCTGCGATACCTTCCGTTCTGATGCAATGAGACTAATCGCAGGCATCACGTCGGATGTGCCGAATCTAATATAAGTAATACAAATGTCGCACGTAGAAGCTGATTGCATATGAAACGACTGTCGGATGAAGATGCAACATGCAGCGTTTGTATTCCGGCAGTCGTGTTGTGTCTGATGCAATCAGCTACTACTTGGGACATTTGTATTACTTATATTAGATTCAGCACACCGCCCGTGGAGTTCTATCCTTAATAGTGCTGCTACAGCAGAATTCGGCACTGAAATCTGTTTCTCAAGCAAACAAATTTTTTATATTTAATTTTGAAAGTTGACAAGGGGCTAGACATATTGTCAGTTTCCCAGCTGCCCCCAGTCATGTGATTTGTGCTCTGATAAACGCTTTACTGCTGTACTTTAAGTTGGCGTGATATCACCCCCTCCTTTTCCCCCCCAGCAGCCTAACAACAGAACAATGGAAAGGTAACCAGATAACAGCTCCCTAACACAAGATAACAGCTGCCTGGTAGATCTAAGAACAGCGCACAATAGTAAAATCCAGGTCCCACTGAGACACATTCAGTTACATTGAGTAGGAGAAACAACAGCCTGCCAGAAAGCAGTTACATCCTAAAGTGCTGGCTCTTTCTGAAAACACATGACCAGACAAAATGACCTGAGATGCACCTACACACCAATATTACAACTTGAAAAAAATACACTTGCTGGTTTAGGAATTCAATTTTATATTGTCGAGTGAATTATTTGCAGGGTAAACAGTGTCATTTAGAAATAAAAAAGACATTATAAAAATCATGACAGAATTTAAAAGAAAAAAATTTATGGCCAAGTCTGTTTTTGGGCAAGGTGCTTAGATGTGCCCCTCATCGGGGTTTAATAGAGATTTGTGGTTTAAACCACTGTTTTAGATTATGACAATAATAGGACTTATTGGTATCTGCTTCCATTCTAGAATTATGTTCTTCTGCCCTTTCTAAGTAGGACATGGTTGCATAAAGATTATGCCCACCACCAGTGTATTAATAACTTCTTTCCCAGGACCAGAGCTCCTGTTGAGGAATAAGTGCACCAGTCCTGGGAAATACCAAATTGATGGACCATGAACTGTTGCAATTGTTTCTGAGCAGCACCAGGGAAAAACACCACTGAGTAGTATCTTACATTTTAGCAAATTGTGTCGTTTTTAATATTGCTACCTTGATAAACTTGGTAGCAAGATCTTATGTTCCATACTATTAATAAAGAAGAAATGCCATATTTTATAGGCTGTAATTATTGAACCAGCCTACAGGTTTAGCATGTCTATCGTAGTAATGATCCAGAATGATGGTATTTTTAGTAGTACCATTTTGACCTTTTGTAAGACAAAACTCAGTAAAGGAAAACCTTTAGTAATAGTCAGGCAATTTATTCTTACATAATACAACATAACAGTTTTGTCTGGGTAAGCTGTTGGAGTAACACACAGAATGTCAGCCAAGGACTTACCAAAGACCCACCTCTTGGTCCAGACATTATATAGCTTTCAGAAGGCTTTTACAATAATTGTGACAAGGGTTTCACGGAAATACCATACATAGTCTGTCTCCTCCTTATACAATTAATGTCTAAATGATTTACTTAGTCTTACATGTTATCAAAGGAATGTTGTAACATACTGTGCCTAGCTCCAACGGTCCACAGCCTCGCAATCAGCTATCGGCTAACCAAGGCCATTGTGGTATTTCCAGTAATCTGAGCCGCACTTCAGCAGTAAGGGGCCCCAACAGACAGACTGGCGTTAGACTGACACTCTGGAATTTAAGTAACAGAGTGATGATCTTTTGTTTGTATGGCCTAGTATAAGCTATATTATTGACCATTGTCCCCAGTAGACCATTAGTCCATCCTGCCTTGGGCCTTGTAGCGTTATGGCGTCATAGAGGGCGGGGGTGACAAATATCAACCCTCTGACACTAGCCATTCGTCCGTCTTAGGAATTGGACCGTTCCAGATATTTTTATAATTATATAAACATTCCTCTCTTGAAACATTAAATATGTTTCACATAAGTAATTACAGGCACAGGGAGAGTGCTGAGAGGACCCCCAGGAACAAGGGAGGTCTATTATAAATGGGACAGTGGTGTGCACTACTGTGAGTTACAGTTCAACTGTCGTGGCAGCACCAATACAGAAGTGCAGCTGAAAAGCTGAAATGAATGAAAACAAAGAAAACAGGGAGCTAGAGGGCTAGAGGTATTTCCTGTTTTTGAGGTACTAACGTGACTACGAACCGCTGGAACCGCACAATGAAGCAAGAGCTGTCTGAATATAACATGTAGCCTAAGATTTAAACAAATATATGATTATAGGGAAGTTAGGTTTCAAAATAAAGCAAAATAAAGCATTACAGAGAGATAATAAAAAGAAATCATTGCATAGAGATAATGAGACATAGTAATAATCATCCTGAGTAAGATAAAAATGTAAAAATGAAGATTTAGTAAAAATGAAAAATACTAAAATGAAGCTAAAAATGAAAAATACTGAAATGAGGCTAAAAATGCTAAATTCAAACTTTTTTTTTTCTACAGTTCTCTATTATCTAACGTAACCCTTCTGCTATCAACTTTTCTTGTTCCTCTCTTTGCTTTCTAGCTTCCTTTGATTCTCAGGCACTTTCCTGACTTTCTAGGGCACATACTTGACCTTTTACTTCTTTTGCTGCCTCTCTCTTTCTCTTAGCTATTACGGGAAAACAACCCATCATAGAGTGGGGAGGCTGACGGCTCTATGTATGCCTTATGAGTTAATCTGTGTGTGTTTTAGTCAGACGCACTTCTGCAGCATCCCCCGTTGCCCCCCTTTTCTCTACTTTGTATTGTACAGGCGGGGTAGAGCTTAGCTGTGGGGCTGGGGACAGCCTGCTTGTCTGTATCTGAGCTATAACTTTCAGAGAACTTATCTTTGAGCTGTTTGTCTTTTTTTTTCTCAAACCTCCCCCATAAGGCTGCGAAAAGTTTTATCTTATAGATGTAAATCAAATGTGAGCAGAAGTTGGAAGGTACTTATAGCACAAATTCTAACAAAGAAATATAGACCAAGTATTAATGCTAGGATGACATGGATAGACTTAATGAAACTTCCAATGGAGTTGTTTAACCAACTATAAAATTTTACCTAATCATTTGAAATAACTGAGCTGTTCTATAAAAACATTACACTTATTGTTGCAGCTCTAAAACTTTGACTATATGACATTCAACAAACATTTCAGAAACAATATGAGTACAACCTTCTTTTTCCTATCAAAACACATGATAATCTAAAATCATACTATTTTGGTCAGCTACTCTATTTTTTTTTATAGATTTTACATTATGGGCAGGACTGGTCTTGGAATCTAGACTCTATTCAATACTAATATTAGCACATGACAGAGTTCTATTATTATGGTGTTTGTCATGTTGTTTATGTCAGTGCCGTTTACACACAACCAGCTACATAGAGAGCTGAGGACCGGGGGTAATAATACAATAATAAGTAATTACAGGAAACTTTCCTTCTAAAACCTTTTTAAACAGATACAATTTTACCTTTGTTGTTTTCATAACTAATCTAAAATTAAACATATAGAGAAAATGTTACATTATCACATTCCCATTGTTCTCATAAATTGCACACAATTTAACTATATCACATTCAATACTGCATGAATCTTAAACTTAAAATTAACCCGTTTCAATATCAGTCCATCAGTTCATTATAGGGGAAAGTCCAATCAGAGAAACATCATGGCGGTGGATAGACATATGAAGAAATATTCAACAGTCACTTGTATTCAGTCAATGCAGCAGTCTCTGTACGGTTCTTAAGAGTTCATAATCAGTCCATGGATTCGATATTAGGATAGGCCAAAATGTAAAGGCATCACAGATACGAATGGCAAACTCTGGAATGACTCTTTGTATGTATGCAGAGTTTCTTTCAATGAGTGGTGTGATCAATGATAGCTGTTCCATTTAGAATGGATTGGAATCATCTCAACAGCTACTGATGGAATTTTGCTCAGATCACCAACCTGGAAACAAAGAGACAATGTGACAATATCTGGTGTTCTGGTAATACTGACTTGTCTAGTGTACTAGCTAAAGAACTCTACTGAAACTACTGTATGAACTGTCAGTAATGAAAAGTGGTTGTACATTTATGATATGAGTGAAGGACTTTTGTTTTCTTGTGGTTAATTCATATGAAGAAAGTCCACAACACCTGATAGGATTGTTGCAGAGAATTGACAGGACAGCTGGGAGTAAATCCAACCAAATGCTGCCAGTAATTGTTTTGTTGGAAGTGGGATGGTACAAAGACACAATTCCACTTAAGATCAGTGTAATTTGCAAATTTGTAATAGAATCGAAAATTGAATTGTTTAAACTATCAAATACAACCTGTACTGTTTCCTTCTTATAACAAAATAATATTGATTAATCATAACCAGGAAAAACATTTAACAAGTTCTCTATTGTACCTTTATATATTTATATATATATTTATATTTTTAGCCTAAATGAGAATGACATAGACCCATTTTAGTAGCATCATTTATTTCTACAAATTAAATAGTGAAATTACTGATTATCAGATGGAATCAACAATAAATTTAAGTCACTTCTGCATTTTCTTACACTTGCAGACGTGTGATACAAGATACACAAGTGCAAAGATTACGGAAGAATATTTTTTTTAGCAGCGGCACAAGCACATAAGCTGCATTTTTATGAACTGAAACTTATTTAATTAGAAAAAATAGTAACAACAACATAACCCACAATATAATACTCCTCTCTTGTTGTACTGCAAATGCAGTACAATAATATGAAATAATAGATTCACATCTGTCTAGAGAATAATGAAAGGAATTATAATAGATTCACATCTGTCTAGAGAATAATGAAAGGAATTTAACCTGTACCAATGAATGAATCGGGTATGGATCCAAACTGCATCAAGTTTACCTTCATGTTGGTGAAAAAGATCCAGATGCAGGAGAGACAAAAAAAAAATACAGATGAGTATAAAACAGTAAAGTTAAAAATATTTGCTGTGGTTAAAAGTTCCTGAGCCAGCTGCCTGACAAAAAAGAAGTTACAAAAGAGTGAGAGAAGTTAAGCATCTGAAATATTGTGCAACGGAGGATTCTGGGAAATGTAGTTTTTATGACAGTACCAGCAAATAGAATCCTTCTTGAACTATGAACTAGATTTCCTCTTAAAGGGTGCTGTAAATCTAATGCACCATTAAGTACTTCAGTGTGAAACAACTGACCATGATTTATTTGGTCATCAGGACATTTGTCTTTAGAAGATTCAAGGGAAATACTACTGTGAATAAGCTTAAAACATTCTGAACCATTATCTTCATTACTGGGGGCTGCACCGTCTGTGAAACCAAAAGTTCTGAGATTGTGTAACCCTGTATCACTCTAAAATTGCCAATAGGCACATTCAAAATAGCATTTAATTGCTCCTGGGTATCCATATAAAGGACTGGATCCAAGTTTGATGAACAAGGAGCAGAGCATAGGTGTAATGTCTCAGCTAAAGTATATGTGAGAAATATCACTTTCTATTGTTGGCAAAAGCCTGCTAGATCTAGTGGCATGCAATTAGTATAGTAAAATATTAGAATTTCAAGTTGTGAGGGAAGAAAACTATCGCCTTCTGGCCAGGAAAACGCAGTCTTGTCCCCTCCACTGTGACACTTAACAAAGGCTTTGAAACTTAAAATGTTTTGGGCACTCAACTAGTATATCTAGGAGGATTGTTAGATATTCTAAACTGATGAAACATGTTTTTTTCTTTCAGATCACAAGTAAAACATAATACACTTAGAAAAGAGTTATCAATCTGACACATAAAGATAAAAAAAAGAGAAATAAGGTTTTTTGAGACAAAAACTGCAACAGAGAACATTTAAAGAGACAACACTAATATTTCTGTTAAAATAGAAAGACAAGTGGAGTGAATTAACCTTCTTCACGAGTAACCCATTCACAAACAGAGATACACAAGAGAACTAATGTTACTATGAGAATAAGAACAAAGAAGACAATGTTATGATAAGATAAGAATAGTGACATGATAGTCTAAGACAAAATTACAGTATTTTAGTGACAGACACATAGAACAAATATTATATTACAAGAGGTACCTATGAAAACTTATAAACATTAACGAGAACCAAAAACAGTTATGCAAACATATTCATTACAGACACATCAAAGTCATATAACCGTCAAGTCAAGTCAAGTCAAGTCCTTTTCTTTCTAACATACACACAAGTATTACATTCAAAATATGCTCTAACAGACCTGTAGGATGCAAAAAAGCTTAGCAGCAAGCAATTAACATTGGTTTATAAAACAAACAGGGCAACAAACATACATAAAAACTGGAGTCACCTGCAGGAAAAATGATGTTATACTTTTCTCTGTAATTTAGAACAGGCTTACAATTGAGTGGAAAGGGAGAAAACAGGTTTGAAGTTGCAGATGGACAACACCTAAATGTTTGTAGGGCTCTCGTTTTTCATCTGACAATTCAAATGGACAGGAAAGTGATTCACACTTCACACTCTAAAGAATTTCCTTCAGAAAACCTAGTTTTTACCGCAGAAAAACTCCTAAACAACAAGCAGACTCTGAGATAGAGCCACAAATTCTCTCACACACCATCACACAGATATGACAGTTACACTATTGTTATTCATGCACTCAGCTAGGCAAACATCCAACATTCATGGATCCTTTTGCATACATCAAACAACATACACGTGTAATTTCTATTTCAAGATGTTTTAGACTACACTTCATGATAAGGAATAAGAGACATACAAAATACAAAAACAGGAAGGAAACTGCGGATTCCTATCATGAATGGCAGATAATTTCAGCTGATTAACACAACAATTAACAAAACAATAGGCAAAAAGAAGTTAGAAAAAACATATATACCCCACCCAGAGGGGTACTTACGCGCGTGTATCCATCATCCGTTAAAGTAAAGCTTTACGGGGAAACCATCCTGGAAAAGAAAATATCCACGGGTATCTACAGACATCCGAGAACAAAGGTCCTCAGGTACACTCCAGTAACACAGCCTGGAGCCCTCCATTGCCTGAAAAAAATGACTGGAAAAAAACTGGATCACGTCGGGGTCACCATATGATGGTATTTTTAGTAGTACCATTTTGACCTTTTGTAAGACAAAACTCAGTAAAGGAAAACCTTTAGTAATAGTCAGGCAATTTATTCTTACATAATACAACATAACAGTTTTGTCTGGGTAAGCTGTTGGAGTAACACACAGAATGTCAGCCAAGGACTTACCAAAGACCCACCTCTTGGTCCAGACATTATATAGCTTTCAGAAGGCTTTTACAATAATTGTGACAAGGGTTTCACGGAAATACCATACATAGTCTGTCTCCTCCTTATACAATTAATGTCTAAATGATTTACTTAGTCTTACATGTTATCAAAGGAATGTTGTAACATACTGTGCCTAGCTCCAACGGTCCACAGCCTCGCAATCAGCTATCGGCTAACCAAGGCCATTGTGGTATTTCCAGTAATCTGAGCCGCACTTCAGCAGTAAGGGGCCCCAACAGACAGACTGGCGTTAGACTGACACTCTGGAATTTAAGTAACAGAGTGATGATCTTTTGTTTGTATGGCCTAGTATAAGCTATATTATTGACCATTGTCCCCAGTAGACCATTAGTCCATCCTGCCTTGGGCCTTGTAGCGTTATGGCGTCATAGAGGGCGGGGGTGACAAATATCAACCCTCTGACACTAGCCATTCGTCCGTCTTAGGAATTGGACCGTTCCAGATATTTTTATAATTATATAAACATTAACTTCAACGTTTTCGCAAGAGTTTACCATTTTGGATTTTGTTAGGAGTGTCTGCGACACGCACATGCTCAGTGGGCTTTGAGTTAAGAAGCTAAGCTTAGTGCTCAGTAAGTGACAGCAGCACAGAGCATGTGCAGTGGATCAGCAGAAAAGAAGATGGGGAGCTACTGGGGCATCTTTGGAGACACAGATCTTTACTGCTAAAGGGCTGTGGCTGCCTTGGGCTGGTACAGAAGCCAAAAGCACAATATACAACATTTCTAGCTACTTCTTTAGTTATGCTTTAGTTATCCTTTTAGGCTGCCATTTGAACGGAGTCCCTGGTATTGGATGGATTATAAATTAAAGTTGGACGTTAACTTTTGGACAAATGTTCGAAAAACGAACAGCCCATGCCATTTTAAATACTTTCTAATAGAGATTGTTTTCTAAAGCAATACCAAGATATCTACTTCCACAGCTGCTCCTTGTCGCAGGGCCGATCCTATCAAATGTGGGGCCCAATTGGGACCATGTTGGCGGGGCCCCTAGACAAAGTGTTGCTGGCTACTGACACAGCAAGTATTTAGGAAAATAAGGGCAAACAGGCACAAAATAGAAAGGAAAGGGGCAGTGCAGGGCCCCCAGAGGTGCAGGGCCCAATTGGTCCAATTGGCCTAAGGCCGGCCCTGCCTTGCCGATCCTCTCCTGCAGATGTGATCAATGCAGCACTGCACAAAGTGTCAATTCCTTAAAAATACTGTACCCTAAAGCATATTGTATATTCCGTGATGCATACTGTATGTCTGCAGTCGATGTTAGCAGTTTCAGCAAGAAGTAAATGATGTTGGTTTGCTCCCCTTTTCTGGAAAACAGCAGCTGCGGCAAATGTTGAATAAGGTGAGGGAACGTTTACACGAATATTTCTAGATGTTACAATGAGTTTATTCATAGAGGAACAAGTGCATGAGCTTTAGTTCTTGCCAAACAAACATATTTCAGCTCCCTTGTGCCAGCTAACTTGTGCCAACCCAACGTGCCTGCTCCAAACGTTCAACCCCCTCTCCCCACTCTAACTGTGATTGGTTTCTCCCACAGTCTTGCTATTTGTATTAAAGTGAAGAATGACTGGACCGTCACACTTGCCAACACTTTATGGGTCATTTATGAACTCCCCAAGCCCTTGCCTTCCATGCAAGCTAGCGAGTGGGAGTGCAGGGGGTGTTGTTGCAGCTGGAACACTTGGACGAGCGTGTGGCTACAGACTCAAAGACACTGGATGGAGGCCTGGATTATTTTCTATGCTGCAGAGGACAAGGCCCAATAACTTTATGCCATGGTATATGCACATGGATGTCTGGTAAAAGAAGAAAATCACTGCAATGTGCTTCTCCCAAATAGCAAGACATTGCCTATGGCTAGGATTTAAACTTTACATTCAGCAATCTCTTGATCCTAACGCAACTAATTTTGCAAAAAAAAAAAAAAGATTCTTATTGTGACTCATGGACATAGTGCTATGTGCAAAGTGCAATTGCAGATGCAATCTAATGGGGTTTTTTTTTTGTTACTGGGAATGCAATGTTCTCTTAATACTAGGGATGCACCGAATCCAGGATTCAGTTCGGCATTTGGCCAGGATTCGGCCTTTTTCAGCAGGATTCGGATTCAGCCGAATCCTTCTGCCTGGCCGAACCGAATCTGAATTTGCATATGCAAATTAGGGGCGGGGAGGGAAATCGCATGACTTTTTGTCACAAAACAAGGAAGTAAAAAATGTTTTCCCCTTCCCACCCCTAATTTGCATAGGGTTTGGATCCGGTTCGGTATTCGGCCGAATCCAAAATAGTGGATCCCTACTTAATACTAGTGTAATTGCTGCCATAAGGGGAAGATGCACCTGGCACAGTTGTCTATGATGCATCCAAATGCGCACAATTTTGATTGAAAAGTTTCAATGAAATTTGTTTCAATGAAATTTGAGTGCTGATTTCCAGCACTTAGGGGGTTATTTATTAAAGTCCGATTATTTCTGGTTGGCTAGGGGAAAAACACAACTTTTTCGTAGACAAAAAAAAAACCCCAGATGGTGTTAAAAGTTTGAATAAAAAAAGTACTCCAACTCAGACCTGCCGGGTTCATGTAGAAGTCAATGGCAGATGTCCTGTTGACATTTTGAAGACAGTGGCGTAACTGCCCGGCACACTCCTATACCCATCCTCCCGCCCACGTTCTGTCCCACCTCTGCCCCACCCATGTCCCTCCTCCACCACACCCACATTCGGCCCAGACTCTCCCACATCCTGCCCCAACTTAGCCCATTCCTGCCCGACTTGCTTCCCCCTTCCTCACTGGTAAGAGAGAGCGGCTGGGGAGAAGGGTTTTTTTTATGTTATAGAGGAAGCAGACCCCACAGTTCGGGCTCTCTATCCCCTGGAGCCCCTGCGACTGCTTCCTCTATAGTTGCACCACTGTTTGAAGATATCCTGATCTGTGCTGGGTTTCGTTCAATAATCCGAAAAAGTAGCATTTTTTGTCCAGCAAATCTGAAAAAGTAGAAGGTTTCGGAGACGAAGCCGGAAAAAAATGTACGATTCGGATTTTGTCCCGATTTTTTTTCTGCACAAGGATTTTCATTAAAATGTAATGATAAATAGGCGGGGAAAGTCCATGTGGATTTGGTTGGAGTGGTTTTCAGAAAATAGTGAGAAAATTTGTGAGATTTTGATAAATAACCCCCTAAATGTCAAAATGATGTGTGCACATGATTCCTCAGGCACAAGTAAACTGCATCTATTGACTTAGGCCATTTTGGAAACCCTGAAGCTACAACTTTGAGGTGGCAGTAGCTGCATGGTTCCACAGAGTCAACAAGCGATACAGAACAGGAGGCAGGACAGGTGCAGTGGCAACGTTGATCAACTACGCAGAAGGGCAAGTACCTTTAGTAAATGGCGACAATAGTGCTTGTACATGAGCCCATTTTAACTTGATTGACAGCAGAGTAGTTTCACAAAGCAGCTTAGAACACTGTGGATTTTACGGACAGTGCATTTAGGCATAGTGCAAAACTCAGTGCTTCAAATTGTGTCAGCAAAATTAAATATTTATAGTAGCAGAATACATTTTTGAAGTAGAGTTTAGATTATTTTGCCTTAAAGGGGGAAAATAGACATGAGATCATGTATTTATGGTTATGTAAAAGAAATGGTCCATAAACATCTGAACTTTGGAAAAAAATAAAAATGTATATATAAATGTGTGTGTGTAATGTAACCCTTCCCTCACCTTATTCTATTGTGAAGTAGTGGACTCTGGGACTTGACGTTCTCCTGCTTTCCATAGTTGGTGGTGCACAGATTCACTGGAGGCCGAGCAACATCTAGTCCCAGACTCCTTAAAATCAAAATGGAACAAGACGAGGGAGGATCAAAATAAAATTTTCCTTCAAAGGAGAAAATGTAAAGTTTGGTGATACCTTTTTATTGGCTAACTGGATAAGTAACAATTGCAAGCTTTCGAAGCACACAGGCCACTTCTTCAGGTATTTTGCCTGACGAAGGGGCCTGTGTGCTCCGAAAGCTTACAAACCCCGGGCCGGTGCTCCTATCAGAAGAAAACTGCACTGGCCCGGGATTCTTCCAGTGAGCACCATGGATCGATAGGCTTCCGGCTCCTTCTTTCTTCAAATTTCCCGGGACAGACACACGGCCGGATTTACATAGCGGGCGCCCCTAGGCCCTCTGCTGTTTTTTGCCCCCATCCCCTCCCCTTTATTCGCACAATTATTCATAATCAGGACCAGAGCATTAGGGATTGGCGCATGGGAAACTTTAAAAACAATTGTATCTCTGTAAGGAAGACTTAACTGGCGTCCCAAGATGGCGGCGTCCAAGATGGCGGCTCCTCCTGGGCGCAGCTCTGTGATATCACGCCAGCGTTAGACGCATCAACGGCGTCGGATTGGTCGGCCGCGCCGAAGCTTCACCATTGGATTGGATGCCAGCGTAGAAACGCCAGCGTGAGGACGCAAGCGTCATGACGTCACTGCATCTGTTTTTTGGCGCCAAAGGAGGCCTATTAAAGATGCTGGAACACTGCTGACTTTGCCCTACAATAGGTTCCACATAGTGAGTTCCTGGGTGCACTATATTACTGCTATTGATACTGATCTTGACCTTGCCTGTATAACTGTGTATTGAACCTTTGCTGCCTGTATCGACCTTTTTGCCTGGACCTGACTTCGCCTTCTCTTAACCCCTTGGATACCTCGATATGGTTGGACTGTGCTTCCTCCTTGGTCCGCTACCTCTGGCTGAGCCTTCGGGCCCCTTACAATCTCCTGTGCATCCCCAGTATTTCTGAACCAGTGCAGGTGTGTTTGGGCAGCATGCCTCCCCCTAAAATTCTGCTGCCCTAGGCCCGGGCCTTGGTGGCCTTTCAACAAATCCGGGCCTGGACAGACATGCACAGTAGAATGAGATAGCTGTCTTAAGTTCAGCTTTTTGTTCTACTTTGCATGCGTAGCCAAGAGAGAAAAGAAGAAGCGAGAAGCTGATCACTCCGTGGTGCTTACTGGAAGAATTTCACAGATTTATAGGAGAAGGAAAAGTTAAGCACCCCCAAATGATTGCATGTACTTACCTGAAACCCCGGTCAATGTCAATCATAAAATGCCAGGCATAGAGGCGGGGCAGGCGATTACTTTCACTTTTCATTCTGTACTTCCTACATGTAACCACGCTCCTCTCATTCACCCTCCCTTCCCATCATGTAATTTGGTAGCCAGTGCATGGCATGTTCATCAAGGCCACTATTCTTAACTATTCATTATTCATAAATAAGGTTTTGGTAGAATGCACAGCTTACCTTTATAACAGTGCTCACAAAATGGCAGTTGCCTGCTTGCTGAGATCGTGTAATTCCAAGACTGGAGGAAACATGATTTCAATAATTTATATAGTGTAAATAAAGTTTATTTAGTTTGACAAACACAATAGAAATACATTTAGATTTTTTCATAAGATAACAGGTCCCCTTTAAGGACTGTATCACCAGACTGGGTGTAATTTAGTGCCAGTGGCTAGTGATGGGCAAATCTGACCCATTTCACTACACCAAAAATAAAAGTGTATGGGCGGAAATATTTTTTCAGTTTTTTATTTCACGCAACAATTTTATTAACCTATTATAGTCTATTGGTGTCATTTTTTAAACCGAATGCGGCAAAAAATTTCACTCATCGCTAAGTGCCACCTTAAGTAGCCAAAATACACTCACCATGTCTTTTGTTCCCCACATTGAAATATCAGACTCCTTAAAGCAGAAGGAAAGGCTAAAATTAAGTAAGCTTTATCAGAAAGGTCTATATAAATACACCAGTAAACCCTCAACGTAATGTCCTCTGTGAAAAAAACACTGCATTTTCTTTCCTTCTATTGTGTACACATGGGCTTCTGTATCAGACTTTTTCAGCATAAACCTCCAGGGCTAGGGCTTGAGCATGCTCAGTTTGCTCCTCTCTCCCTCTCATCTCCCTTTTCCCCCTGCCCTCCTCCCCTCCCTGCTGTAATCTGAGCCCAGAGCTATGAGTGAGCAGGGAGAGACTCAGGCAGGAAGTGATGTCACAACAAGCTAATATGGCAGTTGCTATCCTAAACAAACAGAGAGAGCTTCTGGAGCTGTTTACTCAGATATGGTAAAGCATAATAAATATAGTGTTATAGCTTGCACTATTGTGTCTAATCTATTGGCAATAAACAGCCTCTGTAGCTTTTCTAAATATCAGAAAATGGAAACTCCTACAAAATAGCTGCAATGTTGGACAAAGCACCACCAATCTCACTTGGATCCAACTTTAATAGAAATCAGCAGATGTGAGCAGCACTCATTAAACACAGCACTCATTCTACAGAAACTAGCCAAAGTTTCTAAGTATGATTAAACCTTTCTCATCCACAAAAAAGATAATATATGTCTGGAAATACAAATGAAAATGCAGCTTCGATCTCCGTGAAGGGGGAAAACAATCAGAAGTGATGATTTTTATGGCCTTGCCAAGGCTTGAAAGTTTGAAACGCAACACCTCTTTCATGAAAAGTAATCTTTGAGCTCTATAGCTTGGTTCGGACATCTGTGTGCCAGGGACTCGTGACTTTATTGTCACAGAGAACTAGAAAAAATGTGCAAAGAGAGCCAAGCTCAGCTAAAATGCAAGCTGTTCCTTGTCAATTCTACCATATAGGGGCATGTTTACTAACATTGGAGATAAATATCTGGAGAGATTTCTGGAGATGTTGCCCATAGCAACCAATCAGATCTTTGCTTTTGTTTTCTAACTTGGCTGTGGCTGTTTAAATCTAATTGCTGATTGGTTGCCATGGGCAACATCTCCAGAAATCTCTCCAGATATTTATCTCCAATGTTAGTAAACATGCCCCTAAGTGGGACACAGAAGAGGGCCTGCAGTGTGTTGCCATGGAGTCCTCCATAGTCAGCTGGGGCAGTTCACTGAAGAAGCCGAGAGCTGGTGTTTTTCTCCTGTGTTTGTTTGGGCAGAAGTCCCTTGCTACTGTCAGAAAAGCTGTTGTTTTTTTCTTACTTTAAGAGGGAAGGGGGATCCAAATGAAACTCAGGAAACATCTGCTGTCTTTGAGGGAGATAGAGGTCAGAGGATGTCAACCTCACCGGCACAAACAGAAAGAGAACTGCTGGGCGAGAATGAGTTTTTTGCATGGTCACTGCCAAATGAAAACAAATCAGCGGCTATCAATTTTACTAACTTTTGTAGCATGGATCAAGCTTAAAATGCTTTCACATTCAAATTGTGTGGTCTTATTTTGCAGCCGCAACACAAAATCCAAAATTTTCTCAGTATTCAAATAAAAAAAGTCAGACCAAACTAGAATCCACAATGTGACCTTATTTATTGATGAAAAAAAGCATGATTTGATTGGATCAGGGACAAACTCTATAAAATCGAGCAAAAATCCAAATCATACGAGTTTTTTTCCGAATCGATTGATATTTTTCACAAAAAGCCTGAATTTTTCAGATTCAAAATAGTTTGATTTTCGAGTTAAACCCAGAGCAGAGCACCGAAACTTCCAAATAGGATAGGGACCTCTTCCATTGACTTATATACAACCTTGGCAGGACTGAGATGCCAGGTTTTCGGATTCTGACTTTTTCCATTATCGGGGTATAATAAATCTTGAAAAATTCAAGGGGTATATGTATCAAAGAGTGAAGTTAGAGATCACCACAGTCCTCTAGAGTGAAATTCCGCCACTCTCCATTCATTTCTATGGGATTTTTAAAAGAGTATTTATCAATGGATGAAAGTGAAAGTTCATCTTTTACAAATACGAATGTGACGCATTGTAGCTTCCTTGTAGATGGTCTGATCAACCCTTACCCCACCAACGAACTGAACCAAGCACCACTTTCCAAACTGTAAATTAGGGAAAAAAAGTTTTCTTCAATCACTAAAAGTTTTCTCCACTCAGACTGATCCACCACAAAAATCCCCTTAATCCTGTGGATTTTATATCCCCTTATGGATATCTGGAGGTGACAGGAAGGATTACAAGATTGAAGCCCTCCAGCTGGGAACTTTATAGTCTGGTTTTAGGACAGGGCACATGAAGAGATCTCAGGTAGTCCTCATTGGGGGACAGTGGAGAATAATTTGGGGGATATTGACGCAGTGTTTAACAAGATAAATTAACTCTCTTCCATGGACATGTGTAATATAAACCGGTAACTTAAACCATTCGCAGCAACATTTATGATCAAGACGTCCATACAACTTTAAATTAACCCGCTGTATGCAAATTGACCTAAGCGCAAGATCGCTAGTGAAGTTTCTCTAGGCACAAATGAACGCTAGCGCATCTTCGCTATGAAACACTCGAACAGCCGATGTAACACTAGTGAAAAGTCGCCAGCGTTCGACGCCCTGGATGAAACTTCGCATTTCAGTGAATTAGCGTATTTTTATTTGAGCCCAGCGAAGTGGTGCGATGGGTGCGAAACTTAAAGGGTTACTGTCATGGGAAAACATGTTTTTTTCAAAACGTATCAGTTAATAGTGCTACTTCAGCAGAATTCTGCACTGAAATCCATTTCTGAAAAGAGGAAAACAGATTTTTTTATATTCAATTTTGAAATCTGACATGGGGCTAGACATATTGTCAATTTCCAAGCTGCCCCCGGTCATGTGACTTGTGCCTGCACTTTAGGAGAGAAATGCTTTCTGGCAGGCTGCTGTTTTTCCTTCTCAATGTAACTGAATGTGTCTCAGTGGGACATGGGTTTTTACTATTGAGTGTTGTTCTTAGATCTACCAGGCAGCTGTTATCTTGTGTTAGGGAGCTGCTATCTGGTTACCTTCCCATTGTTCTTTTGTTTGGCTGCTGGGGGGGAAAAGGGAGGGGGGTGATATCACTCCAACTTGCAGTACAGCAGTAAAGAGTGATTGAAGTTTATCAGAGCACAAGTCACATGACTTGGGGCAGCTGGGAAATTGATAATATGTCTAGCCCCATGTCAGATTTCAAAATTGAATATTAAAAAAATCTGTTTGCTCTTTTGAGAAATGGATTTCAGTGCAGAATTCTGCTGGAGCAACACTATTAACTGATTCATTTTGAAAAAAAAAATTTTCCCCATGACAGTATCCCTTTAAGCTGGCGAAAGTTCGCCAATTAGAGAATCTGCCCCTTGGTTTCTGTCATTGTTTGCTTTTTAAAAAATGCTTAAAATCTTCCAGGTGTGAACATAGAAACCAATTCAAATCCTCACTACACCTGCAGGAGCGAAGAGGTTAACAAATAATCCATCAACCCTACACGCCAAGCCTCCACCCTATACATTTCTGTCCTGAAGCATTTGTCTTAGCAATGAAATGGGCAACAGGTCTTAGCTTGCAGCCTGCAGGAAATGTATTTTGTTATGGAGGAGCACCCAGCTCTAACACAACAAGCAAAAGAACGACTGCGTGTTTATCTTTCCATGGACTTGAGGTGAAGGTTATCTTGCAGTTCTGTGTTTGTTCACGTTCTTTCTCTGGCTCAGCAAAAACACAGAAAGAGAGGAGGAAGGGCAGTCAGCATGAAACCTCTGGATCACTAAAGAAGCCAAAGTACTGTCATATTTCCATTAGCCGTTTTGTTGCCAGATGAGCCTTCAGCTGTGCGTTACTGACCCCATAGGAATTAGTTGGGATTTTGCATGGACTGACTCAGCATTCATTTACAGACGGGGACTAATAAAAAAAAAGCATCACATGCATTATTGGCCAGTGTTAGTTTATACTTTCATAAGCCTTGCCAAAACTTATTAAAGGGACACAGCTTACAAAACATAACCTATTTTTGCTGAAAAAAAAAACCAGATTCACTTGCATTTTGAAAAAAAACTGTAGCCAATTTTGTGCTTGTCTAGGGAAGTGCATATAGTTCGGCAGTTCTGTGCTGCTTTGTGGCAGATGCTTCGGTCACACTGGTCCCTTTATGAAAGCAATTGCTTGCATCACTTTAATTTAGGGGACCTTCGTGACATTAATCAGGATAAGAAAGCTGCAGATCATGCCTGTAACCCCACTGACTATGCCCACCTTGCCCTGCACAACTGACTTCTTATATTCATCCACTTACTTAGTTCTTAAAGGGATACTGCCATGGGAAAAAAACATTTTTTCAAAATGAATCAGTTAATATTGCTGCTCCAGCAGAATTCTTCACTGAAATCCATTTCTCAAAAGAGCAAACAGATTTTTTTATATTCAATTTTGAAATCTGACATGGGGCTAGACATATTGTCAATTTCCCAGCTGCCCCAAGTCATGTGACTTGTGCTCTGATAAACTTCAATCACTCTTTACTGCTGTACTGCAAATTGGAGTGATATCACCCCCCTCCTTTCCCCCCCCCCCAGCAGCCAAACAAAAGAACAATGGGAAGGTAACCAGATAGCAGCTCCCTAACACAAGATAACAGCTGCCTGGTAGATCTTAAAACAACACTCAATAGTAAAAACCCATGTCCCACTGAGACACATTCAGTTACACTGAGAAGGAAAAACTGCAGCCTGCCAGAAAGCATTTCTCTCCTAAAGTGCAGGCACAAGTCACATTCACATTCATCCCAGGGTAATTAGCGAACTTAGCTCTGTGATTGCCAAGCCTCTTTACTTAATTTTTCAGGATTCATTGAGATCTGGCATAGTGCCGAGAGACTGGCGAATTGCTAATGTGGTGCCTCTATTCAAAAAAGGATCCCGTTCTCAGCCTCAAAACTATAGGCCAGTTAGTCTGACGTCAGTGGTAGGAAAGCTTTTCGAAGGGTTAATAAAGGATAAGATACTGGACTTCATAGCAAATCATAATACTATGAGTTTGTGCCAGCATGGTTTTATGCGTAATAGATCTTGCCAGACTAACTTAATTTCTTTTTATGAGAATGTAAGTAGACACCTCGATTCTGGGATGGCAGTGGATGTGATTTACTTAGATTTTGCTAAAGCATTTGATACAGTGCCACACAAAAGGTTACTGGTTAAATTAAGGAATGTTGGCCTGGAACATAGTATTTGTACCTGGATAGAGAACTGGCTAAAAGATAGACTACAAAGAGTGGTGGTAAATGGAACATTTTCTAATTGGACCAGTGTTGTTAGTGGAGTACCACAGGGCTCTGTACTAGGTTCCTTGCTTTTCAACTTGTTTATTAATGACCTGGAGGTGGACATTGAAAGTACTGTTTCTATTTTTGCAGATGATACTAAATTGTGCAGAACTATAGGTTCCATGCAGGATGCTGCCACTTTGCAGAGTGATTTGTCTAAACTGGAAAACTGGGCAGAAAACTGGAAAATGAGGTTCAATGTTGATAAATGCAAGGTTATGCACTTTGGCAAAAATAATATAAATGCAAGTTATACACTAAATGGCAGTGTGTTGGGAGTTTCCTTAAATGAGAAGGATCTAGGGGTCTTTGTAACACGTTGTCTAATTCTGGGCAGTGTCATTCTGTGGCTACTAAAGCAAATAAAGTTCTGTCTTGCATAAAAAAGGGTATTAACTCAAGGGATGAAAACATAATTATGCCTCTTTATAGGTCCCTGGTAAGGCCTCATCTGGAGTATGCAGTGCAGTTTTGGACTCCAGTCCTTAAGAGGGATATAAATGAGCTGGAGAGAGTGCAGAGACTAAGTGCAACTAAACTGGTTAGAGGGACGGAAGACTTAAATTATGAGGGTAGACTGTCAAGGTTGGGGTTGTTTTCTCTGGAAAAAAGGCGCTTGCGAGGGGACATGATTACACTTTACAAGTACATTAGAGGACATTATAGACAAATGGCAGGGGACCTTTTTACCCATAAAGTGGATCACCGTACCAGAGGCCTCCCCTTTAGACTAGAAGAAAAGAACTTTCATTTGAAGCAACGTAAGGGATTCTTCACAGTGAGGACAGTGAGGTTGTGGAATGCACTGCCGGGTGATGTTGTGATGGCTGATTCAGTTAATGCCTTTAAGAATGGCTTGGATGATTTTTTGGACAGACATAATATCAAAGGCTATTGTGATACTAAGCTCTATAGTTAGTATGGGTATATAGAATTTAATTAAAAGTAGAGGAGTGTATGTATGGATGCTGGGTTTTCATTTGGAGGGGTTGAACTTGATGGACTTTGTCTTTTTTCAACCCAATTTAACTATGTAACTATGTAACTATGTAACATGACCAGGGGCAGCTGGGAAATTGACAAAATGTCTAGCCCCATGTCAGATTTCAAAATTGAATATAAAAAAATCTGTTTGCTCTTTTGAGAAACGGATTTCAGTGCAAAATTCTGCTGGAGCAGCACTATTAACTGATGTGTTTTGAAAAAAACATGTTTTTCCATGACAGGATCCCTTTAAAGTATAATGCCCTTTGTTGTGCTAATCTCTTTACTATGTGGTTAACTGACAAAGCTGATGAAAGACATAGCAATGTACTGCTTCTCATAGCCACTGTCAACAATAACAACACAACAATAATTTCAAGCTATGGAAGTAGTGTCCTCAGCAATGTCTTATATAAATTGATCGATACAATATACATTTAAAAAAGAATACAAGTAAGGAGAACAGTGGGATGCATGACTCTCCAGAACCCAAAATAATCTCTTCTCAGGCTAGATCAGTGATCCCCAACCAGTAGCTGGTGAGCAACATGTTGCTCCCCAAACCCCTTGGATGTTGCTCCCCGTGGCTTCAAAGCAGGTGCTTAATTTTTAATTTCAGGTTTGGAGGCAAGTTTTGGTTGCATAAAAACCAGTTGTATTGCCAAATAGAGCCTCCTGTAAGATGCCAGTTCACATAGGGGCTACCAAATAGCCAATCACAGCCCTTCCTTGGCATCCTCAGGAACTATTTTCATGCTTGTGTTGCTCCCCAACCCTTCTTACATTTAAATGTGGCTCACGGTTGAAAAAAGGTTGGAGATCCCTGGGCTAGATGATAAAATTAGGGTTCCCTTTTATCTATGACCCACTTTAAAACGATCTGAAATGTCTCTGCATGTTTATAATGGAGCGCTTAGCATTCTGTTGTAAATCTGCCAGGAGCCATAAATTCCAGGAAAGGACTCCACTTTGCAGCTGGTACACTGAGACGAGGTCTGGTGCTGAAGTTGAAGTCTGA
The DNA here is from genome assembly GCA_038501925.1 of Xenopus petersii. Lineage (NCBI taxonomy): Eukaryota > Metazoa > Chordata > Amphibia > Anura > Pipidae > Xenopus > Xenopus petersii. Next base: position 13,332,854 of record CM076687.1, on the reverse strand, counting down.
TGCCTCTCACTTCTTAAAGGAAAACAAAGTCGCTGGAAAAAAAAGAAAAGTCCATCTAATCATCAATGCATTTCGCAAATTTTCTGGCATTTTTTTGGCTAGGCAAAATGGAACAGTTTTGCTCATCACTTCCAAATACATACCTGTTAAACATGTATTAAAAGTAGTGATAAGCGAATAAATCTGCCAGGCATGAAGTCTCGGTTGAATTTCCATCTCCTGCAAATAAATTTGCGAAGTGCGGTAAAAATTTGCCACAACAAAAAAAATTGACGTCAAAATAATTTTTTCGCCAAAATTATAATAATTTTGACACCCATTGACCAATGCGTTTTGCAAATTTTTCTCCGTTTTGCAAATTTTTATCGCCGTTTCACGCATTTTTTGGCAAAGCAAAATGGGACAGATTCACCCATAACTGATTAAAAGCACTCATTTGTGCATGGCCCTATTATTGCTGTGTAACATGAATTGTTAATAGTCTGTGGGTTCTCAGAAACAAACATATTAAAACATTATCCTGCCTGATGATGTGATGCTGATTCAATTAATGACTATACGAATGGCTTGGATGATTTCTTGGACAGGCTATTGTGATACTAAACTCTATAGTTAGTATAGGTTTTCATTTGGAGGGGTTGAACTTGATGGACTTTTGTCTTTTTTCAACCTGATTTAACTATGTAACTATATGTATCTTTACAATAGAAATAAGAGGCAATTAGCACTGTAAGGTAGTGATGGGCAAATCTCACCCGCTTCGCTGAAAATTCACAAAACAGTAAAAAATCCGCTGAAATACATTGATCGATGGGTTGATCTCATTTTCACTTTTTTGGAGTCTATGGGGGTTATTTACTAAACTCTGATTGCAAAAATCACGAAAAATTTGTGATTTTTTTTATAAAATCTGACTTTTAGGGGCATATTTATCAAGGGTCAAAATTCGAATTCAAAAAGACCAACTGAAATGAAGTCAAACTTTTTTTTGGGTCAAATAGGTCCGTTTTCGATCGAATAGGTCCGTATTCGGCCAGATTAGAATCGTTTAAATCGAAGGAATATCGCATTCGATTTTTCAAAAGTCCACCAATTGACTTCAAATAGGTTCTAGGAGGTCCCCCATAGGCTAAAACAGCAATTTGGCAGGTTTCAGATAGCGAATGGTCGAAGTCAAATTTTTAAAGAGACAGTACATTTTGATATTCACATTTTTTTCAAATTCAAATCAAATTTGGACTATTCCCAGGCCTGGATTTAAAAACCGGCCGCCCCTAGTCCAGCTCTGCTCTTCCCCCCTCTCCCCTTCCGGTTTTGTCCCTCTCTCCACTGTCCCCTCCCCTTCCAGGTTTGTCATCCCCTCCACTGTCCCCTCCATTTCCAGTTTGTCCCCCCCCCTCCACTTTCCCCTCCCCTTCCGGTTTGTCCCCCCCTCCACTGTCCCCACTTCTTGCAGGTGCCATCCTGTTCCCCCTGCCAGGCGATGTCCTCTCTCCTCCCCTTCCCCCTGCCAGGCGCTGCCAGTCCCCTCCGCTTCTACCTTCCAGATGCCGTCCCCTTTCTCTGCGTGCGTGCGCTCACATGTACGCACACGCAAGACTTCTTAGTTGGGCAAAGCACTGGAGACGGCCGTGCATCTCCAGTGCTAATAGCTATTTTCGATGCGGCTGGGCGTCATGGCGCCCCTCAAGTTCTGCCGCCCTAGGCCCGGGCCTTTGTGGCCTCACCACAAATCCAGGCCTGATGATTCCCTAGTCAAAGTACACAAAAAATTGCTTGAAATTCAAATTTTTCATTCGAAAATTCACCTCGATCTTTGATAAATCTGCCCCTTAAAAAAATATTTTGGAATTTTATTAAACCCAGAGAATGGAAAAGTCTGAATCTGAAAATCTGGCATCTCAGACCTGTCGAGGTTGCATAAAAGTTATCGGAGTTTAAGAAGTTTAAGCAAAAATAATCTGAGTTACGGGTGAAAAATCTGAAAAAATCGTTAAAATCTGATGAAAAATCCCCAAAAAATCAGGAAAATAAAAATATTTCCCGCAAAGCAAATTTTCAGGAAATTGTAATAGTAAATAAGCGTAAAAAACCCAGAGCGGATTTGATCGGAGTTTGTAGTAGAAAATATTGAGATAAATTCGGACTTTGATAAATAACCCCCTATGGGTATCATTTTCGCTATGAAACTTCAGAACTGTAAGGCTGATCAGTGTCAGCACTAGCTTAGCTGTTCGCAGTTCATGAAACACCCACAACATGTAAAGGTTAACATGTTGCTATGAAGCACAAAGTCAATGATAAGTTATCGCCCTAATCACCATAACATACCCAAAATAGATGCGCGCATTTCAGGACATGTGTCATACCCACATAAGCATCTCATCAACAAATGTATTTCTCTCAGGCAATGGAGATTTCTGATGAACATGTCAAGGCGTGTAGATTTTGTAAGGCAGGTAAAGCAAAGGATAGGAATATAAAAACGCCAGGAGATACTTATAAACTGGTTACAACCAGCTGAATTGTTTAAGCCTGCAAATGCCAACTTACTGCAAATATTAATGCCAACACTTGGCCTGTAAAAAGTGAAACCTTTCCTGGGAATCTCCAGATGAAACAAGCACAAAACAAGCTCTTTTCTTTTAGTTTCTATTTGCATTTGTCTAACAGAAATACTTATGATTGAACAACATAATTTTAAGTAAGAAATGTACCTCTATACCCTCATTTTCCCCTACTATACCCTCTTGATAAAAGCTATATCTGGTTATCCACAGTATTTCTCTTTGCCCCATGACCGATTTGCATACAAGTGAAGATCCAAGTCTCGGTTTTGTATTCTTCATCCATAATGAATGTGCCACATACAATACAGTACATTGTTGCTCAACCTTAACTTGTGACAAAGATTGTGGGAAGATTTAGTTTAGTTTAGCTGTTTGAATGAAAGCTTAATCCATCAATGGTAAGAGATATCTGAGGAGACTTTGGTGGTATCTTTGTTGTGTAGGCTACAAGATCTCACTTGTATTAACCGATGGCTGTCTGTCTCATTATTTACATTAAGAAATACACAGTGAACGATCGTTTAACAATGATTATCTGACTATATTATCTAATACTAAAATGTTTACACCTGTTTGATAAACTGTTGGGTCGATTTAGGCGGAATTATACAATCATTAGCACCCCATCAATGTAACGATAAGTACAGTAGATGATTTTATTGGATCATGTTAAAATCTGTCGCTTCACACAACAAAATCTGCCCATGTATGGTCATCTTATCACTTTGCAATATGCTGACCGATATGTTGTTGACATTTGCCTGCTTGACCAGTTCTCCATTCATTCTAATCTACCTTGACCAGTTCTTCATTCTTTCTGCTCTACCTTGACCAGGTCTTCTTTCTCTCTGCTCTACCTTAAACATTTCTTCATTCCCTCTGCTCTACCTTGACCAGGTCTACTTTCTCTCTACTCTACCTTAACCAGTTCTTCATTCCATCTGCTCTACTTCGACCACGACATGTTTCGGGCCATTCGTGCCCTTTCTCAAGGTCTTCTTTCTCTCTGCTCTACCTTAAACATTTCTTCATTCCCTCTGTTCTACCTTAACCAGTTCTTCATTCCCTCTGCTCTACATTGACTAGGTCTTCATTCTCTCTGGTCTACCTTAACTAGTTCTTCATTCTCTCTGCTCTACCTTGACCAGGTCTTCGTTCTCTCTGCTCTACCTTGACCAGGTCTTCCTTCTCTCTGCTCTACCTTGACCAGGTCTTCGTTCTCTCTGCTCTACCTTAACCATTTCTTCATTCCCTCTGCTCTACCTTGACCAGTTCTTCGTTCTCTCTGCTCTACCTTAACCATTTCTTCTTTTCCTATGCTCTACCTTGACCAGGTCTTCATTCTCTCTGCTTTACTGACCATCTCTATATATTTGACACTACCCAATAGCCTTTCAAGGAGCATTTGGAATCTCACATGCCCAATCCTTGCTGCCTTAGGGCAAGGATTTGCCCACAGGTCTAAAGTTGTTTTTACATTCCAAATTTCCAGGGCTGCTTGCTTGCTCAGTAATTACATTGGTAAAAATACAAACTCATGTTGGCAATAAAGGGCTTACTTTATAGGAATTTATAGGAAAACCAGAGACAAAACATGTACCAATAAATAACAAGACACTAAAAGCCAGACCCTTACTTTTCTGATTTGGAGTTGAGATAACCAAAGAGCTCTAAGTCTCTGGAGGAGCTGATGTGCATACAGATGCATCTGGCATAATTGCTAAATAACACAGACATCAACTACTATTATAGAGTGTTCAGAGTCTCTAAGCAACCGGAATATATGGCATTGCTTAGCAAGGCCCAATTCTGAACACTTATAGCAAACTGTGCTTGGCAATAAATTACTCTCCATCTGCTCTGTATTGTCCAGATTGGACAAGGGACAGACCTCCCCCATCCCTTTAGATTAGGACACAAATAAAATGCATATTATGGATCACAAATGCTGCAAGTGCCCAGGGAAAAGGTGGGCATGTTGAAGAATACAACTACATTATTGGGGTGACAGCATGTTTAACACTAACTTAAAGCATTTCTGTGAATCGTGGATGTGAACAAAGAAACCCTTGGATACCTTTAATAATGATTTAGACAGACTGGAAAATCTGAGCTGCTGCTGTTTAAATAACAACTTGGTCTGCTAGAGACCCTCACAAGCTTCACCTAACTGTCTGTGGTCAAACTTAATTGCATTCAATTACCATAAGCCCTTTTCCTCAGTAACTATAGGTTATAGTATAAGGGTAGCAATAAACGGTAAACTATGTTGGTTACAGTTAGATCTGCACAAATCTCCCAAAAACAACTTGCCACTCAATAACGTTACGATCTCCAAAAGTAAAATGTATACTCACGCCGATCCAACTTAATCAGAGAAAAATATAAATGGAGGCAATTTCCTGCAATCTATTATACTTTTTGGCTTTAAGCAGTGCAGATTATGTTTCTTTAATAATTAGCTTGGGCTGAGTCTGTAAGTTCATCAAACCATGGGATGCAAAGAAATGTACTTCCTAATGTGGGCAAAGTTTGCATCAGTCTGTAACATATCAGCTAATCGGGTGTTTGCTTTCAGTATGCCAACTGCAGCAGATTAGTAAATGTTAATAGGTGATTGTGGGTTAGTGGATCAGAGCAAGCGTGACCATTTAATTACATTAACTGCTAAGTGCTTCCCGAAGCTGTACAAACAGCTAGTATGTTTGCAAGGTCCCCTCTCTGCAGACTAAGCTCCTCCTGATTCCGCCGGCATATTTGCCCATGTATTAGACCTCGCTAATAGTGATGGGTGAATAAATTTGCCTGGCACGAATTGTGATGACTTTCCGCGTTTAACCCCAGCAAATAAATTCAAAAATCTCCAGCGAAAATTCACTGGCGAATTTTCGTCGACGTCAAAAGTCGCTCGCGTCAAAATAGGTGCGCGTCAACACTATTTGGATGCTAGTTGACTTTAACTCAGTGTCACCTTGGACGTGGGCGCCAATTTCCAAGATTTTCCGTGAAAATGTTAGAATTTCACGAAAAAGTCTGAATTTCAAGATTTGTTAGTGAAAACTTTCAGATTTCACTATTTTCCAGCAAATTTTTTGCAGTTTCGAGAATTTCTTGAATTTTGAGGGAAATTTGGCCATCACTACTCCCAATATCTTGCCTGACACACATCTGGCCAAAAATGTGAATTTTAAGCTAGATCATATTAACCATCACAACAAATTTGTAAGTTGGTGTGATGGCTAATATCACATGATTTTGCCCTATCATAAAACAGACAGGGTATGCTCCCTATCGTTTCACAGGTAGAATTGGGGGTGGTGGACATATGAGGGGCCATACATGGTATAACCGTCTTCCTAAATAGCATGAAAGATCTGAAAAAGAGTTTGAGCTGTGGCTCATCTTCACTTCCTCATCTGCTGATCCACCATGAACCGGCCCACCATGAACTTGGCAAATGTAGTTTGGCCAGTAGTGATGGGCGAATTTGTCCTGTGTTTGGCCAGTAGTGATGGATGAATTTGTCCTGTGACTGCGAAATTCACAAATCGACAAAAAATTTGCGAAACACATTGAAGTCAATGGGCGTCAAAATTATTTTGACGTGCGTCAATTTTGACATCAATAACAATTTTCATAAGCGTGCCTATTTTGTCCAAATGCATTAAAGTCAATGGGTGTCTGAATAATTTTGATGCGCCGGATTTTTCGCGTCTAATTTTTGCCACAGTTTCGCAAATGTATTAGCTACCGGCGAAACATGGACATTCACACCCGGCGAATTTATTCGCCCATCACTACTGGCCAAACTAAATTTCCTAACCTGCAGATTTTTGATTAATAGTACATGGATGTTGGTTGGGATCTGCTAGCCATCATACTAGTACCAATAATCATACAAAACTTCATTTATACCAAGTTATTTGTATGTGAATGACCAGCTTTAGATGAGATGAAAAGTCTAGGTTGGGTTCCCCCTGCAAATATTGAAAAGAGACCATTAGAAACCATAAGTGACATATGACCAATTATATTTTGTACATAACTAAACATCCTTTCTACAGTGTATTACACTAAAAATAACATTGCTAAATATGTTTAATTGGAAATTCTAATTTTGTTCAAACTCTGGCCAAATAGAAAATTTTACCCCATGTAACAAACATCTTGCCAAACACAGATAAAATCAGCTATCCATTCATGTCACTTAACAATGGAATCATTTTCCTTGGTGATTTCGGGCATATAAGTGTACAGGCCAGGGTTACAACACAGCATAGGCATTATTGAACATTGCAGTTGCCTGAAATCATATATTTGTAACATAGTAAGTAAGTAAGTAAGGTTGAAAAAAGACACATGTCCATCGAGTTCAACCTTTTTTTTTTCTTTTTTTTTTTATTAACTACCTATCTGCCAGTTGATCCAGAGGAAGGCAAAAAAAACCCATCTGAAGCCTCTCCAATTTGCCTTAGAGGGGGAAAAATTCCTTCCTGACTCCAAAATGGCAATCGGACTAGTCCCTGGATCAACTTGGACTATGAGCTATTTCCCATAACCCTGTATTCCCTTACTTGCTAAAAAGACATCCAACCCCTTCTTAAATCTATCTAATGTATCAGCCTGTACAACTGAGTCAGGGAGAGAATTCCACATCTTCACAGCTCTCACTGTAACAAACCCCTTCCCAATATTTAGCCGTAACCTCTTTTCTTCTAATCGCAATGGATGACCTCGTGTCAGCTGGAAAGACCTACTGGTAAATAAAGCATTAGAGAGATTATATGATCCCCTTATATATTTATACATAGTCATCATATCACCCCTTAAGCGCCTCTTCTCCAGCGTGAACATCCCCAATTTGGCCAGTCTTTCCTCATAGCTAAGATTTTCAAAACCTTTTACCAGCTTAGTTGCCCTTCTCTGTACCCTCTCTAATACAATAATGTCCTGTTTGAGTGATGGAGACCAAAACTGTACGCCATATTCTAGATGGGGCCTTACAAGTGCTCTATACAGTGGAAGAATGACCCCCTCCTCCCTTGACTCTATGCCCCTTTTAATACAGCTCAAGACCTTATTTGCCCTTGATGCTGCCGACTGGCATTGCTTGATACAGCCAAGTTTATCATCTACAAGGACTCCAAGGTCCTTTTCCATAATGGATTTGCCTAGTGCAGTCCCATTAAGGGTTTAAGTGGCTTGGATATTTTTACATCCCAGGTGCATAACTTTACATTTATCAACATTGAATCTCATTTGCCACTTAGCTGCCCAGATTGCCAGTTTGTTAAGATCATGTTGCAAGGATGCCACATCCTGGATGGAATTAATTGGGCTGGATAATTTTGTGTCATCTGCAAACACTGATACATTACTTACAACACCCTCCCCTAAGTCATTAATGAACAAGTTAAATAAAAGTGGACCCAATACTGAGCCCTGGGGGACCCCACTAAGAACCTTACTCCAAGTAGAGAATGTCCCATTAACAACCACCATCTGTACCCGATCCTGTAGCCAGTTTCCTATCCACGTGCAAACGACTTCATTAAGCCCAACAGACCTTAGTTTAGAAAGCAGTCGTTTGTACAGCATTGTAAAGCAGCCCTGTGCTAAACCATGGACACAAGAAATATCAGGTTGGCATTACTATCTATAAAGACCTCTCCACCTATGACCCTCCCCAGCAAGAAGTAACTGGCAGACAATGCTAATTAGAACTGTGCCCTTCATAGTCTTTTCCCTTTCATGCACAAACAAGTGTGGAGACCTGGGACCACCCAAAATAGTCCATTGTTCTTAGACTTAGCAAAGTTTCCGCTCTTTCCGACAGTGGTTTTTATCAGGCCTCTGCACTTTAGAATTCATTAGGCTTGAGTGGGAAGGGTCACAAGAAGATCGTTTTTTGCTTCCTTTGTTTGCTTGGATGTTAAAATCACAGAACCACTCGGGGATGTTGTTTGAGAAGAATTCATTGTTGGTGAAGAACTTTCCAAAAAGGGATTTCTTTTTCAGCTCAATTCAAATACATAAGGAAGGTTTGGCCACTCTTGAGGCCTGAATGATCTAACAGTAGTGCTATTAGAAGGGGTTATTTAACCACTTAAATATCCATAGTTTTTTGTGTTTTTGTATATTCACATTTAGGATAATGCTTGGCAAACACATTGACTGGTCTTTAAAAACCTTTAGTTGGTCTTTGTCCATTTATTTTGTACTATCTGCCTCCCTATTCTGCCCATTTCAAGCCTGCAGTTTAAAGGGTCACTGACCCCACATCTCACCTATTTTATTTCCTTTTTTGACTTCCAAACTGCTATTTTGTTGCTAGGATGTGTGAACCAGTTGCAACAAGATATGTCTTGAAATTCCAAAATGGAGAACTACAAAACCAAAAATGTTAAAAAAAAAAACAAAAGAAGACAAATGGCAAATGGTCCTAGAATACAATTGTACCATCATGGTAAAAGTTTTGTGCTGAATTATCTCTTCAATGCTATATATCACCAGGTTTGAGTTGGCAAAATCTTTTACCTATAGCAACATTTTTTGCAAGTTTTCCGAATCGTTGTTTGTTGATTCTAAAAGCCACTAAAAACATTTTCATGCTTAAATGGATACTGTCATGGGAAAATAATTTTTTTTTCAAAATGAGATCATATTCCTTTCTTTTTATCATGGGAAACGTGTTTTTTCAAAAGGCATCAGTTGCTCAGTGCTACTCCAGCAGAATTCTGCACTGAAATCCATTTCTCAAAAGAGCAAACAGATTTTTTTATATTCAATTTTGAAATCTGACATGGGGCTAGACATATTGTCAATTTCCCAGCTGCCCCAAGTCATGTGACTTGTGCTCTGATAAACTTCAATCACTCTTTACTGCTATACTGCAAGTTGCAGTGATATCACCCCAACCCTTTTCCCCCCCAGCAGCCAAACAAAAGAACAATGGGAAGGTAACCAGATAGCAGCTGGTAGATCTAAGAACAACACTCAATAGTAAAAACCCATGTCCCACTGAGACACATTCAGTTACAATGAGAGGGAAAAACAGCAGCCTGCCAGAAAGCATTTCTCTCCTAAAGTGCAGGCACAAGTCACATGACCAGGGGCAGCTCGGAAATTGACAAAATGTCTAGCCCCATGTCAGATTTCAAAATTGAATATAAAAAAATCTGTTTGCTCTTTTGAGAAATGGATTTCAGTGCAGAATTCTGCTGGAGTAGCACTATTAACTGATGTGTTTTGAAAAAAACATGTTTTCCGATGACAGCATCCCTTTAAGGGAAATGTCATGGCCTGGGCAAAATTATTTTAAGGTAATTTTGGCTTGCATAAAAATGTTAGCAATAAACAGGGGAAAACTAATTTTATTTCTTCTGGTAAGAATGAAAAAAAGGGAGCAGTGGATGTGGATGGTGTGAAGAGAAGGTGGCTGTGAGAGGAGCGCAGAAGATGACATTGAGACAAGAGAAGAAACTTAGTGAGGAGCAGAGGAGTGAAGGGCTTTGACTGTTAGTAGAAGGAGTTTATATGCTATCCATTGCTTAACAGGCAGCCATGCTAAGGATTTTAGTTGGGGGTGAGCAGGTCCCCTCTTAGAAGAGAGCAGAAGGATCCTGGTAGCAGAGTTTAAGATTGATTGGAGAGGAGAGAGATTGGAATCAGGAAGACATGTTAGAATAAGATTGCAATGACAATATGTTCCACAGTACTGAACATGATATAAGCTGAATTACCTTTTTAGTTATGGAATTTAGCTGAGAATTTATAGATACAGCCAGACCCAGAAGAGACCTGTTCTGAACATGATGAGAATTGATCCACAGGAAAAAATGCTGATAGAGACATGGTTTTGTTGTGTTTTCGTCACCTACCCGGTCAACTCTGGCATAGCACACTATTATTGGGCAGGGCCCTTAAAGCAATATCAATAAATGTGTTGCCTTACAGAGCATTTGTTGTTTAGATGGGGGTCAGTGACCTCCATTTGAAAGTTGAAGAGTCAGAAGAACTATGCAAATAATTCAAAAACTATAAAAACAAACGTGGACCACCCTTTTAATTAGTCACTATTGATGCCCTGGCAAGCATTTAGTAATATAACCACCTTTAGTCAAGTATAGGCACTGTTATAGATACTGTTTAAGCAACTGGCTGGAATTCTTCGTTTCAGTTATTCATCAGTGTCATTGACACATGCCTGGCCAAATTGAGTTTTTCAGCACTAGACTCTAGGGCAAAGTTTGCTCAATATAATGGCAGAATTAATATCTTCCATTAGCATGAAGACCTCAACAAACCCTTATGAGCTTAAAAAAAAACCCAACCTAAAGCTTGAGCCTCAAGAGAGAAAAAACATTTCCTGGCCTAAAAATGGAAACCATAAATATTAGTTGACCCATTATTCATAATTTAGGGTAATATGCCAACAGCGTGTTATAAACGAAACAACTAGATTTCCTATTTTTATAGAATTTACCTGCTCAGAACCTCAGGAAGAGAATAGTCCCCAGCATCACCTGACCCTTCCCAACATTATTTCCTTTTCTTTCTTCACCCCCTGCCAAGCCTTCTCCTGTGTTAACCCCTTCCCATTGGTGAGACCCATCTTAATTTGGTTCCATTAGTGTCTAAACAGAATCAGTGTGACCTGGCTATAGGTCAAATGGGTCCCTTGTCAGGCTGGCCCTTCATTAATAGCTCCAGGGTTCTTCTTTCCCTAAGGTGTATATATTGCATTTAAACAAAACCAATGTGTTCAGTGCACTCTGTGTCTGTCAATATCACATCTTTGTATGATTTCATGCTAGTAAATAGCAATTCTCTGCTCTCTGCAGGAGATAATTCCCTGCCTAATGAAATATTCCAAGAGAAACTTGAGAATGTGCCTGAATATTTATCTGGTGGGTTATATTGGAAACATAACTTAGGCACATAAATAGGACATGAAATATTTTTTAAGTAAACAGGCTGAATCACGATAGAGAGAGAGAGATGATTAAAGGGAAATATAAAGAACTTGTAAATGGAGTTTAACTCCAGGGCATGGATCACAGCGTATACAAAACATCTATTTTCTGTGTATTTTCAAGCTAGTAGCAGTTGCCACATTGTCCACAGACCGCAAATGTGCACTTTCTTTGTATCAAGATCTCTAAAAAACTTGTACCACTATGTGGTAACCTTAAACTTTGTCTCCAAATGAGGACATAAAAGTCAAGTAAGGAGTCAAGTCAGACCCCAGTTTAGAGTCCGGTACTCATGGGTTACCCGCAAAAACCTGCAAGTACCCTGCGGGTTGTGGGTAGAAGTTCCGGGTGTGGGTATAGACGCGGTTAAGCGGTTCTGCAGGTTTGCTGGTTGGTCCGCGGGTCTTCTCAATAGCGATTTTTACTCCTTTTTTCTGAACACGTCTACTTCCGATGATGTCACTTCGGGTTTACAATGACAGCACTTCCTGTTTTACTCCTTTTTTTCTGACCATGCCTACTTCCTATGATGTCACTTCCAGTTTACAATGACAGCACTTCCTGATTCTTGATGGTCAGCGGGTCGCGGGGTCCGGGTAGCGGATAGGGTTGCCACCTTTTAAAAAGAAAAATTACCGGCTACTGGTGGGGGCAGAAAATAAAGGGGAGGGATGTGGCGCTAAAAGGGGCGGAGCCGATGAGGGGCGCCACAAAAGGGGCAGAGCCACAGGGAGTAGCGTCACAAAAGGGGCGGGCCACCGTCCAAAGCGGACAAAAAATGTAAGTTTTCATCGGCGGGCAGGGGATTTTGTAAATGGTATTACAATTTACTGGCATGCTATATTGCCAGTAAATTTGTAAAACTGACCCCAGCCCTGGCAGGTGTTTTATCGGCTAGGCCGGTAAAATACCAGCTGGGTGGCAACCCTAGTTGCGAATAAGGTACTTGCGGGTCGGGTAGCAGGTCCAAGAAGGTAAGAATGTGGGTTGCGGGTCCAGGTTGAGGATTGCAGGTTGCGGGTTCCAAAAAATGGACCCGCGCAGGACTCTACCCCAGTTTGCATCTGGTTTTGCAGTAAATGGCCCTTATAGTATCTATCAGATGTTCACTGTAAAACAGGAAAACAGTAAATGCTTCACGACTGTTCAAAAACATTCTGATAATTTTTCCTCATATATATAAAAAGTTCCAATTTTTTTTCCCATTTCTCTGAAGAAACATCATCAGCATCTGTAGAAAAGGATACGAGTCATGGAGATGTGAGCAAATGTACAGTAATTGAAATACAGGCAGAACATTTCCGTCAAATTTATTTTCAGTGCATTTCAGACTGGCTGAAATATTACACGTTTGTTACTATTTAAATAGAAAAATGAAAGATTATAGAGAAATCAAAGTTCATAAATGGTCAAGAAAGGCAAGGCAAAAAAAAATTGATGAAATGAAGAATTTTTTGAATAAGAATCTTTTATAAATATGCTTCCATATTTCTATGTTGAGAGTTTTGACTTGGTAATGGAAAAGTCAGAATCTTCCTAGGTGGGACCATGCTTTCACGGGCATGTCAAATCCTTTTAAGTCTCTATGCTCCCATCCTAGTTTTGGTCTGTTATGTTTCCTTTAATTTTCCTTTTATCCTCCACCTGGATATTAAGAATATCAATAAGAATTGTTAGGTAGACGTGAATGGTGAATTTCTTCTTAATTGGTCGTCCTTATGTGTTGCTGTTTACAAAGTGCAAACTCCTTCCTGTTTAACAGATAAATGGGGGAATGTAATAAAAATCGCTAACAGAAAAACTATTCGCCATGCGAAAAGTTATGCCTTCGCGCTAACTAATTTTGCTTTGTGCGAATTTAATATAGCTTAATACTGCTTAGCGACCACTTCCAAGTTGAGTTTGCGCCAATGTGCAGTCAATGTAATAAAACTTCTTACTGAAAAAGTCGTTATGTTTGCGCCAAAAGATTACGACACCTTCAAGCACTTCTTATGAGTGCGCAATTAAAATTCACAATGCGCAATTAAAGTTCGCAATGAGCAATTAAAATTCGCAATGCAATAACAGTTTAAGGAACAATATTACATTGCAAGATGTGGATTTTTAGTCTTATTGGTGCGAATTTTTTTGCTCTTTGTGACTTTTATTACATTCCCCTGTACATGTTTAAATTATCTAAGCAGTAATATTTGTAACTATTTCTCTTTGAAAGCCTCTTGTCAGGTGAAGTCAGGGTTAATTAATCTTGGTAAAATACTCCCCCCAAAAAGAAAAAAATAAGCACATTATTGGTTGGGTAATGTCCCCTGTAGATTTTATTTCATTACAAATGCATATGGGTGTAAAAGGTTGGGCACCTTCTGCTGGACCTGATATTAATAACTGGACAAGTAGTATGAAGCATTGATCACATTGACTTGTGATATGCTGTTATATCAGGAGAGTGGAGAGGAATGCACTGTGTTCTTAAATCTGTCTAATGAAGACACTCTAAAATATTAGCAAAGAGCAACAAAAGAACATAAGCAAGATCTACTGAGTTTTTACTATTTATATAGCAGCAACATATTCCAAAGCTATTAAACATCATTCTAAAGCCTCTATTGCCTTTACACACACTTGGGTCAATGTTTAGGAATCAATTCACCTTTACAATTTAGGAAGAACCCCACAGGGTGACCCTTGCAGATAGAGTCCCTTCTAAAATCAAACCTCCAGCACTACAAGGCAGAAATGCTTTCCCCATGAAACCAAATACAAGAGTTTTTGTAGAACAAAGAAAGTTTAACTTCAAACTAATTTTCAGGTCGGCATTTTCAACAAAAAATGTACAATATAACCACAATGCCACAATCTTAATTGCATTTCCCATGGTTCCCTTGCACCTAATTTGATCCACTATATTTGAGTATACACAGTAATATTTACTTACTAACTGTGCATGTACAAGTCTAGCAGGTCTTATGCGGAGTCCATGAAAACCAAAAACTTTGCAAAAGAGAGACTCGCTTCTTCAGAAGAAACAGGTGAATAGAAGACAGATCATAAAGAGCATGGTGGTTAGTGGCTAGAATGTCTGCCTTGTAGCACCTGAATCATGAGTTGGAAATCTCTCTGTGTGGGGTTTCTCTAAAAAAACACATAAGGATGTTCACTTGTCCCTAATGAAATTGGTGTTTTACTACATGTAAGCTCCACAGGGATTGGTATATGTGACGGAGTCCTGAGCGGGTCCATGTTTTGGGACCAGTACCCGACCCATACCCATAACCTGCTATCCGCAACCCAGACCCGTGACCCGCTGACCACCAAGAATCAAGAAGTGCTGTCATTGTAAACAGGAAGTGACATCATCGGAAGTAGACGTGATCTGAAACAAAGGAGTAAAACAGGAAGTGCTGTCATTGTAAACCGGAAGTGACGTCATCGGAAGTAGCCATGACCAGAAAAAAGGAGTAAATATCGCTATCAGGGCCGGAACTAGGGGTAGGCAGAGTAGGCAGATGCCTAGGGCACAAAGCATGTACCTTCCACTACTGCCTACCCCAGTCCAGGCCTCTAAATCTGGCTTGCTGCTGTTGCCGAGTGAATGACGCATGTGTCAGTATGCATGCGCGCACTCACCGCGAGGGGAGGGGGTGACGCTGCGTGCGATTGCGCAGGCACACATGCGCGCACTGATGTAGTCGCTCGCGGCAGAGGGGCGATGTGGCCGGCTGGGTTGCCTGGGGCGCCCAGCTTGCCTGGCCCAGGCCTGATCGCTATTGAGAAGACCCGTGGCCTGACCTGTGACCTGCAGAACCGCCAACAGCCAAATCTTTCTCGAAGGATTTCGGGGTTTGGCCGAATCCAAAATAGGTGATCCGGTGCATCCCTACACATTATTTCCTATACAAATACAGCTGCAGAAAGTCATTAATATTTCACACAGCAATGTAATAGAGGAGAGTCACAACTGCATCTAAAAATACAATGAGATTCAGTAAATTTTGAGATGTAAATACTTTCATATACAATGTATATCCAATGTGCAAATATTTATACATTACACTTCCAAGTCAATTGTAAAATAAATGAGGAGAAAACATATGAAGACTATTTAATGCATGCATATATTTCTATTGAAAGAAGCTAAAACTGTCACATAGTTGTTCCGTGTGGAGGCAAGATGTATTCTTACAATGTGTTCTACATTTACCATGTGGGCTTTACGGCCATTATATGCCTATAATACACACTCTCGCATAAAGGTGGCAGATACATCTTTTAAAAAAGGGTCTGCCAGTGAATATAATGAAAACTATATTAAACATTTTTATTTTAGCGTAATTGTATTGATTATTTTCTGCTGCAGCACATTTTTTAGAGAGAGAATAGACACTAACGAATATACATTTTAGCAGCAAATCTTGAAGTCATGATGATAACTTCTTTAGGGAAGGGAAAAAAATCACCTTCTGGGTTAAATGTGTTATGTAAGAGCGGAACAAGGCTACCTTGTGTCTATCTACTTTGGAACAACTTATTATATGTCTGTAAATAACAAAGTCAAACACATTCTCTCCGAGAATGCCAGGGAAACCAGATACTTCAATGTAAAGGCAGTTCATTTATGGGAAAACACAAAAAGAGCAATGTTCATCTGTCAACATAATCCTTTTACTGGGGTGGGAAAACAATGGGAAACAATGTTGAGTTGGTCCATGGGTGAAAGACTGGATAGTGTATGTGATCAATAAATCCATATGTAGCACACTGAGCCACGGACTATCACCATTTGTGTTTTCACAACAGAAAAGAAAGGATTTGGCTTTACCCAGAGGATCAGTTTTCCCGGCAAAGTGTTCAACAGCTGCCAATTAAAGGGGTAGTTTGTGTTCAAATTAACTTTGAGTATGATGGAAACAATGGCATGGTAGGATAACATTCAACCGGTCTTCATTTTTTAAACATGTGGAGGCCTCTTTATCAATTTTAGTGGTTTTGAAGGTTTTTAAAACCACTAAACAAGTTGGAACTAAACCAGTTGGAACACACTGCCATCTTTGAATGAGTAGCAGAGGTGAAGCAGAGACGTGTGAGGATCGATATTTGCCAGATAAAACAAAAACAGAGTGAGCAATGGGAGTGGTGAGATATATAGGTGGAGGTGAAGAATTGTGAGACATGGAGACGCCCTGTGATTTCCAACTATTATAGTAATCACCCTACAGATGCCCTGAAAACTCATTTCCATATAAATACATATTTCTGAAGGAGATTGGAGTATAGAGACAATTCTCAACTTGTGTTTCTGCACCATATAAGAACTGTACATTTAATGGTACATTAGGTGGTACTTGAACTCTCACAATCAACCTCTGAAAGGTCTCTATACCATTATACTACAAAAACAAAAAATATAACTGGCAATACACTCTCAGTCTGCTTTATTGGTTTAGACTATTGTTTGGGCTACAGACATGGCAGCTCCACCTCTGAAGGAGATATATTTTCAGTTTTTTGCTGAAATGAATTTGGAAACGGCATAGTGTTATGATCTGTGGTCAGAAGTGTGTATGAATTAAAAAGGTTCACCTGATTGATTATTTTTATCTATTTATGTTTGTATTTATTTACCGTTTTTTGTTGTTATGAATTAGTAGACTGGCCAGTCACTGATTATTTTAGTTACTTAACTTGACTTCTACATTATTTCGATAGGTTTTAGCTAGAGTATTTTTGTTTTCGTAATTCTCACAGTTTTTTGTTGCAAAATAAATCTGGGAGAAAAAAAAACTTTTTGGAGTAAAAAAACATGCCAGATCCCAAATGTTTGGCCAAACCCAAGTCATGGATTAATTAATTGACACCGTATTATAGCGTCACATAAAAGTTTTACAAAACTTCTGAAAATTTCACTGAGATGCAGTGGAATCAATGACGAGGGAAAATAATATTTTTTCGCTCTACAACAACCAAAAAAATATTATAGCTACCTGAATATATGCCCCATATTCTTAGATAAGGCAATGAGCTTTTTGATGAGTGCTACTGTCCATCATTATTGATAGTAATCATTTCATTCCATAACAATATCCAGCAATCCTGTAAATGATCAAAAACGTTGTTTCAGTAATGAAAATTCTCCCAACTACGTGATTATCCCATAGAATTGCCCTGATCCCACTCACCATTCCTTCCACAGCTGTTTTAGCAATAAGAAAAGTCTAGAAGGACGCAAATCTTTTTGTGGCCAGTTTTGGTGGATAATTACAGCCCTGTCTTTATTTAAAGTGATATTAGAAAACTGGATTGCCTATTGTAATAATAAACAGCGTCCATGGAGCACAAGATCTTTTTCATTATTGTGGGTTTTCTGTTTTGCTGTGATGATTTATTAATCTGTGACCTTCACTCATCTGCCTCTAGGCAATTTTAGCAACAACTAGGTCCTGTTTCCTGGTTACTTGATACAAGGCAAATGTGTATAAACAGAAAGAAAGAAAGAAAATACACTTTTCCCTATCAACATAAAAATACATATAATAAAATTGAGGCTTTAGTTCATATCCATGGGGCAAACATATACACAGACTCTTGGGGGCAGATTTATCAAGGGTCAAAAAAAAAAATCAAAATTGGAATGAACTGTCCCTTTAAGAATTTAAATTTGACTATTTGCCATCTAAAACCTGCCAAAATGGTGTTTTAGCCTATGGGGGATCTCCTACAATCAATTTGGAGTCGTTTGGTTGACTTTTAAAAAAAAACTCTTTTTTTTTTTTGGTGAAAAATTTAATTCAAATTTGATTTGAGTTTGCAGGTCGATCCTATACACCTGAATATAAAATTTTTATGTTTTTTTTTAAAATAAATTTAGATTGGTCGTTTTTTTGGAATTTCGAGTTGATGGGAGTTGATGGGAGTTTTTAGAAAATAAAACAACCAATCTAGAATTTATTTTTATAAAAATTATATTCAGGTGTATAGGATCGACCTGCAAACTCAAATCAAATTTGAATCTAACTCCATTTAATTTGATTCAAATTTTTCTTTCAAAAGTTCACCAAACGACTACAAATTGTAGATTGTAGGAGGTCCCCCATAGGCTAAAACACCAATTTGGCAGGTTTTAGATGGCAAATAGTCAAATTTGAATTCTTAAAGGGACAGTTCATTCCAATTTTGATTTTTTTTTTTTCGAACCCTTGATAAATCTGCCCCCAAATCTGAGCGCAAAATTCTGTTTCTGCATTAAGGGGCCCAGGCACTATTCAATCACAAAACAAGGCTTATGCTCACCCAGTCCATGAAGCAAATTGGTTTTGCACAGGTCACTGAAGGTCAACAGCTGACCTTTTCAGCCATTGTGAAAGATCAAATTGATTGGATCAATAATGGTTTTTGGGGCCACACATTGGGCCTTGGTCAACTTGAAAACTGGTTGTACAACAGAGGGTCCTTGAGAAAGGATTTTAGTTCCATTATCAGCCTGTTGTCCATTCTATTCTCTGTTGAGTAGCACATTGTATCATTTAAAACCCATTCACTATTGGGGCAACTTGAATCACATACAGTATATACCTATATTCCAGTATGCAGATTTTTGGACATTTAAATTACCTCTTTCTAACTGCAAAACGAATTCTGCTTCACAGCAGGAGAAACAATGGCAAATTCCAGTTTTTATGCGTATCCTTGGCTGGTGATTCTGAGTCACTAATGACCTTTAAGCTAACTCAAATGTTAATTAGGCACCATGGAGCCATTCATGGCTACTTTCAGCTGTTTTTCATGGAAATGAACAAATACAGCTTATCTGCCAGAAACGGAGATAGGGTTCACTGACTTATTGCATGATAATTGTACCCTAAAGAACTGTGGCAAGGAATAACTGGGCTGCGCAAACTCTTTGTTTGTTTTTATTTCCAGTCATACAAGTGAAGAGGTTTGTTATTTATGGCACACGCTGCTGCTGCGTGTCAATATGTTGTGTAGAGTTTTTCGATTTAGGTGTGGTGATCCCACATCCTCTTTTTGGCAGAAAAAAATAGGTTTTGTTTGAAATATCTAAAAAGCAGAAGGAGTAACAGTTTGCATAACCTCCAATCAAATGTTTGCTTTCTATTGTTTGGTTCCTACGGGTTATTAGACCTGGTGCAAATGCATATTGTATTACATTACCTACCTAGGTAAATAAAACCTAATACTAATGCAGAAGGTGACTATGGCCTTGGTTTATACCTAGGCAGGAGGAGAACATTATTTTATTATATTAAGTGATTAAATAAAAAAAAAAAATATGGCTAGAAATTCTATATTTTAATTAATGGACCAGACCGAAGGATCATCGGCAATGATACATGCCTTCAAAGTTGCCCACAGAGGTTTGCCATTTTGGATCCTGTTGGGTTCTCTCTTGAGTGGCAGTGGCACTGCATATACTCAGTGTGTTCAGGGAAGATGAGCAGCTAAGCCTAGAGGTTGTTGAGAATTATCAAGCAGAGAACAAAGTTCATCTGTCACAGAAGCTGATGCTACAGGGCTGACTATTAAATTCTGATGCAGTAGCAGAACACACTGGTTTCTGAGCGGCAGCATTTTGGCATAATTGTCCATATATTATGGACAACATATCTTTAGTCAGTCCTTAATGTTGAGTAACTGGCATCAGATTATAAAAAAAGATGTGGAGCAACTGGTAGCATCTTTGGAGGCACAGATCTACGTTGCTAAGGGCCATAGCTGACATGATAGAAATGCCCGACTGTGGGCGACATATCTCCCCCGGAAATGCTTCTCTGTCGTTTTCAACTAAAATTGCTGATGGTAACATCTATGTGTCACTTTGTTCTTCTGAAGTTGAAGTTGCCTCATGAGGAAACTTTGGGCACATTAGGGATGCACAGGTTCTACCATAAGCGATTTCAATTATAGCAGGTTAGAAGCATTTTGTTGCCTGTCGTCGTGCATTTTTAGTGCACGCAACAGATCTCCCCATCGGCTATTGCCCTAAAGAACCGTGGTGGCCTTGGGTTTTCCTTTAAGACTCCTTTCATTTATTGCTTATTTAAAAATGTGTATTTAGTTAATTTTTTAAAAAGCTCACATCACCAATAACAAATATTCCCTGTTGCCTATGTTTGAAAGCTAGAGACTGATGGAAACTGTGAAAATGGTGTATGCTACAAAAATGATTGGCTTACTGTTATTTACATCACAAAATTACAGTGCTACGCAATATGTTGGCGCTATATAAATACATGTTAATAATAATAAGTTTAAGGGTGCTTCACCAAATGCACCAACTTTCCATTCCTTACTAATACATGATAGCATGCTGCAGTCTGACACTGAGCTTATAGTTACAGGTCAATAATTCCTTTTCCAATTCTGTATATTTTTTTTTTCAATTGAATTGTGCAGCGAGGTAAAAGGAATAGGAAAGGTACGTAAAAAGAAATAAGGTAGGTGAAACTTAGAAAGAAAGGCTGCACACAGTTTCTAACCTGAAGATCCGCTTATTCGGTGAGGTCAGCTAATGAGATGATCTTTGTCCAATATGGCAGACCATTGGGAAATAAACACACTCATACATACATTCCTTGCCCAAAGGGATTTTCAAACTTGCCTGTAGGGGAGAAATTTGGGGAAGACCAAAATAAAGGAATCTGCAGCAAAAAGGCATCTGCCCAAGTATGGCCATCATTACGGCCATGTAAGCCATGCTGAGGCCAATTAGAAAGGCAGCAAATATATTGATTAAGTGGGAAAAAAATAAATGTAAAAAGCTAACATTACAGCAAGATAGAGAAGGTTAAAGGTCCATGTTGGGATCTGACTTTGTTGGGATCTTCTCTATATAGGTTTCAGAAGCCATCAGCCACTGTCCTTTTATGCTTACATTTATAAATTAAGATTTTCCTGTTCAGGAATGATCAGATTTCCTCAGACTTGCCCTAAAGAAAAAGCACCATGTGATGTAAATTACACGGGTGAATTATAGATTTTTAAATGAATATGGAAATTGCTCAACAAGTAGGCAGCGTTGCATCTCTAAAAATTATATAAAAGTCATCACAGCCAGAACAAAATTTATATAAAAAATTCTGAAGCCTTCAGAGAGCCTTACCATTATAGCATTCTCAATTAATAACAGGGGCAGCTTAAATACCTTTTTGAATTTGGAAGTTTAATATTTATACAAACATTGTATCTAAGTTGGAAATGAAAACAAAATGGCCTTACAAAAGAAGTAAATGGATTTAGTGAAAGTCAGAGCTCTAGAGAATTAAGCCTTTTCCACCCCTCTAATAGTGTAACTGAGAAACCCCATACAGCTTCTACAAAACATTGTCTTTGAAGGTGTCCCCACAGGATTCTTACTATATATACAGGCTCTTTCTTATGCGAATAAGGGAATCGACAACACATTGACAAGACAGGAAAAATCTGGAACATGAAGGCATTAGCAAGCATTGGATTAGAATAAGATTTAGCCAGGACTCAATGTGAAAAAGACACAAAGACTGTGGTGGTATCATCATACTCTGGGGGGTAAAACTTGAGTTAGATATACAGTACCACCATAAATAGTGAGTTTAGTGTAACTGTATGAAATATACAAATTCTGTGTTCTACTACAGGAAGACAAACAATTTGTAAACTGGGCAGAGAATCTTGACTGCTCTTGAGAAAGAGAAACTGGTGGGAGGGTAGGCAATACTAACATATTTGCTCCTGAGAATAGGTGAGGAGAGCCAGTAGACTGTCTATGGAATGTGACACTAGACCAGCTTGAGCAGACCCGGATTTATGGAAAGGCCACCTAGGCCCGGGCCTAGGGCGGCAGGATTTTAGGGGGGCGGCGTGCTGCCCAGCCGCACCCACATTGGTTCAAAAGCACTGGGGATGCGCTGGAGATACAACCATTTTTTTTAATTTACCATGCGCCAATCTCCATTGATGATTAAAATTTGTACGAATAAAGGGGGGGACAGGGGCGGCGAATAGCAGTGGGCCTAGGAGCACCCACTATGTAAATCCGGCACTGAGCTTGAGACTGGCCAAATAATGCCTTCTGAAAGTCACAGAGGTTCAGATAAACAAGGTGGTGAGAACCAAGCATGAAAAAGATTTAGACAGTTACTAGGGTTGTGGGCTACAGATAACATTAAGGACAGAGACACACGATTAGATTTGGGGAGATCAGTCGCCCGACGACAAGTCTCCTCTTCTTCAGGGAAATGAATCTTCTTGAACTGCCTTCCCTCCAGCAAGAATGTAAATCGCCAGCGGGATGACATTCGGAGCGCTTTTTTTCCGAAGTTTCCTCGTGAGGCAACTTTTGGGGACTTTGGAAAACAAAGCGCTCCGAGTGCCATCCCACCGGAGATTTACATTCTAGCTGGAGGGAAGGCAGGGGAAGACACTTCGTGGAGATTAGTCACCCCAAATAAGAGGAGATTTGTTGCCGGGCAACTAATCTCCCCGAATCTGACCGCGTGTCTCTGTCCTTATAGAGAAGAAAATAAGAGCAGATTAGAAGTAATGCATTAGAGGGACTAAGAATTAGGGAATGGGAAAACTAGTAATATGTGGTAAAGGCCAGCTGAAAAAATAAGCAATTGAGTGGCTAGGGAAATTAGGCAATAACTATCTGGGGAGAGGGACAAGACAGATTCAGATCATCAGTAGGAAGGCAGATGCATGATACAGGAATTTTAGACAGGATAAATTAGGCAGAGCTTAATAAAATGAAAATAATTGTGGGAAAGATGTAGACATATGAGAGCACCTGACTTCCTTGCGAAGAATGTAGATAGAACAGAAATGGGGAATAAGACTTAAAAGAGAAAGCAACACAAGCTGGGAGAGAGAGAGAGAGAGAGGAGGCCCTTGAGTGTAGATTGTATACAGGTACAGGTATGGGATCCGTTATCTGGAAACCCATTATCCAGAAAGCTCCCTATTACGTAAAGGCTGCCTTCCATAGACTCCATTATAATCAAATAATCAAAATTTCTAAAAATGATTTCCTTTTTCTCTGTAATAATAAAAGAGTACCTTCTATTTGATCCCAACTAAGATATAATTAATCCTTATTAGAAACAGCATCAGATTATTGGGTTTATATAATGTTTACATGATTTTCTAGTAGACTTAAGGTATGAAGACCCATATTACGAAAAGATACTTTATCCGGAAAACCCCAGGTCCTGAGAATTCTGGATAACAGGTCCCTACCTGTATACAAGTTTTAAGCATAGAGGAGTTTTAATACTTTGTACTGCTCCTTGCTTTGATGAGTCCTTAAAGAACCATAACCTTTAGTGATATGCGGGTCGAGATTTCCCCGACCCACAACTTCCCACCAACCGCCCTCCCTCCACCCGCGCCCGACTTCCGGGTTCCTTTTATAGACCCGCCTGCCAATGACATCACAAAAGGGGCAGGACGCGCAGGTGCAGCGTCTATAAAAGAAGAACCCGGAAATCGAAAGCCGGCATTTGAAGGTGGCAGGCGGGAAGAGCAGGAGAAGAGCTCAACCCGCACCCGCCCACCAAGAGGAGGAGTGCAAGGTCGGCCCGAACTAGGCCCAGACTGGCAATCTGTGGGTTCTGGCAAATGCCAGAAGGGCTAATGTAAGGTCTCATAGACACTATTTAGTGTGCTGGTGGAGGACTATTTGGGCCTCTGTGTAATTGGAATGCCAGGGCCTATTTTGACTCCAAGTCCAGGCCTGGCTCGAACCCGTCCGACCCACGGGTATCGGGCCAGCCGCACATCACTAATAACCTTATTATGACAGAGGTACACTTTTGGGTAAGTTCTACTGCACTATTTTGTATTTATAATTACTTTTTGCTTTGTGTGTCTGTAGGTGGGAACAAAATCAATTCAGGGCATTAAGGGATTGTCAGTTAGTCCACAGCCTTTTGCATCAAGAAGAGCAAAATGTTCTAAATTTCAACCACAGTTATTCATTATCCATAGCCAATCAGATTTTTGCTTTCTCTTAATATGCAGCAGACTGATCAAAACAAATTGCTGACTGATGGCTATGGGAAACTGCTCTAGTATAATTTAGCACCTGTCTTTATTATTTACCCGTGAGATCTTTAGTCCCCCACTTTTGATTGAAACTGGAGTTCCTAGTGGGTTCATTGAGATGTGACATAGGATCCACTGTCTTTTTATGAGAGTTTTATGAGATCCAGATGAGCACTGCTGAGAAAACTAATAGCGGCTGCTTAAAATCGATGATGTCGTTTCTTGCAAATATGAATTAAGCCCGTTCTTTATAGCCATGTGTTACTGTTTAATGTTATGCTATCGTATGTGAGCTGTAAAGTTTTATAAGGTGATTTAGAAAGACTAACATGGAAGAGACAAAGGTAGCAGCTTAGTCTTTGAAGATGGCTTGATCCAGGCTTAGTAGGCCCACCTGATGTGATCAACCTCTAATCCTAGTATCTGTCAAAAGGTTAGCCGTCTGAAGGCTGCTGGGAACTGTAGTTCATACATATCTAGAAGTCCTTTATTGCCCTTTTCCAATTTGGCCTGTCTGAAGTTACATAACCTAGTCATTAAAATGGCCAGACAAGTTCAGAAATCTTGGTGAACAAACCTTTTGGTCCTTTCCTAAAATGCTGATCAGATGTTATTTGACAACTAGTATTTGTAAACATTTCCAATATAACTGCCATATGGGTCAGGCAAAACAACAATAGTTGGATCCCTACAAAAAAAGGGTAATATGAGTAAGTGCCCCAATAGGCAGTTACGCGTTAGGTGTAGAAGTTCGTGTAGAAGTCAGACTTTGAAAATATTCCAAATTTAAGGGGGTTATTTACCTAAAGTCTGACTTCTACACAAACTCATCGGTAGTGATGGGCGAAATTATTCACCAGGGACGAATTTGCAGCGAATTCCCGTGATTCGCCTCAGGCAAATAAATTTGTGAAACCCCCATGAAAATTCACCGGCGTCAAAAAAAAAATGGACGCTGGTGTCAAAAACGGACGCCGGCGTCAAAAACGGCCGCCGGTGCCGTTTCGCAAATTCTTTGCCGTTTCACGAATTTCGCAGGAATTTTTCAACAAAGCAAAATGCCCCAAATTTGCCCATCACTACTCATCGGCTTTTAGATGAGATTTTTGCACTTAATTAATACTATGCACATGAGTTTTTCTAAGCATAATTTAAAATAATGAGTTTTCGCACACAAAAAAATTCATTCATTGGTGTTATTTACTAATGAATCAAACTTTTTGTCATAAAACTCATGATTTTAATTTATGCTTAGAAAAACTTATATGCACAATATTAATTAAGTGCAAAACAATCATTGAACTCCAATGTAAAACTTTGCCATCTAAAAGGCGATAAGTTAGTGTAGAAGTCAGACTTTGAAAAAATTCCAAATTAAAGTCTGACTTCTACACAAACTCATCAGCTTTTAGATGAGATTTTTTGCTCTTAATTAATACTATGCATATGAGTTTTTCTAAGCGTATATCATGCCTTTTAGCACAAACAAATGGATTCATTGAAAAATATGCAAATTTGAGGGGGTTATTTACTAATGAATCCAAATGTTTGTGCTAAAACTCATGATTTTAAATTATGCTGAGAAAAACTCATGTGCAAAGTATTAATTAAGTGCAAAAAATCTCATCTAAAAGCCGATGAGTTCATGTAGAAGATTTTTTTTATATAAACAAGCATTCATTTAAGCATTATTTAAAAATAAGTTTATCCAAAGCAGAAAAATATTACACAAACTTGAATTTTAATAAATAAGCCCATTATTATTTTGGTCTGATCCAGCTTAAACAATGTTTGATAAAATGCCACATCTGAGTAGTTGCCTTTCCAAATACATGGTTTATTTTTCGACCTCACTGTAGAAGGTAAACGTTTACATTTTATTAAAAAGGACATTTGAGTCTACAAATGCAGTTTTGTGAAAATCCCAAGGAAACCTGTTATATAATAGGGCACCTCCTTGGGCACCGTGTCAATCCATAAAAGCCCAGGCATTGGCTTCCATTCTGGGACCCTGGCGGGTTTGTTTTGTAGGGACAGAATGGATGCCAGAGTGCAATAATCACTTACACAGTGTTCCCCCAAGTGCAGGAATAGATCACTGATTCCTTTATGCAACACAATCTTGTTCCTTGTTATGTGAAAAAAGAAAGATTCCATGAAGGAATTTCCATGGAGCTGACACATTCCTGATTGCCCGTGAAAATGCTGGACAGGTGGTTCTCCTCGCTGACACAAAAGAGAGAACAATTTGCATGTGTGTTTCCAGCTCATTCCTGTGGTTAGTTACACCATGGCAAAATAGCTCCAGATTGTGGTGTATTTTACTTACAAACGCTGGAATTTCTTTAACTTCCTATTCAAGCACACAGGGCATTGCTTAGTGTATTAAAGGGGGACTCCACCCAAAACCAGAGGTTTTTTTACTTTCTTTTTTTCCTTAAAGGAAATTCAATACATTTTAATTCCAATGAAGCCGATTGAGATATCTGGAGGAGAATTGACTTTGGCTACAGTAGATGTTGATTCCAAAGACACTGGATGGGAGGGCTCTCATGTAAAGAGCACTTCTATTGGGGGTCTGGCTGTGCTCTGCACCTCTAACAGATAAAACGTCCAGTACAATGTGCCCGGGCCAGAACTAGAGGTAAGCAGAAGGAGCACATGCCTTGGGGGGGGCAATAGACACACACATTGTCTATAGCCTACACCTTGTCCAGGCCTTTGTCCCCCCACTACACAATAGTCAATGTCCCCTTGTGCCCATGCTGCCACCTCCGCAGTGAGAACACATGCACGCAAGATGGTCAGTAACGTTTCCTAGGACACCCAGCCTACTTGGCCTGGCACTGTAAGGTGAAGAGCACAACATTGGTGAGCATGGTCACCATCAGAAATCACGGGAGCCCCTTATGACAAAAATTGATGGGCCCCACCCACCACCACAGTCCTTGCTCTTGACCCTACACACCGCAGTAAAAAAAGCCACACAAACATGGGCGCTAAAAACCCATTGTGGCCAAGGTCCACTCTATAAGTTAAAAAAAAAACAATTGGTGGTTAGGGTCCCCCCTACAAGTTAAAAAACCCATAGGCAGTGAGCCTCTCCCCCCCACGAGGTAAAAAAAAAAACATTGGTGGCCAATATTCAGAGGAAGTTCTTCTTCCTTGTCCTTCTTCCTTGTTTCCTTTGGTTCCTTTCATGGCTTCAGGTTTTTAGGACTTTGTCACTGGCACTTCGGGTCTTCTGGACTTTTGGTCTTCTGGTTTTAGGGACTTCGTGTCTTCAGCACTTCAGGTCTTCGGGTTTTTGTTTATTCAGGTTTTTGGGACTTTGGGTTTTTGGGACACAATGCAAGGGGGGCTAATTCGGAAAGAGCGGCACAGCGGGCCCTCCTTTAGGCTCGGGCGGTAAAACTGTACACCCTGTGCCCCCTGATAGTGGCCCTGTTGGTTAGCACAGGCCACCCTTGTCATCACCACTTGCCATAAGGCTGCAATTGTAGAGGGCCACGTTGTGACCTGTGTCTGCCACCTATCCCTAATTTGCAACTGGAAGAAAAGGAAACATAGCCACAACAATGCAATATTTATTTGTTTAGGGAAAAATGTAGAAAGCAAACATATGTTTGTAAATGAATATGTATTGTGCTACATTTAGATATGCCCCCTCGTGTGTTTATTGACACAGGGGAACACTGGTGCTACTGCCACCCTTAGAGTTGGCAGTAGTTCCAGGGTTCACATGGTGGCCTGGGTCAACTGAGGCAACAAACTTGCACTTAAAGAATAAGACTTAGAACTTACACTTTTGCACCTCAGCCAATCTGCCCTGGCACTATTTTAGCCCTCCAATAATCTTCTACCGCATGTGATCATATTCCTTTCTTTTTATCATGGGAAACGTGTTTTTTTCAAAAGGCATCAGTTAATAGTGCTGCTCCAGCAGAATTCTGAACTGAAATCTGTTTCTCAAAAGAGCAAAGAGATTTTTTTATATTTAATTTTGAAATCTGACATGGGGCTAGACATAGTCAGTTTCCCAGCTGCGCCGAGTCATGTGACTTGTGCTCTGATAAGCTTCAGTCACTCTTTACTGCTGTACTGCAAGTTGGAGAGATATCACCCCCTCCCTCCCCCCCAGCAGCCTTACAACAGAACAATGGGAAGGTAACCAGATAGCAGCTCCCTAACACAAGATAACAGCTTCCTGGTAGATCTAAGAACAGCACTCAATAGTAAAATCCAGGTCCCACTGAGTTACAGTCAGTTACATTGAGTAGGAGAAACAACAGACTGCCACTAAGCAGTTCCATCCTAAAGTGCTGGTTCTTTTCACCAGGCAAAATTTCCTGAGATGCACCTAAACACCAATATTACAACTTAATAAATACACTTGCTGGTTCAGGAATTCAATTTTATTGTAGAGTGAATTTTTGCAGTGTAATTTAGAAATAAAACCGACATCATAAAAATCATAACAGAATCTCTTTAAGGTTCAAGACGCAAAGGTCAAATGTCTCCAGGGCAACATCTGTCCCACTTGAACTGATATTGGTTGCTGATCACAGTGTAAATAATAGAGGCCATTGTTACTGTGTGTGGATTAGATACCATAGAGCAGTTTATTCAGTCTATTGGTCTTGGAGAGGCCTGCAATGCATTTTCTGGCGGAGGCTGCTTGACTCATTTGTTTCAGTGAATCACTTAGGCAAGTAGCAGAGACATTTTAAACAACAGGCCTGGGGTTTTGAAAGACTTTGAAAATGGAACTGCACCAAGTCCACGTACCCGTCTTGAAAAACTACTAGATGCCGGGAGGCAAGCCAATATGTTTTGAGTAACAGGAAACCGAGTAATCCTCAACCATTGTGTCAAAACCTTTTTCTGGAGCTGGATCCAAGTAGCTCACTTCATCATTTCATCTGGCGAGCTTTAGTGATCAGCCAATATGTCCCGTTTCGCTCTGCCGAAAAATTTGCGAAAATGCGAAACCCACTGAAGTCAATTGGCTTCAAAAATGTTTTATGTGTGACAATTTTTTGAGGGGTCGTTCACCTTTAAAGGGGTTGTTCACGTTTGAGTTAATTTTTAGTATGATGTAGAGAGGGATATTCTGAGACAATTGATTTGAATAAGAGACTGGAATATGAATAGGAGAGGCCTGAATAGAAAGTGGAGTAATAAAAGGAAAAACATTACAGGTGTAGCCTTAGAGAGTATTTGTTTTTTAGATGGGGTTAGTGACCCCCCATTTGAAAGCTGGGAAGAGTAAGAAGGAAAAGGCAAATAAACAAAAAACTATAAGAAATAAATAATAGAGACCAATTGAACAGTTGCTTAGAATTGGCCATTCTATATCATAGTAAAAGTTAACTTGAAGGTGAACCACCCCTTAAAGTTAACTTTTAGTATGATGTAGAGAGGGATATTCTAAAACAATTTGCAATTGGCTTTCGTTTTTTATTATATGTGATTTTTGAGTTATTCAGCTTTTTATTCAGCAGCTCTTCCGTTTGCAATTTCAGGAATATGGTTGCTGGGGTCCAAATTATCCTAGCGACCATGCACTGATTTGAATGAGACTGGAATATGAATAAAAAAGAGGATCTCAATAGAAAGAAGAGTAATAAAAAGTAGTCATAACAAAACATGTGTAGCTTTACAGAGCATTTGTTTTTAGACGGGGTCCGTGAAAGCTGTAAAGAGTCAAAAGAAGATGGCAAATAATTCAAAAACTATAAAAAAAAAATAAAAATAAGTTCAATTGAAAAGTTGCTTAGAGTTGACCATTCTATAACATACTAAAAGTTAACTTAAAGGTGAACAACCCCCTTTAAGGCAACTTATTGTTCCAAATGCATAAAAGTCCATTGGTATTTTTTTCTTAAGGCGACTTTTTTTTCCAAATGCATTAAAGTCAATGGGCGTTTTTTTGTTGAGCAACTTTTTTGACACAACAAATCTTTGCAGCAGTTTTGCAAAAATATTTGCAGATGGCTGGTGAAAAAATTCGCCCATCACTAGTGAGCTTCAATATGTAGAGACAAAACCTGTGATTCCAGTAATATTGACCTATGTATTTTATGTGTGTCACTTACAGATTTACTGGTGACAGAGTGGAGGACTTCTCTAATGTAAGGGCAACTTTGTATCATCATAACCAGCAGACATCTGTTACATTCAGCTGGCCAACTCATCATGGCACTCCATGTAGGTGAATCTCTCATGATGTATTATTGGGGGATAAGTGATGGGTAGTGATGGGCGAATTTGTCCCGTTTCACTTCGCCATGAATTTCGCAGGACATTTGCGAAACTGGCGGAAAATTTGCGAACCGGAGATGATGCCGGCACCCATTAACACTTCGATGCCGACGTCGAAATCGAATCGAATTTTTGTCAGCGAATTTTCACTGCAAATTCGCAAATTTATTCACCGCCGGCGAAACTGGCAAATTTGCGCCTGGCAAATAAATTAGGCAGCCATGGATTCGCAGGAAACTTCTGCGTTGCGCCACCGCAAATATTTTTGTTATACTGCGTCAAAAATTCGCATCGCATAAAAAAATTGTTGTGTGTCAAAATTGTCGAGAGCATAAAAATTTTGCGCATCAAAATCATTCAGACGCCTGTTGACTTTAATGCATTTTGACAAAATAGTCGTGCATATAAAGCACTGCGTATCTTGACAGCGCTATATAAATAAATGATGATGATATAAAAATTGTCATTCGTGTCAAAAATTGTCACTCGCGTCTAAATAATTTTGACGCCCATTGACTTCAATGCGTTTTGTGAAATTTCGCTGTTTCTCGAATTATTCTGCAAATCGAAACGGGACAGATTCGCCCATCACTATTGGGGATACCAAGATAAATGTAGAGAAGAAGCACACTGGTACACAAAGCATTTAGCTGCAGGGTAAACTTTTGCACGTTTTTAATGTGGAAGTGTAAAGTTTGGAGGCTACGAAACTTTAAACTTCTGCATTACCATGCATATAAATACTTTGTGTGCCAGTGTGCTTCTTTTTTTACGTGTAATATGAGCGGTTGCCGCATCCTCCAACACTGAGCACCAAGCTTACCTAACATCTTATTATAAGGGCGTGCGAGTGTCTTCTGGTTACGAGGATACCATATTAAAGCCATGGTGATGTGATGGCATTCACACCTGACATGGATCCAGATATTTTGTGCCATCTCATCAATTCTCTATGAAGCAGATGGACTTGCCCAACCTGTGGCTCTACAGCTGAATTTCAGGTTCTGGGAAGTTCTCAGCTTTGTTCGGCCGATGTGGAACGGCAATGGGGGTTAACTCCAGATCTTCGCTCTCATTTGTCTTTAAATAGGAGAAAGAACTGCAGCGCTCTTTTCTTCCCCCCCTACTTCTAAAGGATATAAACAGGAAATTTCTAAGCAAAAGCAGGTGGTGCGTGTTGGCTGCTGAACCAAAGCAGGAAATAGCCGAGTGGCTGAATGGATTTAAAGGAATGCTATCCCTCCTCTTCCCCTGAGCATTTAGATGACTCTTATCCTCGCTCCCTCCAGCTCTTTTTACCTCCTCCCACGCTCAGCCCTCAGGACAAGATCTTTTTAAACTGCCAACACCTTCTCATTCAGCTGCTCTCTCCCCTCACCCCTTCTCATATGTCACTCTGACAACCATCAGGGGGCAAAAGAAAATAAAGAAGAAGAGAATGAGGGGAGGAGGAAGAAGAAAAAAAAAAAAAAGAAACTAATTAAAAAAATCAAAAAATCACTCGAATGATGACTAATGTATTATTTGTGCCAGAACCCCCCCCCCCCAGCACATGAAGTTTGTAGCAGTGATACAGCCTGGTACCTACATAATAGAGTCTGAAGGGATTGGAATCTAATATTGTACAGCAAGGATGGGTTGCAAGTCTGGATTATTGGCCTTAAGGCTCGGTTTAACTCCTTTTCTTCCTTGAATGAACTGTAATGCTATTCTTTGGGAAGGAATCTATACAGTTCTACTCAGATAATATAACACTTAGAACAGTGCTGTCTACAAGGGCAGCGTCACGAAGGCAGACTTTTTTTTTATTAGAGTTTTACATTTTATTATATTTTCTTTATTATATTTATTTTATTAGAGGCAAAAAAAATGTACAAAAAAAATCATTCTAATTCATTTATATAGTCACTCAGCGCTTTACAATGGTTTATAAGAAGATTTTACAAAAACCATCAGTTAATAGTGCTGCTCCAGCAGAATTGTGCACTGAAATCCGTTTCTCAAAAGAGCAAACATGTTTTTTAATATTTAATTTTGAAATCTGACATGGGGCCAGACATATTGTCTATTTCCCAGCTGCCCCCAGTCATGTGACGTGTTCTGATAAACTTCAGTCACTCTTTACTGCTGTACTTCAAGTTGGATTGATATCACCCCTCCAACCCCCCCAGCAGCCTAACAACAGAACAATGGAAAGGTAACCAGACAGCAGCTCCCTAACACAAGATAGCTGCCTGGTAGATCTAAGAACAGCACTCAATAGTAAAATCCAGGTCCCACTGAGACACATTCAGTTACATTGAGTAGGAGAAACAACAGCCTGCCAGAAAGCAGTTCCATTCTAAAGTGCTGGCTCTTTCTGAAAGCACATGACCAGGCAAAATGACCTGAGATGCACCTACACACCAATATTACAACTAAAACAAATACACTTGTGGGTTCAGGAATGACATTTTATATTGTAGAGTGAATTATTTGCAGTGTAAACAGTGTCATTTAGAAATAAAAACAACATAAAAATCATGACATAATCCCTCTAATAAGCAACACTAGAATAAAGTTTGCCATACAAGATATGAGCGCAGACGTACATACGCAAGTGCCGTGAGCAATGCGCAATTTTGAGAGAAATCTCCATTTTTTTCCTCCTCAATGTTGCATTCTCCCTTAAAGTTCAGGTGTCCTATAGCAGTTGGAAATTCATTGCTCTTGATGTGATATTGCTGGGGCTCCAGCATTTGCAGGCAATGTGCCAAAACTAATGCAACTGTGCGTGCACTTTGTAGTAAGTCGGCACAGTTGCACCAGATATTATTTTGATGTCTGTCTGGTGATAATTTCTCGTGTTCGCTGGCATGATTTCCAGTAATCGGTGTGCCAGTGATGTGTGCACCTTATACTTTTGGCACAACTGAACTGCGTAGATTGACACAGGGCGCTGAGAGAAAACTGGAGAAGCCTGGTCAGGAGATGGTGCAGCAGTTTTCAGCTCGGAACAGAAGAACTGAGCAGCATTGAGCCCAACTACTGTATATGGAAGTGCAGGGAGCACATTTTTAAGCAAATAACTTTAAGAAAAGTGGTGTTATACACAACTGGAAGACTGCAACTGCAATTCTGGGCATACAGTATATGATCCCTATGATCCACTTTAAAAACATCTGGTGATCCGTTTTTTTTTTTTTGCACAAGCCATGGGTATGTTTTATCTTCGGTTCAATAGTTGAACAGATAAGGCAGCGGAATCCAGTTTAAGTTACTTAAAAAGAAATCGAAAAACAGGATTCCTACTTTAAACTTGATGGAGACATGCCTTGTTTCAGATAAATTACTGTGCTGTTATACACAGCAGAGAAATGTGTAAGTAGGATACTAGTCACCATTTTTATTTTGGATATTGCTCCTTTTTCAAAGTGCTATAGTATCAGGACAATACCATTATACAAACCTGATTGCCTAAATTTAGGATGAGTGTGGCCTACGAGCCTGGGCTGCTGTAATGCCAGAAAATATAGAGTTTTGTGCCATATCCACAATGATATACTGGGTATGGCATTTGCCTAGATCAGGGGCCCCAACCTTTTTTACTTGTGAGCCGCATTTAAATCTAAAAAAGAGTTGGAGAGCAACACAAACATGAAAAAGTCCATGGGGATGTCAAATAAGAGCTGTGATTGGCTGTTTGATAGCCCCTATATGGACTGGTAGCCTACAGGAGTCTCTGACAGTACATCTGGTTTTTATGCCTCCAAAACTTGTCTCCAAGCCTGGAATTCAAAAATAAGCACCTGCTTTGAGGCCCCTGGGAGCAACATCCAAGGGGTTGGTAAGCAGCATGTTGCTCGCGAGCTACTGGTTGGGGAACACTGCTCTAGATCAACTGTATGAAGGTTTATTGAGACAGCCACACATGTCCCTTTGGTTGGGAAGTATCTCCAAGGTCTGTCAAGCTGCCTGGTCGGAACTGTGAATGTACATTACCTTTATCTCTCCGGTTTGTTACTGTCAGGGCCTAGCGGCTTTGCAAGAAATAGTTCGAGTTGCGCTATCCATGGGGTTAAGAAAGTTTGTGTTCATATCCAGGCAAATAGATCAGGGCAGGCAGCAGTCAATAGTAATCAGGAGTCAAAGCAAAAAGATCAAGAACCAGCAATTATATTGCACCCAGGAACATTCTGAAAGGAAAATTCAACCTCCCCAGTAATAAAACCACTTACCCTCTACCCTTCATAATCCCCCTTCCTGCTCCCCCCTGCACAGGTGACCACACCTGTAAATCTCCATAATCCTACATTCGCCTATAAGTGTAGAGTAACAGCAGCGGAATTCATGGGCGCCATCTTCTGGCTCTTTGGTATTCTTTGTGTCTACTCTTCTTCCATCCCTTAGGCAATTTCTGTCACTTTCAGTGCATGCGTAGTTATCACAAACTGCAAGACTGCTCCAACTGCGCATGCGCCAATATGGCGCTCACTTCCCGAAGAAGATCAAAGAGCCGTGTCAGCTCTGCTGCACTAAATCTGCAATGAGAGGTAACTAAAGGATAAGGGGCACTTACAGGTGTTATCACCTGTTTGGGGGGGAGCAGGGAGGGGGCACTATTTAGGCTAGGGAACCCAGGTGCCGTCTTTTTATTTGAATTATTCTTACCAAACATGGTCATGTTTTGACATCTCTAGAATGGGGGCCACCATCTTGGTTTCTTCCACGTGAAGCTCACTGGAGCACTCCATGACAAAAATAATCCCCTACCTGTCCAAACTATGGACTCCAAAGGGGTGGGACTGATCTGAAAGTGGGTGGGGTTTAGGTGAATCAGGAAGTAACCTAAAATCTCCCAATTTATGAAACACCTGGAATATTAGGAATATTATTGGCTCTATTGTTGCAAGCTAGTATATATGAAACAGAAGCAAGTTGATATCTTCAGCAACCAGGAAAGTAATCTGTACTATTAGCTGAATATTTATTTTTTTTGCTTTTCTGTTTAATTCAAATAACAGTCTCCATCCCTCCAGCTGGAGTTTCCTTCAGTTTCAAAGATGCGTTAATTATTGTTACACGTTTAACAGATATAACTGGGAATCCTATTATGTGCAGTAAGACTACAGGGGTATTGCATTACAGTAAATACACTACATATGGTTTGTGCGTCTTATTTCAGATTGTAATGCCTAATGGATTGATCACACAACACTTAAGAAAAAAACAGATATATAAGGTAACCCTTTCTTTCCCTGAGGGGCCAAAAAAGTATAGCAGGCAAATCTAGCCTGTGGGGTTATGGGTTTTTTTTTTCTGAAACATGAAGATAAGAGGCTGTGGGAAACTTTTAATGAAGGTAGGATGGTGTTTACACAAGCTAAAAAAGAAAACATGCAGAGAAAATATGCGGCTATCGGCTATTTATCTCTTTGTTTTTTTCCAGCTGACACTAAAGGATCTCTTGTGCATACGTTTTAGCAAAAGCAATTGATAAGGAAGAGAGGATGGAAATAAAGAGATTAGCACAAAGACAAAAAAAATTGCAAAAAATATCTGCCCGCTCTTTGTATTTTCCATTTGACCCACAGATATCTCACAGAGGATCCTAGAAATTTCCCAAAGGCCCAGCTCCTCCACCATTTCTTCCATGTAACTTATTGCCGTGTTTGAGGACAGACATAATAAACTGATGATGTCATACATAGAAGTCTTTTGACACACTGACACTGACTCTTTGCAGCTTTCAAATGGGGGTCACTGACCCCATCTAAAAACAAAATGCTCCGTAAGGCTACAAATGTATTGGTATTGCCATTTTGTATGACTCATCTTTCTATTCAGGCCTCTCCTATTCATATTCCAGTCTCTTATTCAAATCAGTGCATGGTTGCTACAGTATCTGCGTGCTAACAACCAGCTTGCCAAAATTGGAAAGTGAAGAGTTGCTGAATAAAAGCTAAAATGCAAATAGCAAAAAATGTAAATCAATCACACATTTGTCTCAGAATACGTAATTCCAAAAGTAAACTTAAATGTGAACTTTAATGAATTATGGCTGAATGATCAATATTTTCCAATATCTGTAACTGTCAGGCACCACAGCTCCGTGCCGGACCTTGCGGTTGCCTTCCCCGGATGATTTAAATGGTGGCGCATGCACAGTGACGCTGAGCAGTTATACTTACATCAACCCGGTTTGGCATTCTCCGTGTCCAGTCTCTCGGTCCTGATATTTGGAAACTTACCTTGGATTTTGGATTCTGTTCTTCTCCCCTGTTTACCCAGCTCGGTTAGACGGATTTTCTAGGCTTGACCGGGCGTGTTCTGGCTTTGGCATTTCTCACTCCTTGTTGGCTCCATTTCTCAGATGGTGATCCTTAGCAACGGCTCAACTCTCCTTCCTACTGCATATGTATGAGTTACAAGTTACACCAGTCTGTATCATTTTCTGATACTTTTGATATTGTTTCAAGAAAAGTTTCTCTAGCACTGGTTAACCCTTGCAAGCTCAAACAAGTGTTAAGATTTATTACTCAAGACTGTGATTAAGGGGCCCATTTACTTAGCTCGAGTGAAGGAATAGAGGGAAAAAACTTTGGATTTCGAATGTTTTTTTTTTGGCTACTTTGACCATCAAATGGGCCTATGACTTCGAATCGAACGATTCAAACTAAAAATCGCTCGACTATTTGACCATTCGATAGTGAAATTACTGTCTCTTTAAAAAAAAACTTCGACCCCCTAGTTCGCCACCTAAAAGCTACCAAAGTCAATGTTAGCCTATGGGAAAGGTCCCCATAGGCTAAGCTATCTTTTTTTGGTCGAACAAAAATCGTTCGATTCGAAGGATTTAATCGTTTGATCGAATGAATAGCGCTAAATCCTTAAAATTCGATATTCGAAGGATTTAACTTCGACAGTCGAATATCGAGGGTTAATTAACCCTTGATATTCGACCCTAAGTAAATTTGCCCCTAACTGTTGCTAGTCCTTACCAGCTTAGTCAAGACGGTGATATTAACCCTTGTCAGCTGTGCTTTTTCCCCCGCAAAGCAACTAACTCCTGCTAAAGATGGTTAACCCTTGCTTGTCTATGTTGCCTGGCTTGGCTTGCTACTACATTACTCTATTGACTGTATAAATATCTACCTAAGTGGGGGGCTGACACCAGTGGTTGGCTCCTAATTCTGGGACTGGATACTTACCCAATGTTGCAACGGTCCAGGATTACTGTCGATTCTGTCTGGCTGTGGGGCGTTACACCATTTCTTCCCGTAAGCAGGCTCATCTGGTGCAGGATTTATTGAGTACCTGTAGGAAGAGTCATCATTAAGACCACATAACTCCGGTTGGAAGCATTTCCCACTACAGGTATACTTTCCTGGAAGCTCAGTCCATTCTTCTATAGGAGTGTGGGTCAGCGCTCTACGCGATTAGTGAGGACATTCTCCATTACCAGTACCTGAAGACCAGAGACTCTATTCATTCTAAGGTATACCGTATATACTCGAGTATAAGCCGTCCCGAGTATAAGCCGAGGTACCTAATTTGACATCCAAAAACTGGGAAAGCTTAATGACTCGAGTATAAGCCTAGGGTGAGAAATGCAGCAGCTTCTGGTAAGTTTCAATCAAAAAATTGAGGGTTTCTGCTCCCATTGGAGGTGCCGGGGTCTCGTTTTTGGATGCCGGCGACCATTCTTGGATGCCGGCAAATATTCTTAGGTGCCGGCGACTATTATTAGACACCGGCGACCGTTTTTGCGCTTGACCCGAGTATAAGCCGAGGTAGAGTTTTTCAGCATATTTTGGAGGCTGAAAAACTCGGCTTATACTCGAGTATATACGGTAATTATTTTCATGCTGCTTAAATTCAGGATTCCCCTCATTACATTAACTTCCTAACAATAACCTTGGGTCCTGACCAAAAGCTGGAGAAACAACTATAAGGAAGAAGGTCCATCAGAGGCTTACTACCTCAGAAGATGTGGTCTCAAGATGTGGTCTCAAAGGTGAAGCACCACGTAGTACAAGTCTGCCACTGAGTCAAATCAGAAATAGTTTCTTCCCCAGAGCAATGTGACTCCTTGTAAATTACCCAATGTATCAACTGATAACCACTGCCTTTCAACAATTACTGAAGTGATCAAGGATGACATCTTGAATATGCACTGCACAAATATTATTACACATCACACTAACCAGCTACATGTTTACATGATCATATAAATATTTAAGTCGAAAATAACCACTCGTCGCTACAAATTACACCATCCTGTAACCTCTACTGTATCTGAATGTGAAATACGCATGTGTGTCTCCCATTTAAGATAATAATTCAATTTCTTTTCTCAGTACCTTGTACTTGATCCAAACTAAGATATGAATTTGGTTTAATGAATGTTTAAATATATTTTTTTAGTAGACTTAAAGCTTGGAGATCCAAATTATTTTTTAGATGTTCATGCAATCATTTTGTCTACAGGTAGTACTAGCTGGAATAATGGCCCTTTATAATCAATCTGTTCCTTATAAGAAGGCCTGAGTTACAGCTGATTAGTATTTTATTTAACACAGTTTCATCATTTCTATCTTTATTAGGCAGATATGGCATTTCCTCCAGCAAACAGAAGAGGTCACAGGCCAAGCAGTCATATCGTGCAAGAGCCTATTAATCACATCGGCATAATATCTGATGCAAGATAAGTGTCGCCTCATGCTGTGTTGTTTATGCAGATTACTCACTGGTCCATGTAAATGTATCAGTGTTTGATGAATTCGACTCATAGAATAACAAAAGTATAACGTGATATTAATCTCAAATGAGAAAATGTTGCCATGATGAATGAATAGGTTCCAGGGTGCTGCTTTAGCTCAAGAAAACATAAGACATTTCGGTAATGAAGGGAGGGTGAAACCCCCCCCCCCCGAAATGTTGAAGAACGGGTGTGGAAAAATAAAAGGCCTAAGCTCCCCACCTGCAAAATAACATGGTGTTCCAATGTTCTGTGTGCCATTTTGGTACACCTTTAGTAGATCTATTCAAACAGGTGTAAGTTATGAAGAGATACATCCAATTTTAATTAGGTGCCATTTTTTGGACCTTTTTCAGGAGCCATTTTGGTACACCTCAAGTGAAGTTGGGTGCCATTTTGGTACACTTTTAGTAAGTTTATTTGGTGGTTGAAGTTTAAATAGGGGCCATTTTGATGCACCTTTAGCAGGTGCCATTTTGGTACACCCCCACCTATCATTAATCTGTTTCCTTCCCTTGGAGACAAAAGAAAGCAAACTGAGTGACATTTTGAGAGGTATCAGTGCATCCCTTTTTATCATTTAGGCTTGCTGGTGAAGCAATGTATAGAAAGGGTGCCTATGAGATCCATATATATATATATATATATACACCCCACCCCTCCTATGAATGCAGTCACAGTCAGACGGGCGCGCACAGGGGTATAGTGGGCTAGTTGCCTAGGGAGCCCAGTCGGCTGGGTCCGGCCCTGAATGTTCCTGTTTCCTGTTTACATAAAACTGTAAATATATGTTTTCATTTGCGACTTGTTTACATATTTGATACACCATTTAATGCTTCTATATCTTGAAGAGGCCAGAAAAGAGGGGAGGGGTGCACTTATAAAATGAAGGCCAAAATGAAAGGTCATACTGTGATCTAAGGCAATAATCCTTAGACTGTCCCATGATCTTCCCTCCTACCTATCTTTTGGCCTGTTCTTATGTTCTACGTATATGAGACCGTCACTGCTCTGCTGTCTCTTCCTGGCAAAACTAAACCTCTGTTTTAGGAACAGGAAGTCCTTTTTAGAGAAGTTCTATTGTGGGTGGCTAATTGCTGCCCCCTGGAGGACTGCTACTTAAATAAGGGTTCCTAACTCATTTATTGGCTGAAATACCCCTCGTTGTAATGAAATACACACCAGATATGCAATAGCGATTAATTATTTGCCTTTATAAAATTACAGCAATGATTTAGTGGCACGATACAATCAGGGGATGCCATACTGTGTGCACATTACATTTTCTTATCTGCAAAATTTCATTTGCCACAGCTGCCTGCCACTAATGGGTGCCAATTATTGCATCTTATTGCTGCTGCTTTTTACTGCCAGCATCTAACACTATTCTCTGCAAAGTAGGCTCAACCCTTGCAGAAAGGAAGCTAATGACTGCCTAGTTTCTATAACACAGAGCTTTAGTATGTCAGTTACATGCTTCCCTCCCATCTTCACTCATTATGTGTAAAATAAATGAGCTTCAATCAACACCCCTTCAGCAAGGGGACACACTAGGGCCAGACGAATTTTAGAAACCAAATTTTCTTTTTTTAATCTTAAATCTACTCCCAGTATTAAGAATGGAAATATCTGGGCCAACTGGAACTAATGAAAAATTAAATAAAATATGAAAGATGACCATATCACTATACTACTGAGTACAAAAAGTTTCCTTTTTGAGAAGCAATACAAAGACAAAAGTTTTGTCTGTAAAGTTGATATTCTATATGTAGGTTTATATGCAGAAGTCTATGTTTCTTATAAAGCAAAACATACATGTATGGTTTGCTTCTCCTCCATGTATGCTTCTCGTCCAACATGAAATGATAAGATACTGTACTTTTCTGGTTTAGTTCTATAGTGTGAAGTACATTTGCTATTATTAATCCACTGCTGTAAAGCAATATTAAAAAGTGTTGGCAAGTAGCAAATCATTACATAGGGCTTACCCCAGTGATCCCCAACCTCTTGGTTGATGCTCCCAATAAGCAGATGCTTATTTTTTAATTCCAGGTTTGGAGGCAAGTTTTCGTTGCATAGAACTAGGGGTACTGCTAATTAGAGCCTCTTTTAGGCTGCCAGGCCACATATGGGCTACTAAATCGCCAATCACAGCCCTTATGTGGCACCCTCAGAAACTTTTTTTGTACTTGTGTTGCTCCCCAACTCTTTTTACACTTGAAAGTGTCTCACAGGTACAAAAGTTTGGGAACCCCTGGTTTACCTCTTCCACTGGGTGTTTCTAAAGCTGGGACTCACATGGTAAATTCAGCTTGATTTATGATGACCCCAATTAACATTATTATTATTATTATTATTATTATTAACAAGTATTTTTATAGCGTCAACATATTTCGCATTCAAATACACCACTCATTTATTCT
Organism: Xenopus petersii; assembly: GCA_038501925.1. Classification (NCBI taxonomy): domain Eukaryota; kingdom Metazoa; phylum Chordata; class Amphibia; order Anura; family Pipidae; genus Xenopus; species Xenopus petersii. The sequence goes on along the minus strand of CM076687.1, from coordinate 13,290,844 downwards.
GAACATCCAACATTTGGACAAAAACAAATTTCCTTTATCAGAATTAAAAATTGTCCATGACTTCAACCATCAGAGATTATCTTATAAGGAATTAGAGGGGGTTAGATTTGTGCATCCAGGACCCTTTCTGGGCCAAGTATCTTCATCAATGATCATTGATGGTCCTTGCTACCTTGGTTTGGAGTGTGCTGAATTGTGCATTTTAAATGCAAAGAACTGCTTTCCCTGCAAAGGAACCCAATGATCTTCTGCAATTTCCCTATCCATCCTGATATAAATATATTATTCTCAAGTTCTTCAATTTAATCTACCTATAATTATCATTTTCACTACTATTTAAAGGGCTTTCTGCATTTTTCAAATAACATAGAATCACAAAGGTTGATTCATACACGTCTATTAGTTCCTACACTGGGATACTAAATGATGAAGGATATATAAAAGAAATGTAATTTATTTTTAGGAGGTGTCATGAGGAAGTCCCTATATCCTGCTCTATGAGCCTACAGTTTGCAAATTCTTGATACTGTACCGATAAGTCGAAATCGGATTTACCATGTGTAAAAGCACCAATGGTATGTAATTTATAATTTACTACTTGCAGGAAAATGAAACCATAATACAAAATGTAATTTCAAAAGATATTTCATACTGACACCTTTTAGTGAATTCAGTTTGCAGACATTACATGAGGGTCGATTCAATACAAGGGTTGCACCTAGCGCTGCTATTGCCCCTGCACTGGATTAAAAACCCAGAGCACTGCACAGAGCATAGGGGCAGATTTACTAAAGAGCTAATCGCCGCCAGCGACCGATCACACACTTCGCTAGGTGCAAAATTGTTACCAGTACGATAATCACTAAAATGCGAAGTTGTGTCCTGGGTGCCGAACGCTAGCGACTTTTCACTAGCAATACTTCTTTAGTGCGAGAATTTCATAGCAAGGATTCACTAGTGTTTGTTTATGCCTAGTGAAAAGTCACTTGTGATATAACGCTTTGGTCAATTTGAATAGGGCGGGTACATTAAAGTCGTATGGACGTCTTTATTGGAGATGGTGGTGGTGAAAATGCTTGAAGTGGACTTTTTTACTAAAAAATGTTCAAGGAACCTTAATAAAGACAAAAGAGATCATATAATGCTCTAGACATGAGCCCACTGTAAAATGAATGTTCCATGGCCCCAGGCCCTGATTTACAAACTTGCCGCCCCTAGGCCAGCTCTACTCATCGCCCCCGCTCCTCTGCCGGTGCCGCCTCCTTCGCTTCCCCTGTCCAGCACTGTTACCTCCACTTCCGGTTTCCCCCTCTCCAGCGATGTCCCCTTGCATTCCAGGGCCTTCCGCTTTCTGTGCGTGCGCATGCGCATAGCTTAACACTCGGGAACAGCACTGTGCCGTCCCCTTCACTTCCCCACTGTCCAGCACTGTCGCCTCCACTTCCGCTTCCCCCTGTCCAGCGTTGTCCCTCCCCTTCCAGGTGCCGTCCTCTTAGTTCCCCCTCAGGGTGTGCGCGCGCATGTGCACATCTTAACACTAGGGAACAGCACTGGAGTCTGACGTGAGTCTCCAGTGCTAGTTAATGATGCGGCTGGGCCGCCCCTGAAATTGCACCTCCCTAGGCCCGGGCCTATGTGGCCTTGCCACAAATCCGGGCCTGCATGGCCCTCAAATGTCTGTGGAGAATGTTAACCCAAAAAAAGTTCAAGTCAGGACTTTTGCAGGCAATCCCACTTGAAAAAAGGAAAAGTCGCCAGTGTTTTTCAACTTTAATACATTTTCGGCAGACATGATATGATGTGAGTGAAGATTGAGGAAGATGAAGCTTCATTTTAGCAGTTTGCCTGGTCTAAAGTGGTGAAGGAAACTCTGGCGAAAGGAGTAAGGTTCAGTAAAATCCGCGGAGCAACGATTGTTCATCTGAACGAAAAGTCGCCTGGCAATAGAGTGCAAACGAATGCTTGCGACGGTCTCTTTCGCTAGCGAATTGTCATCTGCGCTTGTTAGTGAATTGGCGATGTCTCTGTGGATGTGATTTCTGGCGAAAACTCGCTAGCGTTATCCACTTCACCCTTTAGTAAATATGCCCCATAGTGCTAAGACTCCCAAACGTAACACTCATCATTTTTGTAAAATACATCAATTATATCTAAGGTTAAATAATATATAGTTTTATGCATATGGTAAACTGTTATGGTGTGTCTAAAACAACCCATTACTCTTCTAGATTGGACTGTACCAAAATGCACCACAAAGCATTACCAGCATCTCCGGCTGCAGGAGGGTTAAGCAAGATTATGTTCTTTGTCTAAATGTCTGAGAGATTCTAACAGAGAAGAAAGCACCATAAAACAGTAGAGGGTTCCTGGCCAGACTGATGAAAAGGGTAGATTATGGTAATGACTGCCTACTGGGAACTAAAGCTCGAAATTTCAAAAGAGGGATTATAGGAAAATATTCTTGCAATGCTTTATAGACAAGGAAAATTGGCTCGGCCAAAATACACTCGCAATCCCCTGCCGCTGTAAAAGTGAGAATTATTGGGCTTAATAAGAAAACAAGCGGCCTCATGTCAACAAATCAAATTGCTTTTGGGATATTGTATTTATTTCTGACATTTGGTACTTTCCCTTGTGAAAGCAGCACAGATCGTAAATTTGGCGGCACTTATTAACCATTTAAACAAGGTTCTACCTGCAAAAAAATTAAACTGAACATAAAAGATTAGTAGTAGCAACAAAGCAATGCTTTGGGTAGAAGCAGAGATTGCAATCAATTAAAGGAAAGCTATGCCCCAAAATGAATACTAGGGGCAGATTTACAAGTGACTAACGCTAGCGACAATTCGCCAGCGTAGCCATCAGCATTGCCAATTTACTAACAGGAGCAGGCGCCAATTCGCTAGCGAAACAGACCAGTGCTGGCTGTCATGCGCACTCTATCGGCAGGCGACTTTTCGCTCTGGCGAACGGACGTTACTCTGCAAATTCAGTAAAGTGCGGATTTTACTTTCGCCAGAGATGACTTTGCCACCTCAGACCAGGCAAAGTGCTGTATAGTAACTAGATCTTCCTCAATCTTCTGTCACTTACATCTTATATTGTGAGCCGAAAATGCATCAAGTACAAAAAACGCTGGCGACTTTTCCTTTTTTTCAGAGTGATTGCCTACAAAAGTCCAAACTTTAACTTTTTTTTTCTGTAACCCCAGACATTTTCCAACATATGGAACATTCATTTTACAGTGGGCTCATGAGTAGGGCAATTATATTAACTTTCTTGTCTTTATTAAGGTTCCCTGGACGTGTGTTTTAAAAGTGTAATTTGTAAGCATTGGCATCAACATTTAACATAAAGACGTCCATACAACTTTAAATTTCCCTCCGTATGCAAATTGATGTAAGTGCAAGATCGCTAGCAAATTTTTGCAAGGCACAAATGAACGCTAGAGCATCTTCTTCTTGCTTCAAATTTCCTGGCGAAACGCATGCCCAGCCGTAGTCAACTTTTCGTTCTACTGTGCATGCGCAGCCGCCAGTGATGGGTGAATTTGTTTCGATCCAACGTGAAATTTTGCGAATCTCCCACAAAATTTGTGAAACGGTGAAAAATTCGCGAAACACGAATTTTGATGCCGGCATCAATTCAGGGGCATCAAAATTGACGCTGTCGACACCGGCAACATTTGACGCGCATTAAAGCCAATGGGCGTCCTTTTAATTGTCGCAGGTGTCTAAATTGTCGCAGGCATCGGAATTGTCACAGTCCTCAAAAAACTTTGACGCCAGCGAAGTTTCGCAGCAATTTCGTGAATTTATTTGCCGGCGGCAAAACTTGGAATTTCAGAGAGAATTCGCGCCTGCCGAATAAATTCACCCATCACTAGCAGCCTGCAAAGAAAGTGGAAGACGGAAGAGGATCGCTCTGTGGTGCTCACTGGTATAACCCCGGGCCGGTGTAGTTTTCTGCTAATTGGAGCACCAGCCCGGGGTTTCAGATAAGTCAATACAATCACTTGGGGGTGCCTAACATTTGGCAAGTGCTGCATTGTATTAGAATGGTGGGGATACTGCACTATTGTTCTCCACTGTCTATTCTCTTCATAGAGGAGGGAATTTAGTTCACCTGGTTCTGGTACCCTGTTCACTACTACATATATTTTATTCACTTTACTCATTCTTATATGTTGGAAATATCATATTTTTCATTTTTTTTTGTTGCTACCATTCCCATTAAAAATGCACAGAGTTAGAGCTTGTTATACAAGTGTCTCAATTTTCTCTAAAAAAAAAACAAACAGAAAGTTCCCTGAACTAAACATTTTGGGGCAAATTCACTAAGCACCGAATGCTAGCGTTAATTCGCTAGCGTTTGGCATTTTCGTTACTGCGCAAATTCACTAACGAACACTGGCGTAGTTTCGCACCCTTCGCACCCTTACGCCAGGCGAATTTTCGCTAGCGACGTAACTACGCAAATTCACTAACTTGCACAGTGTACTGAACGCTACCTTTTACGCTAGACTTCCTTCGCCACCTCAGACCTGGCGAAGCGCAATAGAGTAGATAGGGATTGTTTCCAAAAAAAGTCAAATATTTTTCTAAGTCCCAAAAAATGCTGGCGTGTTTTCTACATGATGGGTGATAGGCTGAAAAAGATCGAAAAATTTTTTGGGGCTCCCCTCCTTCCCCCCTACATTTCCTGACTCATGGCAACTTACCTAGACAGTGGGCACATGTGTAGGGCAAAATAACATTTTTATTTGCTGATTTGAAGGTTTTCTAGGCATTTGTAGTGCTGATACGTATTCCTCCATTGAAATTTGAATTTTGCGCCGTATGCAAATTAGCCTTCGCTAGCGTAACTTCACTTTACATAGCGAATCAACGCTAGCGCAACTTCGCAACCTTACCCTACCCCTGTGCGCAACTTCGGATTTTAGTGAATTTGCGGAGCGCTGGCGAAACTACGCCTGGCGAAGTGCGGCGAAGTTGCGCCTGGCTCAACTTCGCATCTTATTGAATTTGCCCCTTTATGTCCTGGAAAAAAAAGCACAGATTGACTTACAACCATGACACATGTGGATACACATTGAGGAACAGATAAACGAAAGAGAAAGAGAGGAAACGTAACCATCCGGTTGCTTGCTTTGATGTTTCGGCTTTTATTTGCCTTTCCTAACAAATGCTGGTTGCAAGATTTATTTGGCTTTAGGGCTATAATGAGAAGTGAAACCAAAATGTCAAAATGAGTTCAGTGTTTGCAGCTTTTCTGAGCCACATCTTGCTTTTGTTCTAGGGAAAGAGAGTATGACAGGTACATATAGGCACATATGAGGGTGGTTATAGCAAAATGTTCTAGGACTAAAAGTTCATTCTGATTGTAGGTTAACCTGATCTTGGTTTGTCCCAGGTGGACATAGTGGGGTGTCAAACCAGAAGCCAGATTAGATGGCAGACATACAATATGCAGAGTCTACTAGTCAAGACAGGGGACAGATGGAGACACAGTCCTATAGACATGGGTCAAATCCAGGGAACAGGAAAACAGAGGAACTCAGGAGCAAGGCAGTAACTCCATAACCAAGGTCGAGATCCCGGAGGAGTTTAAATTGAAATGATGAATAGAAAGGTAGAGGCTGTTGAGATAAATACAAAGGCTTAGGGGCAGATTTACTAAAGGGCTTCGCACACCACTTCGCCAGGCGCAAATTCTCTACCACTATGCTAATTCACTAATATGCGAAGCTGCGCCCTGGGCGCCGAACGCTGGTGACTTTTCACTAGCGTTCCTTCGGCAGTGCGAGCATTTCATAGCGAAGATGCGCTAGCGTTCGTTTGTGCCAAGCTAAAATTCGCTAGTGATCTTGCCCTTAGATCAATTTGCATACGGCGGGTAATTTAAAGTTGTATGGACGTCTTTATTATAAATGTTGGTGCAAATGCTTGAAGTTACCACTTTTTATTACTAATGTCCAGGGACATTAAAGGGATCCTGTCATAGGAAAACATGTTTTTTTTTTTAAACGCATCAGTTAATAGTGCTACTCCAGCAGAATTCTGCACTGAAATCCATTTCTCAAAAGAGCAAACTGATTTTTTTATATTCAATTTTAAATCTGACATGGGGCTAGACATTTTGTCAATTTCCCAGCTGCCCCATGTCATGTTTCTTGTGCCTGCACTTTAGGAGAAAAAATGCTTTCTGGCAGGCTGCTGTTTTTCCTTCTCAATGTAACTGAATGTGTCTCAGTGAGACATGGGTTTTTACTATTGAGTGTTGTTCTTAGATCTACCAGGCAGCTGTTATCGTATGTTAGGGAGCTGCTATCTGGTTACCTTCCCATTGTTCTTTTGTTTGGCTGCTGGGGGGGAAAAGGGACGGGGGTGATATCACTCCAACTTGCAGTACAGCAGTAAAGAGTGATTGAAGTTTATCAGAGCATAAGTCACATGACTTGGGGCAGCTGGGAAATTGACAATATGTCTAGCCCCATGTCAGATTTCAAAATTGAATATAAAAAAATCTGTTTGCTCTTTTGAGAAATGGATTTCAGTGCAGAATTCTGCTGGAGCAGAGCTATTAACTGATTCATTTTGAATTTTTTTTTATTTCCCATGACAGTACCCCTTTAATAAAGACAAGAGAGTTAATATAATGCCCTACACATGAGCCCACTATAAAATGAATGTTCCATATGTTATGAAATGTCTGGAGAAAACCGGTTACCCCAAAAAAAGTTTGTCAGGACTTTTGCAGCCAATCCTGCTTCAAATCAGGAGAAGTCGCCAGCGTTTTTGGAACTGCATTAAAGTGACAGAAGATTGAGGAAGATCTTGCTGCTTTTTAGCACTTTGCCTGGTCTGAGGTGGCAAAGTCATCTCTGGCAAAAGAGGTAACGTTCAGTAAAATCCGCACTTAAAGGAGAATTCAACCTGTGGGGGAAAAACCCTGTACCCCCCACCCCAGGTAGACCTCCCTCCCTCCAGGCTAACTACCCCCCCCCCCCCCCGTGGAGATGCCCCATACTCCATACTTACCCCTCGGCACAGATTTGTCGGTATTTTCTGCCCATGCGCGGTATTACACAGAAATTGCCGATCTCCCAGTCAGCTTATCGAGGATGTGGAAAATGGATGCGTCGAACTCCGCTGGAAGAATCTGCGCCGAGGGGTAAGTATGGAGTATGGGGCATCTCCCCATGGGGGTAGTTAGCATGGGGTAGGAGGGAGGGGGCCTCCAAGTACCTGAAATTACGGGGCCTATTTTAATTCTCAGTCCGGACCTGGCCCCGGACACCCCAGTCCGACACTGCTCTCAAGTGATCATTAAAGTCTCAGTTCCCAGAGCTGATTTACCTGGTAATGATCATTTAAGCAAGCAGAATAAGAATCTAGATGAGCAATGCAAAAGGAAAGATGGAATGGGGCACATGGGAATAATGAACAGCAACTGGATATGAGAAGGTGAATAAGCACAAGTGAAACATGGAGGGACAGGTGAGGCTATAGGAAACAAAAGCCATCAAACAAACCTATAATTCTAGCCGTTTAAACACTGAACTGAATATTGGAACATTGTTTGAACTTGCTTCTTGAATAATATTACATTTCACGTAACAATTACTCTACACAACCGAATAAAGATATGGTAAGGCATACCCAGCATTGTTATCCACCTGTACCGGTTTGTAAAGTCAAAGGACGGGAGAACTTGGCCTTGCCAGAGAACGTCTAACACTGTCGGGACACAATAAAACAAATCTGTTCTCTCAGTATGAATGGGTCTGATTCCAAATCCCATGCAAGGGCTGGTGAACGTAACCGTATTATATGAGCCTGTAAGAGAAAACTATTACAATGTCTGTGGTTTCGTTCAAAATTTAAAAGGTAACATACTTCAATGAAATGCTTACTGATAATATTCAACTTCTAGACCTAAACACACACACTGCACCAGAAGATGTGACCCAAATTCTTCTCTTTCTTCCAAACAAATGACGTCTGACACAAGGCCAGCTATATCCGCCCCCTCCCCCTTCGAATCATGTAATTCCCCTAAAAAGTGGAAAAATCTCTTGCAATAACAGTGCTGTGAATCCCAACAATTAAACTGCAGAAAAAGTTATTTTGACTTTTTTTTTATCAGCTTTTATATCTATAAGAATTAATCTCTATGGCTATGGCTGGTCCCAGTTGTCTGTCCCCCCATAATCATATAATTCCCCTAAAAAGTGGAAAAATCTCTTTCAATAGCAGTGCTGTGAATCCCAACAAGTAGGGGCAGATTTACCAAGGGTCGAATTGAAACTTCAACTTTTGAATTTCAAATTACGAGTTTATATATATATTGAAATTAATAATAATAGTTTAAGAATTAAAATTTGATCTAAATTGATGTAAAACCTGCTGAATTGGTGTTTTAGTCTATAGGGGACCTCCTACAATCAATGGGGAGTCGTTTGGTGGACTTTTTAAAAAAGAAATTCAAAAAAAAGAAATTCATTTTATTAATTTTTAAAAAAAAAATTTGGTGAAAAATTTGGTGAAAAAACTCAAATTGAATTAGATCAAATTCTATTCAAATTTGATTCAAGTTTTAAAAAAATAAAAAAACGTTTTTATAACTTTCGATTGGTGTTTTTTTTAAATTTCGAGTTGATAGGAGTTGATAGTTTTTAGAAACTCCCAGAAACTTGAAATTCGACCCTCGATAAATCTGCCCCTTAAACAGCAGAAATTTTTACTTTTTTTTAACCAGCTTTTTATAAGAATTCATCCATACGGCTAAGGCTGGTCCCAGTTGTCTGTCCACACTATACGAAATTAATTTCTATAAAAAATGCCTAAGAAAAGAGTAGGGGGCAGATTTACTAAGCCCGAGTGAAGAATTCAAATGAAAAAAAATTCGAATTTCGAAGTATTTTTTGGGTACTTCGACCATCGAATGATTCGAACGATTCGAAGTAAAAATCAGTTGACTCTTCGACCATTCGATAATCGAAGTACTGTCTCTTTAAAAAATACTTCAACTTCATACTTCGCCACTTTAAACCTACCGAGCTGCAATGTTAGCGTATGGGGACCTTCCCCAGCACTTTTCTAAGTTTTTTTTGATCGAATAAAAATCCTTCGATCGATCGATTAAAACCGATTGAACGATTTTTATTCGATTGATTGAAGTATTTGCCCCGATATTCGAATTCGAAGGATTTTACTTTGAGGGTCGAATTTGAGGGTTTTTTAACCCTCGAAATTCGACCCTTGATAAATCTGCCCCTAGGAGTTCTAACCTGAACATTTTGTTTTTTGTGGGTGACAACCTTTTTCCAAAAACAAAACACCACAACAATTAATCACAGGTTGAAATATTACATGTTTCAACCTACGTTATTTATTTATATATCTATTTTTTAATAATGCAAAAACGTAATGGGGAGCAAATCTCACTTTGTACTATTTTATTTTTTTTATTTACAAAGTTCTACAAAGTTGATTATTGATGATTCTGGGTCTGGGCTTAAAAAAAATACAAGGGCTCAATTACGTCTGCAGCCGCATTGGGCAACTTGCACTTTTCATTGCAGTGAATTGCATCAGAGCTGTGTCCAAATGCGCTCTCCGAACTTCTCTTGCTCTTAGTGGTGATCAGTAGTGATGGGCGAATTTGACCCGTTTTGCTTCACCGAAAAATTTCCTGAAAAATGCGAACTTTGACGCCCGTGTCAAGTTTGACGCCCACATTAAAGTTAATGGGCGTCTGAATAATTTCTACTTGTGGCAGTTTTTATGCGTGTTTCCAATTTTTTTTTTTTGAAGCAGTGAATTTTTGCCACAGTTACACGAATTTATTCGCCAGTGACAAAACGTGGAAATTTGCCGCAAATTCGCACCTGGCGAATATATTCGCCCATCACTAGTGAACAGTCCTTCCTGCACTTCTGTGCCTTTTTCGCTGAGCTACCGTTACTTCCCGCTTAGATGTGCCCTCAGCGCCCTATGTCAATAGACGCATCACACGTGCAGCTAAAAAATCCACCCTCTGAACACTGAAACAGACTCCAGACAGGCCTTCAAAATATCCAGCACAACTGTGTCCAATTCACTGCAAAGCACACAGACAGTTGCGTCCATATTGACCCACTGCACCAGATGCAGCACAACAAAGTCAACACAGTGCTATGCATCCTATCCAGTGGCCGCTTTGCATGTGCAATGATGCATGAGTTCTTGGGAAAAGTGTGAAAAAAAACCACACTTGCGTCCAAAATAACACTTTGTCGTGGTTAATAAATGCACCCCAGTCCCATTTGATGTAGCCTAAACATGCGTGCTCTCTGTAAACTGAGAAGACAGCTACATCCAGATTTTTTTTTTCATTGCTGCATTTTTTAGGAGCCCAGATGTTTTACCTTCAACTCCGTCATCCAAAAATAGATTGTGCAATTGTTTTACATGAAGTCAAACAAACATGACTTTTCCTTAAATTGTATGTCAAGCAAATAGCAATGTTTGTCAAGTTCCACTGATTAAAATGGCATGTTCTGTAGCCTCGGAATAATTGCAGGCATGTGATATCCAGTCGGTCCCTAAATAAGTGCAAGCTGTAGTGCAGAATTTATTTAACAGGCTGTGGGAGCCCAGGGTCATAGCAGAACTGGTGTCCACCCCATTATTAAATTATACATTAATTTCATGAACGTATAATTATCATTCCTTTTTGTCTCCTTCATTAGGAACATGCAAGGGGGGCAGTTTAGCTACTATAATGTTGTGGGTTTAATGATGATGTCATTCAGTGGTGTAGCGAGTTAATACTGGGCCCCACAGCAAATCATTTTTTAGGTGGCCAAAATGTTTAGAGGTTGACTTGTTTTACCAATATTTATTGAAACTGTATATGAATTAGGGCCTCATGCGGCTCCTATACCTCCTGGGCCCCCCTGCAGACGCAAGGTCTGCTTCCTCTATAGTTACGCCCCTGATGTCATTTAATATTATGGCATCACAAGCACTGGAGAACAAAGGAGACCAAATTACCCAGATTCTTGACTCTCGGACCATTTTTATTAGCAAAATATGTCTTTCCAGAATAGTGATGTGCAAATTTGTCCTGTTTCACTTCGCCGCAAAATTTGCAAAACTGGCGAAAAATTCACTAAATGAGAATTTTAACACTGACATTGATTCGCTGGGGTGTCAGAATTGACGCTGGCGACAGTTCTGCCGCTGGCTACATTTGACGCGCATTAAAGTCGGAATTGTCGCCGGCGACGAAAAATACTTTGATGCCGTTGAATTTTTGCTGGCGGATTTATTCACCAGCAGCGAAAGTGGAAATTTGCGACTGATGAATTTATTTGTGAACATACAAAGGTCACACATATACTGTACATATATATTTGCACCTTTCCTTAGTTATTTAACATCTACAAAACAGCAGATTTGGCCAGTTGGATTGCCTGATGGAAAATCTACTCTTTTCTCGAAAAAATGGTATTTTACTCTTTAAAAGTCAGACTAGAAAAAAATCAGAGCTTAATAAATAACTCCCTTTGTTTGTCACTATGTCCTTGTTAGCAACTGCCTAGATGAAGGTCCAATAGAAAATTGGCAATGTTTTCCTTAATTAGTCATAATATGACATTATCCCTTTATCCAGCATTTCTTTGATTTTGCTAACTAATATTTGTCCTGCGATAACTAGGTACGGTAATCTAATTTAGCTTAGTGATTATCCTAATCATCATAGGCCCAGTTCATTATACAGTATAACTACCTTTTTGTAGTGATGTAAGGAAACCTCTGGTTTAAGACTTAACTTATAACCACTTTTATGGGCTAATTTTGACAGGACATAGAAGCTCACAGGCTACAGTGTTTATACAATGTCATTACCTGGAGCAACAAATTGCACAACCATTGCTGTCAAACCAGTGACAGTACTAGTGACAGTGACAGTACTAGTGATGGGCGTATCTGTGCAGTTTCGCCAAAAAATTTATGAAACAGATTGAAGTCAATGGACGTCAAAATGATTTTGATGCACGTCAATTTTGACGCGGGAGACAATTTTTATTTGCGCGACTTTTTGGTCCAAATGCATTACAGTCAATAGGCGGCCAAATAATTTTGACGCGCGTCAATTTTTATGCACGCCAATTTGGAGGCGCTGGATTTTTTTTTTGCCAATCAATTCACTTGCAGCAAAACAGAAATTCGCTATAAATTAGTGCCGATCACTAGTGACTACTTTAGGACAAGTAATGTCAGTCTTCACCCAGGGCCGTATTTATATTAAGGCAACGAGGGTCTGTGCTTAGGGTGGCAGGTTTTGGGGGCGGCCCTAGGGTGCCTATAAATGTATTTTTTAAATTAAAAAAACCGTCCAACCTCTTCAACGGATTTTTGTAGGAAATCCAGTGAAAGAGCTGGGGAAGGGAGGTGAGGGGTAGGGGGCCGGCTGAAGTGACGTCACTTCCCCGCGGCACGTGACGTCACTTAAGCTATGTCCATGTGTATGATGGCACACGCACGTGCTGACATCACATGTGGTGCGTAGGGGGCGTGTTTATATCGATGTCTAGGGCAGCATTAGACCTAAATAAAGGACTGTCTTCACCCATATCAGTCTATCATCTGAAATGAATAACTGTTATCTGGTTAATTATACTTTAAACTTGGTACAAGCAGCCAACAGGACAAAAAAATATTATTTTGCTCCTTTTTTGTATGCAAGGAGAAACATTTCTAAATACCGCATATACTCGAGTATAAGCCGACCCGAGTATAAGCCGTGGTACCTAATTTTATCTACGAAAACTGGGAAAACATATAGACTCGAGTATAAGCCTAGACACAACTACAGCCCTGTCTCCCAGCAGTGCACATTCCACCAAATCGACCCCCCCAGTGATCAACCAGACTTCTTTGCAAAGTTGATAGTGACAGAGAATTGCCAAACGGATTACTGTGTGCATTGTCCCACTGTCCCACTACCATGTGCAGAGGGTGCTGTGTGATATTGCCATCACTGTTAATCCTTCATATAACCAACAGAGGGCGCTGTGTGATATTGCAGTCACTGTTATTCTTTCATATAACCAACAGAGGGCGCTGTTTGATATTGCAGTCACTGTTAATCTTTCATATAACCAACAGAGGGCGCACTATTATTCTTTCATATAAACAACAGAGGGCACTGTGTGATATTGCAGTCTCTCCCCAAGCGAACTGTTGGTATAGGAATGATTAAAAGTGACTGCAATCTCAGCAGTATAAGCCGAGGTAGACTTTTTCAGCACATTTTGGATGCCGGAAAACTCGGCTTATACTTGAGTATATACGGTATGCATTAAAAGTATCTGAAATTATTTCCTACTCAAACAAGGCAAAAAACACACATGGACAAATGTGGGGCAGAGACAAGAGGAAGATGCTCTGCCTGCTTTGTTTTTATTTTTACTTATCCTAAAAACAGACTGGTTGCACAAGGTACTTGGGTATCAAACAGTTCATTATCGGTGGATTATTCTGTATGGCCAGTAACGGAACTAGGTGGGGGCGGGCCCTGGTGCGGGCCTTGCAGCTGGGCCCCCCTCGTCCATGCGCATTTTCTTTTCAGCTGCAGTGTGCGCAATCTGCTGAGGGGGGCCGTGCGGGGGTGTGGGCCCTGGCCTAGTTGCACCCCATGCTCCCCCGGTAGTTACGTTACTGTGTATGGCATGCAAGCTGTTTGACTAAAATGAGCATGGAATTGCAGATTACATGGCTTCAATGTATAACAATGACTGTTACAGAAGAAAATAGACCAGATGCTTAAAGCTTGCATTTTATGCTTATTTTATCCAGGCAGGCAAGGGGATTGAGTGGCCTTGCCAAATAAAGGCATAATAACTCCAATCAAAACTATTATTATCATGTAGAATTCTAGGAAGTTTTGTCTTTTGGGAAACATTATATTGAGATAAACCAAATGTTCATTCGAAAGGAAACAGAAAGATTATGCTCTTGTGATTTTCATTTTTTTTAGATATCCTGACCATAACAGACAAAACAATGAATTGCAGGTGAAAAAAAACTGTGTTTGCTGGCAAACATTTTCCAAACGCAATCATCGGCTTAGTCATGGTTTGGAAAGTAGCCCTTTCCTTTGACATATTAACTCGTATGTTGACAGAAAGTCATGGGACAAAATGAAATGGTTAAAATGTTAAGCCATTTTATGCAATTTTTAGTGTCCAGTTGGAAATAATGGAGGTGGCTCTAATTATGAGCAAAGATCAATATTGTAGTGTTTGTAGTGTAATGCTGTTACTGACAGTTTCCTGATTGGATTGGCGTTCCTCTAATTGCTATTGGGTATTTTGTTCCTAATGATAATACATGGTCAAGCTAGTGAACAGTAAAGCTGGTTATACACTGAAAGATATGCTCATTTGGCAAGGTCAAGAAATGGAAAAAAAAACCAAATATTCTGTTCCTGTCACGATCCTCACATACCTGTGCGTCCTTGGTACAGTGCGGTCTTCCAGGGTCTGTTCAGGTGCTCCTTAGCACCAAGCCCTTATCCTCCTTTTACTTGATTACTGTTCCTGGTTCGACTTCTGCCTGTTCCTGGTTCCTGATTGCTCGCTGCCCGTTCCGACCTCGGCCTGATACTGACCTACGTTACTCACTGCCTGTCCTGACCTAGGCCTGATATTGAACCCTGCTACTCTCTGTCTACTGTGACCTCAGCCTGCCTAAAGTTCTTGAGCTGAACATTTTTGGTACTCCTGCCTATTCATAATACACATCCCCTGTTCCTAACTCTAGGGGTGCCGTTGGTAGAATCTGAAGGGCGTTGCTTAGTCATCTGCCCCGATTCCACCAAAGAATGTGAAAGTTTCTGAACAAAATGATTATTCAAAAATTCAATTAGTGCCTCTTAAACTAGTTGAATTAAAGTCATTTGAAGACTGTCAAATAAAGATGACTCCTTCTCAATCAATTTGGTTCCTGTTTCCTAGAACTGATGCAATGTTTCCTTGTAACTCACTGAATGTGGAGCAACCATAGAAAAAAGCCACAAATTATTTATTGCAATATACAAACCTAGTTGGCTCTAGTGCCAAAAGATTGGATCACAATGAAGGGGATACAGACAGTTGGGGCAAGGGTCACATCAACAAGTCAATGCAGTGATTGCTCCAACGAGATTTTTAAACCAGTCCAATCAACATCTGGCCAATTTTGGACCAGCTGTTGGTTGAGTAGGCCTGCCAGAGTGTCCCATACATGGGCAGGTAAACTGCCAACTCGGACAGAAGGAGCAGAATCAGCAGCTAAAATCTGCCCATGTATGGCCACCTTTATATTGGTGGGAGAGGTATGATTTAAAGAGACACACCGAGGTAGTAATAACCATACAGAATACTGTGCTGGATGCAAAGGAAAAACTGTCATATTTCAGTGGAATAATTCAAATTAAGTATAAAAATATATGTCATCCAAATGGCCTCTTTATGGTCACTGGCCACCCCATGGTCAGCATTTAAAGGCAAACTGCACTACATAAGTGTTTATAACATAAAAATGCCTGATACATGGAAACATAAGTTAAAAGCTACTGTGTACAGAGATATGACTTTATTAAAGGAGAAGGAAAGGTCAAAACTAAGTAAGCCTTATCAGAAAGGTCCACCTAAATATACCAGTAAACCCTCAAAGTAGTGTTGCTCTGAGTCCTCATTTCTTTCCTTCTATTGTGTACACATGGGCCTCTGTATCAGACTTCCTACCTTCAGCTTAAACCTCCTTGCCCCGGGCATGAGCATGCTCAGTTGGCGCCACTTTCCCTCCCTTCTTTGCTGTAATCTGAGCCCAGAGCAGGGAGAGACTCAGGCAGGAAGTGATGTCACACCAAGCTAATACTGCAGCTGCTATCCTAAACAAACAGAGAGCTTTTTACTCAGGTATGGTAAAATATTCTACAGAATAAATATAGCATTCTATCTTGCACTATTGCAGCTAATCCATTGGCAATAAAATGCCTCCGTGGCTTTCCTTCTCCTCCCATGGTAATAAAACATAACCTTCTTCATGGCTATAGGGCCAACGTCTGATGCCATTATTGGTATCGTCAATATGGCAACTTCTCACAGGTGTGAGCCTTATGTATTTTAATAGTAGACACCATAACCATTAAGTAGATTTGGACTGAGGTACAATGATACTAGAGACCAATCACATTCCTCCTCTCAATACTTGCACATGTAGATGCCATGGCCCCCTTATGTTGTACATTGCACACTGCATCTTGCTCTCGTCGTGATAACAAAGGTGCAACTGTTGCACAATCTGAACTGCTGATCAAATAGGCACAAGTGTTATGTGAATGGTGCCCAAAGACAGTGCCAGCATGTAAACCTATCTGACACCCTCAAGAGCCCTTATATAAGGGCAGGCATAAGCAAATACTTGGTAATGAGTTCAGTTAATTCGATTAGACTATATAGCAAGCGTTATGACTAGTGATGGGCGAATTTCTCCCATTCGAAAATTTAGCACAAAGGCGAAAAACTCGCCCGTCAATTTTGATGCCGTCGTTAAAGTCAATGGGCACCCGAATAGTGTTGACACGTGGCGATTTTGACGCGAGTGACTTTTCAGACGCGCGTCCAAATTTTTTTGACGCAGAATTTTCGTGGGAGTTTTGCAAATTTATTTTCCGGCGCCGAAACGTGGAAATTTGTCGTGGATTCGCACCAGGCGAATTTCTATTCGCCCATCACTAATTATTACATTCACTGTGAATTAAATAGTGCTGTAAATATACTCTCCATTAAATTCAACAATACAATAGGCAGGTGCTCAGAATGAACATTTCTGACTTTCTCATTACACTAATCTAGCAAACGAAATGATTTTGCAGAACAGAACTACAGAACAAAACTATTTATAAATGCTATTGCTATTGCAGATCCATTTGTGTTACTTACATTTTAATTACACTGAAACCGCAGATGAGGCTGATGGGAAAATAGGATGCCAATTAATCTATCCACACTACACTCGGCACCGCATTCTCCACCATCCTCATAAACACAGACACAGGAAATGTGCCAACTATAAGATTAAATGTAATGCATCAGCAAATACATTGTGTTCTGGTAAACTAGTTTACCTCAATAGAGTGAAAGAGGAAACCTGGTGATTTTTCTTTCTCTGATTTTCACATAATTAAATAATGTAGTTCACAGCTGCGTAAATCCCAGAGATCAGAGAATACTATATATTGTGATACATTTAAAGAAACCGACAGACAAAAGGAAGTCTCCAAAGCTTCAGAAACTTGTGTAATCGAACCCCATGTGAGAGTGAAGTTAGGAAAGTATCTTTTTCCCAGGTTTAATGTATGAAAAACCCATAAGTATGAAAAACCCATAAGTATGAAAAACCCATAAGCCCCATCAGCGTCACTTTCCTTGGGTAAAGGGAACCCACTTGGGACACTATATTTTAATATAGTAAAATAGTAAAGCTTTCTGCTGGGAGCTTCTGAAATAGGGAACACTATTTAACAAAAGAAAATTAATGTAGTATAGTATAGAATGTCCATATAAAATGGTGAATACTAGGGAACCCATGCTGCCCATGGTAAGCCTTTCAGAAGGCTCACTTAAAGGAGAACTAAACTCTAAATATGAATATGGCTAACAATGCCATATTTTATATACTGCACTTATTGCACAAGGCTAAAGTTTCAGCTTGTCAATAGCAGCAATGATCCAGGACTTCAAACTTGTCACAGGGAGTCACCATCTTGGAAAGTGTCTGTGACACTCACATGCTCAGTGGGCTCTGAGCAGCTGTTGAGAAGCTAAGCTTAGGGCTCGTCACTAATTATCCAGCAGAAAATGAGCTTCCCCTGTAATATAAGCTGATGCTACAGGTTTGCTGATTATTAAATTCTGATGCTAATTGCACTGGTTTCTGTGCTGCCATGTAGTAATTACTGTATCTGCATTAATTACTAATCAGCCTTATATTGTGACATTTCTATTCTATGTGTACTTTATATTGTGAGTGGGTCCCGACCCTAAGCTCAGTAAGTGACAGCAGCACAGAGCATGTGCAGTGAATCAGCAGAAAAGAAGATGGGGAGCTACTGGGACATCTTTGGAGACACAGATCTTTACTGCTAAAGGGCTGTGGTTGCCTTGGGCTGGTACAGAAGCACAAAACATCATGTACAACATTTCTAGCTACTTCTTAATTAACCCTCGATATTCGACCCTAGGTAAATGTGCCCCTAAAAGTAGATCTCACATTTTTAAAGTATGGGCACTCCTGATTTAATTGTACCTGGGGAGCAGCAAGTGCTAATACACTAATTAATATAGTGTTATAGAGAACAGGAAAAAGAGGTCATGTTTATTAAAGTTTGATTTTATCCTTGTATGGCTTTTTTTCTTTGCACGTGATGATTTTTTATGAAATAGTGTGTGTTCTCTCCACTTACAAAAGTGTTATAACTTATGAGTAAAACTGTAGCTTATTTGCAAATAAGTAATCTGGCATATGGGAGATATCCATAGGAAATATTTAGTGATCAAGGTGAGAAAAATATACTAACAGCAATCAGAAGGAAAAATATGTCCAAGGAGAAAATAAAAAAGATTTTTTGTGTGTGTGTGTGTGAATTTCCATAAATCTGTCCCATAGTGTTCAGAATTATTGAATACAATACAGTTAAATGGAAAACAAAAGGCAGAGAATTTCTAGAAAGGGGTATTGTGGGTCTCTGCATGATAGTTACTCACTATGCAGCCTATGAATATGTGACTGATAATACCTTGAAATTCCTCCTTTCTTGCATTATACACACAAGCACGTGGGACTTCCTTCCCTAATTCAAAACATTTTTCACAGTTTCCTTTGGAATATTGTTGGCAACAAGTAGCTCTGCAGAAACCTTTCCTTTATGAATAGCAGGAACTTTCACTGTTGAGTCACTGCAAGATTCACAAGTGAAAAAATTCCAGAGTGTCGTGGAATGGCCTTGGTAGCCCATGGAGTTTATTATAAAGTCAAGGGTCGGGACTCTGGCTGTGGCAGATGCAAGTATCAAAAGCAGAGGTCATTCTAGATGACAATAAAGGAGCTGGTTAGAATTCGATTCAAAATGTGTAAGTCAAATAGTGATTAAAACTCAAACTAGTAGGGAAGACGCCATGGACAGTGGAGAGACCTTGCTCAGACAATTGCTGAGACAGAAAGCTAGGGGATGACCAGAATGTGCCCATGATTCCTGGCTTTCAGCAGAGGCAATATCGGTCATCTTTAAAAAGATCAGATGTTTATAAAGGGAAGGGGACCCTGTGGCATGCACTGAAAACATTATGGGGCTCTACTAGGGGCCCTACAATTAATCTTAGACCAAGGGCCCACTCTCAGTACTTTTATTCTTCCTCTATTCTTCTAGTCTCTTTTCTTTACATACTATAATCTATTATTCCATCTATTTAGCCTCTTTGTTCTCATAGAAATAGGGAATGGCCATGAAATAGGCCAAATGTTTAGCAGCACAAGGGCCCACTAACACCTGGGCCCACCGGGAGTTTTCCTGGTATCCCAGTGGGCCAGTCCGTCACTGTTGGCTTCTGACTAATGTTCAAAGCTTAACCGAAAAACCTTTTTGGAGCAGGCACTCAATGAAGGCAAACTTCCACCAGGCAAATAATTGAAAGTGAAGAAATTTTATTGTGTCCACAGTCTTACGTGTTTCGTGTCATAAACACTTATCATAGAGGCTACGATTACACGAAACGTGTAAGGCTGTGAACACATTAAACTTTGTTCACTTTGAATTATTTGCCTGGTGGAAGTTTGCCTTCATTGAGTGTCTGCTCCAAAAAGGGTTTTCGGTTTGTCCGCTTCCCGTGCTGAGGGCTCAGGGCAGTGCACCTGGGCCTCTTCCTTCTTGTGGTGAGCTATCACTTCATACTCGGAGAACCTAATATCTCAGATTTATTAATGTGAAAATCTTATTTATTTGTAAAACAAAAAAAAAAACATATTAATATGTAGTGAGAGGGACCCTAAACAAGTTTCGGCCATGGGCCCTGTAATGTCTGGTTATGCCAAAATCATCGTTATACTGTGTGCATTGTTTCTTTATGAGCAGAATATTGGATATTGAGTTGTTACAGCCCTGTTCAGCACCAACCTGGTAACCCTTCCTCTATATAAATTGATTATATTCTCTATACTTGGGAAATGTAATAAAGGTGACAAAGTAGAGAGGACACCAGCAGGGAAATTTTTTTATATCCCAGACACAAGTGATAGAGCACTATTAATGCTTTTAAGGGTACTGGAACATGATAGAGCAACAGGTTGCCTGTGGCTGATTATGAGCAGCTAGTCGTATATCTGCTTTAGCATGACCAACAAATCTCCAGAAAATGCCTACCCTTGGATCATAAATCTCCTTATGTGCCAGTTCCCTAAAGCTGGCCATAGATGTTGAGATTTTTAAAAGATCCGATCCTCATCATGAGACCACGATTTTCTCGGAACGATTGTATGAATTGTCCATCAACTAAAAAGACCAATTTGCCAGGAAAACAAAGGGGAGCTGCCTGCTTGGCCCTGCAAACATAGATAGATTGCACTGGGACCGACAAAATTTTTTTGACCTGGCCGATCAATTTCCTGACAGATGTCGGCCGAAAAAATCGTAAGATGTACGATCGTTCAAATCCCCCTAACTGCACGATAATTTCGAAGGATTGGTCGGACTTCCCTAAAATCAGTCGTGCGGCAAGAAGAATCGTCACGTCTATGGGGAGCTTAAGAGTGGCTTGGATGATTTCTTGAACAAACATACAATACAAATGCACTGATGGTCAGTTGGAGGGGTTGACTTGATGAACTATTGTCCTTTTTCAACACAAATTAACTATGTAACTAAGAGGTACCCTTTTGTTCTCGTTTACCCAGTGCTTACATCTGGGGTTTGCATGTGCATTCCGTCAATCCCTAACCTGCAAGTCTGAATTGAATGTCTATGCCTAATTGCCTCCTGCAGCCCACCTCCCCAAGAATGCAGTGCAGCCATACATAAGCAACACTATATCCACATGGAAAACTAAGGTTTTGGTGCTCCCAAAGGCACTGATACTGCTGTTTTCATGCACTTTGCACACGGTCCTGCTATTTGCAAATCACCCCTCTGGTCTACTAAGCCATGGCAAGGTAGCATTTGATGGAAACCTGTTTGAAAGCAAACATTTTAATTGTTGCTCTGGGTTACGTTTCCCATTTCTAAGTTAATTCGACAGAAAGGCTAATGCCATAGTTTAATTGTAGTAAACATATTGACCACCAGCCTAATTCTGTCTAGGTTTTGCAGTTGTCATACGTATATTTTTTTCCATCTGATCTCTTTTATACTGTCCCAGCATTGTTCATGAGATTTAGTACCAATTACCTCTCAGAGGTTCAGCATTATGGCAATATATATGTTTTTTTTTTGTTGATATGCAGCAAAGAACAATGTTGAGATACTCTAGAGAATGAATACATATAAATCATGTTTAGGACTAGAGTGTAAGGCCATAAAAGCGCACTCATAAAAAAGGCTCAGTTAAAGCTCCCAATAAATTTCTTCTGTAATTTTGATCGGTTCTTGAACAGCTGGTCTGCATTTTATATTAAGAATCCTGTATTCCCATAGGATTGGACATAAGATTGGGCATACATCACTTTTTAACTTCAGTGTAGGTTGTGGGGTTATATAAATTCACATGTACATTTATAGTGTAAGTAAAGTTTATTTTGATTGACTAACATCAGAAAATAAGATTTGGAATTAGCTCTTAATGTGACAGGTCCCCTTTAATATGAAAGATCGCCATGATCTAATAATTAGATGTAAAAGAAGAAGATTTCAAATTTCAAGGGGATTGATAAATTGAACAGGCACCAAGAGAAGCCAATCATTGACTTCTCTTTTAGTAATAAGCCAGTTATTACATTTACATGTCGTGTTGTTGTCTCTGACATCCTGCAAGTTGTCCAAGATTTTATGATGGATGGTGGGTTCTCATTGCAGTGATAATTGTTTGGCCATGGTTTGAATGGAGAGGCATTTGAAATATTTTTATTTTTTTGTCTTGAAGCGGGCAGTATAGAAACCTACATTCCAGACCATATAATTTGTGCACGGCCTTTGTGCGGGGGCAAATAACTTACACATTCTTCTATGGCATAATAGGCTATACATAGTATGACTTCACATAGATGCTGTTACCCTTCAATAGTGAGTGCACATCCCTTTCACTTTCAGCTGAATAGTATTATTATGGAAAATTTAGCTCAACACAAGTGCTCTGGAAAATAATCCAGTCTAATTGAATTTTACCCCTAAAGGGGAAAAGGCAGCCTATGGTTTTGACGAGCATGCCGGATTCCTTTCCTCTTACTTCAATAAGTAATGGCAATATTGCCTGAGAATCCTTCCTCAAAGCCTACTGAAAAGAGAGGGCTGCACTTACTAGACGTTAATAATCTACATGTGCTCAACGCTCCTCTTTAAGAGGTAAGAAAAAAAGAGGGTTTCAAGTTTTATTATTTTTTTAAAGACATCTCATTACATACACCTTAATAAGCATTTATAGTTGTTTACTTTTAGACACCCCAACCTTGAGATGTCTATTAATCATTTTTGTGTGTTTGTTTAAAGTGATCCTTCCTGGACATGGCCTTTATTAATTCTTCAGAGGGTTCTGCTACTTACAAAGTTTTGAGAGTTCTCCCATGAGCATAAATGAACTAATCTTGGTTCGAGTTTTTAAAAGTATTCATTTGTGTTGCTCCTCACCTTACACCCTTCCACACTTCGCCAACTTGTTTAGATTGCACACAACATCTGCAGCTTGAAAGGTCTCAGATGAAAGATGTTGGCAGTCAGTTTTTTTTTTTTTTTGATTGGGTCGCTTGCGTTTCTTAAAGGAAAAGATTTGGCCCCAAACAGATGCCAAAAAAAAGACGATCACTTTATGGGTACATCCCACGAGTGTCGGACTCTTTGCATTTTAACTTTTTAACAGTGAATGATTTGTTTTCATAGTCTGATGGGATTACTATTTCTCCAAAAAAATTCACTGCAGAACAAGGGAGAAAGCTACAACAATTTTTTTGATGAAAGCTTTTATGGTAATTTAGTGTGAAAGGGGAAAGCAAATCACATAAGCGTTTTTAATCTAGAAGTCTTGACATAATCGCCATTAGACTTAGTAGCCCATTTATCAAAGGTCTAATTCATGTGAGTTTTTTTAAAACTCTAAATTTTGACCAAATTTGATCGAAAATTTTTATAAAACTCTGGTGAATTAAATGGACCCAAAAAATTTAATTCTAATAGAATTCAACAACTCCAAATCGATCCCAGGATGTCTCCCATTGACTTAAACGTCAATTTCGCCAGGTTCTAGGTGGTGAATAGTCGGATTTGAGTTCTTAAAGGGCCAGAGTATGATACAGTTCAAAAATTCTTATTCAAATTCGAATTTGAATAACTCCCTAATCAAATCTGACAGTTTTGCCATATAAAAACTTGAAAATTCGAATTTTCAATTCAACCCTTGTTAAATCTGCCCCATAATTTTGAATATATGATGATAAACAGCAGAAGGCAGGGAATTGTGACTTGATTCTGAATTTCAAGAAATTTGTCATTAAAAATCCTTTTTTTAAAAAATTTTTAGCACCGGCATACTATGTGACTGGTAGAGGTAGGGAAGACATTTCTTGGGGCCAAAGTAAGGGGAAAGTATTGGGAGGCTAAATACTGAATGTTCTGAGTTTATTTCGCCTACAGAAATATTGATTATTGGTAGTGATGGGCGAATTTATATGCGGTGAATTCCCGCGATTCACTGCTGGCGAATAAATTCACAAAACCACCAAAAACAATTTTGCCAAAAACGGACGCCGGCGTCCGTTTTTCGAATTTCGCAGGAAATTGGCAATTTTTTCGGCAAATCGAAACACCCCAAATTCGCCCATCACTAATTATTGGCATTAGCCATCTGCCCCATTAGATTATTTAATAACTGCAAATTATCCAACAGCTATAATGGTGTGTGCGCAGGCCTGGACTGAGAATTAAAATAGGCCCTGGCATTTCAGGTACACAGAGGCCCAATCAGCCCACACAGAGGCCCAAACAGCCCAACCAGCCCACTAAATACTGACTTTCTATGGGACCTTATAGCAGCCCCTCTGGCATTTGCCAGAACCCACAGATTGCCAGTCCGGGCCTGTGTGTGCGAACATGTTGATATTCATTGATGATAGTGTTGACATGTTATGAAACACTTTTACAAATAGTGTTCATCATTCTTATTCTTATTCCTAGTTGCGCTCACACTTTACACAAACCACTAGGGTACATTTTATCAGGAGCCAATTCTCAGGCTTTCCCTAAGGAAACACAGGCAGACAAGGGAGAACATAGAAACTCCTTTCAGATAGAGATAAGAATCGATCTCTGAACCTCACTTATAGGATCGTTCTTCCTTTCTTGTATCTGCCACATTACAACAGCGAATATGTATGTACAATGAAGACGTAATTAGAGAAACTGCCTAGATGTATCTTTTGTAAGCATAGAACAGATGAATGTTAAATTCTTTTTCGCTTAAACTCAATATGAAATTATTTCAATTTTTATGGACTATTTAAACCAGTTAATGTAGACTCATTAGATTGTAGCTTCAATGTTCCCTTTAATTTCTGCTTGGCTGTGTGCACAAAAAAAGTCTTTTGTACACACTTTTATAAAACTGGTGTGCACTGGATCTCTTCGCACATGTGCGTGAAAACAAGGCTCACCACACATGCACGTGACATCACCTTGGACCCAACACCCCTTAAATCACCCCCCCCACCCCCACACACCTCTGCCACCAGATTACATGGAAATATATCTGGGGAAGGGGAAAAGGTATTTTTCAAAAAAAATTATTTACCATATCGGCATCCGAGGGCCTCCCCTATTTAAGCTGTCACCCTTGGCACAGGCTTCCTAGTGACTATGGTAAACACGTCCCTGGGTTCATCAAAATGTATTGTGTGATAATAGGTTATTTATTAAAGTCCAAATACCAAAAACTCGAAACATTCCATTTTTTTTCACTATAAAATCTGAATTTTTAGTGGAAATTTTTTTTTGGGGAATTTATTAAACCCCGAGGGTGTTAAAAATCCGAATAAAAAAATACTCCAACTCAGACCTGTTGAGTTCATGTAAAAGTCAAAGGGAAAATGCCTAAAATATCCTGATCTGTGTTGGGTTTCGTGCATTAATCCAAAAATAATCTGAAAAAAAAAAGTATTTGGGTGTCAAAGTCGAAAAATTTGTACGATTTGAATTTCACAAATTTTCAATTTTTAGGAAAATATATTGATAAATAAGGGGAAAAAATCAGATGCAGATTTGGTTGAAGTATTTTTCGGATTTTGATAAATAACCGCCTTAATGTAGGGAGTCTTAAAGTCCCTTACCTGTATTATAATATTGTTGTTCATTATCAACCAAAAACAAACGGACATGAGACAATATGTTATTCCATCCCTTTATCTTTTCTGGTTGCCTCAGTAGCCAAAACAGGTGTCAGATTCCTATGCAGCTAAATGATATTGTTTTCATGCTCCGCTGTGTAACAGCTGTTTCTCAGGCACTTTCTCCCATTTAGGAGGGGTCGAGAAAGAAATTGCTGAAAACATCGATTTTGAGAAAGAAGTTAAGGATTAATGCATTTTATTAATCTGTAATTCCATCCTTTATAAGATAAAAAGACAGCCTGGTTTATTAATTCTGCTAGTGTGAAAAAGGGTAACAAGCCTATTATGCTTTCAGTATATGATAAACTATGCGAGTTTCAATTAACATGTGAATAGCACATTTTAATGACAATAGGCCTGTTTTGTATTACCCTATTTAATTCAGTGTAACTTTTGCCTCAATATGCTTCTATTCAGACATGGAAAATGGTTGGGTGCTTTTGTACCAGTCCCTTCATTATTGGAAGGTACGACATAGCTTTATAGATCCAGTTTCTTTCCCATCTATTTACAACTCTCATGTAACGAGTACAAGCTTTTTCATTGCAAAACACAATCAACATATTTTAGTATTTTAGTATTGGGTGATAGTTCATTAAATCAGTCTGCCATAGGCCAGATCTATTTCACTCAATATGACACCTTACTAACAAAACAGAATATTTCAGAGTAACTTGGGGGTAAAGGTGGCCATAGATGCACCGATAATATCGTACAAAACAAATTTTCGTGTGATATTCAGTGTGTGAATGGTGGGAGACGAGCCGACCAATATCAGCAGAAGACTTGGATATCGGTCAGCTTGTCGATCAGGCTGGCCGGACAATTTGGATCGGGAACCTTTGAAGGCAGCCAAACATCGGCCATTGTTAGTGCTGAGTCGTCAGATATACTGAAGGTAGAATTCTATTGTTTCTTCCCGTATATCTACCTGTATATCTGACGATTCAGCTCTACACGTGTGTATAGAAACAAACAATCTTTCTCGGAAAGATCGTAATTGTTACGTCTATGGCCACCTTTACTTGTCAGTGTATATTTTATGTTTAAAATGTATTAAAGACTGTTTATTATGCTATATTGATTTCTTTATTTCAGAATAGATCTCGGGTTGCACGGGTTTTGGGTCGGCCCACACATCACTAGTAGTGACATTACTTCTAAATGTTGCAGTTGTTATTTCAAGCTGTCAGGATAATATTTGAACATATGTATTACAATAATTGTAACTGCTTGCTTCATTAATTGTGTTGGTTTACTGGATCAGAAGATATTTTGACCAGGCTTTTTATACTTTCTTAAACCTTTTCCAAGCCATTCTTAAAAGTGCCTGAAGTTAGTTAGTCTAAAGCAGAGGTCCTGACCTTTTTTTTTTTTTATCCGTGAGCCACATTCAAATGTAAAAAGAGTTGGGGAGCAACACAAGCTTCAAAAAGTACTTGGGGTGCCAAATAAGGGTCGTGGTTGGCTATTGGTAGCCCCTATGTGGACTGGAGGCTCTACTTGGCAGTACACCTGGTTTTTATGCAATTAAAACTTGCGTCCAAGCCTGGAATTCAAAAATAAGCACCTGCTTTGTGGTCCCTGAAAGCAACATCCAAGGGGTTGATGAGCAACATGATGCTCATGAGCCACTGGTTGGGGATCACTGATCTAAAGACTAAATATATTGTAAACCTTTTTTTTTAATTGAAATATAAAAACAAAATAGCCTGGGATTCCACATATCAAGAGATTTGCCCTGGATTTAATAGAGTTTTCAAAAGCACATTTTTCTTGATAAATTATAGAGGAATAAATCATTTAAAGAAAAAGAAAACTCAAAGACCTATGACTTATTTTCGGTACTTTCGTACAATTAGGGGCAGATTTACATATGGTCGAATATCGAGGGTTAATTAACCCTCGATATTCGACTGCCGAATGTAAATCCTTCGTCTTCGAATATCAAAGTCGAAGGATTTACCGCAATTAGTTTGATCGAATGAAAAAACGTTGATCGATCGAACGATTTTTCTACGACCAAAAAAACATCGGAAAGCCTATGGGGACCTTCTCCATAGGCTAACATTGCACCTCTTTAGGTTTTAGGTGGCGAAGTAGGGGGTCGAAGTTTTTTTTAAAGAGACAGTACCTTGACTATCGAATATTCTAATGATTTTTATTTCGGATCGTTCGAATCGAAGTCAAAGTAGATAAAAAAAAAATTTGAAGTTTTTTTATTCTATTCCTTCGCTCGAGCAAAGTAAATGTGCCCCTTAGTGTCAGTCTTAAATGACCAAATGCCAGAGGGGAACCCTTTTGATGTAGGACTCTGACAAGGCTGCACTTTTATGGGGCATTGCCATTTCTGATTGTTTAATGATGGTGTGTGCGAGGTTGAACACAATTCATTTTTAATATTAGTCCCACCTCAAACACCATCCTGATTATCTGCAAGTACTCAAGCATGTGTCATGGAATCAACCAGTATTCCAAACAGGCAAACAGTATGTTCGGTTTATAGGAAATCAACAGCTTGGAAGCGGCAGGGGAGGGGCTACACAATTCAATTTGGGAATATTTTTAAATAACAAACCTTGACATTCATATAAATTCATATTCATGCATGCATATAGAGACTGTCATTTGCAAAACCTAATAACCTATTTAAGTTCATATATTCTGTTCGGTTCCCAACCGCTATTGAATGCATATAAAATACTGAGATAATATTTTTCTGGGATACACATCCCCACCAAAAAGGAGATAAAAAGCTTACTTTAAAGGAATTGTTCAGTGTGAAAATAAAAACCGTGTAAACAGACAGGCTGTGCAAAATAAAAAATGTTTCTAATATAGTTAGTTAGCCAAAAATGTAATGTATAAAGGCTGGAGTAACTGGATGTATAACTTGTCAGTCAGAACCCAACTTCCTGCTTTTCAGCTCTCTTGGTTTACACTGACTGGTTACCCTGGCTACCAGGCAGTAACCAATCAGAGACTTGAAGGAGGGCCACATGGGTCATTTCTGTTGCTTTTGAATCTGAGCTGAATGCTGAGGATCAATTACAAACTCATTGAACAGAAATGTACCATGTGGCCCCCCTTCAAGTCGCTGACTAGCTCAGAGTTATAGAGCTGAAAAGCAGGAAGTTGGATTCTGGCTGTTTTATTAGACATCTGTTCACTCCAGCCTTTATACATTACATTTTTGGCTAACTAACTATATTAGAAACATTTTTTATTTTGCACAGCATATCTATTTATACAGTTTTTATTTTCACACTGAACTATTCCTTTAAGGTTAATGCCATATAAAATGGTTCCAGCAGTGTCTTGGGACATCAAAGGATTTTCTAGCTTGATGCTTTCAGTCATGTCAGGAAGCTCAGCATGAGGAGGGTAAGGGGTAGCCTATCAGATAGTTTATTGCTTCTTTTCCAGCAATGGGACATTAGAACTATATATAAGTCTGGAGTCCTACAGTGACCCATGGGTTTTCGCTGAGAGGATTCTACACTAATGTATAACAGCCATGGTTGTATTTAGGCATGTATGTATAAAGGTGGCCATACACAGGCAGATTAAAGCTGCCAATATAGGCCATTTAGACCAATTCGGCAGCTTATCTGCCCATGTGTGAGGTTTCCCAACAGGTCCTCCTGATCGATATCAGGTCAAAAATCGGGCAGATATCGTTTGGGAAAGTTTGATTTTTTTTTCTGCGATCCAGGACCGCATCGGCTAGTTGATGCAGTCCTGCGACTCGTCGGCGCCCATTCGCAGCATTGTGATCCCCAGGGTCGTACGTTCAGATTCACCCGATATCGCCCTGTCGTTAGTGGGCATATCAGGTTAAGATCCGCTCGTTTGGCGACCTCCAATACAATCGATCCATGGTGCTCACTAGAAGAACCCCTGATGCAGTTTTCTGCTGATAGGAGCCTGGGGTTTTAGGTAAATATATACAATTACTTGGAGGTGTCTAACTATTGACACCCCCAATTAAATACCAACTTTCCTTCTCCTTTAAAAGACCAAGTTCCATTTGTTGAGCTAAATAAGTCATCTAATTAGAAGTACCGCTCCAGAAAAAAATAAGCATGTCACTAGAAATGTATAAATCCTCCTGACCTGCCTCAAATGATATGGGACAGTGGTGCAGATACGAAACACAATAAACAAAGGGACTTGCCTGGACTGGATTTGTCTGAGGCCCCCACTGTTGATGAATGCAGTTTGCTGTTCAGTAGTCAGGTTTCATTTGATCAGATATCCTCTACTGCCCTTATGCCATCTACAACTGTGTAAATCTATAAAGGTCAGTGTATGTCTATGGAAAACTCATCAAGCTCTTAAGGCAACGTGAATTGGTCCTTTGATGGTTTTACAAGGGGGGATGAACGTCCAAGAAATTCCTAGTACTCATCATAGACCTAGTTTCTTCTCCGTAGTGTGTAAGAGGGGTGGGTCATCATCTTTTACACAGTCTATATGAGTTTTGACATGAAGAGGGATGCACCTGCCACTCAAAGCTTGGCCTAAATCTCAGCCTGGGCAACAGAGAAGTTGACCCTCTGACACACTTCTGAACAGAGAACTTGCTTTTCACTTGTGAAAATGAGACGTTTTTAGAAGTGAAGAGCCTAAATGGTAAAGAAGACAAGATTCTGCAATGTAAAGAAGCCACCTGGTCAACAACATAGTTGAGATAAGGGGGGCTACCTAGAGGAAATAGGATAACTGTACAAGAAATTATTCTCAGGTCATGTGATTTTAATTGATAGCTAGCAGACTAACTAGGCATGTTCAAGTAGGATAAAAAGATGAAATAAGCCATGCAAGGCATAATTTAATCATACAGATTGTCTAAAACTGACTTCTTTTTTTAACCCATACATATTCTCAGAGCAAACAGATTGACTCAATTAAAATAATGCTTCCCATGATCATTTAATAAAGCCTTGATTGCCCGCCTATTGGATCCTTCCCCTTTAAGATAAATTGCAGTTTCAAACATCTGCCTCAGAGCTATTATATATTCCACAGACACAGCTTAGAAGACAGGAGCAGCTGGAATCCAGTGGGAAAAAAGAGGAAACTCTTTAAAGAGGCAACCCCCTCAATTTCATAAAGGAACAGGCTGCCCTAAGAATCCCGTTCGGATTAAACAGAGAACATTTTCAAGGACACGTCAGCTGTGAAGCCTTTCACACACTGACCAGTTGGTACTATTAACAAGAAATCATTTTGTTATTACAGTGAGAGAGAAAGCAGAGCAAAGAGATGATTTCCCACTCAAGTAAAAGCAAATAATATATGTTGATGGGTAGCGGTGAGAAAAAAAAAACTGATTTAATGATTCCTTGCATGTATTTAGTATTTATTCATTTACTGATATTTATATGTGCAAATTATATCAGTTGCCATGACAAGCAGTCAAATATTAGCGGTCCCACACATGGATGATTATATAGGTATGGAATCCGTTATCCAGAAAACCCATTATCCAGAAAGCCCTGAATTACGGAAAGGCCATTTCCCATAGACTCCATTTTATCCGAATAATCCTAATATTTAAAAATGAATTCCTTTTTCTCTGTAATAATAAAACAACACCTTGTACTTGATCCAAACTAAGATATAATTAATCCTTATTGGAAGCAAAACCAGCCTATTGGGTTATTTAAGGTTTACATGATTTTCTAGTAGACCTAGGGGCAAATTTACTTAAGGTCAAATATCGAGGGTTAATTAACCCTCGATATTCTACTGTCAAAGTTAAATCCTTCTACGTCGAATATCGAAGTCGAAGGATTTAGCGCTATTCATTCGATCGAATGATCAAACGAAAAATCTTTCGATCGAACAATTAAATCCTTCGAATCGTTCGATTCAAAGGATTTTAATCCATCGATGAAACGATTTTTGTTCAACCTAAAAAAGCTAGCAAAGCCTATGGGGACCTTCCCTATAGGCTAACATTGACTTCGGTAGCTTTTAGGTGGCGAACTAGGGGGTTGAAGTTTTTTCTTGAAGAGACAGTACTTCGACTATCGAATGGTCAAATAGTTGAACGATTTAGTTTGAATCGTTTGATTCGAAGTCGAAGGTCGAAGTAGCCCATTCGATGGTCGAAGTAGCCAAAAAAAAAACATTTGAAATTTGAATTTTTTTATTCATTCCTTCACTCGAGCTAAGTAAATGGGCCCCCTAATGTATGAAGATCCAAATTACAGAAAGATCCATTATCCATTGCATTCTGGATAACAGGTCCCATACCTGTATTGCATCGAGCTGTTGGAACACTTCAGCTAGTCTCATCATAAAGCTCTTCCAGCTGAAGATGCCATACAGATGAAGATCCTGGTCAGGCCAGGTAACCAAATGAGGGGATTTTTTGCCTACTTTTGCAACCCAACTACGGGCTTCTCGAGCACTTCAGATCTTTAACAGATTACGCTGGAGCCTGTGCAGAGCTATTAGCCACAGGCTGCATCAATAACCCAATGGTTATCTGTTGTGATGAGCAAATTTTTTTGCCGGATTTTGCCCTCAAAAATGACTCCCAGACTCCAATAGGTAAAAAAAATTGTAGTGTAACAAAAATATTTGCCGCCCATAGACTTCAATGCATTTTTTCGAATTTTCTCTGTTCCAAAAAATGTTGACAAATGAAACGGGTCAGAATTGCCCATCACTAGTTATCTAAACAAGCTCAAGGAAAGTCTAAAATAGAATAAGGCTAGAAATTCTGTATTTTGTATACTAAACTTAAGCATGAACCTACTGCACCACAAGCCTAATCAAACAAATAATTTATGCTTTCAAAGTTGGCCATGGGTGGCTGTCATCTTGTAACTTTGTTATACATCTTTGCCTGACCCTGCACATGCTCAGTGGGGTCTGGGCTGCTTAGGGATCATCATAAACAAAGCTGCTTGAGTTCTGCATGGCTGGTAAGTAAGGCGGGGGCTCCCCCTGCTGTTCATAAGTACAGTATGATTGTTTCCCTGATCATCAGTTAGGGACCATCTGACAATTCCTATCCACAACAGTAAATGAAGGGAGAATTTTACTGCATACAGTCAGGTTTCTTATAAAAACGGTACACATTTTTAATTAAAGTATATTGAAGATAGGTTTCTTTTTCATTAAAGAAAGTAAAAATGGGATTTTATTTTTTTTTTTGCCTTTCCTTGTCCTTTAAGCTGGCCACAGTCTGATTTATTCTTTTTACTACTTTATTTAATCTGAATAGTTAGTGGTAGATCGGAAAAGATGGCTACCGACAATCATAAGTTGGACACAAGGATAAAGCTGGCCATAGATGCAAAGATCCGATCGTACGAATCATCGTACGATAGGACTTTCCCATCCCCCGACCCGCCACTAACCATTCAGATCAAAGTCTTACCAGTCAGATCAAATAAAGTAGTTAAAGAACAGATCAGCAAAGTTTTGCCCCTGACAGCAATCGTACGATATCTATGTCCAACCAAAGCTAGTGACAGTCTCCCACTGAAAATCGTACGATCGGCAATACACACAGAGATATTATCGGCAGCCGACAGAAATTTTCTAATCTGTCCGATCAACCAAACGACCGATCTCCGCCGGACGAAAAATGTCGGGACTCTCCACACACGGTTTGAAAATCGTACGAATCCTCGATTCGTGCGATCAGATCTTTGCGTCTATGGCCAGCTTTAGCCACGCACAGATAAAAGCAGCCAACTCTGTCCCTCTAGGCCTGAGTATAGGTCCCTTGAGAGGGCGTGTCTGACCAATAGCTAACAAATTAAAAATTCCACCAGGCATGGACCCATCATTACGGTTGAGGTAGTCCTTTATTGACTTGCCACCTTTGGCCTGCTTATCAAACCATGTCAACAATAGTTTCAGGCTCATTTAAACCAGTACATTAGTGGCCAAATCAGACAGTGATCTGCTTGCATGGTGACAGTGTGAAACTAGTAGATATGAATGTCTTCAACCCCTAGGATGTTGCTCCCAGTGGCCTTAAAGCAGGATTTTATTTTTGAATTCCTGGCTGGGAGGCAAGTTTTGGTTGAATTAACACTGGGTGTACTGTCAAACAGAGCTTCCCTAAAAGTGCCAGTCCAAATAGGGGCTACCAAATAGCTAATCACAGCCCTTATTTGGCACTCCAAGGAACTTTTTGCATCTCTTTTTACAATTGAATGTGGCTCATGAGTAAAAAAAAGGTTGCAGACCCCTGGGAAAGAGGGACAAAATAAGCAACTGATATTTGCCTTGGTCTGAAAACATTCACATCAAATATTTCAAAATAAAAAAGGAAAAACTACCTCTCAACATTGCAGGTATCTAGAAAAATACATCACATAAAGCAGCCTATAAGTAAAACACTGTTCATCTCAATAAACTTGTTATAAAACTATATGTTTCTAGTATTATGTGCCATTGGATAATGCTAACTGCCCTACTAAGTCAACTTTTAAGTGTCAAAAGAAACTGGAGGAAACCTGCTGAGACGCGAAGGAATAAATACAAACTACCAGGTAATGCCCTGGCTGGAATCAAACCATTAAGTCGCCATTCTCTGCTTAAATTAAATGATATCTGTGATTGCTGTTAGTACTTATGGTTCTTGTTTAGTTAAAAAAATCATATCCACCACCAGTGGCTTGCAGTAAAGCTTTGATCAGTGCATACATATATGGAACAAAATGGAAATTGGCATCTGTCTGTAAACTTTTCTGGAGGCAATAAAGATAATTACACTAGAGACTTTGTATCTACAATAATACTGTTGCAGGTTACTGTACTGCAGCCCCCCTAAATGTGACAGATTGCCCTTCTAATCTGAGAAAACATCTGCTGAAAATGCTTCTCTGGTAAACACATCATGCTGGAAATTCCCTGCTACAACTGTTTGAATTACACCCCTCTAAATCTGCCTTGCTGGCTATGGACCTGTGGCTATAGGCCCAAGGGTTAGTGTTTGGTTTGGATTCTCATTACAGCAGTAAATTGCTCTGATGTTGGTGGGACATTTTAGTCCTTCGGGAAACAGTACTGGTGCCCCTTTATGAAAGTCATTCCTTGATCTTGCAGTAAACCACAAAGTGACCAACAGAAAGTGGAGCGGAGGTACAAAAGTTACAGTGTGTGTACAACATAAAATAATATTATATATATTGTGGCATATTTGATACAGCTGTGCAATACTAGCACAAATATTTACCCACATGTATATTTCTTGGCCATATTTCTTTTTGGTTGAGAAGAAACACAATCTCTCTCTCTCTCTCTCTGGGGCAAATTTACTAAAGGGCGAAGTGACTAACGCTGGCGAAAATTAATTTCGCAACTTCACAAATTTACTATCAGTCACCCTGACAAAAATTCGCCAGTGATGATGATAGCCTAGCGCAACTTCACACCCTAACGCTGGCGAAGTTGCACTCTGGCGAAGGGGGCGAAAATACGCTTTGGTTGGTACGATTACGATTGGTAAGTTGTGCGGAACTTCGTGAATTTGCGATGTCCTGAGGAATCTACGTCTGGCGAAGTGTGGCGAAGACAACGCTGGCGGATCTACGGAGGTAAGTAAATTTGCCCCTCTGTCTCTCTCGACGGACTCAATCTGAACCAGACACAAGAGAACATAATAAAGCTCTAGTTTAATTTCCATCCCTATACCTAAAGCAATAATTAATAGTGGGAGCTTTGGTTGCAATGTTTGCAAGTTGGATAATTTGGTTAATTTGGAATTACCAGTGCAGGTCTAAACATAGGAGCAGATTCACTAAAGGGCAAAGTGGCGGTTGCTGGTGAAAATTTGTCTGAAATTCAATCCGCAGGGACATCTTCAATTTACTAACAGGCACAGACGACAATTGGCTAGCAAAAGTGACTGCAGCAAGCCGACTTTTTCGCTAAATTGACTTGAAAGGGCATTTATACACTATTGATGTTGTACACTCTGATCCTACACTCGGATCTTCAAACTTTGGACAATTAATGAACTTGCATTTATTGCAATGGATTGGTATTTTCTATATGATATTTGGGGGAGGGGAATGAATTATGTCACTTCCTGTGCGGACCTTTAAATCTCTGTAAGTTACACGAATGTATTACACTTGACAAAGAGCGTTAAGCTAGAAACATGTTGTGCCAATAAAAACACTAGCAGCTAGTTCTGCATTTGTCCTGCTTTTCTTTTTTTCTCCATTTATTTGCATAGTGCAACACCCGTGGGGGTGCCTTGAGAACAATAGGATAATCATTTTTGGATTTTTGTCTGTTTCTGTGGATTTAAAATGTTGATGATACCCTGTTTTAAATAATATATGCACCATCTAAAAATGCAATTTGGACCTGGGAATGTGCATTAACCAACCCCTATTTTGTGGCAATTTTGACACCAGACTGGTCCCTAGCAAAAGGCTTTTGTGTTTGTAGACCGGACCAATATTTTTTGTTGAACTTTAAAAAATGAGCAAAAAGAAAGTCAATTGTTGATGCTACAGCTCAGACTGTTTGCAGACATCCAAGAATTTTCAGCCCATATTAACAAAAGAAATGCCAACAGTAATTGTGGAAAATGAAACTTACATGGGGATAATCCAGGGTAAGCAATGAATAGAGGGTTTGCTTTCCAGATCTAGCTGATGCCCCAGCCATTGATGACATGATCTAAGAACAGCTGGTTCTTATTCTACATCCAAGACACCACAGCTGGACGAAAAAACCTGGGAAAAACAAACCACAGTCTTCTGCGTGCCCTTTTCATTGGACATAGTCATTGGCCAAAACGAATGTAATCAGCTCCACATTCAAAACACATTTACTCTAGTGGAAAAAAATTATTAAGGTTTACTACAATGCTGTTCCACTGGATTAATCACGCCTGCACAAAACATTGATTCCCTGTTTTGGGTGCTTGGAAGTTGTCTGAGATATAGCCCCAGATTTATACCCAAAGGAACGATTCTACAGAAAACATTTCAGGCACATTCTATGGCAGCAATTTGTTGATTTGTGAAAATGCTACAAGCAATGTTGAGTGGAGAATTTTTGTGGAAAGGAATATTATTATAAGAGAATTTCAAGAGTGCTGGGTCATTTTGATCGGTCAGATTAGATTGCATAACTTTATAAATTTGCTTGAAATTGATTATATCAGATTTTTATTATCAGTAGTGATGGGCGAATTTCTGCTGTTTTGCTTCGCGGCAAAATTAATGAAAAAAAAGAAAAATTTGCAAAAAATTGTGAAAACGAATAGTTCATGAAAAAATCATGAAATGCAAACGTTATCACAAAAAAATCGTGAAATTCAAAGTTTTCACTTAAAAAATTGTGGAATTCGAACGTTTTCACGAAAACATTAAGAAAATCAAATGTTTTCACGAAAAAATCATGAAATTCGAATGTTTCGACTAAAAAAACTTGAAATTTGAACATTTTCCCGAAAAGAGAACGAAAGGCAAATTACACTTGGGGGTGCCAAAAGTTAAGAACATTGTATCCAAAAAGTGTGAGGGTTTCCAAAAATAAAGAAACAGATATAAAAAGTAGAAAATTTATTAGGACATGAAGATCTAACGCGTTTCGTGCCTATAGGGGCACTTACTCATAGGCTCAAAAGTTAGGCACCCCAAGTGATTATATTTACTTACCTGACACGCCGGGCTACTATCAGAAGAAAACTGCACTGGCCTGGGGTTCTTCCAGTGAGCACCAAAGAGTGATCCTCTTCCTGCTTCCTTGGTCTTCTCACAGCTGCACATGCCAAGTAGAGCAAAAAGCCAAACTTTAAACAAAAAAGTCGGCTATTTCATTCTACTGTGCATGCATCTCCCCTGGGAAACTTGAAGAAAGAAGAAGGAAGAGTATAGCTCTGTGGTGCTCGCTGGAAGAACCCCGGGATGGTGCAGGAGCACTGGCCTTGGGTGTCAAGTAAATATAATGCGTTGGGGATACCTAATTTTTGGCACCCTCAATGTAAATTACCTTTCATTTTCCTTTAAAAAGTCAGAATATTAATGCTAATCTTAAAGGAAAGGCTAATGTAACCCTAATTTGGTAACTGTCTCTTTTAATCGCAATTAACCCTTGGCAATCCAGGGGCCCTGAGTCCCTTTTATGTATGAAAAGTACTGGGAACTGGGATTTACAGCGCAGTGCCTCCACCTAGTGAACACTGAGGAACACACCTCAGGGAATTTCCACTAGGAAAAATAAAATACACAGTTTGCAAATGAAAAAGATATAAACTTTATATTAAACAATAGTGGAAGAACTTGGTAAATCTAATAAACAATACACTCCTGCACTGGGGACATATGGAACCTAACTATATAACTATTAGGTACGTGACTGTTTCTCTAACACAGTCCTTTTTATTATCAAAGTCCCAATCCTCTAGAAGGGGTAAATAACAACACAGTGCATTTCAAATAGAATGTTCCTTCCCCAGAGCTCTTATACCCCAGGTAGTGCTACCTTTTCCAAAAGTACCCCTCCCATTCGATCTTAGCTGCCGCTCCCACGTAGCAGGTAAATGCACAAGACCTGTTGTCATGTCTCCAGCATACGCTTTTACCATATTTGGGATTTTCCTATTCATTTGCTCGGAGCTCCCTCCTCTGGACACTTGTTGTAAGTGTACAACATCACTTCCTATATCCATTTTTTACCTCCATAAGGCTTATGGCAGAATTTGGACTAATCAGTAGTGATGTAGCGAACTGCCGATTTGATGTTCGCGAACGCCGTTCGCGAACACCGGCAAAAAAGCGAACAGTTCGCGAACAGTTCGCGAACTTCGAACGCTCGATAAAATCGTTCGATCGAACGATCGAAGGATTTTATTCGTACGATCGAACGATTTTCGTTCGAATCGAACGATCGAAGCTATTCGATCGAATGATTTTAATTCAATCGAATGCTTATAATCGTTCGAACGAATGGAAATCGTTCGATTTCAGCGATCGAACGGTCGAATGGTCGAACGAAATTTTACTTCGAATCGAACGCGAACACCAATTGGCGAACGTCGCGCGACGTTCGCGAACATTCGGCGGACGCGAACAGTCGAAGTTCGCGCGAACTAGTTCGCCGGCGAACAGTTCGCTACATCCCTACTAATCAGGCTACCGTACGCCCACCATGACCTAGAGCAATGCCTTGTGGGAGCCAGGACTCCATTTTACAGACCATGCTGCTGGAAGAAGCACACAGTTCTGCATCTCCCTTATGATAGAATCGCTGGTAATGAAATAGTTACACCAAAACACCTCCACAGCTGCCAGAAACCCCAGAGGCATTGCTACAGAGACATTTATGCCAGTATACATATTTTATACTGCAGTTATATATTCATTTGCATGTTTTCATATAGTTCATTGCAACCCTACTTATTATCTTTTCTGCTGTTTGTATTACAGTTTCACCTCTATTCCACTTGCTTATTCAGTAAAATCTACAGACTCCAAGCTTAGTCTCTTTATTGGATTGTGGAAAGGTTTAGCTGCATGTCGAACTACACACTGCCCCAGGGTAATACGTAGCGAGGACAGAACAGTGAAACAGCGCTACCTCAAAGGCGAGATTGAACTGTATCTCACTGCATGCGCAGTGAAACAGCGCTACCTCAAACGCGAGATTGAACTGTATCTCACTGCATGCGCAGTGAAACAGCGCTACCACAAAGGTGGGATTGAACTATAACTCACTGCATGCGCAGTAAAACAGCAGCTGACACACAAGTGATTAAACCAGCTACGCTGCAAGCTCAGACAACAGTATATTACAGTGATCCGGATTCAGACACTGCTGTTAAGTTATTACAGCACAAAGAGCCATTATAGCTAAAACAGGCAAAGGCTTATCCAACATCTCATAATGTCACAGAAGAAGTCATCTTCACTAGTGACCAGGTCCCAAGTTTCAGGCTCCTCTCATCGCTCATCTGTTACCAATGCAGCCGCCATTGCCCGCGCAAAGGCAGAAGCCGCAAAGGCCCGTGCCGCCTTCGCAGAGAGGGAAATGGAGATAAAGGTAAAGAGTGCACTCTTAGAAGCAGAAAGGAAAAAAGAGAGTGCACGCTTAGGAGCAGAGAGGGAAGCAGAAAGTGCACGCTTGGAAGCAGAGAGTGCACGCTTAGAAGCAGAAAGGAAAAAAGAGAGTGCACGCTTGGAAGCAGAGAGTGCACGCTTAGGAGCAGAGAGGGAAGCAGAGAGTGCATGCTTAGAAGCAGAAAGGGAAGCGGAAAGTGTTCGCTTAGAGGCAACCCTAGAAAAGCTGGCCAGAGAGAGAGAAGCTGCAGCGACTTTGGCAGAAGCAAAAGCTCTAGAGATGATTGTGTACCCTAGCAGCGAAGGACACAGTGAGGTACCTAATCTTGAGACTGAACCCCACGACCCACTACAACGCACTAGAGAGTATGTCTACCAGCACTCCAGACAAGACACAGATTCTCTTTCAGCACAGCAACCAAGCCAACATGCTGCTCCTGAACCAAGCCAAGGATGCCATACACCTTCAAAGGCCATCAGCAAGCTGCAATTGTATCACAGAAACCACGCTGAGCAAAGTGATCCTGCCTACAACACCCACTTCAACCAGGTACCCAAGCCTAGGGTTAACCCAGTACCTACCTCTTCAGCTGTGTCACAACAGTATGTCACAGTCCAGCCTAAAAGAGAACCTCCAGACAGGTATGACTATACAACACCTTCTCACTATTACACTCAGCCACCCTCTTATCCTGGTAGTAACCAGGTAACAATGGACTTTGCCAAGTTCTTTGCAAGACGTGAGCTAGTCACAAAAGGACTTGTAAAGTTTAACGACCGCCCAGAAGGCTTCAGAGCCTGGCGATCCTCCTTTCGGAACACTATCAGAGATTTAGACCTTTCATACAGTGAGGAAATCGACCTCCTTATCAAATACCTAGGAACTGAGTCTGCAGAGCATGCCAAAAGGATCAGAGTCATTAACATAAATCACCCAGAGACTGGTCTCAGAATGATCTGGCACAGACTTAATGAGTGCTATGGCTCAGCAGAGGTTGTAGAAAATGCACTCTTCAAGAGAATTGAAGACTTCCCTAAAATAACCAATAAAAGTTACCAAAAACTTAGGGAATTGAGCGACTTGTTAATGGAACTACAAGTAGCCAAAGCTGAAGGGGACTTACAGGGGCTTGCATTCCTAGACACAGCCAGAGGTGTTAACCCCATAGTACAAAAATTCCCCTATAACTTACAAGAGCGGTGGATGGCACACGGGTCAAAATTCAAAGAAATGCACAATGTTCCATTTCCTCCTTTCACTGTATTCATGGACTTTGTATACCAACAAGCCAAGATGAGAAATGACCCCAGCTTTGATTTCACTTTGCCACATACCACCCCTTCAGTACCTAATAATCGCAAAGCAGCAGTAACAGTACACAAAACTAATGCTTCCTCTTTAGATTCCTTCCACAGATCGGCAGAACCTTCTCATGAGGAGACAAGGAATAAAGACCCTGGTAAGCAGTGTCCTCTACACCAGAAGCCTCACCCTCTTCTGAAATGCAGAGCTTTCAGAGAGAAGTCCATAGAGGACCGCAAAGCTTTCCTCAAGGAAAACAACATCTGCTACAGGTGCTGTTCATCAACATCTCATCTTGCCAAGGACTGTAAGGTCAGTGTAAAATGCATAGAATGTGACAGCACGCATCACAACACAGCTTTACACCCTGGGTCAGCCCCATGGACTGTATCTTATACCAAGAGCGCCAGCAAGCATGGCGGGGAGGAAGATAGCACTGTCACAAACACACAAGAAATCACTTCCCAATGCACAGAAGTCTGCAATGGTGCCGTAGGAGGCAGATCCTGCTCCAAAATTTGCCTGGTCAGAGTATACCCGACAGGCCAAACAGATAAAAGCATTAAGCTCTATGCAATCCTGGATGACCAGAGCAACAGATCTTTAGCCTGCCCAGCCTTCTTTGATGCATTTAAAATCAAGGGTCCAAACACTCCTTACTCTCTAAAGACATGCTCAGGAGTTGTTGAGACAGCAGGAAGAAGGGATATCAAGTAGAGTCCATAGACGGAAAGGTATGCCTACCCTTACCAACTATAATAGAATGCATCCAGATCCCAGATAATAGATCTGAAATCCCTACACCAGACATAGCTAAGCATCATGTACACCTGAAGCGCATAATGCACTTAATCCCCGAACTCGACCCTAAGGCTCAGATAATGCTTCTCCTTGGAAGGGATATCCTGCGAGTCCACAAAGCAAGGGACCAGATAAACGGCCCTCACAATGCACCTTACGCCCAGAAGCTAGACCTTGGATGGGTCATAATCGGAGACGCTTGCCTTGGAAGTGTACACAAACCAGCCTGTGTAAACAGCATGCTCACAAATACATTAGAAAATGGACGCCCCTCCATTTTCCCACCATGCCAAAACCAGTTCCTAATAAAGGAAAAACCTTACAGCACCAGCCTGGGACACACACCCCTCCACCTTTCTGATGATAGTTTCACCCATGACAGTGATCAGGATCATTTAGGATGCACAGTGTTCCAGAGAACAAGAGAGGACAACCAATTAGCGATGTCTATTGAAGATAAACTCTTTCTAAAAATAATGGAACAAGAACTAGTTAAAAACAATTCAAACAGTTGGGTCGCCCCTCTACCCTTTAGGCCTCAGAGACAACGCTTACCTAATAACAGAGAGGAAGCCCTTAGATGTTTCTCTTCTCTCAAACGCAACTTTCAAAGAAAACCAGAGATGAGAGATCACTTCTTTTCTTTCATGGCAAAAACATTTGAGAATAACCATGCAGAGATAGCACCCACCCTCAAAGACTCAGAGGAATGCTGGTACCTACCAATATTTGGGGTGTACCACCCAAAGAAACCAGGACAGATTAGAGTGGTCTTTGATTCTAGTGCCAAATTCAAAGGTGTTTCCCTAAATGATGTTCTCCTCACAGGCCCTGACCTCAATAACAAACTTTTGGGAGTTCTACTTCGTTTCCGCAAAGACTCTATTGCCTTTATTGCTGACATTCAACAAATGTTTCATTGTTTTCTTGTCAGAGAGGAAGACAGAAATTTCCTGAGATTCCTTTGGTTCAGAGATAACGATCCTTCTAAAGACATCACAGAGTACCGCATGAAGGTGCACATCTTCGGCAACAGTCCTTCACCTGCAGTCGCAATTTACGGGCTCAGGCGCTCTGCTCAGGAATGTGAGGTAAGGTACGGGTCAGATGTTGCACAATTGGTAGAAAGAGACTTCTACGTAGATGACTGCTTAAAGTCCTCACCTTCAAGTGAAGCCGCAGTCAGCCTTCTCAAAAGAGCACAAGAAGCACTTGCCTGCTCCAACCTTAGGCTCCACAAAATAGCTTCAAATAGCAAAGCAGTGATGGAAGCCTTCCCTTCCCAAGACCATTCAAATGATCTAAGAGACTTAGACTTGGGAGCTGATTCCTTACCTGTGCAACGGAGCCTGGGGCTTCTATGGGACTTAAAATCTGATACCTTTGCCTTTCAAGTAAACAGAGAAGAAAAACCCTTCACTCGCAGAGGTGTTCTGTCAACAATAAATAGCCTGTATGATCCCCTAGGATTTGCTGCTCCCGTCACCATACAAGGTAAAGCACTTTTAAGAGACTTAACCCTGGAAACATCTGATTGGGACACCCCACTGGCTCCTGACAAAGGTAATTTGTGGAGAGAATGGAGAAGTTCCCTAAAGGCTCTCGACAACCTTTGTGTTACACGTCCATATGCCC
Source organism: Xenopus petersii (assembly GCA_038501925.1). Taxonomy (NCBI): domain Eukaryota; kingdom Metazoa; phylum Chordata; class Amphibia; order Anura; family Pipidae; genus Xenopus; species Xenopus petersii. Next base: position 13,247,435 of record CM076687.1, on the reverse strand, counting down.
CGGTACCTTCTACAGAGGTACAAAGCCAAAGACTTTGTGTGTTCTCTGATGCTTCGGTTAAGGCCATAGCTGCTGTAGCATACCTTAAAACTGTGGATATATATGGACAATGTCACATTGGGTTTGTTATGGGCAAGGCAAAACTGGCGCCAATCCCAGAACACACTATACCCAGACTAGAACTCTGTGCTGCAGTCCTAGCCATAGAGCTAGCAGAGCTCATCACAACAGAGACAGGCATAGAACTCAAAGAGACTGTGTTCTACACAGACAGCAAGGTAGTACTAGGCTACATCTATAACGAAACCAGAAGGTTTTATGTTTTTGTCAGCAACAGGGTGCTCAGAATCAGACGATCCACTCATCCAGGACAGTGGAACTATGTACCCACGGACTGCAACCCTGCAGATCATGCAACCAGAGCTGTTGCCGCAAGTCATCTTAAAGACACGTCTTGGCTCACAGGACCAACATTCTTGTACAACACAGGGCAAACTAATCCTGAAAGTGAGACATTTGAACTAGTAGATGCCAACTCAGATGGTGAAATTCGTCCACAAGTGTCTACATGTCATACAACGACCACTGACAACCAACTTAAGTCCAACAGATTTAACAGATTCTCAACCTGGAAATCACTCATCCGAGCTGTCGCTTGCTTAACCCACATAGCTCACTCCTTTAAACATACTGCATCTACAAATGTAAGTACCTGCAAAGGATGGCATCACTGCCAGAAGGTCTACACAGCGGCAGAATTTCAGAAAGCAAAATATGTCATCATCCGCACTGTACAACAAGAGACCTTTTCCAAAGAGATCGACTGTATCAGAGGAAACAAGCTTGTTCCCAAAGATAGCACTCTAAGGAAGCTGGACCCATTCCTTGACCAGACTGGCCTATTGAGGGTAGGTGGTCGTCTCAAAAACATGAAATTAGAGTTTGAAGAGAAACATCCTCTAATCATCCCTGGTCACCAAAACATTCCCAAGTGAAGATGGGAGAGTCCGCAAAGTTGAGGTCAAAACCTCCAAACAAGGAGAAACAAAATTGTTCTTCAGACCAGTAACAGAACTAACTTTATTATTGTCTCCTGAGGAATAATGGTGTCATCCATGGATGCCAGACGGGGAGTGTCATGTCTCCAGCATACGCTTTTACCATATTTGGGATTTTCCTATTCATTTGCTCGGAGCTCCCTCCTCTGGACACTTGTTGTAAGTGTACAACGTCACTTCCTATATCCATTTTTTACCTCCATAAGGCTTATGGCAGAATTTGGACTAATCAGGCTACCGTACGCCCACCATGTGACCTAGAGCAATGCCTTGTGGGAGCCAGGACTCCATTTTACAGACCATGCTGCTGGAAGAAGCACACAGTTCTGCATCTCCCTTATGATAGAATCGCTGGTAAGGAAATAGTTACACCAAAACACCTCCACAGCTGCCAGAAACCCCAGAGGCATTGCTACAGAGACATTTATGCCAGTATACATATTTTATACTGCAGTTATATATTCATTTGCATGTTTTCATATAGTTCATTGCAACCCTACTTATTATCTTTTCTGCTGTTTGTATTACAGTTTCACCTCTATTCCACTTGCTTATTCAGTAAAATCTACAGACTCCAAGCTTAGTCTCTTTATTGGATTGTGGAAAGGTTTAGCTGCATGTCGAACTACACACTGCCCCAGGGTAATACGTAGCGAGGACAGAACACCTGTCCTCAAATTGTGGCCCCCATGTTTGTATCCTTGCCATTATCCTCCCTTGGGTGGCTAACTCACCAGGGTGCTCTCAGAGGCAGTCACACTGGAGATTACAGGCAGCTCTGCAGCAGGATCAGTCTCACCATTAGCACCTTTCTGCTTCTGAGTCTCTAGCAGCTTGGCAGGGAACAGGATGGGCTCCCTCAGCACTTCCAGAGTTGCAGCAGCTTCTCTACACTGGACAGTCTCACACAAACTGGTTCGGGCTGGATGTTGAAGTATACAACCCGTGTTAAAATCTGTCGAAGATCCTGTACAAAAGGTTCCAAAGTCAGGCACTACCTCTCTCCCAAGGATGCACTGGGGCGCCCAGCCAATCAGATGGCTCTCCAGCTTGTAATTGGGCTGGATGATGTCACAAGATGATCCTGACACTAAATTGGTAACATTGCCAACTGCTCTCTATTTTGGCTGCATCATTCCCAGGGAAGTAATGTGGGTCACACAAGCAAACTGTAACTTACTCACATGAATTGACCAGCCAGTTATATCTATTGTGTGCAGGTAGAAAAGTTCTAGTGCCTTAGTCACAATTTGAGCTTTTGTCTATATAAGCCAATGCTATTATTACTACTAGTTTTACAACTAGTACTACTATTACTGCTTGCTCATAAGTTATTGCATATTAACAATCACTTTCTAGTTATTTTCCAGTTTCTTGCTGCTACTATAGGCATTATCTCTCCCTACTGTACCTGCTATCCCATAGCGACAGTCCCTTCCCAGAGACAAATTATTCCACTGCTACTATAGGCACCATCTCTCCCTACTATATATGCTATCCCACAGTCACACTCCCTTCCCAGAGACTATTATCCATTGTTACTATAGGCACCATCTCTCCTTACTATACCTGCTATCCCACAGTCACACTCCCTTCCCAGAGACTATTATCCACTGTTACTATAGACACCATCTCTCCCTACTATACCTGCTATCCCACAGTCACAGTACCTTCCCAGAGACTATTATCCCACTCTTACTATAGACACCATCTCTCCCTACTATACCTGCTATAACACAGTCACACTCCCTTCCCAGAGACTATTATCCCACTGTTACTATAGACACCATCTCTCCCTACTATACCTGCTATACCACAGTCACACACCCTTCCCAGAGACTATTATCCCACTGTTACTATAGACACCATCTCTCCCTACTATACCTGCTATTCCACAGTCACAGTCCCTTCCCAGAGACTATTATCCCACTGTTACTATAGACACCATCTCTCCCTACTATACCTGCTATACCACAGTCACACTCCCTTCCCAGAGACTATTATCCCACTACTACTATAGGCACCATCTCTCCCTACTATACCTGCTATCCCACAGTCACACTCCCTTCCCAGAGACTATTATCCACTGTTACTATAGGCACCATCTCTCCCTACTATACTTGCTATACCACATTCACACTCCCTTCCCAGAGACTATTATCCCACTGTTACTATAGACACCATCTCTCCCTACTATACTTGCTATACCACAGTCACACTCCCTTCCCAGAGACTATTATCCCACTGTTACTATAGACACCATATCTCCCTACTATACCTGCTATCCAACAGTCTTAAATCCCAGAACATATTTTTACTATAATTAAAATATCTTACTATGTTTTTTATGTTTTTCTGTTTCTAAAGCTTTAATAGTATTTGTGTAAAACAAGAAAGCAACACATGTCAGATCCCTTAAGTGGTTAAGTTAGGACACCAGGATGAGCATTACAAATACATTAAAGTACTAGAGATTTTCTGAGTTAAGGGAAGAGCTCAAGTGCAGACACGAATGTTACTCCCCCTGAAGGGTTAAGGTAAAACTTTGCATTTACCTGCTATATAAAACTGTCATGTAATCAAACCAATGGAATGTATTCTAATGTATACATGAGCAAACACTCCCTCGGCGCTGGCCCAAGCCCTGGCTCTCTGTACAAGAGCACACAAAGGCTTTCTTTGTTCTCCGCTGTTTATATCTGCAGAACATTCCCTCTGAAGCTGGGGCCAAATCCCTTCTTTACTGCAAATACTTTACAACAGGGCATTGTCAAGAAGCAGATTGCAAAAGATCATGTTACTTTCTTTTTCTGTATTATTTGGAAAACTCCTTTTCTAGCACAAAAGTTTGGATATTACAGTGTGGCTCTTTTATTAACCCTGTATGGGAATCTATTTTTTCTTTTAAATCCAGATCTATAAAAGGGCATTTTTTTACAGCCAAGAAATAAAACCCATTTGCTTCTGGGTAGTAGCACCGAGATTGCTAACATGTGCATGCTTCTTGCTCAAAGTTGGGGCAGCCTGTGTTTCTAGCCTAGCAATTGATTTACTTACATGCATTACATAATGGCAAATAAACCCCGAAGCAAGACAGAGAAACAATGAAACAGTTATAACTTCCATTTATTGCTATGTATTAAAACATCATACATCACCATGAATGCCTGATGCATTTCGGGCAATCCATCCTTAAAGGGATTCTGTCATGATTTTCATGATGTCGTTTTTATTTCTGAATTACACTGTTTACACTGCAACTAATTCACTCTAACATATAAAGTTTCATTCCTGAACCAGCAAGTGTATTCTTTTAGTTGTAATATTGGTGTGTAGGTGCATCTCAGGTTATTTTGCCTTGTCATGTGCTTTCAGAAAGAGCCAGCACTTTAGGATGGAACTGCTTTCTGGCAGGCTGTTGTTTCTCCTACTCAATGTAACTGAATGTGTCTCAGTGGGACCTGGTTTTTATTATTGAGTGTTGTTCTTAGATCTACCAGGCAGCTGTTATCTTGTGTTAGGGAGCTGTTATCTGGTTACCTTCCCATTGTTCTGGGAAGGGAGGGGATGATATCACTCCAACTTTCAGTACAGCAGTAAAGAGTGACTGAAGTTTATCAGAGCACAAGTCACATGACTTGGGGCAGCTGGGAAATTGACAAAATATCTAGCCCCATGTCAAATTTCAAAATTGAATATAAAAAAAATCTGTTTGCTCTTTTGAGAAATGGATTTCAGTGCAGAATTCTGCTGGAGCAGCACTATTAACGGATGTGTTTTTTCCAATGATAGTATCTCTTTAATTTTAGGCATATTAGAATACAGGGAAGGCACTATTTAAAGGGATCCTGTCATCAGAAAACATGTTTTTTTCAAAACGCATAAGTTAATAGTGCTACTCCAGCAGAATTCTGCACTGAAATCCATTTCTCAAAAGAAAAAACAGATTTTTTTATATTCAATTTTGAAATCTGACATGGGGCTAGACATTTTGTCAATTTCCCAGCTGCCCCTGGTCATATGACTTGTGCCTGCACTTTAGGAGAGAAATGCTTTCTGGCAGGCTGCTGTTTTTCCTTCTCAATGTAACTGAATGTGTCTTAGTGGGACATGGGTTTTTACTATTGAGTGCTGTTCTTAGATCTACCAGGCAGCTGTTATCTTGTGTTAGAGAGCTGCCATCTGGTTACCTTCCCATTGTTCTTTTGTTTGGCTGCTGGGGGGGGAAGGGGCGGGGGTGATATCACTCCAACTTGCAGTACAGCAGTAAACAGTGATAGAAGTTTATCATAGCACAAGTCACATGACTTGGGGCAGCTGGGAAATTGACACTATGTCTGGCCCCATGTCAGATTTCGAAATTAAATATAAAAAAAAAAATCTGTTTTCTCTTTTGACAAATGGATTTTAGTGCAAAATTCTGCTGTGTTCTGGCGCGAACACACTCAGGGGCACATTTATCAAGGGTCAAATTTCGTTTTTGAAAAAACTTCGAAATTCGAATTCAAAAATCGAATAGGTCCGTATTCTAAGTTTCCTCCCCAAAAAAACTTTGATTTTTCAAAGTCCACCAATTGACTCCAAAATTGGTTCTAGGAGGTCCTCCATGGGCTAAAACAGCAATTCGGCAGGTTTTAGATGGCGAATGGTTGAAATCAAATTTTTAAAGAGATAGTACATGATAAATTTTGATATTTGAATTTATTCCAAATTCGAATCGAATTTGGACTATTCCCTAGTCGAAGTACACAAAAAATAGCTCGAAATTCTAGTTTTTTTCATTTGAAAATTCACCTCGACCTTTGATAAATCTGCCCCCTAGTGTATTTTTGTGAAAAAAAAACGTTAGTTTGCATTTCATGCCTAAATTCGCCAAGTGTGTTCACACTGGAGCCGATACAATAGTTCCGGATGCCAAAGAAGAAGGAGGCTGCTCCACATTTTAGGGGCTGAAATTGGCCTCCAGATTTCAGCAGGCTGATTTCAGTCGCGTCTTACTGCTCCTTCTTTCTATAGCAATTCTTGTCTTTGTGTATAGTTCCTTTTGGTCCTTACAGTCAGAACAATCTACTGTCCATGTATCTCACCACTCACTCACAACTCTGGATGCTCTACCATCTTGTTTCAGAAAAATTTCAAATTTAAGACTCCTTTACACTCTTGCTACAACCCCCCCCCCCTGACTTTATCACCTCTTCCTCACAGATTTTAAACTCTTTGGTCAGGGACTTCCAACTGTTTACTGAAATTCCAAGCACTTATGTTTTTAATTATCCTTGTTGTGTCATTTATATTAACTGTGCCCATGTTTCTGTTTATACCTTGTAAAACACTGCATTCACTTGAGCTGTATAAATAAACAAGACAACATAAAACAATTTGCTTTGGCTTCTCTATGCAGCTAAAAACATTCTAGTATTTTAGTTGACCTCTGATAGCATTGAATACAGTGTTTGTGTGTCTCTGCAAGCTTCACCAGAGTTGATACTGATGTGAGTGATTGAGCAAGCGTGGTAAATGGATGGATTATCTCAAGACTGTATAATATATTGAGTTGGAGGATGACACTAAATGGAAAACATGAGCAGTAAATGAGATCATCTGTGAAATGCAAAATAGTAGCAAGAAAGGCTAAGTGATAACTGAAAGTAACAGATGAGTAAAACTGGAGTGATATAACTGAACTAGATATAAATAAAGTTATGGAAAGGGCCAGATTTTGGTGAAAACCAAAGTTGACCCCCCATTTATTTTCTCTTTTTCAGTTAAAGTAGCATAAAGTAGGTTCACTATCTGAAACTGATTTTAATTAGCAGGCTTACACATCAATGGTTACATCAAGAGGGCAGTTCACCTTGAAATGAGGATGAGGAGATGGGTAGATGAGAAGGAGAGGATCTGAGTAGAAAGACAAGTGATGAAAAATATAGATTAAACAAAACATAAATTAAAACATCATGTTGTAGGGCTAATGGATTTGGGGTTGTTGGGGTCAGTGGTTTATGCGTTTTCAGTCAACTTCCAGTTGGCCTTTATTAACAATTTGAGCTAAGTAAAAAAAAAATTGTCTTCACATTCGGAAATATGGGTGGAAATGGTAAAGTGGACACGATGTAGAACTTCCAGCTTCAGGAAACAGCTGCTGTTTGTGAAAAAGTGCATAAAAAGAAGTTTTCTCCTTTATTAAATGTATTATTTCCTTTCAAGTTTGCCTCTTCCCTAATCTGATCATCAAGTTTCCCTCTGCTCGATATTATTAGTGAACCTAATAACAATAAATGCTGAACTAGGTTATTATTACCATTTCTATATCATTGTTAATGTTTTTGGGTTAATGGTCCTAGGAAGCAGATTATTAGGATCATATATGAAAATGAACAATGAGGGGCACATTTACTATCGAAGTTTAATCCTTCGACTTTGAATATCGAAGTCGAGGGATTTACCGCAATTCGTTCGATTGAAGGAAAAATCGTTCGAAACGAATGATTCGAACGATTTTAATCCATCGATCGACCGATTTTCCTTCGATCAGAAATTGCTAGGAAAGCCTATGGAGACCTTCCCCGTAGGATAACATTGTTGCTCGGTAGGTTTTAGGTGGCGAAGTAGGTGGTCGAAGTTTTTTTTTAAAGAGACAGTACTTCGACTATCGAATGGAACGATTTTTAGTTCGAATCGTTCGATTCGTAGTCGAAGTAGCCAATTCGATGGTCGAAGTAGACAAAAAAATACTTCGAAATTCGAAAGTATTTTTTATTCTAATCTTTCACTCCAGCTTAGTAAATGTGCCCCTTAGACATATGTTGACCAAACTTTCCAACAACTGCTTATACGTTTGCTTTAAAGTGACCAGATTTCTGGGCCTGCATTGAGCAACTTTTGTTGCCATTGATCCGGTAATCTAGACACCTGACCTTCACCTGAGTATGTATCCATTTCAATGGAAATTCACAACATAACATTAACCATAACACAGAAAAGGTAGTCTGATTGCTACCTTTCTACAATATACTTTTAGTGTTATTAGACTGTTAAGCTGTTGTTATATAAGGTTGTGATGATAAAAGCAAAATAAGAAGATTATACAACTAAACACTGCAATGGAAATATGTGAGGAAAACAAAACTGTCATATGCCGACAAACATGGTTAAGGCATTTCATGTAAGTACAGGATTTTTATAATTATATCAACTATTATAGAGCAATTAGTGCATGAGCCCCTTATCTCTCAGGCTATGCATAATTAGACAATGACCTTATAGCCACGTTTATCATAACTCAGATACTACAGACCCACAGGGATATATATTACTGTCCATCTACAAAAATAATGAGCAATTGTGGAACTGCTAACTGTGAATCTGTTCTCAGTGGCAGATTAATGACATATAGGGACCCTAGGCTACACCAACACAGACCCTTCTTCTAGGCTACTGATGGGTCTAGTTGTATGCCGATCCAGGCACAAGATTTCCATATCCCGGGTTGGTTTCAGACGTCGCTGGATCTGGTTGCATCTGGCCGTACACATGTGCCTTGCCTGCCTTCTTCTCCTAATAGGCAGCACAAATAAAAATAGATAAAAAAAAAAGGGACTCTGGGAACAATTACTGCTGGAGAAAATGGATGTTCTTCATTTTCTTTTCTGCTTCACTATTTTATGGTGACAGTTGCAATCAAGCTTTGGTTTTAATATACCACAAATACCACAATACATTAACTCCTAAGTCTTCTTGCATTGATGTTTCTTTTCACAGAAGAGACAACACAACATGGGACTCATTTACCAATCCTGGGCAAAAGTGCAAGTGACTCCTGTATTTATAACATGCCCAAAGGAAGGGGCGTGTCAGGAAATGTTCACTTCCTGCCCATGAGCTCTCCCTTCTATATACCATTGAAATAGTCACAAGCAAATGTGATTGTTTTCATACATTTATCTGTTCAACTCTGGTGCATGCTCTGAATTCAGATAACGACGAGCAGTTTGCTGCATATATACTGGAAATATACTTTAAACAGCAATATATTTCCAAGTGTAGACTGACTTTAAGGGCAGATTTCTAATTTCAGTTTTCCGAACTCAAATTGTTAAATAGATCAATTGAAAAAATCTTGAAAATCAGAATAACAATTTCAGCAACTAAAGCCTTCAATCTATATATCCATGCTATTTTTTTTTTAATTTTCCCTAAAATAAATGAAATAATAATACAAGTTTTTCCCTTGACTTTTTGTTTTATTCTCGTTCTAGTTTTTTGTACACATCCTAGCAAAACTATAAAAACCATGATCACAACTTTCTTTTTGTGAATGAGTTTAAAAAAAAACCTCAAATATAAATGTATAAATCTGTCTCCCTATCTTCTAAAATTGTTATCAAAGATATTCAGATGGGTAAAAAAAAATAATTTATTTAATAAAACATTTATTAAAAATAATTCAAGATAATTTCAAGAAATTATTGTATCGTTATATTTAACATAATGTAAGGACTTTTTGTCAACACAATTTGACTGTTTTCAATCAACTGCATTGCTTGGCTTTAGTCAGAAATATCAAAGGAGGGAGTTTACATTCTACTTAAGAGAAATACTTGCTGAAGAATTCCAGAATAAATTTGTTGTAGATTTAGGCTGATGTTTTAACTCCCACAACAGTTTTCTTCATAGTTTACAGCATTGTTCAGACAAGACTATGGGCCAGTTTATTAATGTACCGGTATATATTCCCCCCAAATCATATTTATTAGAACTAAAAATTGTGGATTATACTAATTATATAAAACCATAGAAAAAAAAATCACAATTTAATACATTTAAAAAACACGAAAAGCACTAACAAATATAGAGGTCAATTGGAGCTGTCCTTTATCCACTGTAAATTCATTCTTTGCTTTGAGCTTTTAGAGGTTTTCTGTTTTTCTTTTCTTTTGTAATCGTACAAAAATCCTTTCAAAACTGAGGATTTCAAGGTTTTTGCATTATTCAAATTCATTCTGCATTTTCATTGGTTCATGCCTTTTATTTTAGGATCTTTTAATAAATAACTTGACATTCGTGTGGTTCACGCCTTTTATTTTAGGATCTTTTAATAAATAACGACATTGGCGTTTTATTTTAGTGCCTTTTATCGTGGTTTAGAAAATCACTAAAATTCATTTTGATAAATGGGTCTCCACATGAAATCTGCAAAACTGAAGGCCGAAAGTGCAGATGCGGGATCCGTTATCTGGGAACCGATTATACGGAAAGCTCCAAATTACAGAAATGCTGTCTCCCATAGACTCCATTTTATTAAAAAAATCCAAATTTATAAAAAGTATTTCCCTTTTCTCTGTAATAATAAAACTGTACCTTGTACTTTATCCAAATTAAGATATACTTTAATTACTGCTTATTAGAGGGTTTATTTACAATGTTTACTTGATATTTTAGTAGACTTATGGCATAAAGATCCAAATTATGGAGAGATCCGCTATCCAGAAAACCCCAGGTCCTGAGCATTCTTGATAACAGGTCCTATGCCTGTACCAGTATCAAAAACTTGTGTTTTTTTTATACCTTTTCCTAGATTCAGTTGTCTCACATATCCTTAACTTTGTGCACCAATTTTTACTTGGAATATAAGAAACAATGACAGTAACCTCTTTTGCAATTACAAATTCTATCCTTAAAATGCATGGGAAATTCAAATATGAACACACTGAACAAACAAATGTAGTTTTTCTAGAACTGTAATCATCACCCAATAAACCACACGTTTGTTTTTCCAGGTGAAAACTAGCCATAATATTTTGAAGGCAATCTGTTGAAGAACAAATATCTGTGAGTCTGATGGGTGAAGTAAAACATATGAGGAAAATGTAAATTACAAAATGTAATAAAATTTGGAACTATAATATTGGAAGAGTTGTAATTGTACAAACGCCTTTTAAAATCTTTCTTAAAGGTGGCCTGGAATGTTTTTCCAAAATATTTTTTCCAATAAAGAACTTTATCATATACATGGCACATAGACGTTTACTTAAAAAAAAAACTTCTCCGGGAGGCTTTTGATACTAAGGGGCCCATTTCCTAAGGGTCGACGTGAATTTGAAGTGAATTTTCAAATTCAAAAACGTTGAATTTCGAAGTAATTTTTGGGTTCTTCGACCATCGAATAGGCCAAAATTCGATTATAATTGAAAAAACTTAGAATATTCTACATTTGAAAATAGAAGTACTGTCTCTTTAAAATACTTTGACATTTCGCCATCTTAAACCTGCCGAATTGCTATGTTAGCCTATGGGGACCTCCTAGAACCTATAGCCAGTATTTGGCTAAGTTTTTAGAAGTCAAAGTTTTTTTTTGGGAAAATTTTTGATCGATCGATTAAATCGTTGGAATCGTTCTATTCAAACAATTTCTACATTAGATCGAACAATTTGAATTTGTTCAAAAATGGCTAAATTTAATCAAAAAAATACTTCGACTATCGAATTTCTACATTCGATGGCCGAATTTCTAAGTTTTACTACTTCGAAATTCGACCCTTAGTAAATGTGCCCCATAATATTTTATGTTCTTGCGAAATATTTAATATATAAGCACTGATATGATATGAAAAATGTTCACAGTTGGAATATAACATTCCCCAATACTAATTCCAGCCAGAGGTGACCCCATATAAATTCATTGAAGCTGATTTCTAAACACACCTAAGAATTATTCAACCCAGATGACCAACACCAATGCCATTAGTCACTTCTGAGTAGATTGTCAGTTTGTTGCTTTGGCTTTGTAATATTAACAGAAAACCATACTGGTATTTATATATGCAAAGAACCAAACCTGGTTAGGGTGACATGGGCTAAAAGAAGCCAAAAACCCCATAACGTGCAAGACATGCAGCATAAAGCCTTCTGAAAACAGAGGGTGGAGAATGAGAAAATCACTCCTTTATAACCATTTGGTCAACTATGCACCCAGAACCACTGGTTTTATAGCACAGATACCCAAACCTACAGGTCCTACTATATATTCTCATTATGAAAACACGATTTATGAAAATCTGACAATGAACCAAACTCACAGGCATTATGCTTCAGTGACTTGGAAATGATCATAAACAAATTGACTGGAAAAGCAGGTTCAGTGCATATGACTTTTTTGCCTCGGTGATGGAAGTTAATCTTAGCAAGCTGAGCAGCCTTCATCCTCAGTGCTCAACTCACATGTGGTCCAGTGATCTCCTCTTTTATATTTGCTGACATCTCTTAATGAAACCATTATTGCTAAAATATTGAGAAATGGTCCTGCCCAGAATTTTCATGAATTTAACTTTTAGTATGATGCAAAAAGTGATATTCTGAGACAATTTGCAATTGGGTTTCAGTTTTCATCATTTGCATGTTTTTGAGTTATTTTGCTTTTTATTCAGTTTGCAATTTCAGCAATCTGGTTGGGTCCAAATTCCTTTAGCAACCATGCATTGATTTGAACGATAGACAGGAATATGAATAGGAGAGGCCTGAATAGAAAGAGGAGTAATACAAAGTAGTGATAACAATACATATGTCGCCTTACAGAACATTTGTTTTAAGATGGGGTCAGTGGCCCCCATTTGAAAGCTGAAAAGAGTCATAAGAAGAAAGCACATCAAAAACAATTAAAAAGAAAAAATTAAGGTAGAATTAGCTGTTCTATAACATACTAACAGTTAACATAAAGATGAACCACCCCGTTATGAATAATGGGATTGATTAACCCATATATATACTCTAGATAAATATCTCCTTTGATTGCCTACAGAGCATTTGTTTTTAGATGGGGCCAGCCAGTTGAAAGCTGAAAAGAGTCTCTCCCAACAATATGTGGGGCCCCAGCAGGGCCGCCATCAGAAATCACGGGACCCGTACAACAAAATTTATTGAGCATAGACATCAATGCTAAGAATGGTAAACACAGACATAATTTATAAAAAGCCATTGGTGGTCAGGGTCCCCCTAGAAGTTAAAACAGTACCATTGATGGTCAGGGCCCCCCTATAAATTAAAAAAAAAACAAAAAAACATTGACACCAGGGTCCCCCATAAAAGTTAAAAAAAAAAAACCTAAAATAAAATGTTAAAAAAATTATTGGTAGTCAGGGCCCCCATTAAAGATAAAAAAGACTAGCGGTTTAAACCAAAAATAAAAAAGAGACCATTGGTGTTCAGTGGAACTTACCTTTAAAGGTCTTCTTCATTCTCCTCTTCTTCGGGTCTAATCAGAGATTTCGTCTCTTTTCGCGGCGTTCGGGTCCAATTGGAGGCTTTCGGCTCTTTTTGCGGCTTTCAGGTCCAATCGGAGGATTTCAGCTCTTTCCGTGGCTTTTGGCTCCAAATGGTGGCTTTTCGGCTCTTTAGAGTTCAGCTGTTTTCGCAAGCTTTCGGAAACTCTGGCGGACTTCAGCGGATTTCGGCGACGTGAGGGGCCCAGATAATCCAGGAAGTTCAGCACGACCAGGCCCCCCTTAAAGCACTGGGCCCGGTTCAGCTGTTCACCCCTGATGGCGGCCCTGGGCCCCAGGAATGCAAATTTAAAATGAAGGACACCAGCACAGATTTGCTTAACATTACTTTTGGCTAGAAAGAAAGATCTATTGTAGCATAAAGCTGTTAATACCTAACCCAGGTATATCAACCACTAAACCAGAGACATCTAAAAAAAGGCATCCTTCTGGGAACTGATGAGTAAAATGTTTTCACATGTTTTCTGATCTGAACTGATCTGTCATCAGGTTAACTAAAACCAGTTGGACTTTTTTACAATAATCAAGGATAGTCTCTGCCTGCCTCATATGCTTTGAGTCCATAACAAGTGGCCTCTTTGCCCTGAGAATGTGTATCTCTGTGTAATTGCAATTGCCTCACCAGAGGTCTGTTAGCAAGTGACAACCATGGTTCACGCCAGCTATAAGATCTCGATCAATTCTAATTTATCATGTAATCAATACATTTGTAACAATGCTTCAAGGGTGCCAGTAGGAAGAACATAGTGCCATTTTTATTTATCTGGGTATAGTAACCAATAGCAACCAATCATTTAAGTTGACTAATTAAATGTTGCTTGCTGCTTGGTTGCTATGAATTTTAATACACAATCTTGACATTAAACTCTATGGCAATGCCAGATAAGTAGGTAAAGTACCATATTTCCCTTGATAATCAAGTAACACATAGATGTACCACGACACATGAAAAGTCTACTTCCCACAGATGCATTAAAAAACGACTTGTTGGGAGGCAAATGTGACCAGCAGCTGGGTTACTCTGAGCAAGTACACAGTATGGGAAAAGATATGATTCTGGTATAGAGCAAACAGGTTTGTTTATTGAAGAGGGTGAGGTGTGACTTGTAGAAATCTTTTTCTGTTGTGTTTTTACTTATGACGCATTTATAGTTCAAATAAATGAGCAGTAGTGCAAAACAAGCAAACAAATAAACCCGTGATTCAATGCAGTAGCTAGTGCTGACAAAATGATGGAATTTACCATATAATGTACACAGCTTGTATATTTTCTGTACCAGCAGGTCCGAATCTACGTATTTTTTTCTCATCTCTAAGCCTTTTCCTTTGCATCAGTTCTCCACATACAGATGAAGCCACTTGGATTTGTGAGTTAAATGCGTCATGACTCAGGGGTAATTGAAGAAACTGTGTTATCTTAAGTCATCTTAACTCATTTAATGCATTTAACCTTTTCATTAGCATACCAAAGCTCCATTGTTCACAATGGTGAATGCTTTAATTAGATGGGATGTTGTGACACAGTTTTCTGTGTTAAATGAGATAAATGGGATATCTGTGTTTAGTTATTCTGTGTCAAACAGACAAACCAAAGTGGCTGCATCTGTACTTAAAAATTAATGTTTGGCAACATTTGGTAACTTCAGTTCCAAAAATTACAATTCTCCTTTTTTACAGGTCTCATAATTACAGAACATAGGGGGCAAATATTGCATTCGGGGAGGCAAATTAAAGATTTTTCAGCACAGATTCCATCATAGTATCCCAGGGCCAATTCCATGTATAATAACCCCATTCCCATAACACGGCAGGATAAATGCAGTGTCAGTTTATTTAAAAATACCTCCCAGAACACCTTGCAGGGTAAATCTAGCACTAGTTCTCTGTACAGTATATTACCCCACAACACATGACATGGCAATTACAGTGTTGATTTCTTACATCCCTGAACCCATGGTAGAATAGATATAGTGTCAGTTCCATATATATATATATATATATATATATATTTATATATATATATATATATTTATATATATATATATTTATATATATATATATATATATATATATATATATATTTATATATATATATATTTATATATATATATATATATATATATATATATATATATATATATATATATATAATGCCCCCAGAACACATAGTAGTAGAACTACAGTGTCAGTTTCATGTTTAATAAGCTCAGAACTCATAGCAGAATAAATACAGTGCCAATGTCATACTATATCCTTGTGTAGGGGACTGGTAAATTAGTCTACCAGTATTATTTAGCAGGCAGTCCCCTACTGTTATAGATGCCTAACTGGGTCCTAAAATACAGTTAGGAGGGGGACCTGTTTCTTTATCCTGGTTAAAGCTATACCCCTTGGTGTTCTATCAGTGCCCAGTAGATGGCACTGTGCTAAATTATAAAATCCTGGGCAGCCATGTGCTCAGGGTCCATTTTGTGTTAGCTCTGGCCTGAGCAGGCAGGCAGAGCTCCAGTGGAATCTAGACAGGTCAGGTCTAGTAAGGATAGGCTACTCACCTTAAGAGGTCTAGGCTCTAGTGTGGGATTATGATACCGGGTACTTAATGCCCAGAAGTAGGGACTAAGTGTACAGACCTACTGTAGGTATGTAGAGATTCCCCTCAGGTTCCACTTAGGGAAAAGGCCGCGAGTAGTTTCTGCTGTACATGTTCTCTTCCCTGTGGGGACAGATACTGGCCAAAGGTGCTGTGAGTATAGCCTATCCACTGTTGCTGTATGATCCTGTTTGCTCTGTATGTACACGCCGTTGTGGATGTTCTTGTTGAATAAATATATTCTCTGGTTAAGTTATAAGGACCACTGGCGCCCAATTATTGTACCCTGCACAAAGTTACACTACACCCTGCCTCCACACCGTTTGCGAGGGCTTACCCCTGAATAATTAAGGTCTCATCCGGAGCACAGTATAGGGAGGAAGCCTATAGATAGAGAATGGTGCACGCAATTTACTATAGCGCTACACTTGTATCCAACATCATCTATACTTCCATACTGTTTGCTGTAGGAAATTCTTCCTATGTCTGTGCTGGAAGAGGGCTGACAAATTCTACATTGTTTCAACGGTACGTGTAGTGAGGACCAGCACTGCAGAGAATCCCCCATGCATAGATTGATACAGTTCCACGTTCAATAGCAAACACACGTAAAGGTGAACTTTAAAATAACTAAAACAGATTAATTCATTTTTTATTATTATTTAGAAAGACACTTTTTTAATAAAAAAAAAGGGCAACTGTTAAATCTTCTCTTTAAGGTAGATCATCTGATTTTTTCAAGCCCATTTCTTCTCTAACACTTGGTAGGACTCACTTAGCTTATAACAGATTTGCAGGTATAGGAAAAAGATGGTCTTCACAGTCACATGATATTATTCCAGGGACATTAAATAAGCCTTAGCTCTCAAGTTTCACTATAACTTGCCTTTGCAAAAGCCATGGGCCCCACTGGGAGATTCATTCCCACAGTTTGGGAAACAAGTGCCAGCATATCGTCCAAGTGTTTTCTGGTTTATTGTCTGGGAGACTACAGCAGCTAACAGGTGGGAATGTATTCATGCTCACTCTTATTTGGAAGAAGAGCATCCCAACTTTCTGCCTCTGGAACAAAGGGGTTAAAGAAAACGGCAGAATTCCTGCAAGCTCTTGAGGTGTGTGGACTCTCAGTGAACTGCTTGCTGGAGCTCAGCCAGTGCAGACCAAGAATGTTGAAAACAAGCCCATCTTGTACAATGGTCAGCTAACACACCAGGGTAAACCGTCGCGGAAGTGAAGTTCAAATTCAAACAGCTGGGATCGTCAGGATTTCTCTCGTTTAAGAATCATTTCTGATTCTCACTTTGTTTAATGGGTACAATTGTGCTAAATAGTCCTATGGGATTTTGTATTGAAGTCTACTGTAAAAAACAGAGCAAACATTAGGCTACAGAAGAAAGGCTTGTTAGACATTTGAAATATTACTACGTTATGCGGGGAAGAATATAGAGAAACCAATTGTGTATGTAAAATGGATTCCACAGTTTCACCCGGTAGTTAATTAGATGTTCTTGGCCATTAGTTAAATAAGGAAGAAGCTCAATTTAGGAATTGTGTCTTTCACCTTTTACGGACAAAAAACACCAAAATTAAATGCATTAGATACTATTTATGTCTATTCTGTTTATGCTGGCAACAAGGTTTCTGCAACTTTTCAAAACATATGTATGGCTGAACCTCTTGAAATATTTAAAAAAATTTCAGGGAAATTACTAGAAGCAGTACCCATTCAGGGTCAGATAAGAGCTCAACTATTGGTAGCTTTTCTGAATGAATCAGTTTCTGTTTGGTACTGTTGGTAACAGCTTTCTAGCTGTTCCCTTTGGTTAGTAACTCCAGGTATTATGCTTAAAGGACACCTATCACCCAAAAATTGTTTCACCATCAGAGGTGCTGGCTAATACAGCCTGCACTTCGGTTGGGGAATAATTCCCCCCCCCCGTCAGGTACGTTTAGTGGTACGTATGCATATAATGAGCGATTATCCTGGTGCACTTGTTGTGCACGTGACATCAACATATGCAGGGTCGGACTGGCCCGGCAGGACACTGGGAAAAAACCCGGTGGGCCCAGGCCCTCTCCCCTTATCGGACGAGGCCCCAAAAAAATGTTCAGCGCGAAGTGCACCGGCATTTGTGCTGGCATTCATGCATACGCAGTGCGCGCCGGCATTTGTGCGGCCCCGGAAGTGTGGAACCTGGTGGGCCCCTCGTGCTCCAATCCGAGCCTGAACATATGCACATAATTAGTAAAAGCTGTGGCACTATTCTCAGTGCCACAACATGTCACTCAGCACCAGACTATTCCTGGAAAACAATTTCAAACTTCCTCTTCAGGGATTCACTGGGCCAATAACCAAACAGCCATTGAGCAGCCATTTTCTGCAAACTTTCCAATGAATAATATAAAGTAGGGCTGTTAACTTGCAACCCTCCAGCTGTTGTGAATGACAACATCTAGCGTTACCCATTAGTTGAAAGCTACAGTGGATTGCTGAGAGTTGCTTTTCTAAACAGCTGCAAGATCAGGAGTTTGACACCTTCGGTTTAAAAGTTATGGTAAATATGGACCCTACAGGCATGCACTGTGCACCCATGCCTAAAAAAGAGAGAAATCTTCACACTTTAACTGTAGAGGGCTTATAGTAGAATCCTATTAAATATCCAGAGTCTAGCTCAGGATTCCTTTAAGTCTAGTGACACTTTACTGGGAGGTCAGCCAAGAAAATGATCTCCATACCACAGTTCTCCCTACATTTCTTTATGCCAGCTGTTTCCTACATTTAATTGTCCATGCATCTTTAGCACCAGATGTGTTTTCCCGTTCATACTAAATTAATTAAATATGTTGATTTCTGTGTCACCCATTGCCCATTTTTAAATAAAACTACAATTATCGAGAAAAATATTTGATTGAATTAATTCAAATTGTTTCTGATATATTTTTTTCAATATATTTTTTTGATTATGGGGCCTTTTTACTAACATTCAAATCTATTTTATTTCCTGTTTTTTCTATATTTCCTTAATACAAAAATTAAAAAAATGTAAAAGCTGAGGTCATATAGCAGTCAATGGGAACTGAGCTCATCCTATTGGACCATTTACATTTAATCAATTCGGACTTTGATTTTCTGAGGTTTGGCTGTCCTAAAAACTCAAATACAGTATTTAGAGGTTTTCGTATTTCTTAGCACAGCGTCCATCTTTTTTTTTTTAATTCCTACTATTTATATGCAGATCTTTTAATCACTTTCATGGCATTCGTGATTTTAGATAAATAGAGTTTACGGGGTAGATTTATCAAGTGTCGAATTGAACATTTGAATTTTTAAATTCGAATTTCAAGTTTATTTTATTGTAATTCGACTAGGGAATAGTCAAAATTCAAAATGTATCAAGAATTCAATTATTCCCCATCTAAAACCTGCCGAATTGGTGTTTTAGCCTATGGGGGACCTCCTACAATCAATTTGGAGTCGTTTGGTGGACTTTTGAAAAAAAAAAAAAAAACATTTTCTATTGGTGAAAAAACTCTAATCAATTTGGATTCGATTTGGATTTGAGTTTGCGGGTCAATCCCATTCACCCAAATTTAAAAAAATCGGAATTTTTAAATAAATTTTGATTAGTTGTTTTTTTTTCTAATTTCGAGTTTATTGATCATGCTGAGCAATACATTTTGTGAATTCCTATATATTGGTAAAATATGTTTTTCTATCCAAACTCCCCTTTTGTCCCCAGGAGTGACTGTATCATTGGCTGTTGGTAATCCATTCACTATATTTTTGTTGTTTACCAAAGCAAAATATAGTGAATGGATTATCAGGACTGGAAAATCCCTTGTTCAGTGGTAGGAGGTCATGTTGATGTATATGTCTGATGAGCCAGTTGGTTTCAATGGAAAAGGCTAGACGCAGTGTACTGCTGTTATAAAAAGAATAAAAAATAATAATAGATCTGAGGCCAGATATGACCCCCGGTACCTTGAAATTTGATCAGTTTGGGAACTTATCACCCTACATTAAAATATGAAATTGATAACCCAGAGACATTGATCATATAAACCAGTATAATATCAACAGAATTTACTCAAATCATTCTCTGGGTAAATTCTTTCTCTCTGGTCATCCCTCCCACATGTATTAGCGATTTACTTACAGTCTGAATGTTCTTTTTATCTTTTTACCTTGTAACAAGTTCAATGCATTTAACAAGCTCTGTAATTACATTATTGGAATCACATGTTCTGGTATCACATTTTCCCTCATTTTAGCTATTCTACTCCTATCTGCAAGAGTCTCTCATATAAGGACCTGCTGAATAAGGCACATCAAAGAGAGGCTTTTTTTATCTAATTATTTTTACAGGTCAGTTAATTTAGATTTTTTTTTAATTTTTAGAAATGTATTGGCTTGTTGATGAAACATAAATGTATTGTTACTGGGTTCTAGATCTAGGTATTTAAATATTAATCATATCAGTGTAGGGGACTGGTAAATTAGTGTCTCAGTACTATTTAGCAGGCAGTCCCCTAGTGTTATATATGCCTAACTGGGTTCTAAAATACAGTTAGGAGGAGGACCTGTTTCCTTATCCTGTTTATAACATATGCCCCTTGGTGTTCTATCAGTGCAGAGTAGATGGCACTGTGCTAAAGTATAAAGTCCTGGGCAGCCATGTGCTCAGGGTTGATTTTGTTCATCTACTTATCTGAGCAGGTAGGCAGGGCTCCAGTGAAACCTAGACAGGTCTGGTCTAGTAAGGATAGGCTACTCACCTTAAAGGGATACTGTCATGGGGAAAAACATTTTTTTCAAAATGAATCAGTAAATAGTGCTACTCCAGCAGAATTCTGCACTGAAATCCATTTCTCAAAAGAGCAAACTGATTTTTTTATATTCAATTTTGAAATCTGACATGGGGCTAGACATATTGTCAATTTCCCAGCTGCCCCAAGTCATGTGACTTGTGCTTTGATAAACTTCAATCACTCTTTACTGCTGTACTGCAAGTTGGAGTGATATCACCCCCTCCCTTCCCCCCCCCCAGCAGCCAAACTACAGAACAAAGGGAAGGTAACCAGATAACAGCTCCCTAACACAAGATAACAGCTGCCTGGTAGATCTAAGAACAACACTCAATAGTAAAAACCCATGTCCCACTGAGACTCCTTCAATTACATTGAGAAGGAAAAACAGCAGCCTGCCAGAAAGCATTTCTCTCCTAAGGTGCAGGCACAAGTCACATGACCAGGGGCAGCTGGGAAAATGACAAAATGTCTAGCCCCATGTCAGATTTCAAAACTGAATATAAAAAAATCTGTTTGCTCTTTTGAGAAATGGATTTCAGTGCAGAATTCTGCTGGAGTAGCACTATTAACTGATGTGTTTTGAAAAAAACATGTTTTCCCATGACAGTATCCCTTTAAGAGGTCACTCTAGGAGTGACAGATAGTTAGGCTATTTAACTGAGCAGCTTGAGGCTCCTCGGAGGAGTTGAGTGGGGTTTTGATCCCGGGTACTAATTGCCCAGAAGTAGGGACTAAGTGTACAGACCTAGGGATGTAGAGTTTCCCCTCAGGTTTCACTTAGGGAAGAGACTGAAAGCGGGGGTACCTCCTCATTGTTATACATGTTCTCTTCCCTGCGGGGACTGATACTGACCAAAGGTGCTGTGAGTATATGCTTATCCACTGTTGCTGTATGATCCTGCTTGCTCTGTATGTACACTCCATTATGGATGCTCCTGTTCAATAAATATTTTCTCTGGTTAAGTTATAAGAACCACTGGGGCCCAATTATTGTACCCAGGACCAAGCTATAGTTATACTACACCCTGCCTCCTCATCGTTTGCGAGGGCTTACCCTCAAAGAATTAATCATCCGGAGTACAATATTGGGAGTGGAGCTCATAGTAGATGATGGTGCACTCAGTCTACTATAGCGCTATATTAATATCAACACTTTTAATTGATGTTTCCATAGGTTATGAAGTAGATCAAACTGAGAAAGAGATTTTGGGTACATGTTAATTGCCTGTACTGGGGCAACAAAATGGGGATTGTCTAAAGAATTCAGACTTATTGATTGAGGGTCAAATGTCCAATATATAGCATGAACCAATACAGATAAAGACAGGGTAAAGTATGTAGGGAAGTATGAATTAAAAATAAAAAATATGAAATTATGAAAAATAATCTGTTAAAAATCTGTAAAGCAGGAGCCCTTGGACTGCAAACTGGCCCCTCTCTTAAGTGAAGCAGGAGACCCCTGCCAACACCAGTCTTCACCAATGCCCTTTTGTGGGGTCCAGGAATGTTCTGCTGAGGTGCAGACAGGGAACTTGAACAAGGTAGAGAGAGAGAGATAACCAAAGGGAAATAAAGCCAAAGGTCATGAAAAACTTCATCAAATACAAGGTCAGGAAAAGCGTTGACAAATGTGTGTGCACAGCCCTGGATAATTGTGGATAATCTCCCTTCAGAACGAAGACATAAATGGCATAAAAGAGCATCCCTCTTTTTTATTTCCCACCTCAATCTTCCTTCTCCTGTTCCCCTGTCCTGGGGTAGTTAACTTTAAAATGAACTTACAGTATGCTCTAGATCAGTGATCCCCAACCAGTAGCTTTCGAGCAACATGTTGCTCACCAACCCTTCAACCCCTTTGATGTTGCTCTCTGTGGCCTCAAAGCAGATGCTTATTTTTGAATTTCAGGCTTGTGGACACGTTTTGGTTGCATAAAAACCTGGTGCACTGCCAAATAGAGTCTCCTGTAGGCTGCCAGTCCACATAGTGGCTACCAAATAGCCAATCACAGCCCTTATTTGGCACCCCAGGAACTTTTTGCATGCCTGTGTTGGTCCCCAACTCTTTTTATTTTGAATGTGTCGCATGGATAAAAAAGGTTGAAAGGCTATCTCTCAGGCTCGGAATTTCAACAAAACTACATTTACCAAGCAAACAGACGGCAGTTTGAAAATCAGAATAGATGAGCATCAAGTGAGTATATAAGCAATTAAAAAACAAGAACAATAATACATTTCAAGCCTCTCAGTCAATCTGTATTTTTGGATGCTGGGATCAGTGACTTTGTTCATCCCTGTCCCCCTTATATTTTTCTCTTCTCACTCTTCATCTCTCCAGTGCTGGATTTAGTGGGTGGGCGCCCCGAGGCTGCGTGGTCCTGGTGACCGGCTGTGCCAGCACCTGAGCGCTGGGGAGCTGCTCTCCCCGGAAAGCTGCTGGGCGGCATGCCGCCCCTAATATTTTGCTGTGGCCTAGACACAAATCCGGGCCTGCATCTCTCTACCCACCTGCTTCTTTTATTGCTAGATGGAAAAGAAAGTAATGTGTGGGAAGCCCAGCTTCTGGCTCATCTACAAATGAATTGCGTTGAAAGGGTGTCACACTTGGGTGACTTCTCTTGGTGTTTAGTTGACAATGGAACAGTGGACATTCAGCATGAATAAACATATCAGAATAAACATATCAGATACAGAATTCATTTTACTGACAATAATGGCATTGGCATTATTAGCCAAATGTGTTGAGTATACAAATATATTAAGCTTTATTGTATTAAAAAGTCATTAAAATGAGTTTTAAATTTCATTTCTGCCTCTTCACTTTATTCATCCTGCACATGACTTTAAACCACCAGGGGTATATAGTAAGCAGATGGCATTTGTATTTAAAAATACCTGTAGCTTTTCTGGTAGGGACTGTGCATTATTTTCAGTTCCTTGGAATACAACAGACAATCACCATCGGAGAATAAAAGAAGATAATACATCAGAGCTGATAATGCAACATGGTGCAATAAAAACTGTGCGGGTGCTTTTGTAACAAAGGATAAATGCAAGCCTGCTGACATACTGTACATATACAGTAGTACAGATCCTATGAGTGTTCCAGTTGCAGTTTCATTGCAACAGCATTAGAACATTTTTGTCTGTATATATTATTTGAGTATTGTGCATGCTTTAGCCTCAGTTCTTAGGTCTGCTGGTCGAAACCAATATTTTGCGTGGTATTTTAAAATCAGCAAGTCACTGTATGCATCTGTTTCATATGTGCCTCAGACTTTGTTTTTCATGAGTGTATCATTTATGAATAAGGGAAGTTTGATCTCCATGCATTCCCAGCCTACTCAAAGTACAAATAGGTCAGTCAGGGAGCCAGCCTATCTTTGGTTTGGCCACTAGTAATCTACAAGAAATAAAAAGCTAACTCCTACAGACTAACATCAATGGAACTACTGTGAAGACAGCACGGCAGCACTTTGTTTTATCAAGTAAATACAGAACCTGAAAGGAGAACAAAGCCATCTGCCTGTAACCACTTGCAGTGTGGTCATTAGTAACAAGGCAGATCAGAGGGACCAGAATTGTAAAGGGGTCTTTTGTTGTCTACTGAAACCTTTCTTATTACATAACGTTAGAAATAAGAAGTTTGTGCTGACTGTGATTTGTTTTTCCTTTAAAGTCATAATATTTTGTGTCAACAGAATATCCCTTATCTGCTATAGAACATTAGCTGTTTGGCTGATATCTAAAGCTAGTTTACATAGCCACTGTGCTTATGTGATTAATGACCAAATACTCATGTACGGCTAAAGCTGTAAAAGTGGAGGACCATGGATGTGGCCCTCATAAAGATCAGCCCAATTTGGTCCAGTGTGTCGATGGCCAACTTTAGACGTAAGTTTTCCTTTCAAGTTCAGAAAGGCAAAAAAAGCAGAGAAACATCTCATGTACTTGTGATAACAAGTCAGGTGATCCCACTGGTGGCCAATAAAAGGGCAACCAAGTTGGGAGTTTTACTTTGAAAGCAGCAAGTAAGTTGCAGGTAAAACTTAGTCCCTTTGTAAAATGTATAATAAAGCAATAGAATTCTTAATGAATCAGATGAAAGTTGAGCGTAGGACTGGCCATACCAGGTATGACGTTGACGTAGTTGGCCATCTTAAATATATTGTAATATATGGACAAACGATCCCTGTTTTGTTTTTTGTTTAAAGGGTAAGGCATTTTTAGCAGTTTAAGGCACAAAATGTTTCAATGTCCTTAATATATTGATAATGGGTTGAGTGCAGAGGAGCTCCTGTATTTGTCTATGTGAATTTTGTGGTCACAGCCTCATTGCACCCCGGATTAATGTTTTTAAAAATTAGTGGTGAGCACAACTTTCCCTTGTTTGTTTCTTACTTCACACTCCATCAGAAATTCATAACGATTTGTTTGGATTTGTATGGAAATCATATTATTTCATATGTATACACAGAAATGCATATATATGCTTAAACAGCTAAGAAACAGAGAATGAATAAGGGATATATAGACAGCTTTCCTAGTGATATATCAATAGCAGGTTAATCTAAGGATAGGTCAGTATTCAACAGCTGTCTCTGATATGGAGGTTGGAAATGTGCTCTGGTGAGTAGGTCAGTGACTCTTAATGAGGTAAAAGGTTAATGGAAAAGTGAATGGCCAGCCGAGGGACATCTGTAGGTAATGGCCAAAAAATTGTTTGGGCTGATAATGAAAGGATCAAGACATAAATAATGTATAATTATGATCAGAAAGGTTAATAGGAAAGTTGTGTTGGGGAATCAGAAAGAGGCTGCATTGATGATGTATGCTGGAATAATGAAAATACTGGATGCTGGAAATTTTAGGAGCAGGAGTTGACTTTGAGGTCAAGAGCTCAACTCATTGGACTCATTTATGAATGCAGAAAAGTGGCACCAGAGCAGAAACCAATAGCTTTGATCAGTCTGTTGGAAATGAAAATAAATGTCTGTATAAAAGTGGCTGGATCTCAGGTTGAACCTTATTTATACTTAGCATCAGATAATTTAACCTCAAACAAGTAAGTACATATTTATTGTTTTTTTTGTTTGTTTAAGAAAAGGGAATATGACTGAATGGCAGCCTATAATTAAATATCTGCTGTGATACGAAACATGTCTTATGAACCAAATAAATATACTTGAATTTTAACACATCTGGGGTTAGGAATGGTCCTTGAGTGCCTGCTCAACTACATTATGGTTTGGATCAGCTCCCTTAGCTGAAGGTACACGGAAGTGCACCTGACCCCCTCCTATACTTGGTGAGTTTACTTTGTGACCTTTCTTCATTTGATTTGAATGGCATATGTCCTTAAACTATACTGCTCATCCCATAAGATGGGAACAGGAGAGAACAAGAAATTGAAGGACTCCACTGTCAATGGTTTGGGCTACCTTTGCTCCTCATTTACAATATAACAATAAAGCGATAAACAACACAACCCTTAGGACCTTTTCCGATAAAAAGGATCACCACACCACAGGCCTCCCCTTTAGACTAGAGGAATATAACTAATCTGAAACAACGTAGTTGGTTATTCACAGTTAGGTTATGGAATGCACTGCAGGAAGATGTTGTGATGGCTGATTCTGTTAATGCCTTGAAGGGTAAGGACACACAGGCAGATTCGGGGAGATTAGTCGCCCCGGCGACAAATCGCCTCTACTTTGGGGTGACAATCTCCCGAACTGCCTTCCCCTACCTTCCCGCCTGCTATAATGAAAAATCGCCAGCGGGATGGAACTCATGGCTCTTCGTTTCCTGATGTCGCCCAAAGTTGCCTTCGGGCGACTTTGGAAAATGAAGCACCGCGAGTGCCATCCTGCTGGCAATTTTTCATTATAGCCGACTAATCTCCCCGAATCTGCCTGTGTGTCCTTACCCTAAGAGGGGGTTGCATGATTTCTTTGACAACAATAATATCCAAGGCTATTGTGATGCTAAAATCTACAATTAATATATATATAGGTATACAGTATATGTAGTTTATGTGAGTCTATAGAGGGTCAGTGTGAGTGTGTGTAATCTCCTAAAGCTTCTCATCTTCAATACTCCTGCGCTCAATACAATGTGGATAGTTCAAGCCTTGAATTGGTAAAAGCAATGCTGAAGGAACCCAAACTAGAGTCTGCGATTCTAGCTGTGCTGCAAACTCCTTTTTGTATGTATAGCAGTGTATCTACTGGATCACTAGTGTGGGTGACATTTAGATTACGGATAACCCACATACAACCCTTAAATAGCTGTTGAAATTAGGTTACCACATTCAAGTGAAAGAAGATTGTTTGCACTTTAAGACCCAGTTTTGCTGACTTTAGTCTTTTCTGGATGTGTTGCTGATTTTAGTCTTTTCTGGATCTGTGTGATTTGCAAACTATCAGGATAAACAGCAAGTAAACCAATGCAGAGTGCACTATTCATGCAACATAAGGTTTACCACTTGTCAAATCATACAGGCAACATTCGGAGAGGTCCGTTCATTACTGCAGCACAGCTTAACATGATGTTTAATCTTTCCAGCCAACCTGCACTCACAATAAATTAATTCAAAGAAATGAACCTGAGTTATTTGTGCAAAGTTTAATGAGGCTCTTAGCAAAGCGGAATAGGCGATGCATGGGAGGTGGATAAAACAGCAGGGGTACAAAGAACTCCAGAGAGCACTTAGGCATGCTTTTGAACTAGAGGGGCAACAGAAAGCGTCTGGTTCTGCAAGAGGCAGCTAGCACATGGAACTCATTAGTAAGCTATAGCAGACATCCAGATATCTCTCAGTTACTATATACAGCCCCACACCCCACTTGGCTAGCAGCTCCTATTCTGGGATGTGTAGGAGGATTGTGCTGTAAATGTTTATTTCCAATTAAGCAGAAAAAGGAGAGGAGTTTTGAAAACTTGTTCTGCACTTCAAATACTTTTCTTTTACTGTTGTTCTTCCAAGTTTACTTTCGAATATATATATATGTATACAACTTCATGCTACAGCCATATTGAAGAATAAATAAATGCATGCAGCTTTTCTTTCCCTTAGATATAAATAAATTACAGCCAGCTCACCATGCAGACTGAGCATGGAAAGAACTGGAATATATCAAGTATGAACCTCTGACAACTTAGTATGTGACTTCTTTAAGGAACAAGATCAATGGTTGGGCCAGTCAGATGTTTCACAAAAGAGAACTGAGACACTTTCAAAAATCAATACTATGCAAATTAGCTATTATGCTGTTAAATGGATTTTTTTGGTGAATGGCAAATCAATTTTATAGTATAATTATCTGTTGTTGAATAGTGTCCTGGGCTATAAAAGCCTCTTATTGTTTCTCTCTTAGCGTTCAGGTCCCTTCTCTGTTGTCAAATTTATCTGGGAGCATAGTGCATACACAGGGGCACATTTACCTAGGGTCAAATATCGAGGGTTAATTAACCCTCGATATTTGACCGTCAAAGTAAAATCCTTCAACTTCGAATATTGAAGTTGAAGGATTTTGCACTATTCCTATGATCGAAGGAATAATTGTTTGATCGAACAATTGAATCCTTCAAATTGAACAATTCGAAGTATTTTAATCCATCGATCGGAGGATATTCCCCAAGAAATTTTTAAAGAATAAATACTTCGACTATCGAATGGTCGAACGATTTTCAGTTCGAGTCGAAGTAGCCCATTCGATGGTCGAAGTAGCCATACCCGACCATTTGAAATTTGAACTATTTTTCCTCTATTCCTTCACTCAAACTAAGTAAGTGGGCCCCACAGTGTTCTTACCAAGAGTGTTGTGTATGATCAATATGTGAACATGTAAAAAAGGATGGATATTTTTGCAGTACTTAAATTGCCATCTATTTATATAAAAATATAATTATTTGAGTAGTATTAATGTCTAACTATCTTGCTCTACAGAAGGGATTTTAGATACCGTAATCCCAAAATCACTGGCACTCTTCAATATGGCAAAGTAAATAGTGATGGTCGAATTTGGGGCGTTTCACTTCATGGAAAAATGTGTGAATTTCCTGCAAAATTCACGGAACGGCGAAGAATTCGCGAAATGGAGCCGGAGCTTCCGTTTTTGATGCTGCCGTCCAGTTTTTTTGGATGCCGGCGAATCGTGGGACTTTGCAGCGCATTCACGCCTGGCAAATAAATTCGCCCATCACTAAAACCAATATGAAATTCCCATAAACATTTATAACTAGTGCAAAAGATGGCCATGCAAGGGTCACTCCTCTGTTGAGGACACCTAGGGGCAGATTTATCAAAGGTCGAATTTAAAATTTTATGGTCAAAACTGTCAAATTCGACTACAGAGTAATTCAAATTAGACTCGAGTTTTTAAAACAAAAATTTAATTAGATTTTCGAGATTTATCATACTCTGGCACTTTAATAACTCGAATTCGAATATTCGCCACCTAAAACTGGTTTAAGTCAATGGGAAAGGTCCAGGGATCAATTTTGATTTGTTTGCAACCTTCCTGACATTCGAGTTCTTTTCTGAGAAAAAAAACAAATTGTGTTTTTAAAATTCCAAATAGAATTTGATTCGAGTTTTCAGGTCGATTCCATTCAACACAAACATTTTTGTTTTTTTTAAATAAATTTTAATTTTAAAAACTCACATGAATTTGACACGCAACAATTTTGTTCTTTCATGGTAAATTTTTGTCACAGTTTTGCGAAAAATACAGATATTTGCTTTGAATCCATGCCAGGTGAATAAACATCTTCATTCTCAGGAAAACATGTTCTTGCTTTAAAGAACCTACCGTATATACTCATGTATAAGCCGACCCGTGTATAAGCCGAGGTACCTAATTTACCTAAGAAAACGGGAAAAATTTATTGACTCGTGTATAAGCCTAGGGGTGAGAAATTATTTTAGGACATGGCCAATTTAAAGCTTTAACGTTGCTGCTTACTCACTGATCTGAAGCATGCATTGACTCCTCCATGCTGCTGCACATACTTCTCCCCCCTCCTCGCTTAATTCTGCTCCAGCCCCTCCCCTCTCAGCTCTTGTCAATCAGTCCTCCCTCTTCAAAAACCTTTTTTTTCTTAATCATAGCAAGCCATAGGACACGATACATTAAACAATGATCTGGCACTAACTTTTCTCCACAGATTAACCCACGCTTTGCCTCTCTTCTTTCTGACAGGCGCCATAAAGTATTTAAAAGGTACTGTATAACTCCAGAGCTGCAGCCCCTCCCGCAACTGAAATCAGGCTACAGGGAAGCGCAGGATACGAACGGAATGTGAGGCCGCGCCCCCTTAGCTGTCAACTGCCGCCTCCTTTCCTCCCTGTACAGGTGCGTGCTCGTATCACAGAGTGAGCGCGCACCTCATCCACGTCTCGAGCGCTCCTCTTCTAAACTCTTGTGCGCTCCTACGCACAATACGGTAATGCGCACACATTTTCCCACATCTCCTGCGCAAAAAGGGGAAGGGCTGAGGAGTACTGAGTGACGAGAGCTGAGAGGGGAGGGGCTGAGGGCGAAGGAAGCCACGAGCGGGGAGAAGTATGGGCAGCACGGAGGAGTCACTGCACACTTTAATCAGTGAGTAAGCGGCAACCTTTTTTAGCTGACCCGCGTATAAGCCGAGGTAGAGTTTTTCAGCACATTTTGGGTGCTGAAAAACTCGGCTTATACGCGAGTATATACGGTACTCAGTGCCTCTCATCATCTACCATGTCACTGAGACTTAGGAGGTTATTCCGAATGTATCTCATTATTTTCTGAAATATACTCAGATATTTCCAAAAAAAATTGTGAAAATCATCCAAAAATTTTGAATCATATGCATTTTCAAATTAATATGGGTTTTTGTCCTTAAAAATAATGTACACTGTAAAGTGCAGAGGAACATGCTGGCTAACATCAAATTTGTTTAGGAAGTAACACAGCTGCTGACAAACACAGAACAGCTTAGCAGTAGAACCCTGGTCAGGAATATGTTTGCTCATTCTAGATATTTGTTTCATGATATTTCCTTATATCTGCAAAATGCCTGGAAACCATTGTGGTTTGTACCATATGCAAATATGTTTTTTTTGTTCTAAAGTGATTGGTCTTTTGAAACCCAATTCTGCCGAAAGTAAAAAGTATCTGAGTAATTTGTGTCAAAATACTTTTTTTTTTTTTTTAGAATTTTTAAAAACTTTTTTAGTTCTGTATCTGTATTTCTAATTCCAGATACAAACCAAGTCCCCTACAGAGAAAACCAAACCACATCAATGGCCATGGGCTTTACCACAGATAAATCACATTACATTTAAGAGCTCAGTCTGCAAAATTCTTTCTGCTGAGTCTCAATATATGATTAAATCTCAATGCATTTATATAGTGTGGATTTGTAACTCTTGCCTAAACTTGCTGTTATTTAATATGTATCTATAATCCTTGCAATAAAACAAAGTGCTTCATATCTGGAAGAAAACAGAGACACTCATATGAGTACAAGGAAATAAACTCACACAAGCACAAAATATAACAACTTTTGTACAATAAATCTATATGATTGATTTATTCAATGAATACTCATGCTGAAAACTCATAGCTTGCAAAATCAGTCTCTGGAAGGTTTTACTGAATGGCATCAGATGACATCAGGGGGCAGATTTGTCAAGGGTCGAAGAGAAAACTCTAATTTCAAATTTTGATTTCAAAAATTTGAATTTTCGAGTTTATTTTAGTGTAATTCCACTTGGGAATAGTTAAAATTTGATTTGAGTTTTTTTAAAAAAAATTAATTTTGAAATTTATCATGTACTGGCCCGTTAAGAATTCGATTTTGACTATGCTCCACCCTAAACCTACTGAAATGCTATTTTAGCATATGGGGGATTTCCTGGAATCAATTTGTTTGGTGGCATCCTGAAAAAAAAAAAGCTTGAATCAAATCGAATTTGATTCGAATTCGATTTGAGTTTACATTGACCAGAATCTAAAAAAATTAAAACATTTAATTTTCATAAACTCCCATAACTCTAAATTTGACCATTGATAAATCTGCCCCTAGATGTGACCCATCTCTAAAAAACTCCTTTATATTCAATGGTGTATCATGTTATGATAGTTTCCTGTGATTGGTCTAATATTCAGATGATGCTACATTGTATATTGTGGCATAAATTAGGCCGTGATATTTATCCCCAATGTAGGGAAGTTTAAAGCAGTTGCTGCTGTAGGCACATTGCCACAGTAGGCACACATATAGACAATTCATTTTGGGTATAATAATAGTTTTTTGATATACCTCAGACCCCCCGATTGGTAATTAAAAAGTACAATGCTTGACCAGGTGCAGTAACCCATATAAACCAATGAGATGGTTGCTTTTAAACTGGTGACCAGTAAATTCTGACTGCTGATTGGTTGATATAGGTGATAATTAATGTGCAAAGGTTATAACGAATTGAAAGTAGAGACCAGAAACATATTTGCTTCTTTGAAAACACTTTCAAGTAGTGATGAGTGAATTTTTTCACTAGGCATGGATTCACAATGAAATTCCACATTTCACCATCTGCAAATTTTTTCATGAAACTGCAGCAAAAATTAGCAACAAAAAAGACAGCAAGACAAAAAGTCGGTATAAGAAAAAATGCCATTGACTTTTATGCATTTGGAGAGAAAAAAAGTTACGTATATAAAAAATGTGCGTAGAAAAATTGCCGTTCCACAAATTTTTATAGCAGTTTTGCAATTTTTTTGGTGAAGCGAAACGGAACTGATTCGCTCATCAATACCTTGAAGCATAAACGTTTCTGACTAAAATAGCAATAGTTTCTGTTGATTCTATAAACAATTTCATTGCAGAACAAGTGATGACATAGTTGTCAATCTATAAGGAGACATGTAGTCAAAGTAGTAAAATGTTACTATTCCATTATTTCAACAACACTGAAATTGGTGGCAAAATATTAACAAGCTTTATTTGCTCAAATGAAATTCTTACTTTTGCCCAAAAAAAATACTGGGATTTTACCGGGTTTGAGTTGAATTTTAGCAATAGCGTACTACATTCCAACATTTCCCAAAAGCAGCTATACCTTGCTAGAAAATGCCAGCCAATTCAATCGGGGATATAAGCCATCTATTAATAATTAAAGTTGCCACAAACTAAAACATTACCAATGATGAGGCTGGTGTTACTTTAGTGAAGTTATGTCGACCATTGTTACATCAAACTAATAATTCCATTAATTTTAACAATATTTTGGAGAATTACATTTTTACACTTTAATGTCGAAACAGAATGAAATGTTTTTGTTGAATTTTTGAAGGTAAGTGAAGTTGGCAAAATCTGAAAAATCTTATCAATTTTCTGCTATAAAAAATATATAAAGTTTTATAAATAGGTCGATATATTCCAACATCTCATTGGTTTTACCAATTACCTGATGATTATGATATGAGCCTAATATGATATTTCTGTCTATTATTTTGTAAAATTCAACATGTACTTAAATTGTGAAATTAATTCTTGTTTGTTTTCATTACAGAAAAAAAATATAATCCATTTTGTAACCAAAAATTAGCCAATGCAATGTGTGAGTAAAGTCTGTTTATAAGAACTGGAAGAGTGGCTTTTTAAACAAACTAGACACTCCTTCTAGACCAGGCTTTCTGTATTTCTTGGCATATTCAATCAAAAGTGCACAACTTTATGATTGGGTTTAAGGAAAAAAACCACAAGACACATTAGAGATATCTTTAAAAAACACTTTCTTGAAGGCCTTGCATATATTTCTCATTTTGTAGTACGGGAAATTAGAGGGAAGCAAATCGCTCTTTGCAGGAATGAAAATCGAGCTGTTTGATGGATCTTTTTTGTATTTTGAGTAATCGTTTTACTCTTGAGGGCTAAGAATATTTTTCTAACCTCCCACTTTCTACAAACATTTTACAGCTAAAATATTGTACAAAATGTGCAGTACAAGTGCCAACATAGACATATGAAGACAATCAAGTGACACAAGCAGTCCAATTATCCTGTTATAGATTTCTTTTACAGGATTTAATTATTTGTACATTATTTTTAAACATTCTGCACTTCCAACTAGCTGGACACGCTCATGAAAGTAAAGTATTTTTATTTGTGGAATTCAGAAAAAACATTTGCAGTGTGTTAAGCTGGCCATAAACAGGCCGATAAAAGCTGCCGGCAGACCGAGTCATCAGCTTATTGGCCCAATCTGACCGCCCATATTGGCTGCATTATGAACCGATCATTGGGCCCTAGGGCCCACAATCAGATAAGCCTGATATTGCCCACCTCATTTGGGTATATCGGGGAGAGATCCACTCATTTGATGAAATTGCCAAACGAGCAAATCTCTATGTGTATGGCCACCTTAAGAAATCTCGTCAGTAATGATGGGCAAATTTGCGCCCTTTCGCTTCCTTGGAAAATTTGCGAATTTCCAGCAAAATTCGTGATACGGCGAAAAATTCACGATACGGCGCCGGTGTCTAGTTTTTGACGCCAGCGTCCATTTTTTGCCAGCAAATGTTTTTGCGCCCGTTTTTCGGATTTATTCGCCAGCGGCGAATCGCCATCTCTACTCGCCAAACATGTTTTATGACAGTTTCTCTGAGTCTAGTGCATTACTTGTGGTAATTACCTGTTAAAACTGGCCATACACGGGCCGGTAAAAGCTACCAACAGACCGAGTCGGCAGCTTATTGGCCCGCGTGTGGGGCCCTGCGACGGGCTTCCCTGATTGATACAGTTTATGGCTGAAAGTCAGGCAGATGTCGATTGGGCAGGGTTAAAAATCCCTTCGGATTGAGGCCGCATCTGTGCATTGACTGCATTATGATCTGATCATCGGGCCAATATCTCCCACTTCAATGTGGACATATCGGGAAAGAGCCGCTTGTTTGGTAAAATTGCCAAACAAGTAGATCTCTGTGTATGGCCACTTTAAGGGGTAAATTTACTTACCTCTGAAAATCCGCCATCGCTGGCTTTGTGCACATCGCAACACTTCCCAAGGCATAAATTCGCCTAGTCTACACTAATTCACGAAGATCCCCCCCCCATCTAATAACCTGTAGGACATATGGAGCTTAACTGAATTATTGAATACAAATTAGAAGGATAAACTAACATTAAACAATCAAACAAACAAGACTAAAATATAGACAAAAACATAACAAAAAAAAGTAATCACAAATGCAATAGCCTTCACTTAGCTCAGTATTTTAGTTAAAGTAGATGCTGTCCCCAACCATTTCTACCTGTGAGCAACATTCAGATGTAAAAGGAGTTCAGGAGCAACGCACGCATGAAAAATGTTCCTGGAGGTACCAATTTAGTAGACTCCATGAAGACTGGCAGTCTACAGGGGCCTCGGTTTTGCAGTACACCTAGTTTTTATGCAACTAAAACTTGCCTCCATGCCTGAAATTCAAAAATAAGCACCTGCTTTGAGGCCATGGGGAGCAACATCCAAGGGGTCACAGAGCAACATGTTGTCCACAAGCCACTGGTTGGGGACCACTGAAGTAGAAGATGCATATTTAATACCTATTGCAAGAAACCCAGCACTCTTCAAAAAATCATTGGGACCTCTCCCATTGACTTATATGCAACCTTAACAGGTCTGAGATGCCAGATTTTCTGATACAGACTTTTCCATCCTCTGGGTTTAATAAATTCCGATAAAAATTTTAAAAGTCAGATTTTATAAAAAAAATAAATAAAAAATCACAAACTTTTCGTGATTTTTGCATTCAGAGTTTAGTAAATAACCCCCTAAAAGTTTGATGCAGTACATCATTTACCAAACAGTGTACTAATTTGCAATATGCACTTTTGTCACATTTTCTAGTTACATCTTCCCTTCTGTCATTGGAGGCTCAATGTATTTAAACTATTTGCCGTGCAGTAAAACTGGTCCTGCTTTACCGTGCCTAAATAGTTTGCCTGCACTTTCAGATGAGAAACTGAAATGGCTTCATATTTTATCCTTATGGTTTCATATTTTATCCTTGAAACTTTCTGCTGATATCTACCCTTCACTGTGGCGCCAACTGTAGGAATATCCAATAACAATTGTATCCACCCACTAAACTGTCCACTTCACTTTCAACTCTGCATGGTTTCTTTCTAGCATGCTTACAAGAAATAGAAAATCAATTCAAAAATTAAAATCGTATGGATGAGTAAAAAAGAGAGATCAATGCTTAAACCTGTGTTTCCATTTAAAAAGATCTGTTGCTATTTCCCATAGGCCTCTAACTTCCTACACCCTGCCGAGTCTTTTTATCAGCCCCTTTTGAATATCTTAACAGGCAAATGTCCAGCATTCCCAGGGAGGCCCATTGTTCTCTGCTGACTGTAACCCACTTATTAAAGCTCATTCACTGTACAAAAAAACAAAACAAAAAACAAGGTGGGGGACACAACTATTTTGTGCTGTGTGAACAATGAATTTTAAAACCCCAACACGATTCTCTCAATCTGAATGGAGACGGGATATATTTGAATCAGTTCTGTTAAATCTATGCTAATCTTTTGATATTCTATATAAAATTAAATTCCAATTCTTGTTCAGTATTCTTTATTCTTTGCACGCAGTCTGATTCCGTTCAGCGCACAAGATCCAAAGGAAAACAAAGGAATAAAAGGGGGTCTTTGGTTTAACTCTGTGAATTCCAGGAGAACTGTCTCACTAAATTCACTGCAGAGCATAACATTATAATTCGGCAAGTGTGCAGAGGTCTGAATTTGCAGTTTAGCTTTTCTAGCAGAATAAACCAGTTGGGATACTACATTCCTTTCAATTCCTATTGGTACTCACTGTGACAGTAGAAAATAATCATCAACACAACTGACTATATTAAAGGACTATAAAAAGTAACTCTGGAATCTTAAAATAATGGATCTATAATGTGCTGATGTCTAAATATTTTTACTTCGTGACTGTTTAATTAATGAGATGTACATTGATTAAAATGTATTTATTGTATCTGTGTTTACTTCATATAGATACCTTCATGACACCTTGAATAATTCCAAACCAGACAGGCTATATGAGTCAATTCTGATTATGACTTCAGCGGCAGTTCTGAGCAATAGGCTTATGACACACAAGGCAGTTTAAAGGGATCCTGTCATCGGAAAACATGTTCCGCATCAGTTAATAGTGCTGCTCCAGCAGAATTCTGCAGTGAAATACATTTCTCAAAAGAGCAAACAGATTTTTTTATATTCAATCTTGAAATCTGACATGGGGCTAGACATTTTGTCAATTTCCCAGCTGCCCTCAGTCATGTGACTTGTGCCTGCACTTTAGGAGAGAAATGCTTTCTGGCAGGCTACTGTTTTTCCTTCTCAGTGTAACTGAATGTGTCTCAGTGAGACATGGGTTTTTTCTATTGAGTGTTGTTCTTAGATCTACCAGGCAGCTGTTATCTTGTGTTAGGGAGCTGCTATCTGGTTACCTTCCCATTTTTCTTTTGTTTGGCTGCTGGGGGGAAAAAGGGAGGGGGGTGATATCACTCTAACTTGCAGTACAGCAGTAAAGAGTGATTGAAGTTTATTAGAGCACAAGTCACATGAGAAATGGATTTCAATGCAGAATTCTACAGGAGCAGCATTAATTAACTGATTCATTTTGAATTTTTTTTTTTTTGCCATGACAGTATCCCTTTAAACAACATGGAGTTTTTGGGAGAAAACATGATGTCCCTTGTAGAGCCCTTTCACTTGGTAACCTTTCACAACTATAGGTAGTAATAATTAGGCAACAGATAAAAGGCTTAAGATATCTTTAAGGGTGGTGGCACACGCTAAGATTCTGGGAAGATTAGTCGCCCAGAGACAAATTTACTATTCTTCTTCGGGCAACTAATGTCCCCAAAATGCCTTCCTTCTGGCAAGAATGTGAATCGCCGGTGGGATGGCACTTGGATCACTTAGTTTTCGAAAGTTGTCCGAAGTTGTCTCACGAGGAACCTTTGGGCGACTTCGGGAAAATGAAGTGATCCAAGTGCCATCCCGCTGCTGATTCACATTCTTGCCAGAAGGAAGGCATTTTGGGGAGATTAGTTGCCCGAAGAAGAGATTTATTGCAGGGTGACTAATCTCCATGGAATCTTGTGCCACCACTCTTAGTGATGCCACATGTATTAATGTTCAATCTGCATGAAATCAGTTCATTCAATCTGGAGTCAAAAAAGAAGGGCTGCACCACCCCCACTATCTGTCAAACCTCTTGCATACATGCCTGAAATGCGTTTCCTTCATCCAACATGTTAAACATCAAATGTGACAGATAACAAGAACCTACAGACCCATCTAGTCTTCCCATTTTGTATTTGCAGACTAATTTGTAAGCAGATCATTTAAAGCAGATAATTGATTGCTATGAACGTATTTTTTTCCCAAGCATTTCATGTGAGCCAGGTTTAAATTGATTACAATAGATGCCATTCACAATTTTGCTCTAACAAGTCCATCTGAAATTATGGGGTGGATTATTTAACAGGGATGTGAATCATATTTAAGGAACACTAAGTGTGATATTATCCAGACTGACACATTTTATTACATCTTCATAGTTATAACTATGTAAAGTGAAATGTAATTTTCAAGGGGGCTCCACAGGTGTATCACCATAGTCATTGGGGCAGATTTATCAAGGTTCGAATTTCGAAGTAAAAAATACTTCGAAATTCGACCATCGAATTAAAATACTTTGAATTTGAATATACTTTTTTCATCTAATTTGTATATTGTGTGGTCGAAGTAAAATCGTTCGATCGAACGATTAAATACTTTGAATTGAACGATTTTACTTAGACTTCAAAAAACTTAGGAAAATGCTGTAGAAGGTCCCCATAGGCTAACTTAGCACTTTGGCAGGTTTAATTTGGCAAAGTATTGAAGTCGAAGTTTTTTTTAAAGAACCAGTACTTCGATTATTGAATATTCATCAGTATTTTACTTCGAAACGAATTTGAAGTCGTAGTATCCTATTCGATGGTCGAAGTATCCTAAAAATTACTTTGAATTTTGAATTTTTTTACTTAGAAAATTCCCTCGAATTCACGTCGATCCTTGATAAATCTGCCCCATTGTGTCCAATGTAGCCATTTTTTAGGCTTTACTAGACTTTTCATTGAAATGACTCTATTTCCTCTTTCTATCGCCCCACTGAAGATTCAGCTTTCATAGAAGTAGAGCCAGAGAATTACTGAATTGTGATAATCATTATGGAAAAAAAAATGAAGCGTAAGATGAGTTCTTATCCTTAGAATTTTTCAGATTTTACTACTATGTAGGCCATAAAGCTGTTTATTAATGAAAATTCTTAGCAAGTCCTTTAAGCCCCACCTGTCCCAAACAAGTAGCGATTATAATAAATACGTGTGTGGGTGCATGTTTGTGTATATGTTAGTGTCCTACAAAATAGGATATATTTGATAGTTCAAGATTTGTAGCAGCATGGAAAATGAATTGCAAACATATCAAAATTATTTTGTGTTAAATGCCAAAAGGGAGGGTAAGTTAGGGCTCAGATGGGAGATGACTAATTGCCGCCCCTTGTGTAGACATTGGGCACAGAAAGGTCTCTGCTGTCCATTTGTTTTTGAAGCAGACGTGTGATAATACAGAAAAGTGCAGGACAAAATTGTGCATGACATGGTTTGTATCCTTTAAGCATGTTCAACCCTTATAATGTATGTAATTGCCATACCTGCTATCCTTGTAAAATATGCTTGAAGGTTTCAGAACCAATGTGTTGCTGTATGCAAAAAGGTGGGCAACAGCAAATATTAAAAAAACATTCAATCATGCACTGTTGCTCCATTGATGACAGATGTATCCTCAAGGGAATTCGGGTTATCTTGAGCCATCTTACTCAAATTACTTTCTTAGCAGAGGGTTTCACAAACAAAAAAAAAGAGCATTTTAGAGATTCCCTCCTAGTTCATTAGCAAAGCACAGGGAATTCTTATTAAAGTAATGGTTTTATAATTTTTTTAGACAAAAATGATCATATTTCTCTGACCAGGAAAATTGAAAATTAATAATCACAATGTAATGGCCATGTGATTTCTCTGTATTCAGAAGCGATACAGCACGCAAAACATCCAAACATAGTAAAGATGAATTTGACTTTTTTTTCAGCCTTCAATAAAATCCTTTAATTTTCAAGTATACATTAAAAAAAACTAAGAAATCTCAGTCTTACATCTGCCAAAAATGTGTCAATATTCTTTACATAACTGTATGTTTTTGGTTGTGGGAATGCATAAACTTAGAATAAAGAGAAGCATTCCTCAAACCACTATGTTTAGACAATATTTTCCATGACTCAACAGAGAAGTCAGAATCAGGCACAGTCTGAAACTATTGGCTTTACACTAAAAAAATGAATATTTACTGAGCTTTGATTTTTCCATTATCCTTTAGTTTTAGCTTTGCATCTGCACTGAGATTTGTGTATGGATTGTACATTAATATAATTAAAAGATATAAATAATTTTAAAAATATTGAATTAGCACAAGGATAGCCATAAAACCAGTTATGTTGCACATCAATATTACAGGAGGCAACCCCTGTTTCTAATGGCGTATTTCAGTTTCTGTGGGAGATTTTATACCATTTTGACCTTAGGCAATACTATTGAATTATTACAATCATTTCCAATGTCTGTGTTGTATTGGAATGTTGAAGGTTACTCATGAGGACCAGCTCAAAAACAAGAACAGTAGACACTAGGTGTAAAAAACGGAACCTAATTAACAGAATAACTAGTAGTTTTTATACCAAGTAGAAATAAAGAAACCATTGCGTTTCTGCTATTTTGTTATTTTTTTTTTTAATAAACTGACTACTGGTTTACCACTAATTCAGTGCAATCAGTTTCCGCACCATGGGGAATAAAAAGAAAACGAGGTGCACACCTGTATGTACTGCTGATTTTATTAAATGAGCAAATGTCAAGCAGCTGAACATATAATTATGGTTTCTCTTCTCTAAAACAAAGTCTTCACCAATACAAAGTATGCTCTACTATTTTGTTTAGGCCTTTAACTTGGAGTAAATGTCAAGTTTTAAGGCACTACCTGTAACATATGGTATCCCAAAACCCAGAGCAAACTCCAAGGTCCTGGTCTCGGCTCACACTTCTGACTGTAGCAGCCGCCTTTGGCTTCGGGAGGAGCCGTCCGCTACTCAGATGCCACCAGGTCTTTATGTGAGAGGACCAAGGGTAAAGCTCTAGACAGGCAAGGGAACTATAAAGTATACAGGAAGGACGAGGAACAGAAAGTAAAGTTGTGGAACAGGCTGTGACAGTACTGTACCAACCAGACAGAATCAGGAAACAAGAGCGTAGTCAGGATAAACAGAGCAAAACAATACAGTCAGAATCAGAATCAGAAGCCAGGAGTGTAGTCAGGATAAACAGGCAGGGGTCAAAATAAATCAGTAACACGGTACAAAGTCAGGATCCAGAAGAGTGGTCAAACAGGCAAGGGTCGGTTTAGGCAGCAATACATCAAGGTCAAAACAGGCAAAGGTCAAGTAAAGAAAATGAGATGAGAATCTATCAGGAAATAGACCTTATTTGGGCAATGAGTCTAGATTAATGGCTTACACAGATCACCTATGGCCAGATTGGCAACAGGTGAGACAAGCCATGCTTACTTGAAGTTACAAAGTATAGCCATAGGAGTGAACCAGAGCCGTAGCCATCTGCTCACATAGAGCAGCAGTAATGCAGACAGCACACTACCAGAGTTGCTGCTGCTTTATAATGTTTCTGCAGATGTCAGTATGGGAATGTTCAATTCATGAGTAGCTTAAAGGGTACCTATCACAGCCAAAATCAAACACATATTAACAATCTGACCAGTACAAGCTAAACACATTTAATCAAACTACATATATCGTTTTTTGAAAAAACTGCAGGTTTTAAAAAAATCCGTTACTTTGTCAAATGGGTTCTTTCACTGAGGGAGTCCATACTGAGACTAACAGAGACTATAATATGCAAATTTCAGGAGCATGCTCAGATTGTAACACTGCTTTGAGTATTCTACCCAGAATGCCTAGCTTTAGTAAACTCCTCCACTAGAAGTATCAGGAGATTTCCTTATCTTGTCCCCTGCTGGTGATGTCATTATGAAAATGAAGGGCACACACTAACTTCCAGCAGGGGGCAGCACTACTGTACAGCAGCTAACACACAGGTTTGGCTGATTTGAAAATAGCTGAGGTTGATAAGCAAGCAAGGAATTTCAACTGAGCATGTGCGAGATTTCAGAGCTACAGTTGGCTGGGAAGATATAGGTAGGAGGAGCCAGTGAAATCCAAGATGGCTGCCTCAGCTAGAACTGCAGTGGAGATAGGGGAGATCTTGCAGAAGGAATAGTGAGCTGATGATTTACATTATAAAAATAATTCTAACTGTTTTAAAAATCGGATTTCTTGAACTTTCACATAATGTATTTACTTAGTAAATGATTTTGGTCATGATTAGTGCCCTTTAATGGTATGTAGATGGAACAATGGGATATAAATCACATCAAACTATTTCTTCTTAGCAGAATCCAAAGAAAGTTGCAAGTAAAATAATTATTCACATAATTAAGAAAAAAAACAATGGTAAGATCATAAAGTGCACATAGTTTTTTTTCTGCCTTATTTTTGTAGCAATATATTCATTCTTCCAATGAGAAATAATCAATTCATAGATGTTCAATGTGTCAATAAGCACAAAGAAAAATTTTCATTCAAAATATGAAAATTGCTCACATTGCATTTATTATCACTTTTACTATGTGACACAATTATGTGAAAAATTGTACCTCTAATATTCTTAATTGCACTGAAAGTTTAATTTCAGAATAAACAGCCAGCTTACTCTCCTTCTGCTCTCTCACTTTGTAGGGTATAAAGTGTTACATTATCAGAAAATTCTTCTGACACATTACATTTTGTGTTCCTATTAGTTGGACTGCAGTAACAGTTTATTGGGCAATGTTACATGACGCTCACAATAGACTCCCAGACACTGTAGTTATTCTGGCAAGATGACAGCTTCTTCAAAATGGCATCATTGTTAATGAGAATGAATGAGATGAATCAGAGACATTGGGTCTGGTGACCCTTTGTGACCTCTCATTACACAGATACATTCCCTATTTCAGAAGTTTAGCCATGTTTCTTAACTGGCCTTAATGACAAAGGTCTTCTTATTTGTGATTATAAAAAGAGGGCTCATGGACATAAAGTACTGGATCCATGAGATTTTGGTAGGGGTTTTACTAGGCCATGGCATAGGAGACTTTAGAGTGGGTGGGCCTTGTGTGTCTCCCAGTGTCAGCGATCTTTGTGTCCTGAGGCATTTCATTCAAAAAATTACACTAAGTATTCATTGATATTGCTTTTTATATATAACTATAGCTCTCAAAAATCCGAAAGACATAATGTGATTTATATGCCATTCATTTAGAAGTACTAGGCCTTCTGTGGGCGGATGTAAGTCTTTTTGTTTTTATGGAAACTATATTTGGGGCACTTGTACAATTCCTGGCTGGGGCAATCTCTTTAGTTATTTATTAAATGAGAAGGAATACCATTATACACTTGGGGTGCCAAAAGTTAGGCACCCCAAGTGATTACTTTTACATATCTCACACCACAGCCAGTGCTCCTATCAGCAGAAAACTGCACTGGCCTGGGGTTCTTCTAGTGACCACCAAGGAGCGATCCTCTTCTTGCTTCTTCGGGTCTTCTCAGGCTGTGCATGCGCAGTACATCGAAAAGCCGAACTTTAACGAAAAAGCAAACTATTTCGCTCTACTGCGAATGCGTCTGCCCCTGGAAATTGGAAAACCAAAGAAGCAGGAAGAGGATCGCTCCTTGGTGGTTGCTAGAAGAACCCTGGGACGTTGCGGTTTTCTGCTGATAGGAGCACCGGCCTGGGGTGTCAGGTAGGTAAAAGTAGTCACTTTGGGTTGCCTAACTTTTGGAACCCCAAGTGTAAAATTGTATTCCTTCTCCTTTTAAGGTAAAGGCAGAATATGGAAAAACAGAAATATGGATAATTACACTGGATACACCTCTTTCTTTCAAGGAGGCAATAACAGGGTTAGGAAAAAAATGTTGATAAATACTTGAGGAGCAAAATCCATAGTACATCCATCAGGTAACCTGCAACCCCCACCTGTTTTTGAAGGGCTGATGGTGGGATTCTGAGAGTGGTACATCCATGGTGCAGGGAATGGTGATAAGGAATAACTATGAGCTACTATAGGTCACATGCAAACAGGCACAGGAGAACTTCTGTTCTTCTTGCCACCTAAAGCTGACACCTCCATCGGTCAATGTTTTTGCCTCATGCATTTGGATGCATGTGAGTAGGGTGGGATCGATAGTGCAAAGAGTACAATTGTGCCAAAAGAGAAAATAAATCCAATTAAAAATGGTATAATTTCCTCACAACTGGTAAAGTGATTTTGATGCACTAGAAACACTAGGTTCATACTGGACTGTAGTTGGAGCTTATTTCATAAGGGTGATGGTATAATTATTCGCATAAATTCGCACATGCCCATTATGCAGGAGTTGCAGGGGGAAGTGACATCACTGGTTTGAAAATGGTGACTGCAAACTGCAGAATAGAGCGATTACTTTGAAGAACCAATACAGGATAATGAATGCCCATACG
The DNA here is from genome assembly GCA_038501925.1 of Xenopus petersii. Taxonomy (NCBI): domain Eukaryota; kingdom Metazoa; phylum Chordata; class Amphibia; order Anura; family Pipidae; genus Xenopus; species Xenopus petersii. The sequence goes on along the minus strand of CM076687.1, from coordinate 13,202,953 downwards.
GATGAACTGCTATAGCGGTTCGGGAGGCACAAAGGTGGCCATACTATTGAAGGTACTATCATTTCACTTTACTTCTCCTTTAAGCCCTACATTTTAGTAATGTAGGATATGCAGCACAGAAAAACTAGAGGTTAACTAGTTGTGCAGAAAAGTTAAAATTTGGGAGGTCCACTTTATGTTCAACAAATGTCTTCTTTTTAACATGTCCTCTGAAAGTCAAAAAAAAAGGCTGAGGCCTGCATCACTCTCTTTCTTTACATAAAAGACTGTGGGAAAATTGGAAATAGGTTCACAAAGTTCCGAATGCATATTTCTACAATGCCACATGCTATCTGAAGTATAAAGCAGAGGAAGACGGAGCACATTGTTCCACTACTGTCTCAGAAGTATTGATAACAGAAGAATTAATCTGCAAAAGACATAGTTTCCACTTCTCTGCATGCCGGCATTGTTACTGTAAGGCTATAGAAAATAAATACTTCAATTATATAACCTGCTTCTTTCCCACATTAACTAAAGACAATATTCAGCCTGTCATTGAAAATGAAGGACTCTGCTTGACACCGCTTCCCCTACTGAGGAACAATGTACAACGTGTGTTTCCAACAACTGCAAAATGCTTAAGGCTTCAAGGTGGTCAAGATACGTTAGAACAGCGTTTGATCACACGAAATTAAAAGAGAAGGACCTTTCCATTTCTTCTATATCCACTGTGTAGACATTATGGGTTTTTTTCTCCCTTTTTTTCCTAACCAAGTACAATTAAGCGAGACTACTTTTATTTCACTAGTTTATTCCACTTGGCTTCACCATTGTGAAGAAGAAACTCATTCCTGCAGGAGGCAGGGAGTGTGTACTGCTTGAACTGCAAGCTTCAAACCATGAATTATTCACCTCCTAATTGCACAGCCACATACTGCTGTGTACATGGGAAAATTGCATCACATTAGTCAAGAGATGGGCTGTGCGGTACAATGAAATCTCAGTGTGAAAAAAAGTCTGTGCTCTTAAGCTCTGCAAACAGTCCTTCACTGTCACTGCAGAAATTCTGTATCCCACAGTCATACCTGAAGTGGAACATTGCACATAACCCTTCTTTTTAAACATGCTATTTCTTTTTGCAGCAAAGTACGTTTCCTAAATTGAGGGGCAAATTTACTATGGTTCGAATGGTGAATTCAAATTTTTTTTTTGGTCAAAGCTCACAATTTCAAATGTAGAACCAACCATTTATAACCACCAACTTTGAATTTTCAGGTCGTTCCTATTTGATCCAATGTTAGACTTTTTTTTTTTTTTTTTTTTTTTTATAAATAACCTCTCACTCGAGTTGTGAGTACAGTACATTTGAATTTATTAGAGTTAAAACGAATTCCCAAAACTTCAAAAAGACCTTTGATAAATAACCCCCTGACAGTATAATAGTGCAATAGACAGAAATGCAATTTTCAAATGTGGAGAGTTATAACTAGGGTTGCCACCCGGCCGGTATTTTACCGGCCTAGTCGGTAAAACACCTGCCAAGGCCGGTATTACAAATTTACTGGCAATGTAGTTGCCAGTAAATTTGTAATACCCTTAACAAAAGCCCATGGCCCTCCACTCGATACGTAACTTTTCTCCGCCTTCTGGCCATCGCACGACATGGCTCCACACCTTTTAGGTCACGGCCTACCCCTCTTACTTCCCCCCCATTTTGTTCTCACCCCCAGCACCGGGCAGTAGACATTTTCTGAAAAGGTGGCAACCCTAGATGTAGCCCATGCCAATAGATTAATTGGCTCCGGGATTAATAGATTAATTGGCTCTGGGACAAATCAGCTCTGACTGCAGTTAAGAGACAAGATTAATGAATGACGTTTACTACAGTAAATTTCATGTGGGTTAGGAGTTGAAGCCTAGTTGCCCAAACCTCAATTGGGGTGGATGCTAAAAAAATGCACAGAGCAATAAGAGACAAACCTCAATTGGGGTGGATGCTAAAAAAAATGTACAGAGCAATAAGAGACTTAAGTACAGCTCCTCCAATATGTGATAATCCTAGGGGATTTGTTTAACATAGAATCTCCAGAATGTCATGATTCTTGCTCTTCAGGGAGGGTCTATCATTTTTCAAATAATTTACAAATATTCTTTGGTAATATTGCTGGAAGGGCCTAGGCTGAGCTGAAAATTTTTATTAATTAAAAGATTTAACAGAGGTCTCTTATCCCATTTAAAAAAAAAAATAAATAAAACAAAGAAAAATAGAATAAAAATAGACACCATTGTCAAACAATTATTGTTTCACAAATGTGCCTTCAGTTCAACTTCTTTCACCAGATGTGATGGTTTCTTGCTATTCATGTTAAGAAAAGATAAGCAAGTAATGCAGATTTATTTATTAGCTTAGTCATCCATTTATTCTGCTGTGAGACTATGAACACATTGGGGGTTGGGGATTATTTATTAAAACCATTTTTATCTCATTATTTTAAAAATTTGACGTAACTCCTAACCATAATTTACTAAACAATCCAAACAAAAATTCTACGTGTGTGGAAAAGTCTCGACAAAATCATGCATCAATTCGATTGTTGCAACTTTTTCTAATTGCCACTTGAAAAGTGTGACTTTTTCAGATTCTTGCTTACTTTTTCGGACTGTTGTGCAAAAAGTCAAAATGTCCAAAACCACTAAGATCATAAAGGCAAGAAATATATTCCATTTGTTAAAGGGACATCTGCCATTGACTTATACATGACTGACAGGTTATATTTTCAGATTTGGATTTGTAGCAGCTTTCTATCTCTAATCACTTTATTTTCTCTAAAAACTCAGATTTTCTCCTTCAAAAAAATTGAGGCTTAAAATATAGGACCTTCATGTACAATTGAAAAAAAGGAGGGGAGCTGAGTATCAGATTAGCAACCAGTGTTAGTACAGGTATGAGATCCATTATCTGGAAACCCATTATCCAGAAAGTATTAAATTACAGAAAGGCTGTCAACCATAGGCTCCATTATAATCAAATAGAGACAATTTTTAAAAATTATTTCCTTTTTCTCTGTAATAATAAAACAGTAGCTTGTACTTGATTCCAACTACTATAATTAATCCCGATGCTGCTACCCCTCCTGCTCTGCGCTTCTATCTTCTAGCGTCAGAGCGGGTGGGGGCGCATCGCAAGTGCAGCGAGTACTTACATTCAATGCACTAGCAGAGCCGAATTTCCATTTTTTAAAGGAGAAGGAAAGGCTAAAATTAAGTAAGCTTTATCAGAAAGGTCTATATAAATACACCAGTAAACCCTCAAAGTAATTCTGCTCTGAGTCCTCTGTCAAAAGAAACACCACATTTCTTTGCTTTTATTGTGTACACATGGGCTTCTGTATTAGACTTCCTGTTTTCAGCTTAAACCTCCAGGGCACGGCCTTGAGCATGCTCAGTTTGCTCCTCTCCCCCTCCCTCCTCCCATCCCTACTGTAATCTGAGCTCAGAGCTGTTAGTAAGCAGGGAGAGACTCAGGCAGGAAGTGATGTCACACCAAGCATATATGGCAGCCTCTATCCTAAACAAACAGAGACAGTGTCTAGAGCTGTTTACTCAGGTATGGTAAAGCATTCTGCTGAATAAATATAGCGTTCTAGCTTGCACTATTGTGGCTATTCTATTGGCAATAAACTGTCTTGGAGCTTTCCTTCTCCTTTAAATTGTCAATACTGGTCAGTGTATTTTGTACTATCTGTACAGTCAGGGAGCTAGATCTTCACAAGGAAAACAGAAAGAACTCAGAACCCACAGATGCCCTTTTCCCATCTCTTTCATGAGAAGAGCAACATCAGAACACTTCTCTGTTTCCTTCTGAAAGTGTCTGAATTTACAGAGATTTACAGAAGAACATACTTTAGAGAAGAACTGACCTGCAGGTGGTACTGCTGTTACAAAATGAATTATACCACCAGTTAATAAAAACAGGTGTCTTTTCTTATGTTTGTGCACCAAATGCATTGGAGTCAATGGGTGTTTTTTGTCCCAAATGGATTGGATTCAATGAAGTGAGTTTTTTTTGCATTTTTCTGCACTTTCTTGTGAATTTCTTCTCAAAATGCTTGGCACAAATCTGTATCAGTTGCAAAAGTTTGCACAAAAAAGCAACATATTTGCACCGAGCAAACTACTCACCTTTTGCTAACCCGTTATATTTAGTTACTGTAAAAAAATAATACTTCAGGGCTATATCTACCAACAAAAGACAAAAAGAAAATGCTTGAGATGTCACTGTGGTGGTTATCATTAAAATACCATGTCTTAGTGCTTTAAAACATATAAATTCAAGCCATAACTTACAGAATAACGGAAATAAACTAAATACAATCAAATTTAACTTAATTAGGTGAAATTAATTTAATTTTTTTCGTTTACATCATGTACATCCTCCAAGCAATATTATATTTCTAAGGAAATCTGAAATAAATCACTGGAGGCGTGGAAGTATTCCATTTTTTTTATTTTTTAAGTAGAAACAGCTGTTGGGTTTGTTGACTTCAGCAATCTAGGCAACAGGAAAGCCAGTGGCCTTCCAGTCATCAGGGTAGTTAAAATGTTGCCTTGAGCTCGGTTTTTTTTTTGCATTCAGAGATAATTGGGCAGAAGAAAAAAAAATACCACAGCTTTTCCATGGGGTAATGGAAGATATAGATTGCTCTGAACTTATAAATCCCCAGTCTGGAACCATGCCTGGATAACCTATTCACAGCCAGAAGTTGGGTTAGAGCACATTTATTTTGGTGTATAGATATGGGAGATATATTTACTGCAATAGCAGTAAATTCCAAATAATATAGTGCAGGCACTGGCAAATTGCAGCCCTCCTGATGCTATTGAACTACAACACCCAGTGGCCTACTAAGAGCTGAAGGCACGAGGGGGGATAAAAATATATAACAACTTTCACAGAGGTCAGATTCTGTGTAAGCAAGGGCAAATCATTATCCCCTTGATTACATGGAATTTGTCTGCCCTGCTGTAGAGAAGGGAAGAAGGTGCTTGGAGGGCAGTCCCCTCTCACCCCCTTTTTGGATTTGATTAGTCAAGGCTATTCCCTTAGAGTGCGGTACCCGGAAGTTGGCTTACCAGACCAGGCAGGAGGACCAGGAGCAGAACTTCGTTGCTCCATCCTTACATATTGTGAAGGTTGTATAGATGCAGTTGGTGGGGGTGGTTTGACTCTGAGCCCCAGAGGTAAGATGAAGTTGGTTATGTGAGTGGGTAACTGGGTAGGCCTGGGGTTTTTGGTGAAGGAGGATAGCCTCAGAAGGAGCTTGGATTGGAGGCAGGGTTCAGTGTTGGTCTTTTTGGACGATAGAGGGCAATGGTTACTGTTATTTAATATTTGCAGTACAAACATTTCTGTTACAATAATGTATGCTAAATATCCCTGTCAATAAACAACCATTTATTGAGTGGGGGGTACAAAAGGTGGGGGCAAGGAGCACTGCAGGCCTCAACACTGAACTGGTCATGGACTATAATGAGACCAGTGCCAAAATAAGCCCTTCAGTATTAACCCTGTTAAACAACATTCCATTAGAGATATACTGCTCATAAACCTGATAATTACAAAAACTGAGAGATAATATAATTTGTTTTGGCCGGAACATATATCTGGAATAGTCACAAGCAAGCAACAAGGGAATTTTATAAAGAAGATATCATACAGGCTAAATCCAGTTTTTGGCAGATGAAAAGTCTGGTTATCTGAACTGGGGTAGTCTTCTCTTAGATAATTACAACCACCAGTTTCCCTCTGTGTATACAGCACCATTACCCATCCCCCCTCTAAGAACAGAAACAAGTCTAAGAATAAAATGAAATTGTATTGTGCTTATTTTAACAGCTGTTACCTATCAGTTAGAACACACACAAATAGATAGGCCAAGCATGGGAACTTTAAAAAAAAAAAAATAGTTAACACAAAAAAAAAAAAAATAGGAAAAGAGTGCCTTTCTGGCTTTATAAATACATATTGTTTCCATGAAATCTGCAATGGGGTTGCAACGTTAAAGGCAAAAGATTCCAGCAGACAGACTGCAAACAAAATGAAGAAGATTAACGTGCCACAGATACCTGGCTGAAATTTGTGACTGACGAAGCCCCGTTGCTTAGAGATCATAATGAAAAACAGTTTGCAAAACCACTGCACTGTGAATGTCACGGATCTTACTGTGCCTCGCAAGTATTTAGAAATCCTTAGTGAGTAACAGGAACCCCCATTCAGTTTTCTGGCTTCATCTAATTTAACTTTCAGCCGCTGTACAAGAGGTTCCAGTCAGCAGATTGGCCCCCCTTCCACTCTCAGAAAAGATACAAAATAAACAAATCCGCAGTCAACTTGGATTACCAAGTTCACTTTGAGTTGTAGGAAGAATGTGCAGTTGTTATGCTCCTGATGGGCTTTTTTTATCATTTAATTGTCTGGAGATATTGCCTTTAAATCCTCTCAGATGCCAAAGGCATGCTTAAAGAGATCTGTCCCATTATTGTATTTTGCTGTGCACTGGAGTTCACATCCACCCAACCCAGTGAAGTCATTGTGCCAGCACACATGGATATAATGACAGTACTTGGTGCAAACGTTTGTTTTCTAATCCCTTCTACTGTGACCAATGCCTTGAAGCATTGTAGGTCCACCGTGCCTTTCTCCTAAAGGTGGCCATAGACGCAAAGATCCGCTCGTCTGGCAACATCGCCAAACAAGCAGATCTTTCCCCGATATGCCATTAACAGGCATGGCTATATCGGGGGTAATCTGATTGTTTGGCCGTATGGCCAAACTACGCCTTTGTTGGCGACAATTCGCCCTTTAGTGAATCTACCTGTAAGAAAAAGGACCTGTGCGGAGGGGTCGCCCGCCGCATGGTCCTTAAGCGCCGGCGCCATGTTGTTTCTAGGGCGTGCGCGCCTCTTAAAGGTGCAGGCACGCTGGCGTATTTGCGCCAGCACATTTTTGCCCGAATTTTGAAAGCTATTTAAGGGCCCTTAAGTGTACAGCCCGACTATTCTGCATTCTTTATCCTGACCCTTGCCTGCCTACGACAACTCTCCTGCTTAACCCCTTGATTGACTACCTGGTTTTGACCCTTGCCTGCCTGACGATTCTGATATCCGCCTGCCTCGACCCAGCCTGTCTGACCATCCTTCTGACTCATCCTCTTGTACTGTGACCTTCGGCCCAAAAGACTCTGCTACCAGCCGTGCCCCTTTGCCAGCCAGGACATCTCGCGTCCCGAAGCCCAACGGTGGTCACACTACTGGTGAAGCCGAGCCAAGACCAGGGTACTTGGCACTTGTGCTGGTATTGGGTGCCGGCCGTGACACTGCCCCATAGTGGGAAGGAGGTCCCTGCCCCATAGAGCTTACAGTCTAAGTTATCGCTAGTAAAAGTGTATATATCTCCGTATTTGACAGTGTTCTTACAATAATCTGAATTATGCAATTCTCCATTAATCTTCTAAAAAACAAACAGCCTTTGTGTGATTTAATGCCATACCATAATAAGACATACAATTAATGATCTGTTTTAGTTTTATTTTTCACCTTTTAATTATTTCTAGTAAAAAGTTATGTGAACTAGGATACTTACCAATGACATAAGATTGAATGGTCACTTTCTCTGAAATGCTATAAATGAAAAAAGCTAATTAATTCCAGCTACAAGGCTAAAGTGGCAAATCAGCAGTTTTTCTCTACCCCCTGCTGCTTCCAAATGACAGATAAGGATTTTACCCCTGAGGAGACTTCCTTTCTAGCCTCTGGCCTGTTTGGACATATGAATAAGCTTAAAAACCTGAATGGCACACAATCAAAACAAGGCACAGTGATGGCTCTAGTGTTCCAGAACCAATCACAGCTATTTATTAGGGAATATGACAAGAAGGGATTTCCTGGATTCTGTTACTACTGTTATAATTGAAAAAGTTTATTTTTCACTGTGCTATTATCAAAATGACAACATTCTAACACACTTACAAAGTGCACAATAGTATTATACATTATAGTTTAGTTTTTTTTTTTCTACTTGGATTATTCACTAGACATTTGAATTGTAAAAATATATAATTTTAGTAATAGTACTAATTTGTGAATATTCCTGTTTTTACAATGCTATGAACGCTGCCCTGAATTGGATTCTGTGCCCTCTTTAATTTACATTGTAATAACTGTAGCACAAATAAGAAGTTGATATTATAATTTCATACCTGGTTTCTGTAGCTCCTTTAAAACACAGAGATATACAGTATATACACAAATAACATTTCTTATGACTGTTGTATTCATGAAACTTTACTTTCATCAGAAAACCATCAATTTGCAGCAATTTCAACTTTACAGACCACTGCCATTCTAGCTACTAACTTTTGAAGCCCTTAAAGGGATACTGTCATGGGAAAATTTTTTTTTTAAAATGAATCAGTTAATAGTGCTGCTCCAGCACTGAAATAAATTTCTCAAAAGAGCAAACAGATTTTTTTATATTCAATTTTGAAATCTGACATGGGGCTTGACATATTGTCAATTTCCCAGCTGCCAAAGTCATGTGACTTGTGCTCTGATAAACTTCAATCACTCTTTACTGCTGTACTGCAAGTTAGAGTGATATCACACCCCTCCCTCCCCCCCCCCCCCAGCAGCCAAACAAAAGAACAATGGGAAGGTAACCAGATAGCAGCTCCCTAACACAAGATAACAGCTGCCTGGTAGATCTAAGAACAACACTCAATACTTAAAACCCATGTCCCACTGAGACACATTCAGTTACATTGAGAAGGAAAAACAGCAGCCTGCCAGAAAACATTTCTCTCCTAAAGTGCAGACACAAGTCACATGACTGGGGGCAGCTGGGAAATTGACAAAATGTCTAGCCCCATGTCAAATTTTAAAATTGAATATAAAAAAATCTGTTTGCTCTTTTGAGAAATGGATTTCAGTGCAGAATTCTGCTGGAGCAGCACTATTAACTGATTCATTTTGAAAAATATTTTTTTTCCCATGACATTATCCCTTTAAAGGGCTTTTCAAACCTGTGCCTCCTGTAGCTCATCCCAAAGGTGACACAGACTTGTAGGGCGTCAGCTTTAGCACTTCTAGGGTTGCCATCTGGCCGGTATTTCACTGACCTAGCCGGTAAAACCAAGCCTTTCCTTCTCCTTTAATGCACTAATATGTTATGTGGATTGACTGGTGAAAAAAATAAATTATTTGTTTGGTCAAATTGTTCAATATTTTAGATATGCAATTTGCTAATCCACCATACACCCCAAAACAAGCAAGCCTAAGATAATTAATGAGTTGGTTGAAGAATAAAAGAACTTCACCTTTGAATTAGTAAGTAGCTGCTTTGATAGAAAGCTGAAATGGATCAAGTAAAGGCTGCTCTGAAAAATGCAATGTGTAATATATGTAGATTACCCCCAAAATGCTGTGTTTTGTTTTTTTTATTAAAGTCCATTTTTTTCTAGTCTGAGTTTCAAAGGGGAAAACACTACAATAAACTAGACTTTTTTGAGATTTATTTAATTCACTAAAGGGCGAAGTGGCTAACGCTAGCGTCTTTTTGCCAGAAATCCAATCCTCAGGGACATCGCCAATTCATTAAAAGGCACAGACGACAAATCACTAGTGAACGGGACCGTCGCTAGTGTTCATTCGCACTCTATTGACGGTGACTCTTCGCTCAGGTGAAAGTGCAGATTTTACTGAATGTTACCTCTTTCGCCAGATTTGATTTCACCACCTCAGACCAGGCGAACTGCTAAAATGAAGCTACATCCTCATCAATCTTCTAGTGAAAATTCGCCAGTGTTTGGCACCCAGGACGCAACTTCGCATATTAGTCAATAAGCGTAGTGGTATCGAATTTACTCCCCACAAAATGGTGCCAGGTGTGCAAAGCGATCGCTGGCGACAATTCGCGCTCTTATGAATCTGCGCCTAAGGCTGTTAAAAGTCTGAATAAAAAAAGTATTCCATCTCATACCTGCCGAGGTCATGTAGATGTCAATGGCAGATGTCCCGCTTACAATTGGAAGATATCATGCTCTGCGCTGGGTTTTGTACAATAATCCGAATCATTTTAGGTTTTCAGGGGATAATCTGAGTTTTGGAAGTTGCATCCAAACAAATCGTACAATACTGTTTTTTTTTTAACAAATTTATCGAGACTTTTCCCGCACCCGATTTTTTGAGTAAATGTATTGCTAAATACGGTAAAAATGTGAATGGGAGTTTGGTCGAAGTGGTTTTAAGAAAACAGTGAGACATTTTCAGATTTTAGTAAATACCCCCTTAAGTGTGCAATGGATCCTATTAAAACCATTGAATGTGTCGTTCTTAAATGAAAGCAGATGTTTTTAAAGAACTCAGTGTATGAACAATCTGTACAACTGAAATGAGCACTTAAGATACAATAACAGAAAAATGATTTGATGTGCAGAGTCTTTACTTTGATTACAGAGACAACATATGGGTGGCACATCCACAGGCCTGCATTATACATCAAAGTCATTGATTGTGGAGACAGCACATGGCTAGCATAGACAGTTCAGAGACATCACACAGCACATAGATAATATAACAGCAAATAAATGTCGAATTCAGCACATGACTGGTGACACATACACATCACAGATATACAAGGGATCTAAGGGGTAACTCAAAGAGCACACGGAGAGGTTTATAGTATATGGGCATAACAAGGGAATAATGTACTGTAAACGGTATGACCCACAGGGATATGTTTGTGGCCTGATTTAGAGAAGCACAGATTTCATGATTGTGTAAATCCATTGTATTGTAACCCGCTGTACCTGGTTACCAGGTGGCAATTCAAATCCAAAACTCATTTATAACCAAAAAGAGTATTCACTGATTAATATAGGGCACCTGGTTAGCGGAGTAGTTTTCAGGTCCCATGCCCTCCTTCTTCACTTGTGATCCACTTGTTCATGCAGGAATATTGAAATGATTTGGCTTTTATCCAGCTTTTGCCATCATCAACATCATTAACATGTACTGTATCTGTTCATATAACAGCCAGGTTAAAAGATAAGATCTGACCATGTGTGGCCGGCTTTTAAACAGCTACAGTGAGCTCTTCAGTATGTGATAATATCAGTACAGGTATGGGAACGGTTATCTAAGATGTTCAGGACCTGGGGATTTCCGGATAACGGATCTTTCTGTAATTTGGATCTTCATTCCTTAAGTCGACTAGAATATCATGTAGACATTAAATAAACCCAATAGGCTGGTGCTGCCTTCAATTAGGATTATTTATATCTTAGTCTGGATCATTTACAATTTGCTGTTTTATTATTACAGAAAAAAATTGGATAAAATGAAATCTATGGGAGATGCCATTTCCATAATTTCTAGATAACGGGTTTCCAGATAATGTATCCCATATCTGTACTGTTAACGTCCCAGCTCACGAATGCTGCCAATAAACACCTTTTAGTGCTTAATCAATAATGGTATAAATAAGTAGAATGTGACTCATTGCCATGGATTTATTGTTGTTACACATGTCAAAATTAATCGGACGCCCATTGACTTCAAATAGTCGCACGTATAAAAATTGTCGCTCACATCAAAATTATTTTTACGCCCATTGACCAATGCGTTTCTCAAATTTTTCGTTTCGAATTCGCCCGCCACTATTTATCACACCTCGACCTTGGAATAAGCTGTAATTTGAATATTCTCCACCTAAAACCTGCTGAATTCATTTACAAGTCAATGGGAGAGGTCCGTTGAACCATTAGAAGATGTTAATAGCCTTCCTGACATTTGAGTTTTTTCAGAGAAGAACTCAAATTGAGTTTAATTCTAATTCGATTCAAGTTTTTGGGTCAGTAACATTCGTTCAAATTTTAGATGTTCAATTTTTTTATTAAATAAGATAACATTCGAGTTTTGAGTACATTTGAATTTATTAGAAAAAAAAAATTTCACATAAATTCGACCTTTGACACCATTTTCCTCTTAGAGCACATTGTAACATGCTAACTAACTAAATCTATTTAAGAAGAAATACTAATCTAATCTTCACTTTTTAGGGATAATAATTTGGATCAAAATAAAAATAACTTGCTGCTTAAGTATTCATTTATAGAGTTTTCCTTTAATAATCAGAGCTCAACATCATGAGGTTCAACTAACCCCACTCTGACCACCTGCATTAGGGCAGATGGCAAGGACAAGGCCCCAAAGTGGGATACACCTTTTATCTTGCTTAGAACCTGTCAGATTGCTCATTGTTATGTGCGGTTTTGTTCCCAAAGTATCGGAAATTTGCTTTTACATAGGAAATAGCAAGCTGAAAAATAAATTCCTCTTTTGAATAAGCTAATTAGATGAAATTGAATACTTCCAGTGAGGCAACGTTACGCAAAATTAAAATGGAAAAAAATACATCAGCTCTCAGCTGTTGGAAACAACTGCTTTTTAACAACAAAATTTAATAAAAAAGTGTGTGCATGTGTGCAACACTAGATTGGAAGTCAGGATAATAAACGTAAAATTGTTACCCAATGTCAGCTTGTTGAAAAGCACAATCAACGTCATGCTATATACCATGTTCTTCCAAGCAAGGGGAGATTTTGTAAAGAACAAGAGTTGAGTGAAATTACTTTGAATTAATAAATTTAACCAGGTATTTGGTTTTGTATTTGTGTGGTTGGAACATACTTCCCAAATAATTGTACACATGCCTTAAGGAAAGCCATGTTGACTAGATAAACCCAATCGAATGTGTCATATGCTGTACCACTGCATATATATATATATATATGTAACACTGATTCAGACTCCCAATTGCTATCAGACCTGATATGGAGATGGTGAGTGCTGGTCTATTGTGTGAAGAAGAGTTTTACATCCCTTCCAATTCTCAATGGTTGAAGTCATAAGAAGAACTACATCAATAAACAGTAAGTTACAAATGCATTTGCCTGATGGTTATTGGGTGGTCAACACTTATATGCTGTAACTTTGCCCAACAGCTGGTATCACCCAGATAGTGTAGGGTGGTCAACACTTATATGCTGTAACTATGCCCAACAGCTGGTATCACCCAGATGGTTGTAGGGTGGTCAACACTTATATGCTGTAACTTTTCCCAACAGCCAGTATCACCCAGGTGGTTGTAGGGTGGTCATCACTTACCAGCTGTTGGGCAAAGTTACAGCATATAAGTGTTGACCACCCTACAACTATCTGGGTGTTAGGAAAAGTTACAGCATATATCACCCAGATGGTTGTAGGGTGGTCAACACTTATATGCTGTAACTTTGCCCAACAGCTGGTATCACCCAGATGGTTGTAGGGTGGTCAACACTTATATGCTGTAACTTTGCCCAACAGCTGCTAAGTGATGACCACCCTACAACCACCTGGGTGATACTGGCTATTGGGAAAAGTTACAGCATATAAGTGTTGACCACCCTACAACCATCTGGGTGATACTGGCTGTCAGGAAAAGTTACAGCATATATCACCCAAAGAGAAACTGAGGTGTATCAACAACTTAATGGTCATTATGTTTTTGATTTGATATTACTATACGCTTATGTGTATAGTTGCACAAATGTTTTTCTCCCTTTATCTGTTTTTTTTTTGTTTTTTCAATGAAATTAAGTTGAACCATTCAAAAACATTGTGATCTGTTGTCTGATCTAGGCCAACATTAAGGCTCTCAGAATAAATGGAACATGTGTTTAAGGGCTCACAGTTCTCTTTTGCACTCATATTATTCAGTTCACATGTAAAAAACAGCAGTGTGGTTGCTGATACAATGGTGCTTGTTCATCATTCTTTCTTGGGAAGTCATTTCATGGCCTAAGAGACCTTCTCTTCTTCAGTTGGTAATGCTTTTGCTTATCTTTGATCAGACTAAATGTTTACAGCATAAAGCAGAACTATAATTAATATCAATGGTTTCAACTCATGAGGAATTCCTGGTCTGAATAAATGTGCCAACTTCTCATCCTAAAGATGGTGTTCTCTTCAAGTCATGGATAAGGTCACTGTCAGGGTTGAGAAGCCAAACATACATGGCAGCTGGCAATTGCACTATGTAGACAACTTCAGTTCGCATTGACCAAATCTATTCAGTCTAATGAGAAATGTGATCTTTTTGCCCTTAAACCCAGTGACCTTTCCCCCTCAATACAACTATTGTCCAGTATAAAATGAAAGATGAACACAAACATATTCAAGCCAATAAGATCATTGAGTATACTAATTTGAAACTTCTTTGCAAGACCACCATTGGAACCCCATTGGTATGTCTATGTCCAATACAAGATGGAAGCTCGGAGTTTCCTTGTTACTCAACAATCAATACAATTTTACTCTTCAGAATTTCCTTGACTAGCATATAGGGCCAGATTCAGTTAAGTGAGAAAAAGGTTTATCACGTGAAAACTTATAGGATATTCAATTTGAGATGCAATTCAATTCAGAAGAACTTAATTCACAGTTTATAACCGAAAAACACTATTGAGGTCAATGGGGGAAAATTTAACTGAATTTGAAGAAAGATTTCTCTCCTTGAATCTCATCCATGAGTTTTAACGTGATACAACACAGTATAATCTTTTCTCATTGAACTGAATCTGGCCCATTGTTTGTTAACACAATTTTTTTGTGCATTTCAATAAGTGTTTAAGTATTTTCTTTTTGAGTTACAACCCTGATCTTTTAATGTGGCCATATATGATGTCTAACTGTATATTAAATTACTTTCCTACCAGTCAATGTATGATAAGCAGTATTTTCTGGGATGGTTAAATGAGTATAATATGGCCCTTAAGTTCATACAGAGAGATTGGCAACTATTTATTGTAGCTGGCCTTATGATTTTTTCCAGGGCGAGTAGCGTTGAGCCCATAAAAACATAAATCTAGCCAGCAACAAGTAGCAGCTACTAATCTGCCTGTGTGAGATACACCTTACTAGGAACATATGCAGTAAACACATAGATTATATTGTATTTTAGAAATGTAACCCCTTGCATGCCATAGATCATAGAATCTACCATAAACATGTAGCAGATACTTTATACAGGTTCTACTTTTTAGGGTTACAAATGTTTCTGTGCAGAATTGTGGGTTGTCCTGCAGCCATGGAACAGCACAGCTACAAAAAGGGAAAGGATGGTCTGATAGAGAAATGCACTTTTGCAAACAGCAATAGAACATTTAATTCAATAGGGATAACCCCAATAGATGCCAGATGTACATATTCATGTATTTTACAGATTTAGAAAGTGGTTGTTGGAGCTTGTTCTCTAGCAGCATCACAAGTTCATAAACAAATTCTGTCCAAATTAATAATTACTCACCACTGCAACATTCAGCCCTTCCGCACACTCTTCAGTTACATATCTAGAGACTGATCTAGAGAAAGGCAAATACATTTTTAAGCCTAAGAGAGGAAAAACAATCATCCTGACCCTACAAATGGCAGTTTTTTTTGTTAGAGTAAAAATAAATTCACAATAATCCAACCTTTTGATTTATGGACCTCCAAGGGATGAGCAAAAATGTTGGCCAAGTTTAGCTGCAAAAATGACACACATGGACTCTTATGGGTGAAAGAATTTGTTGCATGTCAAAAAAATGTTGTCGCCAATAGAGTTCAATGCATTTTGGAGAATTTTTGCTGTTTTCACAAATTTTTGGCGATTCGCCCATCACTATAAATAACGATCTCCAAAGCCCAACTTGTGAGCTGCATATAGTATGTGGTTTGTTAATGGCAGATTATCAACCTTTACACTTTCTGTGGTCAGCACTGGAATTAGCCTTAAAATCTGACTATTTTTGGACTTTTCGGGCAAAAATCTGAAAAATTTGGGCCTTTCGGGAAAAGGCCCCAAAAAAAAAAATAGAGAGATTCCGGGAAAAAAAATCTAAAAAAATTGCACAATTCGGATTTTCGCTCCATTTTTTTTTGTTTGTCCCTGATTTGATTAAATCGTGATTTTTTTATTAATAAATAAGGTCCAATTGTGGATTCTAGTTTTGTAGGAAAATACAGATTTTGATAAATAAGGCCATAAATATTCATGCAGCACATATTTATTCACAATTGGTTGTACTGCCCATGCCTGAACGCTGAAATATTGCACTCACTGATATTGATTTATTTAAGGTATTAAACATGTTATGCTAAAAGTAATATAATAAAATAAATTGCATTAAATCAGTTGTGTCTCAAATAGCTAGCTTGTTTTCAGCCAACCTGCTGTAATTCCTCAGAAATGGCTTGAACAGAATTCTTTAAAAGAAAAAACCCAGCATCAGAACAATGGTCCTTATAGACTATTCAAAGCACACTGTGATCCAGGAATTATTTCTATCATATTTTAAAAGCAGCAAGCGTCAGGCTTTCAAAATCTCCCTGGAAATTGCAGCGGTGCCTTTCAGGGTGCTTCAGTTTGTCTCCAAACATTGTCCAGGTTGGTGAACATATTCTGCTTATTTTAGGCAAGACTTCAAAAGGAAAAGGCAGACACAACCCTTAATGAATCAGACGTTAAAAGATTTGAAAATATGTGGTTTGATGTCTTGGGAGCATAAGTCTGAGTTGGTTGCTCTCCAGAGAGATAAAATTTAAAGTATGGAATTTTAAAGCAAGAAAACCCTAAATCCTCTCTGCTTTATCTCTAGTTACGGTATGTGTAAAAACTGTTAATAGAATATATAATCACATTGTTACCTTTATTTAATATAGAAATTTCACTTTATAAACAAGCTTCTGTTGGACTGTTTAATCTTCTGTTCCATAACAAATTGACTTTTTATACATTTTAAATGTTTATTTTTCTTGCTCTCAGATGGCATCGGTAGAAATGTAAATGACTTAGCAGATAAAATAGAACTCATCTTGACAATGTAAATGTTGTCAGTGGCAAAACTACTGCAGGGAACAGGGGTAGGATTGTGACCTCAACAGCAGCACACTATAAACAGATGAAAAGAGCATTGCTGGATGCTGGTGCAGATGCATAATTTGCACCCAGGGCTGTAGAATTTACTATTGCTTTTAATTTTCTACAGTTTTAAAATGTGGGCACAGGTATGGAACCTGATATACAGAATGCTTGTGACCTGGGATTTTACGGATAACAGATCTTTCCATAATATGCATCTTCATATTAAGTCTATTAGAAAATCATGTAAATATGAAATGAAACCAATAGGCTGGTTTTGCCTCCAATAGGGATTAATTATATCTTAGTTGGGATCAAGTACAAGCTACTGTTTTAATATTACAGAGAAAAGGGAAATCATTTTTAAAAATGTGAATTGAATGGATAAAATGGAATCTATGGGAGACGGCCTATCTGTAATTTGGAGCGTTCTGGATACAATTAGAAGCCTATTGATTGAATTTCAGTGGTTTTTAAACAAAATGATATACATTTGAACTTACCAAACTCCAATGTGTGTTTATGAAATAAAAAACTTGTACTCATCATCTTTAGGGATGGACAAATTTGACCTTTTTCATTTCGCCAAAAACGCGCCACCGGCGTCTTTTTTTTTTTTTTGATGCACAACGCCATACAAGTCTATGAGCGTCATTTCCTAATCATCTTCAATGAGTCTACCGAGTTTTAAGAAAGTTTGCAAAATGTGTAAAACTAAAATTTAAAAAATTACTTAAACTTTGCCTAGGACAACTCTCAGTGAGTTCTACATGAATTCAGCAGCGTTAAGCGTCAAGTGTTTCAAATTTTTTGCACTTAACTCTAAGGGATTTATCAAGGGTCGAAGTGAAAATTAAAATTTCGAATTTTTAAATTATTTTAGTGTAATTTGTTTAGGGAATAGTTCAAATTTGATTCCAGTTTATCAAATTTATCATGTGGCAGAAATTTATCATGTACTGGCCTATGGGAGACGTCCTAGAATTGTTGGAGTTGTTTGGAGACATCCTGAAAAACAAGGGGTGTTTTTGGTGAAAAAACTCAAATCAAATTTGATTTGAGTTTGCGGGTCGATACCATTTAACCAAATGTGAAAAATATGTTTTCTTTGAAATTTTTTTTTTACTATATTTGTAATATAGAACCAAAGCTCTTTCACTAATTGGTCTTGATCCAAAACAACTGTGGGTCTGGCACTTCATATATTTGTACGCAAGAGGAAGGTGCCTGTTACACTTTGTTCCCTTTCAAGTTAATTTAACAGAACCAAACAGATAGTTCAAATAGAATATATATATTGAGGAATGAACATCTATTGTAAAATACGAACATATTAGAAGTCACCTTGAAGTTCCATGACCTGTCAGCCTTCAGCTTTGTGCCTTTACTGTATACAGTCACGGAACTCCTTTGTGACTTATATCCTTATAATACACAAAAACCATGAATATCCTATAAATTATATCCTTCTAAATGACTCTTAGTGATGTCATCAGTTATAAACTGATGTAATTTTTGTCATGACTCAAGTACCCCTTGTTGAAAAATATGTGGCTATTAAAAGTAACTTTGGAGTTAATTATATCTTAGTTTGGATCATGAACAGTACTATTTTATTATTATAGAGAAAAAGGAAATAATTTTAAAAATGTTGAAATGGAGTCTATAGGAGACGGCCTTCCCCTAATTCTGGATGAATTCTGAAATAATGGATCCCATACCTGTACACTACATTTAACTATCTATCGATCTATCAGTATATATACACGTGGCTCATAGTAGAAATCTATTGATAGCCCTTTGGATTCATAAGAGTGGCAGCTGTACAACCATAACCTTAGAAAATACTACGTGTTGTTATATGTTCAGTACACTTTGGGGCATATTTATCAAGGGTCACTTGAATCAAATTTGGATTATTCCCTAGACGAATTATACTACAATAAACTCGAAATTCAAATTTAATTTTCAATTTGACCCTTGATAAATTTGCCCCTTATTGTTTTATGGAGTCCCTAGAGCAGTAATTATATTAAGGAGTCCACAGAGGAGTGCAAAGGCAAGACAAGACAGACTTCAACTGTGTTTAATATTGAACAAGTCATTTTATCAGCTTCAGGCACCAAAAGCTGCACTCCAAGATCTCTGGGTCAGTGACTCATTGTGCCTAAAAATACAGATTCTATTAATAAAATAACTACAGTCAGTCTAGAGTACAAAGAACACATCCAGTTACAGACAGACCGTGTTCACATTTCAGATAAAAAGTATATTTAAAAAAAGACAACAAATATTTTACTGACCAACTACCAATCTGCCAGAGAAAGAGAACAACACAGCATACCTGAATCATATGTACCATTCCCTTTACATAAAAACTTTTCAAGTGCCCCTTAGTTTATAGAGAGCAATTAATCTCTCTTAATGTAATGTGCAAACAGAACTGCTATTTTTTTTTTACTCTGCAAATGTCCATAAATATGGCAAAAATCGAAAGCAAATATTTATGCGCACACTCTGCATTTGAGTTATGTCATAACGTTGGTGGAGGAAAAAATGTACATTGTGCCTCTGAATTCAATAAACATGTTTAATCAACATGATGGAGCCAAAATACTGTAACTCCCAGCCAGGACTTACCTCTAAGTGATAAAATGACATGTAAGAAATTATTGAATTAAGAATGTTACTGGAAAATACTCTTAAATCCCCTCTCTTTTCACATGTGGCTCTCCTGTATATGTCAGGCCCAGTAAACCACTCTCAGCATCTCTTGATTCAATGGCATTAGCAACATGGATTCAACTGATAATATATTGGCAACACTAAGGGGGTTATTTATCAAAGTCCGAATTTATCTCTGCTACAAACTCCAATCAAATCCGCTCTGTTTTTTTATGCTTATTTATTATTAAATTTTCCCAAAAAAATATTTTTGCAGGGGAAAAAAATCAGATTTTCAGATATTTTATCTGATTTTCACAATTTATTTCTGATTTTTAATCCGATTTTCATGAATTTTTCACCCGGGGTATTGCATGAAACCCAGCACACATCAAAAAGTCATTTGGACCTCTCCCATTGACTTATATGTAACCTTGACAGATCTGAGATGCCGGATTTTCTGATTCTGACTTTTCCATCCTCGGGTTTAATAAATTCTGAATTTTTTTTTTTTTTTTTTAAATCCCTCTATAACTCTATCTTTGAAGCTAAGATATGTCTTGTTAAGTCATACAAGCCCATGGAAGGAGCCTAAAATAAACATGTTATCGATTGCCAATAGTACTGCTCAACATTTTTCCATTGAGATTATAATTTGCTGTTAATAGATAAAAAATGCTTCACTTATTTGGGTGCAAGTTAAAAATAATGATCATTATATGTGGTCAGCATCCCTGCCGTCCAGTACTGGGGTCCGGAAATTGATTCCAACCAATGTACTATCTACAAGGAATTTCTATGTTCTCCCTGTGTTTGTGTGGGTGTCCTCTGGGTATTCTGGATCACCCCATACACCAAAAAACTCCTGAAGAGGCCTCAAATATCTACTCATTGTTTGTAAATTAACAGATTTGGGGGGGGGAATGCTTTTATTAACAGCAGGGAATATCTTTTACCCATGGATCAGACCTTTGTGACATTCTCAGAAATGGAGTCCTCTTTACAGCATGATCATATTCACTGTAATACTATTTTATTGTAGATTTCTGCCTATAGTAGGACAAGGGTTCGGAAAATGTTGGCCTTTCTTTCTAGAGATGATCAAAACTATGACTGAGGTTGGCCCAGCCAGAAGGCCAGTTAGGGCAAGAACTTTTTTGGACCCCAGTAGTACATGATGTGAAAAAAAATAGGAAATTCTAGTTTAGTATACTTTACAAGTTTAGGTTCCTGATGATATGATGTATGCCCTTGGGCTCCAGCCACTTCTAGTTTCTGGCAACATAATATAATTAAAAGACCATGGAAGGCAAAGAAAAATGATCAAAAAGTCAGTAGCCCCCCAGAATGATAATGGCTGCTTAGGCAAGAGTAAGTAATATATCCATACAGGATTGATGGAAAAAAGTAAAGAGAAAACAAATTCTTTCATCCCTTAAAAATGTAGTCATATAAAAATATGAGTGGCCCTTTAAAGAACAAGCAAATATTGTTTGTAAGAAGATAAGACAGCATGGAAATGAAAACAGTAAAAAACAATAACTATTGCTGCCAAGAGTCTCTCCATAGCCGGGGGAAGGGACTATTTCCTATTATTTTTGGTTTCTTGCCACTTATTGTTATTGCCTAAGTTACTTATGACATTGTGAGGGCATCATGGTATATTATTGATGTGCAGCATTTCCTTTAATTCTCCTTACTTTGCTGTCTGTTCTTTTTATAACTGTGTTAATTAGCATGCACAGTACATTGTGTTGTGAACTAAATCATATGCAGACTTTAAATAGCTGTGATTGCGGGGAGGGCAGGCACCTGAAAGCAGTACGGGTATGGAATCCCTTATTTGGAAACCTGTTAGCCAGAAAGCTTCGAATTAGGAGAAGGCCATGCACCACAGAATCCACTTGGAGAAAATAAATATATCTTTTTTTAAAAAAAAATCCTTTTTTGTCAGTAATAACCAGGCCCGGATTTGTGGTGAGGCCACAAAGGCCGCAAAATATGAGGGGGGGGGGGGGGGGGCAGGCCGCCTAACCTCTTTCTGAGGAGCATTGCTCTGGCGCATGCATGCGTACGCTCGCGGAGATGGGGGCAGTACAGGCGCTAGGCCCGTGCGGTAAAGGGGCTCTCCCATAAAATTAGTTATAAGTTATAAGACACCTTGTTAAAAAAATCAGTTTGCTTCCATTTAAAAAAATAGATTTTGTAAAAAAAATATATTTTGTTACTTTAAGTGGGAGTCAAGTGTCCTGATAGCCAGAACACTTGCCCTACAACTCCCAGCAACTCAGTTCAGACCGCCATCAACAGTGCTGGTGATAGCTTAACACTATTTCCCCATAGCTTAAAACATAACTTTTAATAACTTATTAGTTAAAAACCACACACACCCTTAGTGTGCCACACTTCCCACGACCAAACAAGACCCACTGCGTTAACTACGTCAGTGCTGGACTGTGTCCTTAAAAACATTGAATAAAATTGCCCTGGTGGACGAGTGGATGGTCTCGTGCCAACTTGCAGCGTGACCAAATTCACCAAAGTGATCCTATTAGGAAAGTATACCCAAATCAGGACTGTAACCCCCTCCCTTCCATTTTTACAGGAGTACCTGCCTATCTACGTAGGGAGCGGTCGGAGCTACTCTCACCACCGTCTACCTATGCTGCCCTCAGCCGGCTTCTTCAGGGGCATAGGTGGCGCGTGGTCCACAAGTTTAAATAGTCGCAATAGGTACCGGTGATCATACGTCACTTCCGGTTTTGCGGTTCAGCGTGATTGCGCATGCATGTTTTCCTTTCGTGATTCTAGCGCTTATGCTTGATTGCGCATGCGTGTTTTCCTTTTGAGAATAGCGCTTATGCTTGATTGCGCCTGCGCACAACCTAGTGTCTCTTGTAATGTTAATAATTATTGTGCCATTTATGCCATTAGGTCCTAATTAGTGTAGGCAGTTATAAAGATGTATATTCTAATCCTAATTACATTATCAATAGCAGGCTGCTTCTATCATTCACTGTATTAAATCTAAAATCATAGAGGCTTTTTATTAACCCTATCTGTACCAAATTACTACGTAAACATTAATGTAAGCAATAATGTGCCCTATAGAAAGGGGGAAAATGTGAACTCCTCATTAAGGCCCACTGGCGATCTACTATTCATTGCATATATCCACCTGGCCTCAGTTTGTAGCAACTTCTTGTTAACGTCGCCCACCCTCGAGGTTTGATTTAGCTGTTCCACCGCCATGAACTTCATTCCACTTGTATTGCCATTATGATATTCATTGATATGGACTGCCACTGAAGTGTTACGTTTATGTGAAATTTGCGTAACGTTTTGCCCACAAAATGTTTTCCACATATACATTGCATGATATACACTATACATGTGCTTTTACAATTCATGTAGTTTTTAAGTTTGTACTCGATATTGTCCCTTGTTAGGACTATTGTGTTGACGTTCTTTCCACTAGTGGGCAATGCTATCCAATTTCCACATTTATAGCATCCTGTTATTTTAGATGTTAGCCATGTAGGTTTAACAGAACGTGTGTAATGACTATGGGTTAACTTGTCATGTAAATTTTTACTTCTCCTGTATGTGGTCAACTGATTCATTCCAATTACTTTGCTCAGCTGGTGATCCTGGTGCAATATATGCCAATGTTTTTTTAATAATTTTAGTGATCTCATTATGTTCAGCATTGTAATCGCCGATGAGCCTAAATACTTTTTTGTCTTTCCCCGTGTCCTGTCTCCTATTTTTCTTGACAACTAACAGATCTTGTCTATTGGTGTCTAAAGCTCTTTTATAGG
Organism: Xenopus petersii; assembly: GCA_038501925.1. Lineage (NCBI taxonomy): Eukaryota > Metazoa > Chordata > Amphibia > Anura > Pipidae > Xenopus > Xenopus petersii. The sequence continues at coordinate 13,179,490 of CM076687.1, read as the reverse complement.
CTTTTTTTTAGGGAATTGTGGGTGTATCCTCTTTCCTTAAACCAAGTGTATAGTTTTCTAGCTTCAATTTTGAAGTCCTCCTGAGTACTACAAATTCTCCTGAGTCTTAAATACTGTCCCACCGGAATCCCCCTGGTAGTATTAGTCGGATGCTGGCATGCAGCAAGTTGTTTGTTGCAGTCTACTTTCTATATAGGGTTCTGGACAGATTTCCTTGTTGGTCCCTATAAATTGTGATATCCAAAAAGTTAACTGATTCTTTATGGAGCTGTGCGGTTACCTTTAGGTTAATGTTATTGGTGTTTAGCCTATCAACGAACTATATCACTATATAGCGAAGCCATGTTGAAATTAATTAATTCCGTTAGTTCTTCCCCAAATACTACATTACGCTCCCACCACCCCAGGAAGATATTTGCATATGTCGGAGCACATGGACTCCCCATGGTTGTACCCCTTATCTGGTGGTAATATTTATTATTGAATGTGAAGTAATTGTGAGTTAACACAAATTCGAGAAGTTTAATAACAAATTCATTGTGGTTAGAATACTGGTGACCTCTTTGTGTAAGGGTTTCTCTCACTGATTCCAAACCCACTAGATGCAGAATTCTTGTGTTTAAGGACTCAACATCTAAGCAGGCTAGATATTGATCAGCTTCCAATGTGATCCCATCCAGATGTCGGATGGCATCTGTGGTGTCCTGTACGAAGGAGGGAAGGCTGTTAACAAAGGGTTTTAAGATGGCGTCTAGATAGATGCTGGATTTTTCAGATAGGCTGCCTATACCTGACACTATCGGACGACCTGGGGGGGGCCTTAGAATTTTTATGAATTTTCGATATAGTGTAGAATGTAGGTATTATTAAATTTTTTGTGTTCATAAATTACAATTCTTCTTTACTTATTACTTGTAGTTCTACACCCATTTTTAAAATTTTAGATAGCGCCAACTGAAATTTTTTGGTAGGATCGTCCTTTAGTTCTAAATAACAGTTTTTGTCGCTGAGTAATCTCCTGCATTCAAGCACATATGCCATCCTATCTTGAATAACAATGTTCCCCCCTTTATCGCTTGGTTTTATAATTATGTCATTATTATTTTTCCAATTCTCTCTATAAGATTTGTGTTTATTGTTGTTATGGAGGGCCTTCAGATCTACTGTGCAAGCTTCAATGAAAATATCTATCTTGGGACATAGAGAATTGGGTGGGGTAAAAGTGCTCTTTGGCTTTAATGTGGTGAAGGGACCCTTCATTTCAGCTCTATATTCCTCATTATCCTCTAAGAGAGGATCATCCAATGTTCTCCGTTCCTCCTCAGACCAAGTGGTGTCAGTGCCTTCTTTATTTAAGTGTTTATATAATAATTTCTGTCTGTCCCTCAACCCTGTTTGTCACTTCCCAAGGTGGTCCTAAAAAGGAGGGGTAAGGGTAGATCTACCTGCATCTGACTTTTTACCTTTATACTGTTTTTTGTCATAATGTTTCCTTGGACTGGGTAACCCTGCTGGTGACTCACTCAGTTCGCTATCTGAGCTGCTGATATCTGACTCCCCATGCCTCACATTCCCCATCTGTTTACTACCAGACGGAGCATCCATGTTATATATTTTGTTGGCTGAAAAGTCAGATTTATCCCTACAGAATTTTTTCCATTTGCGTGTTTTTAATTCCCCCACTACTTTATCAATGCTGGCCAATAGATCTTTTTCCCACTTAGAAAACTGTTCATGTTCTTTATAGTTTTCTAACACTCTTAGATTTACTTCTACCTCCTCATTCACTTGCTTCAACACTGATTCTTCCTCAGATTTGATTAATTCCACTAATTCCAGAGAACATTTAGTCAGAATTCTACACCATTTATCACGAAATACCGCATCTAAATGGCCTGCGGGATTCAGTTTAATCCTCAGTCCTCTTGGAACAATGGATGATTTTAGATATTTGTCTATGGTAGTAATCTCCCACCACAACTTGGTCTGTTTTATCATGGCACGTCTCAGACTTCTAAATGTATCTCCAATTTCCAAGTCGCCTGTCCCTCCCACAGGTGCTTCACCTGTTTCCTTAAACAACAATTCTGCCTCTTCCCTCCATTTGTTAAAATTAGAGGGGTTAGATAGAAAGCCTGCCATGATTACTTAATCATACGGCAGATGCTACAGAAAGAGAATAAACTCACATATATATCAATTGCTCAATTTAGCATCCACTGTTTACTTGATATCTGGTCTGCAAGGTTGAATACAAAGTATCACAATCAAAAAACAATAAGTTTATTAAAAGTTATGTTTTAAGCTATGGGGAACTAGTGTTAAGCTATCACCAGCACTGATGTCTGAACTGGGTTGCTGGGAAGTGTTCAGGACACTTGACTCTCGCTTCAGTTGTTTTTTGATTGTGATACTTTAAGTGGCTAAAATGTATAAAAGCTGAGCAGGCACTCTAAAAGACCATTCCTCCACACAGATGTATAAAAGAAAAGAATGTATTTATTTATTTCTTATGGCATTGCCTTACGTGTTCCATGATTTGAGCTTATTTATTATTAAAAAAATCCTGATTTATTCGGATCAGGGAAAAACTCAATAAAATCGTTCGTAGGATTTTTTCAGATTTTTTTCCTGATTTAATTGATTTTTTATCCCAAAATTCAGATTTTTGACCAAAAAGCACAAAATAGTTGGCTTTTCAGGCTAATTCCAGCACAGACCACAGAAACTGCCAAATGGGATAGGGACCTCTCCCATTGACTTATATACAACCTTTGGCAGGTCTGAGATGGCAGATTTTCATATTTGGACTTTTTGCAGCCACGGGGTATAATAAATCTCAAACCATTCAAGTTTTTTTCCACTAACAATACAGTAAAAAATTGCAAATTTTCCGTGTTTTTAGCATTCAGACTCAGGGGCAGATTTACTAAGCTCGAGTGAATAGTTCAAATCCAAACATATTCGAATTTTGAAGTAATTTTTTGGGACTTCGACCATCGAATTGATCAAATGATTCGAAAGACTCAAAGTAAAAGTTGTTCGACCATTTGATAATCGAAGTACTGTCTCTTTAAAAAATCCTTTGACTCAATACTTCGCCAAATAAAAGCTACCGAATTGAATGTTAGCCTACATTGTAGGGCACTTTTTATGATCGAATAAAAATCATTCGCTCGATCGCTTAAAATCATTTGAATCGTTTGATTTGAACGATTCCATCGTTCGATTGAACAATTTTTATTAGAATGTTCGATCGAACCTTCTGCCCCTTAGTGTCAGTGGAGATAGGCAACACGTAAGAACTGAATAAATATACTCTTTTCTTTTCTATGTCTTTGTGGAGGAATGTTTTTTTAGATGCCTGCTCATCTATAATACAGCTTGGATCTGCTCCCTTAGCTGAAGGTTCAGGGCACCCGTTATCTAAAAAGCTCCAAATTACGCAAAGACAGTCTCCCATAGACTCCATTATATCCAAATAATTCAAATATTTAATATGATTTTCTTTTTCTCTGTAATAATAAAACAGTCGCTTGTACTTGATCCCAACTAAGATATGATTAATCCTTATTGGAGGCAAAACCAGCCTATTGGGTTTGTTTAATGTTTTTGTGATTTTCTAGTAGACTGAAGGTATGAAGATCGAAATTACAGAAACATACGTTATACAGAAAACCCTAGGCCCCGAGCATTCTGAATGACAACTTCCATACCTGTAACTGTCTTTTTGTATTTAGCTATATTCTATCATTATAGGTTTCTCTGTCTCAAAAATGTACACATACATATATTTAGTACAGAAAATGTTTCTCAGGATCAACTTGCTTAGAACAACAGAACTTTTGCATAATATTCTCCATTGCAGCTTTAGAGGAAGCATATTTTTGGGGAGGGTATATAGTGATACCACATGAGATATAAATGGTTAGATTTTCTGGAATAATTTGACTCTTTGCACTTAATAAGTAGTTAATATGGAACTATGAGCCCATTTGTATAACATTGGCTTCTTACTTCACTGCATGTGTAAATGACAGGGTCAGTTGGGCGATAAAATGCCTAGATTTTGAAGGAATGATAGATAATTTAATAAATAAATACAAAACTGAAGCTAATAAAAAAAAACATTTATGGAGAATTCAATTATTTGTTTTCTAGATAACTTTGAGGGGGATCATTAAAAACACATTGTAGTTGCCTCTAGATATTGATTTCCATTTCAAAAACATATTTAAATTTCTAATCAACAACAGCAATAAAATGTATTGTCTCTAAATGCTTAATCTTATATGCTTGGGGTATCTACTTGTTTGAGTCTAGTATTTGACAATCAAAACATCTGCTGGACCATGAGTGATGTCTGGCTAAATCCTTGTGTGCTCTGGGAGATATCCATTTAAAGCTGAAATCTAAAATTAATTGTTACCCACAACTCGTCTAAAATGAATTGTTACCCATAACTCATGCAACACAAAAATAATCTGGAATTTAATATGCATTTTCTCTTTGTCAATCTTAAATGGCTTCCTCTGTGTACAATGGTTCCCACACTTTAAATCCATGACTCCATGAAATCCAGTTCGAAGATACGCTAGCGTTGGCTAATTAGCATACGGCGTGCAGTTAAAGTACAATGGCCGTATATGTTGCAGCAAATACATTACACTACACAAGGCCAGGGAACCTTAATAAAATTATATAAAGTCGTTATACTGCCCTACACATGTGCCCACTGTATAGTTTAGGTGCCATATGTTAGCAAATGTAGGGGGAAAAAAAATTACGATCTTTTTCAGTCTATCACCCTTTAAATAGGAAAAAACGCCAACGTTTTTTGTGACTTAGAAAAATTTTCAACTTTTTTTTGAGGAACTCCTATTCACTCTATTGCACTTCACCTGGTCTGAGGTGGCGAAGGCAAATCTGGCGATAGAGGTAACAGTCAGTAAAATAAAAAACTTAGTGAATTTGCGTAGTAACGTTCTTTCGCCAGACCTGGCATTAGAGTGCGAAGTTGCAACAGAGTCTATCTCCTTGGCGAAATTACGCAAGTGAATTTATGGCAGCTACCGTTAGTAAATCACGAAGTGCCGAAATTACGTCACCATTGTTGGCCACTTTGCCCTTTAGTAAATTTCCAGAACATATAGATAGACATCCAGCATTGGTTTTAAGCAGGCTTACTTCAAGGGGTGCACGCCAATTGATGTGTTCACCTTCACATTCTTTCAAACGACATGGAAAAGAGGTAGCAGCACTCCCATCATAGAATAAAACCGCCTTTATTTCAGAATTACATCTGGCACAGCAACGTTTCGGACCTCTTGGTCCTTTCTCAAGCTGACAAAGTATAAAAACTGCAGAGTGTAACTTCCTTAAATACCCACATTAGCAATGCCCTCTAGTGGTTGCACTTATCCACCAAATGTATTTTAAGCTTAACAGTAACCAATTACAATTATAATTACATTTTCAGATACAAGATACAAAGTTCACTTATTTGTTACATACAGGCTAGCTTAGCTTTTTGTTGCTTCAATAGTCTCCAGTGGTCTCTAAAAGAGAAGCAAAGCAATGTGACATATTAAAATTAATTTAAAATCAATTTTAAAACAACCAGATTGTCATATTTATAACAGAGGGTACAAATCATATTCCTTGTTTAAACCACCCGGCATGAGAGTGCCAAGCTTCCTAATCCAATTTGCCTCACATTTTAACAATTGTTTAACCCTGTCACCTCCTCTCCTGGGTCTGGGAATCTGTTGCAAAATCTGAAAACGCAATTGGGAAACAGCATGTCCTGCTTCTACAAAATGACCAGCTACAGGATTTTGTAATATCTTTCTCTTGATATCCGATTTGTGTTCACCTATTCTTTCTTTTGCCTGTCTGGTAGTTTGCCCGATATACATTAAGCCACATGGGCACTTTATTGCATAGACTACAAAAGTCGACAAGCATGTATAATATCCTTTGATTTTAAACATAGTGCCCTTATGTGGGTGGTATATGCTATCCCCTTTAATGCAGCTATTACAATGTTTACATGAGAGGCATGGGTAGGTACCATTCTTTGTACCACAGAGTGTACCCTGTCTCAACGTCCTACCTGCTCCAACATCGGCTCGCACTAATTTATCCCTAAGGGATTGTGCCCTCTTAAATGACAATATTGGTGGATTTTGAAAAACAGGGATCCCTTGACAGGCTACTTTCAAGATATCCCAGTGTCTATTAATTATCTTTCCCACTTCTTTGGACAGAATATTGTAACCACTTACAAAAGCCAATCTATCTCCCTGCTTTGGTATTTTCTTCCCAGTCTGAGACAATGTTTCACCTTTATATCTCTCTAAAGCCTTTTTAGGGTAACCCCTAGCAGTTAATTTATCTTTCATTTCATCCAGCCTATTCTCCAAAACATTTTCTTCGGATACTATCCGCTTAACACGTGCAAACTGCGATTTTGGTACCGACCTTTTTACATGGGCTGGATGAAATGAAGAATACAACAATAGGGTATTTTTATCCGTGGGCTTCACATACAGGTCTGTTGATATTTTGCCATCATTTTTATACACCCACACATCCAAAAAATTAATCCTTTTTAAATCAACATGTGACGTAAATTTGAGAGAGCTTGAATATTTGTTCAGCTCTATAAAGAAAGTGTCTAAGGTCAAATGTGGCCCCTCCCAAAGCATGAAGACATCATCGATATAGCGGATCCAGCATCTACAATGTTGTATGAAATTTTGATTTTGATATACATATGTCTCCTCAAAGTTGTCTACAAAAATATTCGCATATGTAGGGGCCACATTTGACCCCATTGCCGTACCACAGCATTGCTCATAAAATTCATCCTGGAACATAAAATAATTTTTCTCCAAAATAATTTTCAAAAGTGTAATGACCAATCGTTTTTGTGCTCCATCCCAGCAAGGATCCCTATGTAAACATTGTTCCACTGCTTCTATCCCCCCTCTATGTGGGATATTGGTATAGAGGCTTTCAATATCTAGTGTAACCAGATATGTCTCATCGCTAATTGGACCCAGTTGTTTTAATTTATTCAAAAAATTGCCAGTGTCTAAGACAAATGATTTTTGATTCTCCACATATGGACGCAATACCTTGTCTAGGAATACCGCAATCGGGTTAAACACCGATTGTACCCCTGCCACTATTGGGCGCCCCGGAGGGTGCTCCAGATTTTTATGAATTTTGGGCAGGGTATACAATACAGGAGTAACCGGATTGGGTTGCTTCAAAAACACTGCCAATTTCATGTCAATAACTTTGTTATCCACAGCTTCTTGTAAAATCCCATTCACCAATGCCTGTATTTTAGGTAATGGGTCAGTTGAAAGCAAAGTATATGTATTAGTATCTGCTAGCATGTTCTTAATGCCTTGTACATAAAACATCCTATCCATGACCACCACTGCTCCACCCTTATCGGCGGGTTTAATTATTATATCCTTTCTATCTTGTAGATTTTTAACGGCCATTTTTTCTGATTTGGTAAGATTAGATGTCTTATTATCGATTTTCCTTAATCTATACATATCTTCTAGTTTTTTTATATCCCCTTTAACCATGTTTATATAGGTATCCACCCCTTTATTCAATTTGTCAGGTGTAAAATCACTTTTCAGATGTAAATCAAACATGGGTAAAGTAAACATATTTTCATACATATTACCTGACGTATCTTTTACATTTTCAACTGTCCCAAAATATGCTTTTAGTTTAATAGCTCTAAAGAATCGTGTTAATTCCAAATCCAAGTCAAAAAAATCCGGACTTGAGTCAGGGCAAAAGGATAATCCCTTTTGCAATATCTTATGTTCATCAGTTGTTAAAGTACAAGATGAAATATTTACCACCAACGAGCAGGACGTTTCCGTTCCCTCTGTGGCCGGTCTGGTTTCCCCTTTGCTCCTGTGCTTCCTGCCGCCTCTCCTTCTCCTTCTGCTTGACTGTCGTCTTGTGAGCCACCTAAAAAATCCAGTGAATTTGATGAGGAGTCCGTGTCTGACCCCCTTGCTGTTGACGCCATGTTTCTGGGCTCTTTCCTCCCACGTGTGTTGCCCCTGGGATTACCTCTCCATTGCCTCCGTGAGGTTTCCATGCGCATCCAGCGATACACTCTGCCGCTCTCATAGTTAAAAAGGATTAATTTTTTGGATGTGTGGGTGTATAAAAATGATGGCAAAATATCAACAGACCTGTATGTGAAGCCCACGGATAAAAATACCCTATTGTTGTATTCTTCATTTCATCCAGCCCATGTAAAAAGGTCGGTACCAAAATCGCAGTTTGCACGTGTTAAGCGGATAGTATCCGAAGAAAATGTTTTGGAGAATAGGCTGGATGAAATGAAAGATAAATTAACTGCTAGGGGTTACCCTAAAAAGGCTTTAGAGAGATATAAAGGTGAAACATTGTCTCAGACTGGGAAGAAAATACCAAAGCAGGGAGATAGATTGGCTTTTGTAAGTGGTTACAATATTCTGTCCAAAGAAGTGGGAAAGATAATTAATAGACACTGGGATATCTTGAAAGTAGCCTGTCAAGGGATCCCTGTTTTTCAAAATCCACCAATATTGTCATTTAAGAGGGCACAATCCCTTAGGGATAAATTAGTGCGAGCCGATGTTGGAGCAGGAAGGACGTTGAGACAGGGTACACTCTGTGGTACGAAGAATGGTACCTACCCATGCCTCTCATGTAAACATTGTAATAGCTGCATTAAAGGGGATAGCATATACCACCCACATAAGGGCACTATGTTTAAAATCAAAGGATATTATACATGCTTGTCGACTTTTGTAGTCTATGCAATAAAGTGCCCATGTGGCTTAATGTATATCGGGCAAACTACCAGACAGGCAAAAGAAAGAATAGGTGAACACAAATCGGATATCAAGAGAAAGATATTACAAAATCCTGTAGCTGGTCATTTTGTAGAAGCAGGACATGCTGTTTCCCAATTGCGTTTTCAGATTTTGCAACAGATTCCCAGACCCAGGAGAGGAGGTGACAGGGTTAAACAATTGTTAAAATGTGAGGCAAATTGGATTAGGAAGCTTGGCACTCTCATGCCGGGTGGTTTAAACAAGGAATATGATTTGTACCCTCTGTTATAAATATGACAATCTGGTTGTTTTAAAATTGATTTTAAATTAATTTTAATATGTCACATTGCTTTGCTTCTCTTTTAGAGACCACTGGAGACTATTGAAGCAACAAAAAGCTAAGCTAGCCTGTATGTAACAAATAAGTGAACTTTGTATCTTGTATCTGAAAATGTAATTATAATTGTAATTGGTTACTGTTAAGCTTAAAATACATTTGGTGGATAAGTGCAACCACTAGAGGGCATTGCTAATGTGGGTATTTAAGGAAGTTACACTCTGCAGTTTTTATACTTTGTCAGCTTGAGAAAGGACCAAGAGGTCCGAAACGTTGCTGTGCCAGATGTAATTCTGAAATAAAGGCGGTTTTATTCTATGATGGGAGTGCTGCTACCTCTTTTCCATGTCTTTAGTAAATTTCCCCCATTATTGGGTGATACAGCAACATTTGTCTTTTTTTTTTCAATATGTCGCTTGCTAAAATAAACCCTACAAGATCAAATAGTCAGGAAACACTTCTGGAGATGGGTCCCTGCTTGACATTGGTATGGTGGCTTAGAAACTCCTTTTTTAATATATATATTCATATGCATATGGATAAGAAATGGGAGAAAGTAATAGCTCTGCTGGCAAACAGCATCCTTCGATCAACAGAAACTCGATGACACAGCGCTGATCTGTAAGGAAACAATTAAGTACTTCTATAGTAAATCCTTATTTGCTCAACTCAATCTAACAATAAGCAAATGAACAGTTTATATTAACATGTTCTTTTAACACAGGGTAAGCCAGATGTGACTAGTTCAAACTAGTAACATTATGGAGGCATGCGATTATTGTCTTTCCCTCTGGGCTTTTTAAACTTCCATTTGGCGTTTCCGAGCAATGATTCTAAAATTAACTTTAGGCAACAGCAAGAATATGAATAGCTATGACGCACAGAGCAATGTCAGCCGAGTCTGTGAACTGTATAGACAGTGCTAACCACTTGGTAATGCATTTAGCAGACTGAAGGGGAAAATGACCAATTACAGTAATTCAATTATAACTGTAAAATCCCCAAACTAATTGGCAATTGAAATGTTCTGCACAGGCATCCAGTTAATTAGAAAATCCCATAATGGTACAAAAGCAATGAATAAGCAATAATTGTTAATTTGCCATTTTCACAGACACTCGAAAACTTTCCGGAGCATACTTATTCTTTTTTTCACATCGGAAAGGAAAGTCTTGGAAACAATTGTGGAGTGTTATATAAAAAAAAATCCGTTTCAGGTGGAAATTGGGTTATGAACAGTTCATGGAGTATTTCATTTTGTCTTCCAAGAATGAAATAAAAAAAGAAACAATATAGAAAATGACTTTTTTTTCTAAATCTGCAATGGTGTAGACCTTTGCCACTAGAATCAGCAGCTCTGTACATTTACATTACAATAAAGAAAACATCCAAGAAGGACAAACACTGCAATTAATATACATAAAATATTATAAAATATACGGCAATGGAGTACCATGTGGTAAAAGACAATAGGTTATATTTATCAAAGAGTGAAGTTAAGACATCTCCACAGTCCAAAGAGTGAAATTCCGCCTCTCTCCATTCATTCATATGGGGTTTTTAAAGGTGTATTTACAAATTCACTTTCACCCTTATAAATATGCCTTTAAAAATCCCATAGAAATGAATGGAGAGAGGCGGTATTTCACTCTTCGGACTGTGGAGATCTCTGACTTCACTCTTTAATAAATATACTCCAATGGGGCAGATTCACTTAAGGGCGAAGTTCCCGGCGGTAACGACTATTCAGCAGAAATCTCATCCGCTAACAGGTGTAGAGGACAATTCGCTAGCGAAAATTCGCCGCAATGAAGGAAGCATGGAAATATTTATATACTGTATAGGCATTTCATATGATTATTTATTGTCAGATTAGGGAACAGCTATTCAAGGTGAAATGGAAGGAGTAATATGTTTACATTTTTCGCAAAAGACTGACACAACAAACATATATGTGCGCAAAAATAAGAGTTAAATGTACAGAAGACATCTCCATTCTAAGGGCAATGGTAATGTCTCAGGCTTGATTATACTTGTAATACATTTGCGGTCAGTCTACAGGTCATATATAAATATTAATGAGCAGAAGAAATATGGGAAAGACAAATAGCCACAGCTATGGTCAATGCTGTCCCAAGCCAGTTATACAAGACACCACCCTTGATCTGCCCTACACCTAACTGTGGAACACAAATATTCTACCTTACTACCTACAGACACAGAAGAGGAATGCCCTATAAGGGCCAGAGAAGAAGGCAAATTCCTTCTTCACATAGCTCTAAAAATTGAAATATGTATACCATTAACATCTAATGATGGTTGAAAATTAACACATACAAGAATATCAGATATCTCTATATAGAAGTGTGTCATACCTCCTAAATCACATTTCTTTAGAGAAATGTAGGCTTATCTTAACCAAGCATTCCTTCAGTAGACATTATATGCAACTGTCACCTACTAATGATCAATGCCACATCTCATACCCCCTCTCCTTTTAGATCATGGGGTAAATTCACTAAGATTCGAAGTTGCATGGCATGACTGTTGGGGGTGTTGGTCTTCTATTACTCTACTACACCTACTAGTAAATTATTTGCCATGTAGAAATAAAACTTCTACCAAAAACAGTGACTGGTCAGGTTAGTGATGTCAGACTGCTATTACAACTATAACCTGACCAGTATTTGTATGAACATGTATGCTTGATCTATACATCCTTTTATGTGCTGCAGAATAGGTTGATCATTTATAAATAAAAATGATACCACATTTATAAATAATTTATACATATATAATTAAAATTAGTTGTCCATTGTGCAGCAGTTTTATCCATTTAACCAGGGTTGTCCACACAAATTCGGTGCTTATACCGGAACACCTCATTAATACGTTTAGTCTACATCCACATAAAGTAGGTATGCAAGTAGTTAATTAGATCATAATTGCTGCAAATTGCCTTATTTCTATTTATCACTAACTCTGTTACTGCAATAACAAATCTTGTCAATGAACTGGAAAAATTTTGTTCCATCAGCAATATTAATTCCTCCAAGTCCTTCAGCTTCAAATCTCCTTTCCGCCAACACAATACTGGCTTTCACAAATGTTTCTTTACAAATGGGCTAATCAGTCCATTACATATCTGGGAATTAGAATTTACCAGAGCTCTCAATGAATGGGTAGGACTTAATCTGCATGATCTTACTACTAAAAATAGAAGGAATCTGAAAAATTGAATAGTCTGTGCACTGTTGTGGTTTGACAGAATGAAAGTAGTGAAAATTCACCCTGAATCCTTTACTTGGTTTAAGTCCTTCATCTTCTTATACTGCCTACTTATCTGAACTTCTTAAATGCTAAAATAATGGATTTAATATGCAAAACAACAACACCCAGTGGTATTATTTAAAAGTCTCATTAGTAGGGATGGGCGAATTTGACCTGTTTCATTTTGGCAAAAATTCGCCGTCGTCGAAATGTCGCAGACACCCATTAAAGTCTATGGCCATCAAAAAAAAATTTGTCGCATGGCGAAATTATTTTGTCGCGCCTCTTTTTTTTTCTTCGCTGCATGCCGCCCATTAATCCTTATTGGAATCCTTATTGGAAGCAAAACCAGCCTATTGGGTTTATTTAATGTTTAAATGAATTTCTAGTAGACTTAAGGCATGAAGACCCAAATTATGGAAAGATCCTTTATCCGGAAAACCCCAGGTCCCGAGCATTCTGGATAACAGGTCCCATACCTGTATAACCTTTGGATGCAAAGTGAACACCATACTTCATTCACTTATTTATTTCACTTTTATTGATGTAGTCATTAGCTGCTTCCCATGCAAATATTGCCTCTGTTGTCCAACAAACTTAGCACATGGGATATATTGCCTCTCAAACATACACTAAGGGGGTTATTTATTAAAGTCTGAATGCAAAAGATTTTTTTTTGCTATAAAATCCAAATTTCAAGTAGTATTAAGTATATTTTTTTCTAGAATTCAGATGCAAAAAGTCAGAATCCGAAACTCCACCACCTCCGACCTGCCAAAAGTTGTATATAAGTCAATGGGAGAGGTCCCTATCATATTTGAAAGTTTCTGCAGTCTGCGCTGGAATTAGCCTGAAAATCTGACTATTCGGCTTTTCAGGCAAAAATACGAACAATTTAGACTTTTTGGAAAGAAGCCAGAAAAAAATTGAGCGATTTGGGAAAAAAATCATGATTTGTGCTTGTTTTTATTGAGTTTTTTCCCTATAAGATTAAATTGTGCTTTTTAAATAGTAAATAAGGTCAGAATTTTTTATAAATAACCCCCTTAGTATACACCCCTTTCCGTTTATCTGTATCATCAATAATCTTTTATTTCTCTCTGGTCTAGATTCTAATCACTAAGTACTGATTCCATTTTTCCACATTTACAAAAAGTGGATCCAAAAAAGTATGACCACCAATGTCAATTTCAACTGATGAAAAAAATCCATTTGGCTCTTCATATCTCTTTCCCAGGCTCTGTGGGCTGCCAACAGTCCTGCTCTGGATTATTCTAGTCCTACAAAAGGCTTAACACCTGGCATTATAGCTAAATCAGGCTATAGGTGGAACTAATATTTCACACCAGGAAAGAAAAATGGAGAGGATCAGAAGTTGAGGAGGGATAGATGAAGAAAAATGTAAACAGTTGAAAAATCATAGGAAGAGAGACAGAAAGGAAGAGAGAAGGAAAGCAAGACGGGAAAGTGATGGGTTTGTAAATAAGTGATAATTAGCATAGAATGGAATATACTTTAGAATAGGGACCAGGGCCGCTTCTGCCATGAGGCAAGGTGAAACCCTTGCCTCAGGCGGCAGCGAGCGGCCAGTTACAAGGGGCGGCAAAAAGCCGCCTCTTGTAACTTTAAGAGCCGAACTTCTGGGTTTTAATCCGGAAATTCGGCTCAGCTAGTGCAAAGAGCGCTATAGCGCTCAATGCACTAGCGATACTGCCCCCTGAAACCCGCTCCGACGCTAATTTTTAAGCGCGGAGCGGGAGAGGAGGGGGGCGGCATCTGGGCTGCTGCCTCAGGCGGCAGCAGCCCCAGGATCGGCGCTGATAGGGACATGAGTTGAAGAAGAAGAAGGAAAAAGGGGAAAACATGAGTAACAGTATTATTTCTGTTTGCTGTTAATAGAAGTATTAGACACAAAAAAGTGAACATGACCTTGTAATTTTGGCATGACATGCTTTGTATGCCACTGAATTGGATTTCTCTCTGTACCCTTAAACCAATGCTGAAAAAAGATGGTGGGGCAAGGGAGTATCAAGAAGCAAAATTACTAATTAGAGAATAAAAAATTTAAACCAATCAAAAATGATAATGTAAAAATTAAAAATGATAATGTAATAGTAATGTTTTACGTGTGTACAGATTGAATGTGCTTTGCAAATGGAAACAAGAAACTTAAAATGTTATCTTGTGAAAAAAGATCTCATTTCCCTCAGTTCACCATAGAACCATATCCTCTGGGGATCTGTTATTCTCCAGAACATGTACAGATCTGTATTACAGCCTCCCCGAGGAAAGCCATTTTGAATTATCAGATCAGTTTGTCATACAGTAGCTCTGCTGGGTGTGTTATTTTACTGCTGCCTGTTATAAACAAACTACACTTCTTTTTATCTCCCTAGAGCTAAAACATCTTTTACTGGCAGGAACATAGATTGGGTTTTGGCAACCAAAATGGATATATTAAAAAAAAAAAGACTTTTCAAGGGTTATTTTTTGTATTCTGAAACAGGTCATTAGCCCTTCTTTTTATTTAAACTTAATCCAAGGATTTTACATTGTCCATAGTAACATTTTCTAACAGCCGGCAAACTGGTTTAAAGGTCAACGTTAATAAAAAGCCAGCACACTGAATGTGAACATCTGCTTGAAGTCATATAATTGAAAGCCTCGAGTTCTGTTAAGTTTTCCCAATTAAGTTAAAAAAAATCCTGAATTTTATAGCAACATCAACAGATGACCAATAATTATAAAGTATGCATCCTAGAAAAAAAACAACTTCAATTTAGAGATTTTTCGGTTTAAGAGCTTGCAAACAATTTGAATTGCATCTATATTCTTTTGTATGTCTGAATAAAACACCTGAAAGCTCATAGCAGTGCTCTCCATTTATAGAACTATATCAGCTTGAAACCACATCAACTAAGGCCTGCATATATAAAGTGGGTCCTTGCTAAATCTACATAAACATGGCTAGGGAAAGTACCCCACTGTCTCTATATTAAGGCACATTTGGGATCCTTATGTAGGCCCAGCAGGTATCCTGTGTAGTATACAAGCATTATAAAAGCACAACACAAATAATGGGCAAAACAGGTATTTTATGTCCATCCAAAACATCCCTTCCACTTCTGAACTCCAACTTCTTATTCTTTCCTATGTCTCCTGTGTTTTTCCCTCCAGTCCCTATAGGCTATCCATTTGTTCTCTAAATGTCACAAGCTGAAGTAATGTTCTCTCCCTTCTTAATGATTTATCACTTTTAACTGTATATTCCATTTCTCTTTTTTTTTTGTCCTTGTTTTAGTTTTTGACATCTACTTCACCCATTTCCTTTTATATGGTGCCCATTTTCATTTTGTTTGTTGCTCTTTCCTTCTTCCCTTATATGCTGCTCTCTACTTCTCTTTCAATCTCTATATCACTCCTTACCTTCCATGTATATACAGTATTCTGTCCCTTTCTTTTTTGCCCCAATTTTCTCCTCCTCTACCTATCTATTTCCTTTGTTCTGTTCAGTGCCTTGCCCTTTCATCCCCAGCCAGTTCTTTCATTTTGCCTACGCAATTCTATCCCTAATGAAAAATGTCAACCCGAAGAAGGAACATTAGAGTCAAGAAAGCTTGCCATTTAAGATATAACATAGAGTTGTGTTCCCCTTATTGACTGCCTAACATGGTTATAATGCTTAATTATGGAGCTAACAGTTAAATGCTTGATTGTGGAGCTATTGGTTCTGCTATAACATGCTAAGATCTTCTTTGAATAATTTTGAAGCTGCAAAACTGCAGAGCATCACTTATTTATAAAAAAACCTTTACAGATTCTTTACTCATTTCTAGAAGTGAGCAAATGACATGATAAATGTAGAATTGTGATGAATTTTAGAGATTTATCCACATATGAGACCAAATGTATAAACAGAAGACCTGCAATATTCAAGTATCCAAACCAAAACAGCGCAGGAATTGATGACATGACCTCAACAATGGACACTGTATCCATCTTTTGCCATTAAACATCAGCAGGTAAAATGGTCCCTTCATGAGCAAACAGGCAGTTTATCAGACTGTGTGAGCTCGAGAGTTCCAGCCCATTCAGTATGCGGACGAAAATTGGCCAGATATCAATTAGGCAGGTTTGAAAATGCCATGGAGTTTATTTTAAGGACATTTCACATTTCTACAGTCTAACTGCTGATTCTATCCCACAGATATGAGAGTGTTCTAATACAGTACTAGAAAACTGGTACTTCTTTTGCCAGAAAAAAATATTTATTTCATATAATGGATAAGTTTGATAAAAACTTTCAATCATTTATCAGCCTCCTTATGTCATCGTATTCAGACTATTCCAAAATATGTCACTCTTAAGAGCCCACAAGTTACTTCCTGATTTAGTCTGATTTAGGAGTAGGTTGCAGATTCACTCCCCTTTTTCTTTTGTCTTCCAGGTGACAGTTTCAGCTCCAGATCTCTCACTCAATGGGGTATGTTTATCAAAAAGTGACGTTAGAGATCGCCACAGTCCTCTAGAGTGAAATTCCGCCACTCTCCATTCATTTCTATGGGATTTTTAAAAGAATATTTATAAGTGGGTGAAAGTGAAAGTTCATCCTTTAATAAATACGTCTTTCAAAATCACATAGAAATGAATGGAGAGGGGTGGAATTTCACTCTAGAGGACTGTGGCGATGTCTAACTTCACTTTTTGATAAATATACCCCAACCAGTTAAACCTCTCCTTAAAACAGATTTTAGCAATAGCACTCAAGCTCATAGCAAATCTCTTATCCAGCAAGCCCCATATCCTGAGAAATCTCCATAAGGGATGTGTAACCTCTAACCTTATAATAGCAAGGCCAAAGCAAAAAATCAAAGCTATTGTATGGAACAAGTATAGACAGTGAGTGGGGGTAAAAGGAATAATTGCATATACACAACCTTTTTGCTTTCATACACATACACACAGGCCATTTAAATAGTTACATATACATATACTTAATTCCAAATTCCATGCACCCATATGCAACACCCACAAATTACAAGAATTGATGTATTCAGCTCTCTGCAATGTTCACATGAGCAGGACCTTTTCAATTTCATTTCCTCTTTCTATAGTTTCAACCAAACCTCAATAGATTGACCAGCCCATATAAATTAATTAAGTGCAAGCCCTTTGTCTACCCAAACTAGATAAATTACTCAGGTTGCTTCAGCATATTCTTTTTTTTGCTATTGAAGAATATTCCATATATTCATAATCATGCACTCTATGGCAGGCTCAACACTAGTTAAATTCAGTTTCCTAATGAAGCACGTTCAGACTTTCCATGTGATATTATATAATACAATATAATATAATAGTCCTTTGTAGAATAGAGGTTTGTGTATATTGCAACATTTTAATTAAAAGAAATCTTGGAAATCCCCATTCCTTTGTACAATAATTTGAAAAAGGTTTCCCCCTTTCAGGAAGCTGCCTGTTTATAGAATTTAAAAAATCAAACAAAATGTCCCATGAAAGAGCTTAATCTTTCTATATACTTCAATTCAAGCTTCCAAAAATAGAAAAGAAAAGCTAAACAGAATGAGAATAATTACAAGATGAGTTTCTACTCAGTAGGAATGTGCACCATTTATGATCTTAGTATATTAAGATCATTTTAAGAAATTGTCAGCGGGAATCGTACTTTGCCATCTTTCCGATCTGTATAAAACTGATGACATATGCTTCTTTTTGTCGGCTTGAAGAAGCACATAGTAAAGTAAGTGGCACGTTTTCCAGTTAAATTATGCCAGGCAAAGCCACTTCACTTCACTCGTAGGTATTAAATTGGTGCACTTATTGCCATTAAGCTGTCGTTAGCATATGTTGTCGTTAGTCATAATATTACAAATTAAAGTTTTTACAGAGTCAGTTACTAAAAAATGTTTGACAAGAATAAACAGTCACCTGGATACAGCCTTACCCCTAGAGAATTGCACCTGTTTGTAAAGGCAACACCACCTTAACATGGGGGGGGGGGATGTAATAAAAGTCACAAAAAAAAACCTAAGAATGTAATATTCTTCCTTATGTTGTTGCACTGCAAATTTTAAATGCACATTGCAAACTTTTAAGAAAGGGCTTGAAGGTGTCATAATCGTCTGGATCAAACATAACTTTTTCAATGAGAAGTTGTATACAGTGTAAACTGGAGCAAACTATAAAATATGTAATATGTCATCCACTGTAAAAACTAAATTAAAGGGGTCCTGTCACCCTAAGAAATAACACCAAACCCTCTTCTACTCTGCTGGTTGAGCAAAATAACCTTTACTTACACAATATAATGTATTTAAATTGTGTTTCCTTCAGTCTGGGAATCAAATCAACGCAGGTGGACGCCATTTTGTGGACGCCATTTTGTGGACGCCATTTTGTGGACACTTAGGGGCACATTTACTAAGGGTCGAATATCGAGTTATTAAACCCTTTCGAATTCGACCCTCAAAGTAAAATCCTTTGAATATCGAATTCAAAGGATTTTAGCGCAAATCCTATGATTGAACGATCGAATAAATATTGTTTGATCGAACAATAAAATCCTTCGAATCAAACGATTTTAAGCGATCGATCAAAGGATTTTTCTTCGGTCAAAAAAAAGCTTAGAAAAGTGATGGGGAAGGTCCCCATAGGCTAACACTGTAGCTCTGTAGTTTTAAACTACAGAGGAATGTAGTCAAAGTTTTTATTAAAGAGACAGTACTTCGACTATTGAATGATCGAATAGTCAAACGATTTTTAGTTCGAATTGAAGTCGTAGTCGAAGGTCGTAGTAGCCTATTCGATGTGAAGAGGGCTACATACCATACACAGGCTACACAATTATAGACAGCAAGGAGGGAGGGAGATGAGAGAGTGCCTGAGGCATAAAGGCGGGGCAACCAATATATAATTGACAGCACAGATTTTTTAAATATATTTATAATAGGTATAGATGTGTTTCATTTGCAAAGGACTTTTATTATACCGTTTTTTTTGTTTGAGTGGCAGGTCCCCTTTAAATTTGCGCAAATTAAAATGTGTTCACGCAAAGGCATACATGATTGCATTGCGAATAGTTTTTTCCTTTACCAACTTTTATTACATCCCCTCAGTAGATTAGTGCCATTGAGCAAGGCCCTCTTTAGCTCTTGTATGGGTAAATATTTGTATGTAGTCTGTTCATTATATACACCCATCAATTGTAAAGTGTTTTACAGTGGAATGTGTTGTGGAATATGTTGTCACCCAGTAAACGCATGGGGGCACATTTACTAAGGGTTGAAGTAAATTTTCGAATTCAAAAACTTCGAATTTCGAAGTACCATCGAATAGGCCAAATTCGACTTCAAAATTTGAATTGAAAATACTTCAAATATTAGTCCATTCGAAAATCAAAGTACTGTCTCTTTAAAAAACTTCGACTTTGACACTTCGCCACCTTAAACCTGCCGAATTGCCATGTTAGCCTATGGGGACCTCCTAGAACCTATAGGCAACATTTGGCTAAGTTTTTAGAAGTCGATTGATCGATTAAATCGATTCAAACTATTTTCTACGATCAATCGATTTTAATTAGATCGAAAACTGCTAAATTTAATCCAAAAAAAAACGATTATCGAATTTTTTCAATTCGATGGTCGAATTTCGAAGTTTTAGCACTTCAAAATTCGACCCAGTAAATAATAATGATAGGGTAATGGGCAGCAGACAGTTTTGCTGTTTTGGCAATTAAACACATTCTCAAGGAGACTATAAACAAACAGTATTTTAAATTCCCCCTAACTCCAGAGTACAGGTATGGGATCCTTAACCCGAAAAACCTGTAGCTCTGAATTTATCCATTAGGCTTCATTTTATCCAAAAAAATCCAAATTTTTAAAAGTGATTTCCTTTTCTCTGCAAATAATAAAACAGTGCCTTGTACTTTATCCAAACTAAGATATAATTAATCCTTATTGGAAGCAAAGCCAGCCAATTGGGTTTCTTTAAAGTTTACATGATTTTCTAATAGACTTAAGGCATGAAGATCCAAATTACGGAAAGATGTTATCTGGAAAAACCCCAGGTCCCGAGCATTCTGGATAATAGGTCCCATACCTGTATATGAAAAAAGGTAACTAGCCCATTTGCTTTTAGATCAAATGAAATTACCATGGACGCACCATAGTCTCCCTTTGCCCCCATTTCATGCATGTTCTACTGTTTCAGAAAGATATCCCAAAATTAAGCAGATAATGATCTCTTTTTACATTCTTTGGAAAAGCTAATACATTTGTGATAATGTAGAAGACTACACCAAAGGCTATGGCAACTTTGAAACCATCTTTACCTCACTGGTATTTAAAGAGTGCATTCAGACTCACTGAAGCTTTATTTTGTGAAGGCAAGTGGCTTGCACTTGTTTGTGTAGTAAGTTCCAGCTGCTGCTATGTACAGAAGGATATTTTCTTTAGGACCTTCTGAATGGACATCATCTGTACAGTCTTACAGCTCAAATGTACAGTTCTATGTCAGTGAGAGCTGTTTTAATCCTTACCACATAATGAACTCTTGTTTATGTTCTCTTTTTAGTTTGTCTTATGTATATCAATCACCCTTCACAATTTAGTTTGTCTTATGTGCAGTATATCAAACACCCTTAAAAACGAGTTGTTATTTTTATATGCATATTGGAAAACTGTACATTTTTATTGTACAAAATTTGCCACAAGACCTTGTAGACCAAAGCACATAATGGACTAGTAGAGGTTGAATTTTTGTGGTTTTAGAGGCTTTTTAAACAACAAATAAAAATATAAATGACGAATGCCATGAAAAAATATAATAAGTATGAACGAAAAAAAAATGCTGAACGATGCATTAAAAATCCAAAAAACCCTAAAAACTTTAGTTTTTAAAAATAATTACTCGCAAAAACAATCCTCAAAAAGTCTGAATCGATTACAAATGGTCCAATGTTCGAGTTTTTCATGGTTTTTACACTCAATAAATTCCAAATATTTTGAGTTTTAGAGAAATACAAAAAACTTCACAAGGATTTGTGAAAAAAATAGACATCCGAATTTCGGTATAGAGTATAAGCAGTAGTACCCTTGTAAGTTAGATTATTAAGTATTAAGCTACAAATATGACACAACCCAAGAGACTATGAAGATTTTCATTCATCCAGGGCATGTAACACAAGTAATTCAAAACTGGACTTGCTGAGTAATCATTGAAGACGTTTCACTACTCATCCGAGCTGCTTCTTCAGTTTAACTGACTGGTGTGGGAAGTTCTCAGCATATAAAATCTTCCACCAATCCAATCACAATAGCACGATGCAACTCTTCAGAGAGGTGAAATCTGAAATTCCCAGAGGTGTTGATTCTGTGTAGTTACTGTGATAGGATTATCCAATGTGTCATGCAACTCCTAGGAACAGGTGTTACTTGTGAGAGTTGCATGAATGTGAAGTGTTCTGAAATCGTCGGGCTACACATGTTAGAACAGCATTGTATGTAGCAGACAGGTGGTGTCGAAGGCCCCCGCCTCTGTTCAGGGATGGTTTCTCCACCTTGACATGAATCGCCTCTTTCACACCAGCGGTCTTCTTTATCCAAGATTTAGACATTGCTATCTTCAAAGGAGTGTCCCTTGTCTTTTAGGTGTAGAAAGACAGCCGAGTCTTGCCCTGTAGAGTTGTATGCTGAGCCATTTGCTTGGTGAGCCTTTGTTTTGTCTCCCCAATGTATAGATCTGCGCACTCCTCGCTACACTGAACTCCGCATACCACATTGCTTTGTTTTTCTTTAGGTGTTGGTTCCTTAGGATGTACCAGTTTTTGTCTCAGTGTGTTGCTAGGTTTGAAAAACACAGGGTGTTTGTTGCTCCGACACTCCAGCTACATATGGGATGACTATGTTTCGTCTACTATGTGTCTCCGTGGGGTACTATCTTTGGGTGTTCCTGCTGGGCTTGGTTGCTGGTGTTTTGACAAAGGCTGAGTCTGGGTAGCCACACACTTTCAAAGCTCCTCTACATTCCGCCCTGTGGTGCAGAGTTCTAATGACACCCAGTTTGTGTTCCAGCGGATGGTGGGAATCAAACAACAGATATTGATCCGTATGAGTGGGTTTCCTGTATACTTCCGTTTTCACATCCGCCCCCCCTTAGATGCATATCAAACAGTCCAAAAAGGCAAGTTTGTTCCTGTGGACATCTTCACTTGTGAACTTGATGTTATTGTCCACTGAGTTAATGTGTTCTGTAAAGGCCGCCACTTCATTGGATCTGATTTTAATCCAAGTGTCGTCCACATACCTGAACCAGTGACTCGGTATAGTTCCCTGGAATTTAAGTAAGTCCCTCGTTTCCACTTCCTCCATGTGCAAGTTAGCTACAATGGGAGAGACTGGAGAACCCATTGCACAGCCATGTTTTTGTCTATAAAAAATGTTCTTGTACTTGAAGTATGTGGTGTTAAGACACAAATCTAGCAACAAACATGCATGATTAGGATTGATCTTCGTTCTGCATTCTAGAACTTGCTATGAGCACATATAACAAATCTACCACAGGTAACTTTGTTTTAACACCATGAGAGAAGTTAACCAATATTAGTGGAAATATTGCAGCCAATAGAGCAGGGATCAGGAACCTTGGCTCTCCAGCTGTTAAGGAACTACAAGTCCCACAATGCATTTGCCTTTAGACTCCTTCAAAAGGCTCCATTATTGCATTGTGGGACTTGTAGTTCCTTAACAGCTGGAGAGCCAAGGTTCCTGATCCCTGCAATAGAGTAATAGAGGTCACTTTGTATGTATGACAAGGATTCATTTTGTAAATAAGTATGTTATCACGTGAAGGTCTATTTATTGTAGATTAATTTTATTGGTTTTAAAGGTTTTTTAAACCAAGACTAAACTCACATTCACTACAACCACAAATTCCATGGAATCCAAATATAAAATTACGAATGAAAAGAGTGCTAAAAAATACGAATACCTTGAAGGTTTTCTGACATTTCCTGTTCCTATAGAAAAAAATCCGAAAACCTCTAAAATTCTGTATGGATTAAAAATGATGCAATAAGATCTGCTCAGCTCCTATTGATTCTATAGGACCTTGACAAATTTTATTTGGCACATTTTTAGAGCTTTTAAGAAATATAGGAAAACCAAGGGGGGGAAAATGAAATTCAATTGTTAGTAAGTGGAAAACATTTGACTTATTATTGGGGTGCAATTTTCATTTAACTATCCATTACATAGCTTAATGTTCTATTCATATGTTAATTACTTTAATACATTTTCTCTTTTGTTGACATATTTAGGTCATTATTGGAAATGGACATCTTACTCATTAAACCATTCTTAACCATTATTAAACAATTACCATTTTATTCAAACTCAACCATTCTTCCCAGGATTTAACAATGCTTTTGTAAGCAGTGAGTAAAACAAATGACCCTTTGAAGCTAACAGAGAGAACATATGACTAACAAAGAGAGTGGCTTGTTGGAGACTAAGAGACAAATGAGTTGGTCTTTGAGTAAGCACATATGTGCTAAATGACAGATCAAGTTACAGGGAAAGCACATTTGGTGTAGAAGACGTCAATGGCCTCTATGTTGCATCAAACATATTCCCACCATGGCTCCTATCTGCTGCATGTCTGAAGGCCTGTACTCCATGTCATTTGTTGTCTGAAATGTTTTCTGAGCAATTGCATAGCTAGTTCATTTCAAAGGAAGTTTATGACCCTTTCCTCAGTACTACACTGTAGGACTGTTGAACTGCACTCATATGGCTAGACTATTTTTACAAGGCTAAGAAAACATGAACAGATGTACAAATATAAGCGCTGATCCACAACTATACAAAATTCTTTAGACAGGGTTATTTCAACATATTCCACAGAGTCATTTGTAATTTTTCTTGTGCAAAAAAAAAAGCCCATTGGATTTAATGTTTTGCA
The DNA here is from genome assembly GCA_038501925.1 of Xenopus petersii. Taxonomy (NCBI): domain Eukaryota; kingdom Metazoa; phylum Chordata; class Amphibia; order Anura; family Pipidae; genus Xenopus; species Xenopus petersii. Next base: position 13,155,031 of record CM076687.1, on the reverse strand, counting down.
AATTTTTAGCTAAATGGGTAGGATTTGCCCATCACTAATGTTGTGTTATCATTAAACTTGGATACCAAATGAAGCAATGTCAAAGAGTATAGACATTGCACAAGGTAACTAGAAATTGTAATTCAATTCTGTTTCCTTCTTAACCGATGTGACTATCAGGATAGTGAAATACAAGTTTTGCATTGTTTTAATGACATTCTGTGTTCTGTGAAACCACACTTCTCCCCCCCTTTATGGCACACAGAAAACATATACTGAATTGGAGACAACAAAATTCCCGAATGTCTGTAACTTGACACTTTCTTTAAAGGCTAAACTATACAGTAGATTATGAACAGATTTTGAGGGTCAGATTTTATCTGATCTTGACATCCAAAAGCAAGAGGTTTTGATGGCTCCTGAAAAATCTGATCACCGTAGCTATAATAAGTTGGATCAGATCAAGTCAGACAGTGTGGTTTCTTCACACATTCACATCTGACATTGACTAGTCTGACACCATAAGATCTTATCTCGGCGGATGAAGAAGCAGCATGCAGCGTTCACTGACAGCATTCATCGGACAAGCATGTCGTACTTGATGGCCAACTTCACTCATCAGATTTTTGTATCAGTCTCATTATATTTAAAGGAGACGGAAAGGTACTAGAGCAGTATATTTTCAATAGATTAGCCACATTATGCAAGCTATTTATTCTGTAGAATGCTTTACCATACCTGAGTAAACAGCTCTAGAAGCTCTGTTTATTTAGGATAGCAGCTGCCATATTCACTTGGTGTGACATCCCATCAGTTTTCCTGCTCACTCATAGTTCTGGGCTTAGATAACAGCAGGAAGGGGAGGGTGTGAGGAGCAAACTGAGCATGCTCAAGCCCTAGCCCTGGAGGTTTAAGCTGAAAACAGGAAGTCTGATACAGAAGACCATTTATACACAATAGAAGGAAAGAAATGTGGTGTTTCTTTTGACAGAGGACTCAGAGCTTACTTTGAGGGTTTACTGGTGTATTTATATACACCTTTCTGATAAAGCTTACTTAATTTTAGCCTTTTCTTCTCCTTTAAACCCATGTGCATACAACTTGAAGGATGTGTTTTGTCAGTCCAACACCATCCTACAAAATTTCTCCTGTAATTTAGCCCTTAAAGTGCTATAATGAGTATGTCGTCTATATAATGGAATGTTACTGCTATAAGTGTGACAAGATTGTTAATGAAGACTCTTGAGGCCAAGACACATTAAACATCTCAAATGAGTCTATGTTCCTTGAGCCATGCCTCCAAAATGAGTCTATGGGGCAAATTTACTTACCTTTGAAGTTGCGCTAGCGTTGACTTAGCCGCACTTCGCCAGGCGAAGTTTCGCCAGGGCGCTGCTAATTCACTAAAATTTTAAGTTGCGCTCAGAGAGGCGAAAGGAAGTGAAGTTGCGCTAGCGGTAATTCATCAAGCAAAATGAAGTTACGCTAGCGATGCCTAATTTGCATATGGCGCCAAGTTAAAGTACAATGGATGTATATGTAGCAGCAAATATATTACACTACACAAGTCTGGGAAAAGTTCATAAAATAAAATAGAGTTGTTATTTTGCCCTATACATGTGCCCACTGTATAGTTTAGGGGCCATATGTTAGGAAGGGTACCCCAAAAAAAATTAACAATCTTTTTCAGCCTATCACCCTTAAAAAATAAAAGACACCAGCGTTTTTTGGGACTTAAAAGTCTGGCGCAAGAGGTAACGTTCATAAAATGCGCAAGTTAGTGAATTAGTGTAGTTACGTCCCTTCGCCATAGCGAAAGTTCGCCTGGCATAAGGGTGCGAAGTAGCGCTAGCAGGGCTGCCATCAGGGGGGGGAAAAGTGTCCCGGGCATGAAGGGGGGTCCGGCAGTGCTGCAGTTTAGAAAGAGCCGGGCCCCCCTTGCCAGCGCCAGCCGAACAGTGGAAAATGCGGAAGTGCCGAACAGCCGAACTCCTGAAGCGGCAAAGAGATCCGAAGTCACAAAAATAGCCGAAGTCCAGAATCTCCAAAAAGACCTGAAGTCACGAAAATAGCCGAAGCCTAAGTCCCGGAAAGACCTGAAGTCACGAAAACAGCCAAAGCCGAATCGGTGAAAAGACCCAAAGTCACGAAAGGAGGCAAAGTTGAAGTCCTGAAGCCACAAGTTCAATTCTACTGACCACCAATGTATTATTTTAATATTCTATAGGCCCCTGCCACCAATGTTTTTTTTTTTAAATATTTTTTTGGGGCCCCAGTTTTTTTTAACTTGTAAGGGGGGGGCCCTGGCACCAATGTTTTTGTTTTTTAAATATTTTTTTGGGGCCCCAATTTTTTTAACTTGTAAAGGTGTCCTTGGCTCCAATGTTTTTTTTTTTTTTAAAAAGGGGTATTTAGAATTACAATTATTAGGGATCATGTCATCGGAAAACATGTTTTTTTTTCAAAACGCTACTCCAGCAGAATTCTGCAGTGAAATCCATTTTTTAAAAGAGCAAACAGATTTTTTTATATTCAATTTAGAAATCTGACATGGGGCTAGACATTTTGTCAATTTCCCAGCTGCCCCCAGTCATGTGACTTGTGCCTGCACTTTAGTAGAGAAATGCTTTCTGGCAGGCTGCTGTTTTTCCTTCTCAATGTAACTGAAAGAGTCTCAGTGGGTAATGGTTTTTACTATTGAGTGTTGTTCGTAGATATACCAGGCAGCTATTATCTGGTTACCTTCCAATTGTTCTTTTGTTTGGCTGCCCGGGGGGGGAAGGAGGGGTGATATCACTCCAACTTGCAGTACAGCAGTAAAGAGTGATTGAAGTTTATCAGAGCACAAGTCACATGACTTGAGGCAGCTGGGAAATTGACAATATGGCTAGGCCCTTGTCAGATTTCAAAATTGAATATAAAAAAATCTGTTTGCTCTTTTGAAAAATGGATTTCAGTGCAGAATTCTGCTGGAGCAGCACTATTAATGGATTCATTTTATAAAATGTTTTTTTCCCATGACAGTATTCCTTTAATCTAATTATAAGACAATTCTGTCAATGCTGATCCTAGGAGAGACTGCCAGTTTTCTTAAGTAAGAAGGACTTCCCCCCTCTCTGATTAACTGAGAAGGGCATTAATTAGAGTTTGTTGAATCAAGAGTAAGCTGTTAGCATATGTTGTCTGCATTCTTTCATTCAGCATTAATAAAGGAAATTGGTAACTCATTTGTTGCTGTTGACATCAAAGGCATCAGTGGCCTGGGCCAGTCCTACACATTTTAAGTTGGTATAGTATTGGTTATATCAGGGATAACTTTGAAGTACTGTAGTTGGTCAACTAAGGGGGACTATAATTAAAATCACAAGCACTATTTAAAATGGGGTTTTTACAAATGTTTAGAACTGCTCACAATGTAAAATCCTTCACTGGCGAATATTACACCGCTAACCAAAGGTTAGAGTTAACACCTGCTCTGGAGTTTCATTATATATTTTGTCTCAAAATACGCTTGGCGATTGCAAAATTTTATTGAACACACTGCAAATATTCGCAAAAGCCATTTGGTCTCAAACTTTGCAAGAAAGTTGTTGAGTCAAAAGTACGAAAAGACATGGTCGCTAACATTTACAATGGTTTGTGCAAAAATTTTTCTGCATTGATGAAATATATTCCCCCATTATTTGTCCAAATGTTTCTAGTGTCCTTAGAAAAATCTCTTGTCTTTGTAAGCAAGAATGTACTAATAGTCTGCAACTGAAATGAATGCACACAGTTATATTTCTACGTGCCTCGATAAATGAAAGTTCAACATGCGTTTAATGAAAAGAGCTTGTATTGAACATCATTTTTGCTCCATGTTTGCTCTTTGCAAGGCAGTTAATTAGGTCAATCCCCTGCCATCATAAAAGGAGATTTTCTGTGTGCTGGTAATCCATCTACCTCACAACTTCAAATTCCATACTTTCCCTGTTTAACTCAAGAAACAAAAAAGTACAGAAAACATGGCAGATTGGTAATTTGTCCTTCTTTACCTTAAACTGTGACTCTGCAGAATGTTTTTAACAGGTAGTGAGAATATACAAATGGTTTAATTTTCTTATAATGCATACAATAAAAAATAGATATTTCACAATCAAAACAACAGGCACAAAGTGTGAGCAAGCCGTCTTTGTTGTGGTCATGGCAAAAAAAGGAGAAATACTCCTGGGTAATATCAAATACATCACTAGCATGGTATCATAGCAGCAGCAGATCAGAACAAAAGTATATAATTATTTACTGCTCTTATGAGGTCCTGCAACAAAATTATCTAATTACCCATACATTTTCCATGGGGATCACATATGAACAACACTTGTTCAAAAAAAGACATGGAAGTGTAACAGAATATGTTTTCAAATTCTCACAATAAAACAATGTGATGTTTCACATTAATGGGCCATTAGCAAGTGTTAGCCTTCCAAAATTGTTCCCAGAATCCTCATGAGGCCCTGAAATCCAAAAACACCAGTACTAAATTACCACAATCCTTGAACAATGTCAACATTATTATCCCTGTGAAAGAATCATAGTAGTCTCGCGCACCTGTTGCTCTGTATTAAGCTTTCTTTCTTGTCCATTACTGAGAACACCACTATACAGATGCACATATTGTGCAAAATGTATGGGAGAAGCCTTGTTCTGAATATACCACCAATAACTCACTTGCTGCCAGCTCTTATTTGTTCTTGTTTAGAAAACCTCAAGAAAAAGGAGTCCTTTTTTTTTTTTTTTTTGCTACCAGATGCAAGCATACTAAATTCCCATGCCTCAGAAGCATTAAAACCGAAACCATAATTTTTCACGCTTTGACTCTAAAATTTTCAGAAATAATTTTGATTGGTCTGTCAATACGGAAATGCACACATTATTACAGATTTTAATCACTTAAAATGTAATTTATTTATTTACAGTGTTCTAATTTTTTTCCCATAGATTTTCAAAGTTTTGACACTTTTCCAGCCCAGTATTTCCTTTTTACTACATCTGGTTCCAATGATGGCAGCAAAAACATGGCAGATTGAAAAAGTTGTCCTGCAGTTTGTCCATTTTTGTCAATTGCAAATTATTATAATTAAAGTGACAGTAGTTTGGTGCAAATAGAAAAATAGTGGGCAGCACTCTTTATTAGATCTGTATAAAAGAGAAAAGCAAGGCATAGCCTTATGCGTTTCAAGTAGTGATGGGTGAATCTCTGCCGTTTCGATTTGTTGAAGAATTTGTGAATTTACCGCTAAATTTGCGAAGCAGCGAACATTTTTTGAAACAAATGGAAGTCAAAATAATTTTGACACGCTTCAATTTCGCCGTGAGCGACTATTTTGTCCAAATGCATCTAAGTCAATGAGCATCCGAATAATTTTGATGCGCAGCAATTTTTATGTGTACAACAATTTTGACAAATTTTTTTTTTTGGACAGCGGATTTTTTGCTGGCAAATTTTTGCCTCAGTTTAGCGAATTAATTCGCTTGCCGTGAAACGCAAAGATTCGCTGCAAATTCATGTCTGGAGAACTTATTCGCCCATCACTAGTTTCAAGCAATTCCACCATTCAATCATAGCCAATGTTTTGCAGTCCTGTACAACAGTAAGGTTTATACAGGAAACATACGGATTACATAGGAACTGTCCAATTCAGAATGTGAAGTAGGCATTCTAAATGTAAACCACTTTCAGATGTTACCATTGACTCTGGTTTTTGAAGGATATGAAAAAAAACAATTTTTTAGTTTGTTTAAATCCACATAGTTGACAATATTATATATGAAAATTCACAATTATAATCATGCCAATGTATCTACAAATATATGCAACTTGCTTGAGGCTTTCGGCTGATCACACGATTCTCAGTTCTAGTTCTCTGTAATGAATGCTTTTTGCTTGGCCAGAGCTTCTGCATAGAACATTAAGGGGGTTATTTATCAACATCTGAAAAGTTCTCACTATTTTCTGAAAACCACCAAATCTGCATGGACTTTTCCCCCTCTATTTATAGATACATTTTTCTGAAAATTTCTCATGTGGGAAATAAAATCCATAAATTTGTGAAGAAATCTGAATCATGCAAATTTTTCAATTTTTTTTCTTTTTCATATTTGATTCCTGAAACTTCCGACTTATTCGGATTTGATGCCGAAACCACAAAATCTTCTGCAAATCGCAGATCAAGTTATCAATCGACTTCAACATGAACTCGGTAGGTCAAAGTTGGAGTACTTTTTTATTCTGACTTTTAACACCATCGGAGTTTAATAAATCTTGAAAAATAGTGTTTTCCCCCTTGCAAATCTTTAGTGTATATATGGCGAATTTGAGTAGTTCCTCAGTAGTACAGTGCCATGGCATGTTTTTAAGTGACAACAAGAATGGACCCCAAGCTACTCACATGGTGGTAACGGGAATGAATCTATATAGTCCTCCACTCTTTTGATGACTGCTTTGTAACACCAATCAAATGCCATAGTAGTTATGGAACCTACTGGAGTTATGTTCTCTACGTCTAGCTCCACCCGTACTCCCAAGTCAAAGGGGCAAATTTACTAGGCTAGGTTCAACTACACCTTCACTTAAGTTCTTTCAAAGCAAATATGCTTATTTATCAAAATGCGAAGTTTCAGCGCAGCAATCAAACACTGGCGTACTTTCGCCAGCAAAAATTCATCAGAGTGGACATTTCTAAACGAATTTTCGCTAGCGTTACTTTCTTCCTAGAGAATCTTCGTTAACATGCCTGCGCTTACGTCAATCTTAATATGGCAGGTACATATAGGTAATATATTTGTCTTTATTAGTGAGTGAAATTGCTGAACGTGGCCACCTATTATTAAGAATGTCCAAGGAATCAAAATAAATACAAAAGAGATCCTCTATTGTCCAAGACATGAGCCCACCCTAAAGGAGCTTCAATTGGTTCTGAAAAAATATATTTAACAGTTACAAATTTTAAACATAATCCCGCATTAAAATATGAAAAAAAGGTCAGCGTTTTGTCTTTTTTTGTCTTTTTTCGGCATACAGGATATGATGTCACTAACATAGGATTGAGGAGGATGTAGCTTCACCATATCAATTCACCAGATTAAACAGACAGTAATATATTGGGCGAAAGGGTGCTCAACTTTGTTAGCAATGTACTCTTTCGCCTTTTAGTAAACTGCCAATTTCCCTTCAAATTGTTGGTTTGCCGAATTTACTAGCAACGACCACTTCACCCTTTAGTAAATCTTCCCCACAGTCTCCTTCATATCCACCAATGTCAAAAGAAACAGAAATATTAATATAGAAATGGATAATTCTAGGTCCCCCCCGGCTTGTCATTGCTGAATACCCCATTAAATATTACCCTCTGATTGATGGTTTATGACCACATTTTTCCATAATATGTATCTGCTGATTTGAAAACATCCCAAACCAAATGAATGTGTTAAATATTTACCTGCACTGAATGAAATTATCAGGGATAGCTGGTTATAACTGTCTACTGTCTCTTATGGCATTATCCAGTTTTCATCACAAAAGACAAGTGATTGAAAAATGCAGTCACTGTTTCTAACAAATACTGTATGACTTTTCTGAACACAACTAAATATTTTGGCATTTAAGAGTGATAGCTCCTTGGTAAAAATCTCTACTCAAACAAAAGACTTATTTTTCCAAGCTCTCATGACATTGCCTTCATTAAATGCTATATATTTGTATATGGCAAACTTTGCTTCTTGGGGTTCTTACTTCTAATGCAAATAAAACAAAATAAGATTCAGTGCAATGAATTTCCCATTAAACTTGCTTGCGATACCCATGAAATGAATCCCTTCTGCATAGCAAACAGCATTTCTCCATTTTCCATTCACTGCACTGGAAAACATTAAAGCAAGCATGTCAAAATGTGGGAACTAAATACTTGTCTGACAAAATCAGTTATAATAACTAGGCTTTAGTAAATTGAAGGCAGTAACTGGATTAAAACATTCTTGGGAAGAAACAGTTAAGCTCATTAAGGCTCAAAAACATGGGGTTGAGTTGCATGTGGTGGTCTGTATGGGGCTCAAGTTTAAAGAGAACGCTCTTTTTGTACTAATTGCATTTCACTGCTGGGTGTGGAATATAGAGAAATACAACCTAAACCAAGGTATCATCTATCTATGCATTGCAGACTAATGAGACCAGACTTTAATATTTATTTGCCCAATAAACAAGTCTCAAGAATGTTAAATATAAAATCCACAGCAGTGCTTTCAAACTTTTAAGGCTGGACTCCACAATCGTTTTTCGTCGGATTGACACCCGCCAACAAAACGCACGCGACAAGTCGTATGGAGTCGCACGCGGGAAGATATAATTGGACTGTGGGAGTTAACAATTACACGATCCGACTATCGGATAAAGACGCTGCTTTCAGCGTCCACATCCGACAGTCGTGTTGCATCGGATGTAATGCAGTTGTTACCTCCGACTTTTCATTCAGTTCAACTATTTTCTCGCGTGCGACTCCATCCGACTTTTCGCGTGTTTTGACGGCGGGCGTCAATTTGATGAGAAAATGCTTGTGGAGCTCTAGCCTTAGAGAGGGAGGAC